>OW285235.1:3886451-4623951 GCA_935421215.2 Melolontha melolontha | reverse complement strand
TAAGTAAGGATAAAAAAAGGCCCAGCAAATATTACGAAAATTTCAATGAAATGTTTTGTAAATGGGTTGATTTGAAAAAAATACGCACAGAAATGATTACTGAAGAGACTGATGGGCAACCTACTCATGAGATATTCCCCTGAAAAAAACGTTGTCTAGGGAATTGGTTAGTAGCGTTATAGCAAAGGAAATGCCAGAATGAGATGATATTCCTGTCAGGCCAAATACTACTCAGAAGTAACTGTCCATACCAGGCCCTGACGAAACTAAAATTGCAAACGGTATTTTAGTTGCAGAAACCATTTATAAAAAAAAAATTATTGTTGGCCATCACAATTTTTGTTTTCATATTTGTCAGTATTTTGTGTCTACTATTTTGAATTAAAAATAAAACTCCAATTTTTTATCGCCCTGTATAACAAGCTCTCAAGTGAAGTAAAATACCTACATTGCCGAAAATTTCATGCTGTAATGAAAGATTGACTTGTAGACCAGTCCCTGTATATTGCTAAGGACTATTTTGCCTGTGATTTTTTTCTGTTGCTTTGCTTTCTGTTTGAGTACATGCAGTTTTCTGTAATTGTCGTAAGCTTTCATTTCAAATTTAGTGCAGTATGAAAAAATTCTAACTTACAGATAGCGGTAGTGATATCCGAATGCAGATTTATGCATTATCTCGTTCTGTTTTATAAATATCTGCTGTTACAGTTGGTGTATGTTAACCTAACCTATACCTATTTGTGTTTTGCTTAAAATGTTCATTATTTTGTTATATTTATTCGAAAAATTGAAAGAACTGGTTAAGGAAAACATAGTGCAAGGTGAGTTATGTAATGTTGTATTTGTTTTATCATTTTGTTGCAATTTATGCTTCATCAAAGTAGGTGTACTCAAATGAGTACATCAGGCGTTTTTGTAATAATAATTTCATGGTAAGTATGCCTTTTTTAGTGCTTTTCAATGGAAGTACCGCCACGTATTTTTATGGTTCAGAACGGTTCGAAAGACTGGAAGAAGCTGTAGACGCACTGAATAATGAAGATAATCCAGACATTTCTCAGAATAGAAGCCATTATGTTCTAGCAATTATTCCTCCAGACCTCGGTGTAGAAACTGATGAGGAAGATATCAATGATGACGACCTTAGAGATGATCTGATGCCTGCTGATGTTCCAGGTTTTATCGATGTAGAAAGTGACGAGGTTCCTGATGATAATGTACCTTTAAGTGTTGTCAGGGAGAGTATTGTTAGAACTGGAGACGCATCTACCAGTAATCTACAATCCAATGTAGGAGACGCATATGAGTATGGAACATTTGAAGAGCCCAAATGGAAGCAAATAGAACCCCAGTATTCTGCAGATGCTGGTATCTCAAACACATTTACTGAAGATTTCGAACAAATTCGAAATGACCTAAGAAATCTGAACCATAGACAAATTTTTGAAAAATTATTTGATGAAAACGTTATACAGTTGATTGTTGATCAGTCACTACTATATGCTGGTCAAAAAAATAATCATAACTTTGCCATTACGGCTGACGAAATACGTACCTTTATTGGAATTTGACTACTGACTGGTTACCATAGCGTTCCTCAAGAGCGTATATATTGGTCTAATGATGAAGATTTGGGCATTGGGGCAGTGAGTAGAGCTATGTCTAGAGACAGATATCTTCAAATAAAAAAATACCTACACCTGGCAGATAACAGCGCTATAGGAACCTCTAATGATCGTATGTATAAAGTTCGACCTTTGATGAACTTATTAGTAAACAATTTTTGTCAGTGGGGAATCTTTCATAAGAAGCTATCTATAGATGAATCCATGATAAAATATTTTGGTGATCACCCAGCTAAACAGTTTTTGAAAGGAAAATCTGTACGTTTCGGGAACAGAAATTGGGTTCTAAGCAGTTCCTCAGGATATTCTTACGTGTTTGATATTTATTGTGGAAAGGAAGGTAATGGTAGACGAACAGTTCCACTAGGCGCATGAGTTGTTCTGAAATTGCTTAGCCATGTGAAAGAACCATCAAAGCACATAGTATTTTTCGACAATTATTTTTCAACTTATCCATTACTTGTAGCACTAAAACGTATGGGTTTTAGGGCTACAGGTACTATTAGAGAAAATCGCGCAAAACGCTGTCCTTTGCCGTTCAACAAATGTTATTCAAAATACAATCGAGGAGCATACAAGTATCAATTTGATACACTAAATGAAATTTTATATGTTAAGTGGAAAGACCTGCACAATGATAACTAATTACGACCATATGGAACCACTTACAAAAAAAAAGAAGACAGATGTAAACCAACCTCGTCTCTTTGCAACATATAATACTGGGATGGGAGGGGTTGATCTTCTTGATCAATCAATTTCGAATTACAGAATTATGATTAGAGGCAAGAAATGGTGGTGGGTTTTATTTACATACATAATTGATATATCGTTAGTAAATGCTGGAGACTTCATCAAATAGCTTCTGAAAGTTGCATTAGTTTTTTGCAGTTTCGAAGAAATGTCACGAGGTCTTTCTTACGTGAAATTGTTCAGTAAAGAAAAAGAGGACGACCAAGTTATGTACCTGCAGGTTTAGCTACTGATTCTTTTGGTCACTTCCCAAAAAAAATTCCTACTCAACTTAGGTGTTGTCAGTGCAGTGCTAGAGTCCGTTGGGAGTGTGAAAAATGCCTAAAGACTTTATTGAAAGGGAATGCTTTAAAACATTCCATAGCAAATAGTACATATCTAGTATTAGATACTGTTCATTGTCCTGTTGTACTCGTTTGAGTACAGCGCCTTAAAATTATTCTAAATATATTTTTTTGAGTAATATATGCATTTGCTGTCTTATAAAGGTTCAAACTCCAACTTGAATAAGGTGGAGTTTGATTCACCCAATTAAATTTAGGCGTTAATTGGTTAAGCTGTATGATATCAGATATGTATTATTGGTCTTAATAAAGATTACCATTGACATTATTATTAATCATTCATTCATATGTCATTTTTGTGCCATTTTCTCTCAAAAATTTTACAAATAAGACTTCTGTGTTCAAGTTTCAGATAATAATTTTTCACAATTGAAACTGCTACCGAAACTACAGAAATCTTTCAATTTCAACACCATGTGTCCAGAATTTTTATAAAAGCTGACGTTTAAAAATCATTGGAATTTTTCATTATTTCCATGGCTAAGTATATATATATAAAACAGCTCTTCAGGCCCTCGACGCCCTTGGCTTTTATTTCTTCTACTACTTTCTTCCATTTCTTTCGGTCCCTCACTCCTTCTCTCCAATCATCAATTCCTTCTTCCTCTATATCATTTAGCACTTCCTGTAACCACTTTTTCCTTGGCCGACCTCTCCTTTGTTTACCACCCTCTCCTCCGTGCGCCACTTTCTTCACAATTCTTTGTTCCGGCATCCGAGAGATATGTCCCAACCAACTAGCTCTTCGTTGCCGAATTAAATGAGCTATATTTGGTTTTCTATACATTTCTTCTAACTCTGTGTTTGTTCTTCGTCGCCACCTGCCATCCTCCTCCTTAACTCCTCCAAAAATTTTCCTAAGCACTCTCCTTTCCCAGATGCTCAGATTTTCTTCTTGTTGTTTTGTCATGGTCCATGTTTTACTTGAGTATAGAACAGCTGGCCGGATTATTGTCTCGTATATTCGTATTTTAGAAGTTCTGGATACGTGTTTTCCTCTTAATATTCGTGTTAACGCGCCAACTGCTCTATTTCCTCTCACCATGCGTTTTTCAATTTCTTTTTGTTCTTGCCCTTTACTGGTTAGTGTTACACCCAAGTACTCTATCTGTTTCACCTTTTCGAATTTATATTCGTTTCGACCTGATTTGAATTTGGTATATCTATTTTCTTCTGTCACTTCCGCTCTCATTTCCATATACTTTGTCTTCTCCTCGTTCACCTGTAATCCGTGTTTTCATGCTTCTTCCACAAATTGTCCAAATACTTTCTCTAGTTCCCTCTTTGACCTCGATAATATGGTTACATCATCCGCATATGCAATAACTTGTACTTTGTTGTGGAAAATTACGCCGTTTGTTTGAATGTTGCTTTCCCTCATAATTCCTTCCAGCACCAGATTAAATAGGTCAGTCGAAAGCGGGTCTCCTTGTCTTAGTCCTCTTCTGGTTGTAATTTGTTCCGAGAACCTTCCATCCACTAAAATTGTGCTTCTCGAATCCGAGAGTGTCATTCTTATTAACTTTATTAGTTTGTACGGTATTTGTAATTCTGCTAAAGTTTTATACATTTTTTTCTAGAAATTGAGTCGTACGCCTGTTTAAAATCCATGAAAACCATGTGCAATCCTAGATTTTGCTCATAACTGTTATTTTGCAGCATCTTTAACGTGAATATTTGGTCTGTTGTCGATCTACCCGCCCTGAAACCCCCTTGATATTCCCCTATTATCTCATTAGCATATATCTTTAGTCTGTTTCGTATAATTTTTGCCACGACTTTGTAAGCGACTTCCAGTAAAGCTATTCCCCTGTAATTTTGACACAGTGTTTTGTCCCCTTTCTTGGATCGGGCATAGCGGGCCCTACTCCATTGTTCCGGCATTTTTTCTACTCTCCAAATCCTTAGTACTAAGTGATGCAAGCATGCACCTAGTTCCGCTCCTCCTTATTTTAGGATTTCTGCTGGTATACCACTCTCACCTGCACTTTTGTTGTTCTCAAGTCCCTTAATTATTTCTTTTAGCTCCTGTTCTGTTGGTTCTTCTATTTCTTCCTGCTTGTTACATTCTTGTTGGTGTTGTTCTGTTGGTGTTGTTGTTTGTTCCTCCATCTCTACCTCTACATTTAGTAGTTGTTGAAAATACTGCGCCCATCTACCTAATATGTCCTTTGGATCTCCTAGCAGTAGCCCATCTTCATCTCTACAGTAAATCATTTTTGTGTCCTTGTTCTGCCTTGTTCTCTTGATTTCTTGGTAGAAATTTCTGATCTCCCTGTTTACATAGTGTTCCTCTATTGCTTTTACCTGTTTCTCCAACATCATCCTTTTTTTCTGTCTGCATATTCGCTTCGCGGTTTTCCTTTTTTCTTCGTAATTTCTAATTTTCTCCACTGTTCTGTTTCGATCTCTTTCCAGTTTTGCTTTATTTCTCTCCATTATCGACTCTCTACATTCCATATCATACCATTCCACTGTTCTTTTATATTCCGCCTTTCCCAAACAGGTGTTTGCAGCATTTGTCATTGCAGCCTGTATTTTACTCCATTCTTCTCCAATTGTTTGACTTTCTACGCTACCTCTTAGTAGACTTGATCTTATTTCATCTTCTAACTCCTTTGCCACTTGCTCCTCACCAAGTTTATTTAAATTATATGTCTGTCTGACTTTTCTCTCTTTTCTTCCTGTTGGTACTTCTTGCTTTAAATTTGTAATGATAAAAAAATGGTCACTATCCGCGTCCGGTCCTCTGTAACTTCTGCAGTTTCTAATAGCTTTAGAATGTTTACTCTCTATGACAACATGATCTATTTGGTTTTTTGATCGTCCGTCAGGGGAGACCCATGTTACTTTGTGGATATCTTTGCGGCTAAAATGTGTGCTGACAATTTTCAGTTGATTTTCTGCTGCGAACTCAATTAGTTTCCCGCCGTTTTCATTGCTGTCAGCATGTAAACTTTTCCCTTCTGTTATTTTCTTATATACTTCCTCTCTGTCTACCTTCGCGTTAAAATCGCCCATTACCATTTTTATGTCATATCTCGGTAAGCTGTTCCATACTTCATTTAACTTGTAAAATTCATTTTTTGTTTTTGTGTCTTTTTCTTCCGTCGGGGCATGCCCATTTATGATACTCAGTTTCCTATATTTGCCTCGTAATCTTAAATAACACATCCTATCAGACAATGCCTTGAAATCCATCACCGCCTTTTTGTTTCTCTCGTTCACCATGAATCCGGTTCCAAAATACCTATTTTTCCCACCACTTTTGAAAAGCGTGGTTTTTCCTATTCACCATGGCTAAGTAGGTTACATAAAAATGTCCCCTCGTAGATAACCAAACATTTAATTTCTCTCTTCTATTCTTCTTTCCACACATTAACTTGTTTTCCCTGTATAAGTTAATCTCGCGTCTAACCTTTCCTTCATGTATGGTTGCTACAGTGTTGAATATATTTTTTTCTTATAATCAGCTTCAAACACGCCAATATGAATACTGATCGCATATCCAATTTTTAAGAAAATATCCAAAATATTTAGTTTTATAATAACCTTAACTACATGATTGCAAATATCGTAGCCATAGTAGGATTGTCGTTAAAATGCAAGGCTTGAGAAAATATAAAGCATTTGGAAATAGTACAATAAAAAAAGGCGTTCGAAAACGAAAGTGCCCTCTGTCGTACAATATTGATAGAATTGCGAAAGTTCGCGTATTCGGTGTGTGCTCAGGAAAAAATGAACTCGGATGTTTCGTAAGTAACTATTCTTGTTTTCGTATTTTCACTAGGGGTTACAGTGAACGTTGAAAAATCGATGCCTATGGAAGGTAATTTTCATATCTCGCTTTTTAACCAAAGTAATTGAGTGAATGGAAAAGTTCGTATTATACGGTCAATAAAAAAAATTGAATAATTTGTTAATTTATAAAATTAAAATCGTGAGTCCTTAAGCTGCGTAGATTCTAGCTAAAAATACTTTGTATTCTTTTATTTAGCTTCATTTTTAAATTCAAGGTTATTCAAGCCGAGAAATCGCAGCTTATTTCACGTTGGTTATTGGGTAACTGTTGACCGAGCCCAGACAATCTCCCCTACCCTTCCTTCATTAATAATAATTAAAGGCCGGATTATATGCAAAAATAAACTGATAATATGCGCATAAATATGCTGATGTTTTAGCCTAAATATGCAACTTCCTTATGAAAAATATGCAGGTAAGAAATATGAGGAATGTTAGAAAATGGCATACTGTAGAAAAAATATTCTATTATGTTTACTATAAGTTTATTTAGAACATTTTGCAACATAATTAACTATGAAACAAATTTACAATCACATATTTCTCAAAGTTTTCAACAGCAAAATTGTGACGCTTGTCTGAAAACATGTATTTATATATTGAAAAGGTTCGTTCTACGTCGATACTTGTTATAGGAGCATATTTCAAATTAGAAATATCTATTGTCAACTCAATATTTTCTACTTAATCACCATCCAAGATTTTAACAATGTCCTTTAGCTTTTTAAAATTCTCATTTTTTCTTATTATACTTAAAAAATTTTCATACACGGACTGTCCCACTCCTCCTTTAACATCAAAACACGACTTTTCAAACTTGTTTATTATTTCAACGCTCTCGATTATCGACATAAATTGTTTTTCCAACTGCAATATAGATGTGGAAATAAAACTATAATTGGCTTGTAATAAACGCCAATTGTTGAGGTACTTCTATACTCGAATACACCTTTTGGGCGTCTATCACAGATTATTCATAATTGTCTTTATTCCGTCATAATAATTTGCATGAAAAATAGCAGTCCCAACCACGTTCCACATCGTATGATTACTGGTTGAGGAGGAAGCGGAACACCGTGTAGATGTTGTTTGTAAAATTGAACTCGTTAATAGGGCCTTTAAAAATACTTTCTTAACACTACTAATTAAAGTATTTACTAAGGGAAAATTGACTGACTTCTTCTGCAGCACGATTTAGTCCGTGCGCCAAGCAAGTTGTGTGAATTAAATTTGGGTAAAAGATTTTCAAGTTGAAAGCTGCCTTCACCATGTATGGTGCAGCATCCGTCAAAAACAATGGAATTTTCTCTGTTGAAATTGATTCCGGTAAGAAGAAAGTTGCCAGTTCTTCCTGTATAAACCCTGTTATTGTCAAATTATTTGCATTTTCCAACTGTTTGGATGAAATTAAATAAGATTTTGCTGGAACCGATACGTTAAGGTTACCAATCATTAAATGAACTATGTATCGGCCCACACTATCAGTAGTTTCATCTACGCATATATAAAGATAATTGTTTGCAACAATCTTCTTAGTGCTATTTAATGTTTCTGCATAGATACAGCGAATATATTTATTTTCTAAACGTGCTCTCGTCGGGAACGTTATATTTTCTGATGTAATTTTGCAAAAATAACTTGACATTAAATTGTTTAATTTATGTAGTGGAATATATGCCGACACAAACATTTGACACAAATCTTCATTCAATTGTTCTTGTTCCGATTTTTTGGAAGTTGATGGCAAACATTGCGGTAATGTTTGCTGACTCTACTCCGCCAATTTCATCTTTGTTAGTTTTTTAGAATAATTAAAAATTTAATTAATAAGAGGAGATAAACTTAAAATTTTACACACAATCTTGCAGCATGCTACGCGAAACACTTTTTCTCCATCCATGCGTATTTCTGAATAAGGTGTAATCCATCCAGGCACAGTTGCTATTTTCGGCATTCATGCTATTATACAGGGTGTCCAGAAACTCTCCTGACAAACGAAGACCGGAGATTCCTCTGATAATTTTAAGACAATTAAACCCAAATTCACCTAGTCCGAAAATGCTTCCTAAGGGAGCTAGAGTTCTTTGAAGATGGTTCCTTGTATTTATTTTTTTTTAAATTCCTCCAGAACGCTTCTATTTAGAAAAACAAAAACTGGTATGCTTATTTATCCTCCAGAGGTGAATCGATTCCATCAATTGCGAATTTCTAGTACCGGTCATAGGCGTCCGTTTTGGGTAGGTCAACGGTTATTTTAAGGCATAACTTTTTTGTCTTTAACTTTTAAGCATTTGTGACACTAGATTATTAAATTTTCAGGTATTCCAGTACTAAAATGTACTCTTACTTTAAGTCGGTAGGATACACCGTTTTGTAGAAAAATCGATTTGTAAATTTTTCGTTTTTTCTTCATTAAAGTTCAATTTATTATGTACCTACTTATTTTTAGCGACGAAGTTGGCTTGGACTATCAAGGCATGGATGAAAATTAATTTAATAAATTAAAAACAAATTATTTATTACAATGGAACGAAACTAACAAAAAAAGAACAAGTATCAAAGGTAGATTGTTACAAAAGTTGCTCGATGTGATGACCATTAGTCTCTATGCATAAGTTTACCCTTTTGCTTAGAGAACGCCGAATTCTTGCAAAAATTCCAAAGTTATTTCTAAATTCGTTGCAAGCATCTTGTATCCTTAGCCAGAGTTGTGCGCGATTTTGTATCGGAACGGAATAAACAAATGCATTTATTTATCCCCAAACAATAATCGCAAGGATTCAAATCCGGCGACCTTGCTGGCCAAGCAACTGGACCGCCTCTTCCAATCCAATGGTCTTCGTAGTTATTATCTAGAAAGTCTCGTACATTCCTGCTAAAGTGGGCCGGACAGCCGTCCTGTAGAAACCATAATTTTGCCGAATATTTAAACGCACCTCATCTAACAAATCAGGTAAAATATTTTGCAGAAAATGTAAGTAATCAGCACCATTTAAACGAGCAGGTAATTCCACAGGTCCAAGTAGATAATCGTCAACTACTCCTATCCAGACGTTTATGCTGAACCTATGCTGATGCTTAAATTCTTGAACAACGTGGGGATTGTCACCAACATACGAATAATAATGTGCATTATGTACATTAAAAATTCCATTTTTTTGAGAATGTAGCTTCGTCACCAAATAAAATGTTCCTGAAGAAATCTTCATCTTGATTTTTCTGATTTTGTAACCATCTAACGAATTCTACGCGAGCAGGAAAATCTCTTTCTAGCAGTGCTTGCACCTTTGTAAAATGAAAAGGATATAAATTTTCTTTGTGTAAGATATTTCCTACGGAAGATTTTGAAATTGTGGGGTACATGGCAGATAGTCTTCGAACGCTAATTTCTGGATTTTCCTCAACTTCCATTAAAATAACATCTTCATGTTCTGCTGTTACATCATTATGTCTCCCTGTTTCATTATTTTTTGGGACCACTGAACCTGTTTCTCTTAATCGTTGATGAAGAGCTCTAAATGTTGAGTGAGTGGGATGCTGACGATTGGGAAATTTTTCAGCGTATCTACGTTGCGACGCTCGAGCGTTACACCTCATTTCGCCATAAACTAAATGCATATCGGCGTATTCCTCATTAGTAAAAACCATTTTTTTTTAAATTGAAATCGTTGTGTTTGAATGACCGGTACTAGAAATTCGCAATTGATGGAATCGATTCATCTCTGGAGGATAAATAAGCATACCAGTTTTTGTTTTTCTAAATAGAAGCGTTCTGGAGGAATTAAAAAAAAATAAATACAAGGCGCCATCTTCAAAGAACTCTAGCTCCCTTAGGAAGCATTTTCTGACTAGGTGAATTTGGGTTTAATTGTTTTAAAATTATCTGAGGAAACTCCGGTCTTCGTTTGTCAGGAGAGTTTCCGGACACCCTGTATATCACAACTCACAAGTTTACACTTCGAAAAGCCAACGTAAAATGACGTTTAAAATAAAATTACTTTCGAATATGGAAATTAATTTCTCCGAATAGCAATGAAACACGCATATTCCTAATTTTTTGTAAAATGTATTTTTGCATTTATTTATAAGTCTTAAGGTGTTAGCTTTTCCTGGAATTCTGTCTCGGTCTGGATGTATGAGAAGAGCATTCTTGGGGAGGCTTATCGGAAAAGTAACGGGAAGAGGCTTAATAAAATGCTATATTTAATTTAAAGAGCGCTGTTTAATTTTTGTTTCTTTGTTACATCCACGACATATTTTTAGTAATGCCTATAATAAATTTGATTTAGTAAATAAATAAAACTCGGATACTAAAAATATGCAAAAGTGCTAAATTACTACAAAATATGCAAATAATATACGAAATGCATATATTATGCAAATATGCAAATTTATGCAAACTGCATATAATCCGGCCTTTAATAATAATGCAACAAATTTCTTGGCAGTTATTAGAACGTACCATCTTCCCTCTTACTTAGTTTATATAGCAAAGTAATTTGAAACGTACTTAAGTAAGTAAAACCTAATCAAATTTTGTATAAACCAAAACACTTGTTTTTATTTTAAGTGTTAATTATTATCTTTGAATAGTTATACGTTTCAACGAAGTTTGGTCAAAAAATTCGCAACGCTTCGCGCTGTTGCAATTTTCATGTCATGTACAATATTTAATGAGACGGTATTTATAGCACGAGTATTCCGTAAATATTTTATTGTAAAACTGAGCATAGACTTTGACTGACAATAGAAATACATAAATTTATAATTATACATTTTCGAATGTGTCACGGGTTGTTTTGCTACCTGCACTATTTTAGATAACTTCATTATTTTATTTCGGATGGTTATACTTTGTTCGCACCTTAGAAGACAGTACAGGCCTTATGGAAATATGATGAAACGTTGTCATGTTTCGTTGCTCAAAATTTTAAATTGATATAAACGCAAATAAAATATAATGGTTTTATTTACGTTCTATTTCGCGTTAAAATGTAAGTGAAACAAACAATGTAATAAAATATAATGCAATAGTTTATGAAAACAGAATAGTGAAAATTGTCTTGTGTTTAGTGTTGGTAATATTAATGTTTTGATAGGTAATCACATAACCTCACTGACTGTCGTTTCAAAACATTCGTACAGTTAATCTCACATAAATCTAGTATAACCTAATTTGTCAAAATTTTCTAATATTGCCTAGTAATTTTTTAATACAATTTAGAAAACACAAATAAACTAGTACTTAATTGATCCGCCATTCGCATCAATTACTGCCCGTAACATTCTAGGTACAGAATAAATGAGACTTCTTAAAAAATTAGATTTTTCAACAATGTTTTCACAGGTATTTTCAATAGATTCCCATAGTTGTTCCCTATTAGTAAATCTTATACGAGATCTATGAATTTGCTTTGGCATTTTTTTGGTTTTCTCTCAAATATTCAACAAATTGTGGTCTTCTGTATCAGTTGATATTCGTTTAAGACCAGTTCCTCGTTTGCGACATATACTGCCTTCATTTTCCTATCTTTTTTTAAATTTGTAGTACTGTAGATTTGTTCAAATGAAATTCTTCTGCGATTTGTTTAATGGTGCAACTTTCCAAATTTAACAAAATTTGTACTTTGTCTGCCGGAGTCAGTGTTCTTGCAATTTTGGATTCAAAAAGTGACAAATGTCATTTTGACGTTACAAGAATATTACAACAAAATAAAAATTCAAAAATGGTTTATACTAGATTTATGTGAGCTTAACTGTACATCAACAATTTGGATTCTAAAAATTAACAGTTTTTTTTTGTGTTAAATGAATATTTATCATATCTGTTGGATTTTCCTCACTTATTTTTATTGGTTACAAGTTTCTATATATTGAAAATGCAACAACAACCTAACATAAACAATAAACCAAAACGACATTCATGAATCATGATGCTAAAAATTACTATGAATTATACGGAACAAATCTTACAACATCGCCTACGATAGACGAGACGTGTTTATATACATATGGCAAATGCGTAAAAGAGGACAATACTCCATAAGAGCCCATACTGTCTTCTAAAGTGCGAACAAAGTATAGATATATAGATACAGTGAGATCCTAAAGTAACGGATAAATTCATTTTCTACGTAATTATTAATACAAAAGGAAAATCCTGAAACAGGTCAATTTTTATATATGAAACTACACTTTTTGAATAAAATTATCTATGTGCCCCTTCAACCCCCTCGAAGTAATAACTACCCCTTTAAAAAATTTAAATGAAAAAGGGTAGCGTGTTACTGCGTTTAAAAGGGATTTTAATTCTCTATTCAGCAGTATATGCCTTTTTGATTTTTGGACGTCGATAATCAAGAAAAGAGTAATTTTATGACATACAAACAAGTAGGCGTAGAACCAAATACCTGTCACGAGTGACTAGTCTATTAGTTACCTTTATGTCAAAAAAGTAAATTTGTTTCTTTTTATGACATTTACTTCTCAAATTTGTTTTAGTTCGTTAGACGTCGTTAACAATTGTTAGGTATTAAACGTTTTTTTAGAGATTTCTAAGCGTTAATTTAAATTGTTCAACAATGAGCCTTTCCGAGACCCAAAGAATTGACGTATTAATATTAATTGGAGTGGGTGATAAAACACGAACGCATTCTGAAGTATGCAGAATATTTAATGATAAGTATCCTGACCGTCACATTTCCCAGACTACGGTGAGTAGAGTCGAACAAAAATTCGTAATAATTAGTATGTAATTGCAAAGTAAGTGAGGATGTAAACATTGCTGTCAACAAATTACAAAGCAAATCATATGAAATTTTTAATTGAAAAATATTGTCTACGTTAGGACTTGAACCCAAATCTACGGTTTGCCGGACAGCTGCTTTACCACTTAAGCCACGATAGACCTTGGTTCAAGCTTTTTAGAAATGCATATAAATTTCGTTTGATTTGCTTTGTAATTTGTAGACAACAATGTTTATATCCTCACTTACTTTGTAATTACATACCAATTTGATATTTGTAAATATTTCATATAAAAGCCGAAAAACTCCAAGAATTTATCAATTTATAAGATGGTCATGTGATGCCTTTATCAAAAAAATTTAAAATATTTTAAATTTCTTTGATCAAGGCATCATATGCCAAAACAGTGCTTTTCTGAAAACTTTTTTAAAAGCGGATACAAGTCTATCAACTTCCGGAAAAATTCACAGATTCCATGGAGAGCATGTGCTACACAAGTAATATGCAACATATTAGGATATGTTTCCTCAAAGACACCTTTCCGGAAGTTGATAGACTTGTATCCGCTTTTAAAAAAGTTTGTAGAACAGTACCATTGAGAATAACTCTTGACAGGGAAAAACTTCCATCTTTGTCACTGCCTCCCTCTTCAGTAATAACTAGATGGGGAACTTGGTTGGAAATTAGTTTTAATGCAGATAATATTGATAGTTTACAAAATTTCGTTACGTGTTTAAATTTAAAAAATTAGTTGTACTTTCTTCAGGAACGCATTGGAAATTTGCCAAAACTAATCATTTATTTTGAAAATCAAAATCTCAAATTAAATTATGGATTAACCACATTAGATCAATAATTTGAAAAATATTCCAAATGACTTCAGATGTGACCTTCGACAAATGTTAGACGCAGTTTTTAAAAGAAATCCAGATTTAATAATATTGCCGCAATTGTATATGGGGACAATGCCCAAAAATCTAACTGCTAAATACGCTGAAATAAAAGAATATTTCCAGTACGCACCTATAACTAGTTGCGATGTAGAAAGGACGTTTTTTATTTACAAGGATGTATTTCATTCAAAGAGAACAAATTTTACAGAAGAGAAACTTGAGAAAGTATTGCTAGTTGATATTGATACTCCTTTACTCAACCTGAACTGCAAAATGAACAAATAAAGATGTATTTCGTATTTTATAGATCACCACCCGTTTGTTTTCCAATTATATAAATAAAATTAAAAAGTATTTAAAAATACAAATTTTCAATAGTACGCTCTGGTCGGTGAGTTATCGGCCTCTCGTGTCCGTAATAATGTAACAAAGTGTACTAAAATAGTGCAGGTATAAAGAAAACCCATTACAACCTTAATGAGTAGAACTCGTTTAGAAAAGTTTTATCCATTTTCGAATTGAACTCTCCTGCCAATTTTAAGCAAAATCTAAAATGCTAAATAAAAAAATATTCTGACGTGATGAATTCTTTTGACTGGATGGAACGTTACTCCCATCTTAAAGGGGAAAACCTTTGTAGGCCTGTGTAATTGTACTTTAATATGGCATAATAATGATTTATTCCCTTTATCATTATCTTACTTGGAACATCAGTGTCCAAAATGATACTTTACACACACCTAGACAACTCGAAATGACATTTTACAGTTAGCAAGTACAAAAAAGTAATTTTCCTAAAAAAAAGTACGGACATGATGACGTTACCGAATTTGAAAAAGGCAATTATAGAACTGAAAGACAATAATATAAAATCTAATCATGCAATAAAGATTAAATTTAAGATACGTCGAAACGAAAAGATTAAACTATAAAAGAAATACGTATAAAAGGTGCCTCCCTCTCTCTCTGTCGATAAAGGAAAACGATATTTGAATGTTATTTGGGTATTCTTAAGATATAAAGAAATTGAGTGCATCAATTTCTGTGGGGCTTTGCTTTAGATTATTCTCGATCAATGTGCAACCAATACAAAAAGAAGTACTTCTGGAATTTATCACATGTGCGATTATCTTTCATGCGTTCCGTATCGATCCGAATTCAACGGAATCCTCGCCGTTCCCTGTTTCTTTGCTTCAGTAGGCGAGTTTTTAGTATTCAGCAACTGAACGAAACGAACTATTTTCTATGCAATTTACGTAATTTTTCTTTTCTTTGGAGGTTTCTAGATTTGTTTTACTTACAAATATTTAAACTCTTATTATTCGAAGTGGCAATCTGTCGGCGCTTTCAACTTACTTTCTTATTTTAGTATTATGGATCCAATAATATGATATTTTCTTTGTCTTTTCTCTGCATTTCATATGCAACATATTGTTACCAATTTATATTAACGATATATGTTGAAGTTTGGAAATGGAACATACAAATCGTTTACCCGGATGATGCTATTTTACTATTTTAAACCGGAAACTCTACCGAGGAGTGCAGAGGAACGTATTTAACCTTCGTGGCCCCGGGTGATTTTCAAAGCTCCTGATACCGCATGGGGTGAATGCTCACCCCAAGTTTTTTCTTAATTTTCACACTCTAGATTTTCGTAGAAAGGAACCTATATGCGAATTATTATTTGTTGGTCATATTTGAGTGCCGTTTGGGTTATTTGGGCAATTTAATAAAAGAAGAATTAAAAAAAAGTCTATTGCTAAAATGTAATTGGGTACATTCTGTATAATCAAATTTAACATTTTTTACATATTTTCGTTGTTTTACTGTCTAACAAATCGGAGACTGTGGCTTATAAGTGAATAAAATAAAATTAAAAAACCCTTACCACAATAGAATTTAATGATTCTAAATACGTATTTCTACAACCACGTTGTCATCTTCAGTAGAAAAAACAGTGTAACACTTGAACGCACAAAAACATTCTCAGAAGGATTGTTCTGAACGTCTTCTAGTTTAACACTAAAATCTTCAATCTTAAATGCTACAAAAATTACCTACATTTTGGTAAACCCCACCTATTCATGCAAGAGCATTAACCCATTATTTGTAAATTCTATAGAAAAACCGTTTAGAAATGTTATAAAAGCCGTAATTTAACATACATTAAGAATCCAATTATGAAACTAATCCTTAAATTATGTTGAAATATAAATTTGGAAATTAATGTTGAGTCAGAATATTTTAATGGCAAAAATTGTAATGAAACGAATTTAATTCCATGAATTCGAATATTTTTTAATGGTTTTTCAATTTTTCTTGCTTTAATACGTAACATCTAACTGTCAGTTAACTCAAATAAAGAAGAACCTGGTATAGGACCCAAATCTGCGTTAATTACGTTATTCCTATTTTTAAAGAGGAAAATGCTCTCAAAACTATCTAATTCGCGGGGGCGTGTGACGTTTTTTATTAATCTCAGACAGTCAGATGTTACGTTGTGCTCTGATTCAAGAATATGTCGGGCAACACTTGATTTTTCCGGTCTATTGAATCTAATATGCGAAACATGTTCTTTATAACGAGTTAGAATCGAACGTTTTGTTTGGCCGACATATTTTTTATCACAATCCTTACAATTTATTTCATAGATTCCAACCTCAACTTTGTCTTTCGCGTTGCCTAAGAGAGATTTTAGGGAGTTATTCGACCGAAATGCTACTTGAACATTATACTGTTTAAAGGTTTTACTTAAATTTTTCGTAGTTTCGTGAAACGGTAAACTAATAAATTTTTTGCTCGAATCAATTTGAGGTAGCAAACATGTGGAATCCTGAATTGTTTTTCTTACTCTATGTTTTCTAACTAGCTTGTTTATTATTTCTGAATCGAAACCGTTGTAACTCGCGATTTTCTTAATTAAAGTTAATTCCTTTTCATATCTGTCCTTTGTCAATGGCATGCTTAACAAACGATTGACAAGAAAATTGAAAGAGGCACTCTTGTGGTGAAAAGTATGGTTTAAATCTGCGGTTATAAATCTGTTGACGTTGGTTTCTTTTCGGTAAATATCAAGCTCTAAGTTTTTGTCATTCCTAATTACTAAGGTATCTAAAAATGGCAAACCTCCGTTGTTTTCCTCTTCAACCGTGAATTTGATACTAGGAAATTTTGAATTTAATTCTGTTACAAAATAATCTAAGTTGCACTTATTGGTATCAAAAATTGCAAACACATCGTCTACATACCTGACCCATATGTTTGGAAAATATTTGGCTGACTTTTTAAACTCAATCTCAAAGTGACTCATAAATAAATTCGCGATAAATGGAGATAAGCAATTACCAATGGCTGTACCCTGTTGCTGTTCAAAGAACTAGCCTTCGAATTGGAAGCAATTTTGGGCCATACAAAGGCTTGTTAACTGCAAATATTCATTTATTTTTTCCTTTTCAACGTGATTGCTATGAAGTAATTCAGACAAATATTTTAACGTTTCTGGGATAGGTACTGAAGGAAACAAGGACGGTACATCGAATGAAACCAAAATGTCACCATCTTCCAGTCGACAATCTTTAACTTTCTGAATAAATTCTAAAGAATTATTGACCGATAAACTAACTGGTTTTTCTGGTAATTTTCTGAATTCATTCACTAACCATTTTGAAATCAAATAAATCGGTGAGTCAATACCAGCAACAATAGCAACAAACATCGACTTACCTAGTTTGTGGATTTTAGGTAAGCAATATAACCTAGCCACTAACGGATTTGCACATTGTAATTTATAAAGGTTGGAATTAGTTATTACGTTTGGACAGTTTGTTAACGCGGCTTTAGATTTACTTATCATTTTGGGTAATGGGTTCTTATTCAGTTCTTTTTTCTTTGTCAGCATTTTTCTCTTTAAAAATAGGAATAACGTAATTAACGCAGATTTGGGTCCTATACCAGGTTCTTCTTTATTTGAGTTAACTGACAGTTAGATGTTACGTATTAAAGCAAGAAAAATAGGAAAACCATTAAAAAATATTCGAATTCATGGAATTAAATTCGTTTCATTACAATTTTTGCCATTAAAATATTCTGACTCAACATTAATTTCCAAATTTGTATTTCAACATAATTTAAGGATTAGTTTCATAATTTGATTCTTAATATATGTTAAATTACGGCTTTTATAATATTTCTAAACGGTTTTTCTATAGAATTTACAAATAATGGGTTAATGCTCTTGCATGAATAGGTGGGGTTTACCATAATGTAGGTAATTTTTGTAGCATTTAAGATTGAAGATTTTAGTGTTAAACTAGAAGACGTTCAGAACAATCCTTCTGTGAGTGTTTTTGTGCGTTCAAGTGTTACACTGTTTTTTCTACTGAAGATGACAACGTGGTTATAGAAATACGTATTTAGAATCATTAAATTCTATTGTGGTTAGGGTTTTTTAATTTTATTATTCACTTATAAGCCACAGTCTCCGATTTGTTAGTTTGCTATATAAACTTTGCAAAATACATGTACTCCGTAACTTATTTTTCTGTTTAACATACACAAAAGTTTGCTATTCTTCAAGGTGCTGTCTTGAATAGCCTTCGAATTTCCGGGGCACTTATATGTTATTTAGTTAATTAAATCTGGAAAACAAAGAAATCTAAAAACTATAAATGTGTGATGTACAAAATATAGTAACATTAAACATCATTTATTTGAGTGAAAATAATTTTCCTGTCATGAATAAATAAAATTCCGTATCGTTTTTATCAGATGACACTAATGACAGTAACATTTGACAATTCAGATCGGTGCGGTTAAGTTACGATATACCCAAAAATTTCATGGCCAACTCTGAAGCTGTTTTTTTTTTTGAACGCACGATTGTAGAATACAGCTTAAATATGAGCTCGCCACAGAATACCTTATGTTTCTTGAAGAAAGTCCTCCAAGTAACTAGTTAACATATTAAACATGATTAGTCAATATGTTAGACAAAGTTATTAAGCCAGCGATATAGAAAAATGAAGTAATGAACCCGGAAATAATTAAGTGTATGACTTCTATCCGATGTTAATAGTAGGATTGGGTGTGAGCTAATAGAAACGACTTTTCATTGTACGTAATATACAAAGAAAATCTCGTAAATCACTAAAATATAATCTATCCTCCAATTTCGACGCCTTTTCTATTTACTTTTATACATCATAATTAATACATCATAATTAACGTTAAATGCGCAGGATGTGATTCGAAAAACAAGAAAGATTCAATTATGTGCAATTACTAAAGTTGCGACTGCTATTATTATAAGGGAGATAAACGAGCAAATGTACAAACAGAAAGAAACAATTACATTATAGTGATAAATTAACCCTAGACTGCTTTACGCAAAACTAAATAGAGGATCAATATTATGGTTACAATTCAAGGAAACTATGGAAAATTAAATTAAATTAATTAAAATTAAATATTATGGAAAATACTCTGAAATGAGTTATTAATTTTCTTGCATACTGATGTCAAAAATGACATTTCCCGGATTATTAATGCTACAAAAAATGGAACATTAAATTCCTAGTTCTTTAAAATAAAATGTTAAAGTCCTAGTATGTAGTTTAAAATTTATTGAAATTTCAAATAATGATTTAATTTAATTACAATAATAACAATACTTCATTAACTAATTGCTAATACAATAAACATTAAAAGTGCAGTCTCTTAATTCTTTTTTTAAACTAGACCTGCGTTAATAAACTACTCAAAAATGAATAAGGAATTTTTACTTTTTTGTATTTTTTAGATAGTATGGGTAAATATTTGTAGTGTATTATATTAGATACATAATTGTACACAACAATTTAAAATTTTCAAGTATATTTATTCAGAAAAATCGTTAGATTACTAAGAAATTATCAAAAATGAAATAAGCAACATTTTTAACAATAGCTAAAATAAACATTTTTCTGTAACAATTAATTCTAAAATCGTGTATAATAGCCACCGACATCTCTCACAGCTGTACATCTTCGGGGCATACTCATAATGCAATTATTAATGTGTTCTTGTGACACTCTTCTCCAACACAGCGGTAGAATTTCCCGCAAGTTAACTGGGGGTGGATTATGTTCGTTGAGCTGTTCTTGAAGTTCTGTCCCAAATGTGCTCAATTGGATTCAAGTCGGGAGACGTTGGTGGTAAAGGTAGACGGTTAATATGGAGGTCATTTATTGCTTGCATTACAATTTGTGCACGATGAGGTCTTGCATTATCATCAATAAAAAACATGTTTTCATCCACAGCCTCACGAAAGTCGGCCACATATTGCTAAATAATGTCATCTCTGTATATGTGTCCATTGACATTGTTTTCAAAGAGATGGAGGTTCGTACGTCCATTCAAACTAATGCCCGCCCACACCATGATACCACCGCCACCAAAAGGCACCACAGCTGTTGTAAACTCGCGTCTATAACGGTCTCCTCGAGTTCTCCAGACCCTTACTCTACGATTATCACTAAATAAGCAGAATCTGGATTCATCGGTGTACAAACCATGCTCCCATTGAAAATTTTCTGCTAGTCGTTGGTTAAACCAAGTTCTTCTAGCCATTCTATTGGCATTAGTTAATTTTGGGCGTCTCACAGGCCTGCAGCTATGAAGATCCATTTCCCTTAGACGGTTTCTGATGGTTTGATCCGAAACTCTAACTCCAGTGGCGGCACGTAACTGTGTTTGCAACCATACAGCACTTCTAAACGAATTCATCCTTGTCTGAATTCGTATGTAGCGGTCTTGTGTCTGATTTGTTTTCCTCTCAGATCCACTACCGGGTCTTCTCCTTGCAGATCCTACCTGTTGGAATCTTGTTAGAGCCCTACTAACAACACTTGGAGACACATTAAAAATTGCGGCAATTTCTGCTCCAGATTGCCCTCGCTGATGCAATAACGCAATTAAAACAAAAGTTTCTTTATTTAAATGACGTCTTGGCATCGTGAAAATGTGAAATGACGTTTAAAATGAATAATACTTGTCAAAAAATGCGATTTTTATAATTTTGTATTCTAAATTAATTTAAGGTTAAAATACAAGATTCAATATTTTATCACACAGAAAAGACATTTACCAAATAAAATGTCCACAAATGACTGTGGGCCTTCTAATTTATCTATAGTTTGAGAAAATACGTTAAATTTAATCGAATTAATTAGATCTGTTAAAAAAAGATCTAATTCCCTATTCATTTTTGAGTAGTTTATTTATTGTGTTCTCTTTTAAATTATTTCATACATCACAGACGATTCAGAGATGGACATCGAATTTTTCGTATTAATTTGGTGACTTATATGTAAAGACCGGACACGAGAGGCCGATAACTCATCGACCACGGGCGTACTATTGAAAATTTGTATTTTTAAAGAGTTTTTAATTTTGTAAATGTAAATATGCATTCTGCATATTACGGCGCTAATTTATTCAAAATCACTGCCTTTAATAGTTTAGTGGTTATAGCGATGGTCCGGTAAGACATGCACGTGGGTTCGAATCCTACTTCAGAGCGAATTTTTTTTCAGTAAGAAATTCGAATAAATTAACGTCGTAATATGTAGAAAACATATTTACATTTACATTACTACGCGAAAATGCAATAAATTTGCAGTTTCTAATTTTATTTATATAATTGGAAAACAAACGGGTGGTTATCTATAAAATACGAAATACATTTTTATGTGTTCATTTTGTAGTTCAAGTTGAGTAAAGGAGTATTAATATTAACTAGCAATACTTTCTCAAGGTTCTCTTCTGTAAAATTTGTTCTCTTCGAATGAAATACATCTTTATAGATAGAAAACGTCTTTTCTACATCGCAACTGGTTATACGTGCATACTGGAAATATTCTTTTATTTCAGCGTATTTAGCAGTTAGATTTTGAGGCATTGTCTCCATACACAATTGCCGCTATGTCATTAAATCTGGATTTTTATTAAAAACTGCGTCTAACTCTTGCCGAAGACCACATTCACAGTCACTTGGAATATTTTTCAAATTATTAATAGCCACACCTAATGTGATTAATCCATCATTTAATTTGAGATTTTGATTTTCAAAATAAGTGATTAGTTTTGGCAAATTTCCAAAGTGTTCCTGAAGAAAGTACAACTGATTTTTTTAATTTGGAATTTGTATTAGTTCCTTGCACTCATAAATACTTCGAACATCGTCATTTAAACGTGTAACGAAATTTTGTTGTAAACTATCGAAATTCTCTGCATAAAAACTAGTTGCTTCCAACCATGTTCCCCATCTAGTTGTTACTGGAGAGGGAGGCAATAACAAAGATGGAAGTGTTTCTCTGTAAAGAGCTACTCTCAATGGTGCTTTTCTGAAAACCTTTTTAAAAGCGAATACAAGTCTATCAACTTCCGAAAAGGTGTCTCTGATATATTCACAGATTCTGTGGAGAGCATGTGCTACACTAGTAATATGCAGCATATTAAGATATGTTTCCTTTAATAGTCGCCTGTTTTAGCTTATATGCAGCACTGTTACTGACAAATAAAAATATTTTTTCTTTACACCTGTCGTCCGAATGAAGCATTTGGTGCATATTTTCGTGAATGTTTGTTTTAGCTACTGTTTCCGCATCAACTGTATTTATAACTTTTGTTGCTATTACATATGCGTTATATGGAACAATTGGATGTAATATACCAACTACAACATTTAATACACGGCGTCCTAATATATCCACAGTTTCGTCGGCGCTTATCCATAGGTACTGATTTTAAAGATGGCTTCTAATGCATCCTAGTGCTTTTGTATAACACTTAGAAACATAATATTTGCGTAAGATGGATTCCTCAGGAACATTTTGACCAGTATCTTTTTGGAGAAATGCTTTGAGGGTGGGATTGTTAAGTTTATTTAATGGAATATCTGCCGTCATTAAAGATTCACAGAGTTCTTTGCTAAAATTGTCAGATTCCAGCGAGTCTAATTTCTGAGTATATGTTTGCGATGCTAAGTAACGTTTTACGTGCGACGTTTTGGAATTTTTTAACTGTATTTTACAAACTTTGCAATAAATTTTGGAACCACTGACAATGGACACACAATCAGTTTGACCCTTAATCCAACTCGCCATTGTTTCACGATGCCATTCTCGACGTTGTTCCACATCATGTTTGAAAAAGTAACTTAACAATCCTCTAGATCTAAATAAGTGAAAATTTAAAATGTATGCGTAAGTTATTGAAACGTAATGAAATTCACTGGACACTTACGTCAAAATAATTTGGAGAAGTATATTCGATAAAACGATATTAAACAGGATGTATTACAAAAATTATGAAGGATGTAATTAACTGTTAAAACAATGAAAAAAAGAAACTAACTCACCATACTTTATTTATCTTACGAAATATAAACAAATAAGTAAAATAAATGATAAAAACTTCTATCTGCACCCATAAAAGAAGGAATTTAACTGTAATATTGAATTATTGAAGAATTTCGTCACAATTAAATGATACAAAAACAGATGTGCGGTTAAGCGAATGAATACTGCTATTCAATAACTGCGTGTTGTACTTAGCTATGTTATAGACTATTTATATGGTCCATTGTAATTTCGGGCTAAGGCGTCGGATCTCTACTTATGTGGCATCAAATTCTTCATCACGCGATCAGCTTCATCCAAAATATCTTGCGATATCTCATTTGTATCCATTTTACAACTAATAATCGGATAAAACATAGAGAATTGACGTGACTTTTTCATTTTTATCTGTAACAAACTTTCATCGCTATGGAAATATTAGTTACCACTTTGTTAAATTTTACGAATTATTTCAGCGAGATATAAATATCATTTTCGGATGAGTGTGAAATAAATTCATTTCTTTTTATTTAAAATTCATTAAACTTGCAATATGAAGTAAACTATTGTATTTAGCACAAACAAAAAGTGTTTTTGAAGGTCCTCGCAAGTAATTTCGTCCTCGGCTGACGCCTCGGTCGTAAGCAACTTTCTCGTCCGTTCTTGATAAATAAAATACTACCGTTTCTGATGAAATTAAAATGTGTGCCTTTTCTTGCCTAAACAATAGAAATAAATATGTTGTCTTTTGTTTTCGTAACTTTTCTTTGTTCAAAGCGTCTTGTAGTGCCCCGATTAATAAAAAAGAAGACGATTCCGCAAGGTCAACAAGAAACACGTTAACCCACCTAAAATATGAGTACAAAAACGTTGCCGTATCCGTATTATGAATATAAAATACTCGAATATTCATTACTTCCTGGTTGCTCATATGACGGAACGTGTCAGACTTGAAACACGACGCTTACCTTTCATCCTAAATATCGCCGTTATTTACAGATATCGTACATAGATAACTTACATAAATACATATAAAACAGCTAGAATTTAAAATTCGTGTGTTTGATTTATTTGAGGAACTTCAGGAGTTTCGAGAATTTCACATATTTTAAAGTTTACAGGTCGGCTTAACGTGAAAAACGACGTTGGCTCCGGGCAAGTTGCAACGGATGTTCATAGCAGAAGTAGTATATATAGAAATGGTCAACCAACTTCACTTTTGTGCGGAACCGTAATCTGTCAATGTTTCTTTCCTTGAATTACTCAGAATAAACATAGCAAGTCAATATTGTTGTGCAATAGTAGAATGCGGATAGCGAAACATTTACAATAAGTAAGATGTATTAGTATATTTATCTGGAAGATACTTGCGCAAAAAAAACAATCCTTTTATTTCAAATTTAAATTTCGAAGCAGGGATTTACCATTCCGAATGGAAATAGAATCATTTTTCTGTATTTTATAAAGATCTACCTCGCAATATTATGTAACATAGTTTAACTTATTTAGCTAAACTATTTTTCATTTAATGAAATGCATACTGAATTCGTATAATAGAATCTCTAAGCCTCAATTGAGTTAAAATTAAATGCAAGATATATATATTTAGGGTTAATAAGAATTAAAATCTATTTCTTATTTTATTTTTTTATTGGCCGTGTGCATAATATTAAAATAATAAGCTTTTTTTGGTTTAGCGACCTTTTTTGAAATTCAATTTATTTAACTAACGACGTTTCGACTATTTTGTATATAATTAAGTCTTTTTCAAGTGATTTAGAACTAAAAAAAAATTACAAACGAAAGGTAAGAATTATATTTACATTATATGAATGAACTAAAATTAAAATAATGATTAGAGTAAAGAAAGTTAAAATTTAAAATTTAAAAGATACAAAACTCACCAATTTATTTCGTGTTAAAACACATGCAATATGCATGGTCGGAAACATGTCGACCCTTTACTACAGGGTCCGAACAGCGTATATCGGAATCTTAAGTGTAACTAAATGTCTTGTTATTTCGTTTTTAAAATTTGTTTGGTCAGGCCATGTGTTTGGGAAAATACAGTGTGTTTACAATGGGAAAAAAAAAATTTTGTTTCTTTGTGTGGGTGGGGTTGTCTTCTATTGTTTAATGAGCGGATAATACAGTTTTGAAAGTCCATCAATCTCGGTTCGGTCGTTGATTGTTTTGTTATTTTTGATAATCTTAATCATTTCTAATACCTCCCTAGCCTTTGTATTTTTTTGCTTGGTTATTATTTTTGTATTTTCAAAATTTTTTTTAGTTCTAAATCACTTGAAAAAGACTTAATTATATACAAAAAGTCGAAACGTCGTTAGTTAAATAAATTGAATTTCAATAAAGGTCGCTAAACCAAAAAAAAAATGCTTATTATTTTAATATATATATATATATATATATATATATATATATATATATATAGGCGATTTAAGGTCTGGTTTTACTTCAAAAACTATATATTTATATAAATAAATTAAAAGTTTGAAAAAGAAATATAAAAGGAAACGATATTCATCGAATACTATCCTCTGTTGATTGTTCACAATTTGTTCATTGTATATTCATCTCTAATTTCCCATTGTTCGCCATATTAATTATATCTAATAAACACCAAACCCTTATTTTTTAAAAACGAAAGAATCGTTAATTGTTAATCGATTGCTTCCGTGATTCCGGACTGGCACTATGTCCTTCGGACTGCTTTCCTCTTAGCTGACGTTTCGCCCACTGTTGGTACATCTTCAGGGGTGCCACTACTGTTGCTTTTCTAAAACTTCAGAAACAATGTACTGCAGTTTCGGAGCAGAGTCCCAGAAGCAATCATAGACAAGGGCCGTGGAAACCTGCAAGCCAGATCTTTGGATTCTAGTTCGTCTTTTTGTCCTCCACGTTTCCTTAAGTGATGTAGTCATGGTGAAGTCTCACCATGACTACATCACTTATATAACTATGACATTAATATCTGTCATTTATAATTCTTTGATAAAGGTAATATTTACAGAAACATGTAAGAGTTTATTTTAAATATATACATATTAATGTAAAACAGACCTTCAATCGCCGAATATATAAATTAACTACATATACAACTGTATATATATATATATATATATATATATATATATATATATATATATATATATAATAACCAGTTTAAATACCAGTATAAATATAATAACCATATATATATATATATATATATATATATGTTTTCTTTTAGGTTTACGCGGGTAGTAATATGTGTTTTAACTGGATTCCGGGTTTTCCGGGTTTCCGGGTTGCTTCTGCTTCTGGTTACTCGTAAAACTTTTCAGTTTTACGAGTAACCAGAAGCAGAAGTAGACAGTTATCGCAGACCTGAAGATGGCAAATGTGATTTTGCCGAAACGTCGTCCAGAAACCAGCACCGGTCTTTATGAAGACTAAATAGTGGAAACGCGGAAGAAAACCCGGAATCCAGTTAAAACACATATATATATATATATATATATATATATATATATATATATAATAATTTCGTGACCTTTGTATGATATGGTAAATTCAATCAGTTGGCAATTTAAGGTCTGGTTTTACTTTAAAGTATATATATTTAAAACAACCCTACATGTTTCGGCAATGACGCCTTTATCAAGGATATAAAATATAAATGACAGTATACAAATGTCATACATTTGAGTTGCTATGGATAAAATTATTCAATGTATCAATTATTCAATTATTAGTGGAATGTATCTTTGAAAAATTTTATTCATAGCAACTCAAATGTATGACATTTGTATACTGTCATTTATATTTTGTATCCTTGATAAAGGCGTCATTGCCGAAACATGTAGGGTTGTTTTAAATATATATACTTTAAAGTAAAACCAGACCTTAAATCGCCAACTGATTGAATTTACTAGATATATATATATAAAGATAATTATTTCGTGACCTTTGTATGTTATAGCAGATTTAATTAGTTGGCGATTTAAGGTCATAAATTGCCAACTAACTAACTATACTATATATATATATATATATATATATATATATATATAAATATAATATTTTTGTGACCTTGGTATGATATGGTAAATTCAATTCTCTAAAACAGACAAAACTGCTTTATCTACACACAAACTACAACGCCATCACCATTTCGATTTTGAAAACACACAGATAATTGATAAAGAACAACACACAATGAAAAGACAAATTAAAGAAATGATTAGTATTAAACAGGAAAAAAATTCAATTAACAACAGAAATGATATAAAAAATTTAAGCAGTATATACTATAACTTAATTGCGTAACGATCTGCAATTTATCATTATAATATATTTTTTTTGTTATATAATTATATATCTTAAGTTATTTAAATATCAATTACATTTAAATATCATATACATTTGCTTATCATGCTGACTGTTCCGTGTTTTGATTCCTGTCTAGTTGTCCGAGTACGTTTTCGTGGTTTTCCTTCTCGTTTAAGGCGAATGCCGACAACTTTGCATCTTAAGACGCTCCACGGGCGCATACATAATAATAACTCATGTCTTGCTATTCCCTGTTTTCTTTGTCTTTCTGTTTTTGGAATACTAAGGCATGATTTATTATTATTCAATTGGAATGTATCTTTGAAAAATTTTATCCATAGCAACTCAATTATATGACATTTGTATACTGTCATTTATATTTTATATTTTATATCCTTGATAAAGGCATCATTGCCGAAACATGTAGGGTTGTTTTAAATATATATACTTTGAAGTAAGCCAGACCTCAAGTCGCCAACTGATTGAATTTCCCATATACGAGGGATATTCAGAAAGTAAGGAACGTTTCCACCTGACGCCGCCAGGCGTACGCCAATCGCGTATATATTGGTATGCTCGAGCTCGGCACCTCAGTCAGCGTCCAGCTGTAACAACGGGAACATATCCGCACTGCCCGTTTTTTTAATATTCAAATTTGAAATGTGTGCTGCAATCGAAAATCCCGCCAGTTGTGAGGTGCGGTCTGTGATTCGATTTTTGTTGGAAAAAACTTAAAACCAATACAAATTCATCGGGAACTGTGTGAAGTGTACGGGAACAATATAATAAATGAAAGTTCTGTCAGGAAGTGGTGCATTCAGTTTAAAAATGGCCGAACAAATGTTCACGATAACAAGAAGAGTGGACGTCCGAGCTGTGACTGACGAGCTGGTCTCCAAAGTTGACGAAAAGATTCGTGAAAATCGCCGTTTCACAATAACTGAGCTTTCTGTATGTTTCCCACAAGTTTCACGGACCTTATTGTTTCAAATTGTTTCACAGAAGCTAGGCTACCACAAATTTTGTGCAAGATGGGTGCCAAAATTGTCATCCAAAATTTTGCTTCTTCATGACAATGTCCGGCCTCACACGGCAAACCGTACGCAAGAACTTTTGGACTTGTTCAACTGGGAAGTTTTTCCTCATCCCCCCTACAGTCCAGATCTTGCTCCAAGTGATTTTCACTTATTCCCGAGAATGAAGACCTGGCTAGCAACACAGCGTTTTGACGACGATGAGGAGCTCCAAGTAAGCGTCACTGAGTGGTTGAGATCACAGGCGGCAGAATTCTATGATACTGGAATTTTAAAGCTTGTTCACCGCTATGATAAGTGCCTGAATTTGTGTGGTGATTATGTTGAAAAGTAGAATGTTAGTCCCTCTTTCACATGTATATAATAAAAAGTATTTCTTGTACTTGGTTTTTTTTAAATTCCAAAACGTGCCTTACTTTCTGAATAGCCCTCGTATATATATATAGTAGATTCAATTAGTTGGCGATCTAAGGTATGTCTTACTATAATATGTATATATTTAAAAATAATCTTACATGTTTCAGAAATAATGCCTTTTTCAAAGAATATGAAAATATAAATGATAGTATATTAATGTCATATTTATATATCCGTAGTTGTCATGGATAAAATTAAATTATTCAATTATACATTCAAATTTAATAATAATAATTCATACCTCAGCATTCTCCAACAGCTAGACGACAATTACGTGGGATTGGCAAGCCATGAGTTATTATTATGCCTGCGCCCGTGGGGCGACTTAAGCTGTTAAGCTGCCGGCATTCGCCTAGAGTGGGAAGAAGAACCGCGAAAACCTACTCGGACTGCCTAGTCAGTGATCTAAACAAGGAATTACCAGCATGATACGCCAGTGTACAGATGTTTAAATAACATACGATAGATATTTATAAAACAACAACATATATTGATGATGATAAATTGCAGATCGTTACTTTGCATTATCAGCTTATAGTATATACTGTTTAGATTTTTTATTCACTTCTGTTAATAGAATTTTTTTTCCTGTTTAATATTAATCGTTTCTTTAGTTTCTCTTTTCATTGTGTGTTGTTCTTTATCGATTATTTGTGTTTTCAAAATCTAAATGATAAACATGTAAGATTATTTTTAAATATATACATATTAAAGTAAAACAGACCTTCGCCGACTAATTGAATCTACTATAACATACAAAGGTCAAGAAATAATTATATATATATATATATATATATATATATATATATATATATATATATACGAGATAAAAGCAATATTTTTTGGGAGTAGCGGCCGAATAATTAATACAATATTTAATTTGACGTCTCGGTACTATAGTACCTTTTTCTAAACTAAAAATTTATTTAAATATTAAAAATGGCAAGAGAATGATATTATAATAAATCTTAGATAATATATAATAGTATATAATAGATATAATAAATCTAGATTTATTATACGATTCCATATGTTCCACAACTATCAGAAAAAATTAAATACACTTTAAAAAAATATGATATAGCTACAACATATAAACTTAGTAATACTAATAAACAATTATTTTCAAAACTTAAACCTAAAATAGAAAAAAATCGAGAAACACATGTCATCTATAAAATACCATGTCGCGATTATGATAGTTACTACATAGGGCAAACTAAACAACATTTATACAAAAGAATACAAGCCCACAAATATCTAAATCAGACAAAACTGCTTTATCTACACACAAACTACAACGCGATCACCATTTCGTTTGAAAACACACAGATAATTGATAAAGAACAACACACAATGAAAAGAGAAATTAAAGAAATGATTAGTATTAAACAGGAAAAAAATTCAATTAACAACAGAAGTGATATAAAAAATTTAAGCAGTATATACTATAACTTAATTATGTAACGATCTGCAATTTACCATCATAATATATGTTGTTGTTATATAATTATATATCTTAAGTTATTTAAATATCTATACATTTGCTTATCATGCTGACAGTTCCGTGTTTTGATTCCAGTCTGGTTGTCCGAGTAGGTTTTCGTGGTTTTCCTTCTCGTTTAAGGCGAATGCCGACAGCTTTACATCTTAAGACGCTCCACGAGCTCATACATAATAATAACTAATGTCTTTCGTTTCCCTGTTTTTGTTGTTTATCTATTTTAGAATACTAAGGCATGATTTATTATTATTCAATTAGAATGTATCTTTGAATAATTTTATCAATAGCAACTCAAATGTATGACATTAATATACTGTCATTTATACTTTATATTCCTTGATAAAGGCATCATTTGCCGAAACATGTAGGGTTGTTTTAAATATATATATTTTGAAGTAAAACCAGACCTTAAATCGCCAACAAATTGAATTTACCATAACATACAAAGGTCACGAAGAAATTAAAAACGGTCAAGCGGTCTGTCAATTAAACTCATTTATTTTTCGTTCTCTATATTTTACAACGAGTTCGTTACTTCCTCAGGAGATCCTACAAGATTAATGAACAAGACATTTAATAAATTAATGTATACAGCAATAGCAAAATACTAATAGAATGTAGAGTTAAGAAATGGATGTGACGTATATAGATATATTAAAATTGATTTAATTTAAAAAACATTAAGGTAAGTTTAGATATAATGCATATTGCATATTCTATTAGCTCAATTTAGACAAAAATATCAGATGTTTACAAACTTAATACTACAAAAAAATTAAGCATTTAGCTTTCAAATAAAATCTAAAAATAGAAATTTGGATAGAAGCAATGTAGTACATAAAAACGACGTTAACGAATCCCGTATGCTTACGTTGAATACATTTATCCTTTCATATCTTCAGACGACTATAGAGATCAAATGCACATCTATATTTATGATGTAAGTTCACTGTCGAAGTAGTATATCATTATTCATTTGTTTTCTAGTCTTGTACTGAAGAGTATGAGTCATGCATTTGAATTGTTATAAAACAACATCCATATAGAGGGCCTTATAAAAGCTCCCAAGCACTGAAATATATTTCAATTGCCCTTATGGATTTATACCACGAATAGTGCTTAAAATCTTTGGTCCATTAAGTTATATATTTTAATATATTGCAATAACGTAATAATTTATAAATGTTAAATTTCTTATTAAACTTCAATAATTAATCGAATATACAGTTGTTGTTAACAGCACGCCAGTTGGGTTGTGTATGTTACCACGTAGGAGCGCCAAATTAATAAAAGATGCCCGTGTGGGCTGTTTTAGTTTTGTTCCAGGCTAACTGTAGCGTTCTAACAATAATTAAAATTATTTAGACTAATGAAATGATGACCATCAAAGGTTCAGGACGCATGTAGTATGCTGAAACTAAGTTAATTAAATTAACAAAAACACAACGATGTTGTGCTTAAAGTTTTACTTAGTATTTACATAAAAGAAATAAAGGTTTGAAATGTAAAAAATTTAAAATAATTAAATGAAGGCTATGTGTACAGGTAACGACAAATAAGTATTTACAAACTGAAATAAAGGAAAAAATACCCTTCGGCTAACGAACGATCAGATAAATCCGGAGTTGAAATAGGGTGTGCATGAGAAAATATATTTTCTAACTTAAGCATTTCTAATATCAATATACATACATAGTTACATATTTGTCAATGTTAACATTTGACGTTTGATTGTCAACGCTGACATTTCACATAGCCTTAAACGTATTTCAGAGAGTGTAAAATTAAATTAATTTTTTGATATAATTATTTAATTTTGAAATGTTTTTCACAAAAAATCACAGAATTTTTATGGTTGAACCATATTTGCAAAATGGACGGAAAATTGACGGCCAGTGGAAATTCTACGTTAACGATTGTTTAGTGGAATTTCAATGATGGCCAGATGGCTAGTGCCACCTGGCATCGTGTTAATGGACTTACACCTATATGCGTATTTTCTTCCCTTCTGTACCGGCTTAGCCGGTCAAGGGAAGGGTTGCCATTTTCGGCATAGTCTCTTTCGTCCGTCAGATGTCACTATATTATATGGTGCTACCTGATAGGACCAAATCTGCTATATCCGAGGCTATCCCGAGGCTAAATTGCGACATAAGCAATTGGTTAACAGCTCCAGAATTAATTATAACAGTGACTGTATTAATAATTCCAGCAACAGGGCTAAAGCAATGTGGAATATAATCAACCATGCTACAAAGTCCAAAAAACCTCACGAAAATATCAAGTTAGTGGTAAACGACACAGTACTTCAGAATCCTCGAATGATTTCGGAAACCTTTAACAACTTCTTTCAGTCATCACCATCATTATTGATGTCTCGAATTCCGGACAGAGACATGTCCAACAAAATACTGACCAATCCACATACAATGTTCCTTTTTGCTTTTACATCAGATGAAGTGTCTGCCATTGTTGGAAAACTAAGGAACAAGAATTCAAAAGGTCCTGATGATATTTTAGTACATCAGTAACACATGTTAACATACTTGGTTAACGTCTCGTTGAAAGAGGAGATATTTCCTGATGTGTTTAAGACTGCCTCTGTTATTCTGTGATGTCTCTGATATGTCTAATTATAGGCCGGTGGCTTTAACATCTGTTATTTCAAAATTTCTTGAATCCTGCATGCTAGATAGACTCAACTCTTTCTTAAACAAGCATGGAATCGTTACAAAGTATCAGCACGGTTTTAGAGCGGGCAAATCTACATCCACAGCATTAGTAGAGTTTTATAGTCATATGCTCGAGCATATAGAGCGTCGGCAATCAACAGTCGGCATTTCTTGCGATCTACAGAAAGCTTTCGACTGTGTTCACCACCAAAAACTAATGAGCAAGTTGCAGTCTTATGGTATCAGGGGTGTTGCTGCACAATGATTTTCATCGTATCTGCGCGGTAGATTACAATTTGTGACTATACGATTCAGGAACTCCAATGGTCAGATCCAGCCAGTGTGGTCTCATTGCGTGCCTATGAGCGGCGGCGTGCCTCAGGGCTCCGTGCTGGGTCCTGTGTTATTCAGCATTTTTATAAACGACATCGTGCTATTTCTGTCGGATGTTTGTGTGACAGTGTATGCTGATGACTAGAGCTGAGGATGTTTGCGGTATAACCATGGTTATATCATGTAACCATAGTAAATTACTATGGTTACATGATATAACCATGGTTATACCGCAAATATCCTCAGCTCTACTGATGACATATCGTTGCTTATCGCAACGGGTGCTAGCGGCGATGTTAGATTTCTGTCAAATAATATATTGAGAATCCTCTGTCAGTGGTTCGAGGGAAATAAGCTCACATTAAGCCTGGTAAAGACCAAATACATGTTGTTTCACACCCGCCAAAGAAACGTTGGTTTGCTGAACCTGCATATCAACAACCACAATTTAGCGGAAAGCCATGCCATTAGATTTCTTGGAGTTACTCTTCAAGATACGCTGCTGTAGACGGATCACTGCGATGGCCTTTCTAACAAAATTTCCAGCAAATCTTATGCTTTCCGCTGTTTAAGATCGCAAGTTTCGACGTCGACTTTGATATCACTGTATTACTCGGAGATCCAGTCGCGACTTCAATATGGTGTTCTATTGTGGGGTCTATCATCGGGTACGCGCCGAGTGTTCTTGTCTCAGAGGGCAGTCGTGAGAAACATCGTTGGAGCCCATTATACCGATTCATGTAGGCCTATATTCCGGAGGCTTAACATATTACCTTTGCCTTGCTTGTATATCTTGGAGGCTGGTTGTCATCTTTACAGGAATGTCGAGTCATTTCAACGAAACTCAGAAATTCATGACTACGATACCCGAAAAAAAAATCAGATGCATTATCTCAAATGTACGCTACATGTAACCAGCCTGGGTGTCAATAACATTGGCATTAAAATTTACAATCGTATTCCCAAACATATTAAAGAGATTAGGAGATACAACTCCATTAGAGCTAAGTTTAAAGCGTTTCTGCTTCAGCAAATATACTATTCGGTCGACGAGTTCTTGTTGTAATTTGTTTCCGTCTATACTGTTTGGGAGCGCTGTGCCTGCCACAATTTATTACGCAGAGACGAAAATCTTTTTATTTCAAAAAATCTTTTTATACTGATTCTCTATGGTTTTTTTTCTGTTGTTCGGTTGCTACTATAGTTGCTAGATGCAGCTGTGATTTATCATCAATTATTAGTTTTGATTTTTATTGTATTGTTATGTATTTTGATGAATCTTTTTCATTATGAATTTGCTTGTATCTGTTTCTTTTCTATTTAAGTAGAGTTGTACCCTAGTATTATACTAATATGTTATATAATTAACTTTTAATTTTTCTTATGTGACCAGTTGTATACACATGTAAGTTTCTTAACAACAATAAACGTATTATTATTATTATTATTATTATCTTATAGGCGATTTAAGCTTTTAAATTGCTTCACTAGCTTAACTGACGACGCTTAATAGTAATAGCAGAAACAAATGTCTTAAGCAGAAGTAAAAAGCTGGAAAATACGAGGTTTGTTGTCCATGTTTACAGTTGCAGATGTGTATTTTACATGTCTGTTTCATTTGTAATAATTGCCATAAATGCACAAAGATATCAACAAGAAATTTTGATGATATTTGTTGACCAACTTAATAAAAATGAGTTAACTATTATCAGGATAAAATAACACAAATTTTAATGAATTTCACTTTTTAATTGACACTGCAACGATCGTTTCGCTCCAACCTGAGCTTCATCAGGCATATAATTTAGTTATATATATATATATATATATATATATATATATATAAGTTATATGTCTGATGAAGCTCAGGTTGGAGCGAAACGATCGTTGCAGTGTCAATTAAAAAGTGAAATTCATTAAAATTTGTATTATTTTATCCTGATAATAGTTATAATGGAATTTCATCAAGTAAAGGCTGAAACAGTTATATATAAAATGAGTTAACGCTAGGATATTTTCAACAAGACGGAGCAAGAGGACACAGTACGAAATACAATTAATATGTTACATCAATTTTTTGATAATCGCTTGGTTAGCCTGAACAGCAATCACATATTCCGTCCAAGATCTTGTGATATCACACACACTTCAAAAAATTCTATTTTCAACGTACGAATTCCAGATCTGACACACCTTCAAGTCCAAATTATACCAAAAATTAATGAAATCTAAGACATCGTTATAATTATCAATAATTAATATAATCTTTGCACAAATTAAGAAGTTCAGGGACTATTGAATCGAACAATAATAGGACATTAAAATAACTTTGACATATGCCTAACAATTTTTTTTCAAGACACTGATATATCTGGTATATCAGAAACTCCGATTACATAAATAATTGTTGTCTAAACAGCAATACATCATAAGCTTATTACCACCATCGTTATAAAAACTAAAACGTATTAGTCTTTTATGACCATATTTACCTAAAATTTTTCCATAGCCAAAATAATAAATGTTTAAAAACGATATTTCACGTAAGGTGATGTGAAAAAATATATATGTTTAATGGAACCTAACTAAGCGAGGCATGTGAAACTTAAGATGATTGATTAAGCACTTAACAAAAAAATATTTCGGTGTGACCGATGAAATTGGAAAATTTTTCAATTCGTCAAATTTTTATATTCGAGAAGGCTTATAAATAGGAAGTGTAAGCAATAAATTTTAAATAATAGTCAATATAAAAAAATTCTTATCGTTTTTATTGTATTAAATTCTAAAAAAAATATATTAATATGTGTTTGTTGTTCCGTAAACGTAAATCCAAATGACATTTGATAATGTCAATCACATTTGTTATTTATTTGTATGTATGAAACTGTCAAAATATACGACTTCGAAGGTTAAGTAGTATATTTTAATTTACGACATACTTCAAAATGTTCTCGGTAAATCACATGCTACTAGATTGACTTTTCAAGTGAACACTTGTTATATATATATATATATATATATATATATATATATATATAATATTTTCGTGACCTTGGTATGATAAGGTAAACTTAATAAGTCGGCGATTAAAGGTCTGGTTCTTTACTTCAAAGTATATATATTTAAAACAACCCTACATGTTTCGGCATGACGCCTTTGTCGCCTTTGACAAAGGCGTCAAGCCGAAACATGTAGGGTTATTTTAAATATATATACTTTGAAGTAAAGAACCAGACCTTTAATCGCCGACTTATTAAGTTTACCTTATATATATATATATATATATATATATATATATATATTTAAAATAATCCTACATGTTTCGGCAATGATGCCTTTGTCAAGGATATAAGAAATATAATATATAATAATAATAATATATTTTATATTTTTTATATCCTTGACAAAGGCATCATTGCCGAAACATGTAGGATTATTTTAAATATATACACTTTGAAGTAATAACCAGACCTTTAATCACCGACTAATTAAGTTTACCTTATCATACCAAGGTCACGAAAATACTATATATATATATATAATAACTTCGTGACCTTGGTATGATATGGTAAACCTAATCAGTAGGCGATTAGTTTTTTATATCCTGTCATTCATATTTTGTATTCTCTTGAAAAAGGCGTATACAGCCGAAACATGTAGAGTTTTTTAAATACATATATTTTGAAGTAATATACAGACCTTTAATCGCCTACTGATTAGGTTTACTATATATATATATATATATATATATATATATATATATATATATATGCTACGGTGGTAATGAACACAACCGACTACGACACCAAGATAAAAGCTCTCTTAGAAGATCCGGCATACCAACCAATCACTACGGATCCAACAACATACCTGGAGAAAACATCTAAAATTAAAATCAAGGAGAGTTCCATAAACAAGGAAATCCAAACACGACTCATTCCAAGGGAGAAGTCATCGAGATTCTACGGCTTACCAAACGTCCACAAGGAAGGTGCACCATTAAGACCCATAATCAGCTCCATTGGGTCACCTCTTCAACAGTTGGCAAGATACCTAGCTCAACAACTACAACCACATGCCGAAGAAGCCGAGTCTTACGTCAAGAACGCAAGCCACTTCATCGAGATATTGAAGAAATAGAAAGTGGAAACAGATTGACTATTGGTAAGCTTTGACGTAGTGTCACACACCGAAGCTCTAGGGACCATCGAAAGGAAATACCAACCTCCACCATACATAATGAACCTGGTGAAACACTGCCTGGCAAACACCTACTTTATCTATGGCGATCAACGGTACAAACAAATAGAAGGCGCATCGATGGGCCCTCCACTGTCACCAGTAATAGCGAACCTCTACATGGAAGACTTAGAGAAAACAGCATTAAGGACGACCACCCATAAACCCAAACTTTGGCTACGATATGTTGACGACACGTTCGTGATTTGGACACATGGAGAAGATCACCTTAAGAGCTTTCTGGAACATCTGAATAGTATCCATCCAAAAATAAAATTCACAATGGAAGTAGAATCAAATAACTACCATTCCTCGGCGTTTTGGTTAAGAAGAAAGAAAATGCAGAATTAAGCCATACAGTGTACCGGAAATCCACACATACAGATCGGTACCTCAACGCAGAGTCTCACCACCACCAAGCTCAGTTACAAGCAGTAGTGAAGAGCCTAGTAACAAGATCACATAGATTAGCAGATGAAGACAACGTCCTTCAAGAAATGGATAAACTCCACAATGCACTCCAGCAGAATGGATTTAGCAAACGGGCAATCAACAAAGCATTAAAACCTAAAAGAGCCACACCACAAGAGGAAAAAGAGGAATCAATAGCCAAAACCTACTTACCCTATGTCAAAGGTACCGCCGACAGAATATCCAGAGTCCTACGAAGACACAACATTGAAATCACATTCAAGGTATACAGAAAAATCAGTACAGTCCTTCGGAATCCAAAAACAAGAATACCTTTAGAAAAGCAAGGAGTTTATGAAATGCCATGCCTTAATTGTGAGAAGACGTACATTGACTAAACAAACAGAAGGGTAAACGTAAGAAGAGATGAACACCAAAGCTCCGTCAGAAAAGACGAGAAAACTTCATCTTTGGCTCAGCATGCAAAGGAAACGTCCCACACGATAGACTTCAGCATTACCAAATTATTGGCGAACATAGAACATATGAAAACCAGAATAACCAGGGAAGCTATCGAAATTGAGAAACGTCCGGACAATTTGAATTCGCGAGATAATATCCAGAGGCTACCAACAGCATGGAAACCAGTATTAAGCAAAGAAGTTGTCAACAACAAACAACAAACAAAAGCACCTACACCGCAACCCACCCAGTACACTCCAGCTACAGGCCCAACAACATGGAGCCGCGCACACACTCATCCAAGCATAACCAACCAGAACGCTAATCGGGTCTATAACCACCATCCTAAACTCGACTACGTCAGTTTACGAGTAACCAGAAGCAGAAGTAGACAGTTATCGCAAACCTGAAAATGGCAAATGTGATTTTGCCGAAACGTCGTCCAGAAACCAGCACACCGGTCTTTACGAAGACCTAACAGTGGAAACGCGGAAGAAAACCCAGAATTCAGTTAAAACATTAATTTAAGGTCTGTTTTACTTTGATATGTATATATTTAAAACAATCTTACATGTTTCGACACATAGCGCCTTTTTCAAAGAAATTAAAAATATAAATTTATATTATAAATTTCTTTGAAAAAAGCATTATAGTGATGGATAGTGATGGAGCTAGTTTGATTCCATTACCGAGGCGACATTGATCGGATGGTTTGTAGATCAAATTCGCCCCGACGTGTGTATTAATGTCGCCTCTCGGCAAAGAACATTTAATTACGGAAAAATTATAACAGTTTAAAGCAAGTATTTGAAGTTATGGACTGACAACACATGTACATTTATAGCTCAATACTTAAAAGTAACTTACACTTACTTATATGTGCTCGAAGTTACCTAACTACGTCTACGTCATTGAAGAAGAGGGTGTGGAGAAAATCACCTCAAAAGTATAAATTCTTTAAACTAATAGTCGTGATGCAAATACACACAACAACGCTAAGAAATAAGTAATTAAGTAATCTAGTTTCAAAAATTTATTGTAAATACCACTACAATATTGTTTCGCCATACAATGGCTTCATCAGGTGGATGAATACGGAATATGTACAATGCAAGTTAGAATATTTATGTGAAAATTATTGGGGAATGGGGAATTCCCCAATAATTTTCACATAAATATTTCTTCTTCTAGTCCAAAGTAATTGTCACGAACACTTTGTAAATCTATTTTAGCTTGGGCATTTTGAAATTTTTTCTGGCTTGTATTGATAGCTGCACTTTCTTTCGGATCGAATGATAAAACTACGTCCTTAATTTTTTCAAAATGTTCATGATAGTAAAACCCCGCCCGTAACCATGTACCCCAACGTGTCAGAATCGGCTGTGGTGGCTCAGGGGCATGGGGACACAATTCCTGAAATTTCAGGAATACTGCCTTTGTACTCGATATTAAAGCATCTACCTCTGGATAACATCTACGAACCTGTTCTGCCACAAGGTGTAGAGCATGGAGTTTCCAAGTAATATGTAACAAGTTAGGACAATATTTTCTAAGAGACCGGCCTATAGAATACATGGTTGCGGCACCATCGGTCATAAACATTAATACTTGGTCTTTCGAAAGTTTAAATTTTTCCAAAGTATCTAATAGCACCTCTGAAATTTTTTCGGCATTACATTGTTCTAGTCGTCTGGATGCTAAAAAATTGAAGACGTTGGTTGATGTGGTTCCATATTACGCGCCATCACATTAACTACAGATTCTTTTTTGCTGTCAGTTGTTTCATCCACACATAACCACAGTTTTTTATTTTTCAGTTCGGTTTTGATTTTATTTTCAACCTGTTTTCGCACCGATGGTAAATTCCTTCGTAACGTTATCGTGCTTGGTAATGTTTGATTCGCGTATTTATTCCAAATTGAAATAAATGAATCATTACTTAACAAGGTAAACGGCAGTGTACAAACAATCATAGTTACACATAGTTCATGTATAAACTGTTGTCGATTAATTTTGTTATTATTGTGCTTCGAACTGCTTACGTGTTCTTTACAATGTGTTTTTGACTAACACATTAGATAAGTATTGCACACTAAACATTTAATTTTTGAGCCATCGTATAGTAAGTCCGGGAAATCCATAATAAACTTATTCACTTCGTCTGACAACGGTCGTTTTCTCGATTTATGTGTCGACGACATTTTATTACGTATGCTTACACTTACATGCAGTCTAAGTAAGTACCAAACACATACTGAATACTTTTTATTAGTTCTGATGCAATACAATCATCCTCACATCGGTGCACATGGCGCACACGGAAATTGGTGTGCTCTAATTATAAGTAAGAGATATTTATGAGTTAGCAGACGCACACGAATTACATACATAACAATACATTAACTTCATATTATTCATAATAAAATTACAGTCATAAGAATTTCAACATGTCACAGAAAATATCAAATTACTTATAATATCCCAGTTAATAAATATATGTACCTTTCTACGACACATTGCCGAAAACATATATGAGTTGCCAACACTAATGGTTATAACCAGATTTCGCATATACATTGTATATCCTCGTACGATTTGATAAACAGAGATCATTAATACGAGTAACTTCCCACGTAAAAACGATGACGTGACGACTGGCCAAAGATAAAGAGAAATGGAAACAATGAATCATTTTGAACAAAAAAAAGTAATAATCAAATCTTCTTCAGCGGGAGGGCGGTTTTGTTTGTAAGCCCCACGCTATCTTAACGTTCTTGTTTTTGTACATCTCTACCACATCCGGTCTACTTGAGTTTTCCTGTTGGAAAAGTAAACTTCCTTTCTGAAACTATTGCTGTTCCTCTGGTGCGGCAAAAAAATATAACTTTGCTAATGTATATTTGAAACTAAACAATCTTAAAACAATTTTTGTAATTTATTGCATCCTGTTTTGTTATAGTTTTTTTGATAAGTTTTCATTTAAAGGGGCGATCTAGTTAAACAGAATATAGTTAAAAAGAAATATCTTACATTTTCTAAGATGTAACACGCGCTATATTAATAACGGATGGCTCTAGAAATTTATTTTAGTTAACAAAGAAAAATGTTTAATTGTTACGCCTAGATGTCAGCACTCTATTTTAATGTTTCCACGTGACGTCTTTTCAAGTAACATAAGCCGTTTTGTTTTAGTAGAATGTAAATCTAATGTCCAGTATCAATTGAAGCGTTGAGTGGATAAAGGTGTTATGTCATAAAAATATAGTTTGAAGAAAAAGCAACTTAAAGTTTTTTTGTTGGAACTTTCATATAAATAGACAAAGGTATACAAAAGTGCACTAAAAATTTAACTTTGAAATAGTTTTTAATATCCAATGACTAATTTTCCTATAAAATGCTTTCTGGACAATATTTTTTTGATATTTTGTGTACAACCTTTATCAAAATTAGTTTTAAAACAAATTGGAGATATTTTCTGATAAAGGTGCCATACAAATACATATTGCTATGGATTTTTTCTAAAATAATATTTAAAAATAATTTAAAATAAATGTACAATTATTGTGAGATAAAGCGTATATTGAAGATGTTATTTAAATATATTTAAATTTAACGAGAGAAAAATCTGTTTTTTACCGATGTCGATCTCATGTGTTCGAGAGGCCTATGTAAATTCAGGGAGACAGATTTGATAGCTCGTACTAGAAGGTAGCTTGGTGTGATATAATTAATTATATTGAATTAAATCGGTTAATTTTTTGATAAGTGTTTTTATTGATGTATTAGAGAGTTGTAAAGTTAAATTCTCGTTTGCTAATTGTTGATTAATATAATATAAGCACCTTCATTGTCTTCACATTTTAGTTTTTTTGTAAGTATATAAAATTTTTATGAATTCATAAATATTACAATTATATTTCTATTGTATTGAAGTTTATACATGTAATTAAGAGATTTAATTTAAGAATATAGATAATACAGTTTATTATTAAAATTTCTATATTAATATTATAATTGAAAAATTTGTTCGAGTGGATTCAGGTTTTTTTGTACATGTTGATTGCGCATGTGTAAATTTTGATCGTGTATCAGTATCTTATTATACAGTATTATATACTTTTTTCGTCAATTGTATTCATAGTAACTTCTGTCACAGTCCTGCTTCCAGTTTTGCCTAATATATCAGTATTATAAGAATAGTTTTTCATATCTGTAACGACAGTATTTTTTTGGACTTGCATTAAGTATTATTTATCTCTATTGGTATGGTACGTAAATATTTTCTGCTATTATAATCTTTTGCTCAATTCTCCCGAAATCTCTGTCCGAATCAAGATACGAATTAATTGGAACCATCCTTTTAAAATAAAAAACTGGTATAGCGATATTACATTCAGATTTTTATTTTGACCAGCACACGAGTCAGACCATATTAAAAGATGTCGAATTTTGTTACCATGCATATCCCTCAATAGTTGCGCAAATCTATACAAACAACTAGTAACTACCACGACCTGCCAAGTCCTGCCAAGTCCTCCGTCCAGTTGAAAAAATATGCTTGATTTCCAGATGTTGTAATAGTATTGATTCCGGAGTTATAGAACCACATTTGCCGGAGATAAAACGCTTTTGATGTTGTTAATTTTGGTAACGGCATTGTTTGCAGTAGGTCCATAGTTATATAACACGCATTTGAATTTTCTCCTGCAAATTTTCGGTAGCTTTTCTGTTTTTCAAATGCCAGTTTATATTTTAATTTATGTTCGTCAGTTTGTTGTCCAGTGTCGCAAGTGGAACAAGTGTCACTTTTAGGGTGCCCAAAACTTAAGTCAAATCTGGTTACAAAAATCTTGCGGTAGGAACTTTGTTTACATTTGAATATCTCAGGACGCTGTTCTACTTCGCACTCTTGTAAGTAAAGTTGGTACATGATGTTAATATTCAGTATTGGAGACAAGTACATCTTGTATGGATTGTGGTTTCTAAAATAATCTGATGCCTCCGTTGGAAATGTATTTATGTGTTCAATAATACAATTTACTACATCGCTATGTAATTTATGTGGTCTGTGAAGGTGGCGTCCTCGTAAATCAGGCGATGCAACACACTGTCCACTTTTTAGTTTTTTTTGAATTACTTCAATTTTTTTTCTCCTAAATTGATAGAGAGAGCAAAGTGCCTCTTTACATACCGATTCAACCTTTTTATTGTAAGTAATGGAATAATGAAAACTGTGCTGCTTCATTTTTTTAGCATTTGTTCTGTGTCTTCCTATAGGTGAAATTGTAATACTTTTGAATAATAAAGCATTCTTTGCGTTCACGTCTAAAGAATAATAATTTTGTAAAATACGTTTCCTGTCTTCAAGATTGATTTTTTCGGTACACTTAAGGCGGCAGTTTTCTTTACATAATGTACCATGCTTTATTTGTTTAGGTGCTACAATCTTTCCAGTTTGTGACAAGTAGCCCTGTTCTCTTGCTTTAGCAGCTTTTTGCCTTTTCCAATTCTGTGGTGCTCTTTCCCTTTTCCTAGAAGTCTTTTCTTTTAGATATAATAAAACACAATTGTATAGTTTCAAAATAATATATATGCACTACATATGTTTCACCACACTGTGGCTTCATCAGGTGGATGAATATACTAATTCAAAATATCAATTAGATCTTATATATATCAATACAAAGTACAGAACTAATCTTATTCTAAAAGGAGGTGGACATGTATGAGTTTTAAGTTTAGTAGGGGGGAGTTATTTATGTCTAGTTGGTCATTTAAAATTATACCTAATTTATTATATTTGTTAATTTCTAAACTTTCTAACATATTAAGTTTTTCACTTTTATCTAGAACATGCAAAGTTTTAAAATTAGTGTTGAATTTGTGATTATGTTCTAGGCAATGATTGGCAAAACTTGAGTCTGTCTTCTTGTCTCTGTGGCTTCTTTCATGTTCTTTCATTCTAATATCAAATGTCCGTCCTGTTTGTCCGACATACACTTTTTTACAATCTTCGCATGTCAACTTGTAAACCCCTGAGTTTAATCTATTGTCCGTTTTATCTTTGTTGTTTTTTATAGCGTCTTGTAAGGAATTGTTGGTTTTGAATGAAATGGTCTCTTCTTTACTTGTTTTTATTAAGTTTCCTACTTTGTTTGAAATTGTACCGATGTATGTGATAGAATTATAACTAAATGTTTTATTGTTTTTTACTGTGGGGTAAATTGAAGATATCGTTTTAGATTTCTGTAGTTTTTTTAGAATATTATTAATTAAATTTATGGTGAAACCGTTATTTAGCGCTATAACGTGTATTCTATTTAATTCTATATCGAAGTTTTCTTTACTCAACGGGACGTTAATTAGTCTGTGAAGCATTGATTGATAAGCAGATAATTTATGTGTAATGGGGTGAAACGAATTTGCGTGTATAGTTGTGTCTGTATGTGTAGGCTTGTGGTAGAGAGAAAATTCATGCTTTTTAGTTGTGTGTGTTATAGTGAGGTCTAGAAAGTTTATGGATTTATTTTCTTCTATTTCAATGGTAAATTTGATGTTTGGGTGAATAGTGTTAATGTAATTATGTAAAGATTTTAATTGTCTGTCTGTACCGTTAAAAGAAACTAATATGTCATCCACATATCTTATCCAGTAAATACAATGTTTGAACAACGGGTGTTGGCTTATTATGTTTTCTAAATGATTTAAGAATATGTCAGAGAGTAACGAAATTAGGGGATTTCCCATAGCTAGTCCCTCTGTTTGTTTATAAAATTCATGTTGAAATTGACAATAGTTTTGGTTTAAACACATTTCTAGTAAATGTGTTTTTTTTTATTTTCTTTTATTTCAAGTATTTCCCTCTTAACACTCTCCTTTTTTTCTATGAAAATATTGCAGGAGTCTTCTCCAGTAACGTGCTTAATACGATCCGCTTCGTACAGTCTTTCTTCCGGCACATACAAATCTCTGTAGTCATCTATATCAGATACTTTTCTCGCCTCCCTTTTTTTGGATCGTATGGTTATTATTTACTTCCTCTTTATGCAAGGCATCTTCTGAATTCCATTCGCTATCACCTTCCTCATTTGGCACATATTCATCGCTGGAATCACTGCTAACTGTAAATATATATATATATAGACCTAGTAATGAACAACCTAGGCAAATGAAGAATAACACTAGCATTCGTATAACTCAGTGTCCATGTATTTAAAAAGGTGCGAACTGTAATATAAATAATCTAAAACCTCTAACTTAACCTTTGTCGGTACAGATTCGTGATGTTTAAAATACATAAATATCTACTTATATTATGCATAGATACCTTTTCCGTTAGCCATAGACTTTTCAATTGCTAGCTGGACTAGCCGTTTTCTCCGTGAAGACATTGTCGGTTAAATATAAAGAAACTAGGAACTAAACGTTCCCACAATAGAGCTAATACTAATTAAAGTAGTATAACCTAAAATTTATGACAGAAGCCTTAAAGGTGTTATGTGTCCAAATTAGAAGACGTTTTAGAGTACTATGGAATTGTTAAAGGTGTTATGTTACCATAACACCTTTATCAATTCAATATATTTTTTTTGTCTACATAGCACCTTTATCAAGATTTATTTCTGCATAAGGCAGTATTTTCGGGTAATAAAGTAACAAAATATTTATACAATGAGGGGAAATAGCCAAAAAAGTAAAAAAGTAAAAATATAGAAAATTGTGATAAAGGTGTTATCTTTATCCACTCAACGCTTCAATTTAAAACAACAAAATTAGTTGGATTAAATTAATCAGCTGAATGCACCTGGAAATTGTTTGAGGCAATTTACCTATTATTAATACTTGCCCTTTATCTCGGAAGGCAATTTACCTGTACCCATTTGTTCCCTTCATTTCATCATAGTTTTCGGGTGCATGACATTTTACCACATCACTAAAACATACGTAAACATATTGAATTCCAAATAGCACCAGTCATCACTACGGAATTTTAAAGGAACACACAAATATAAAACATAAAAAAACCCGAAAAAGCAAATGGTCCCTAGATTTACACTCGTATTTAGATTTTATTCGATGTAATTGTGTGCCACGCATTACATTTTATGTGTTGTAATGAAATTACCGTTATAAATGTTGGCGAACTTTCTTAAGAAAGTCACTTTAAAATTTAATGATGAATCCGAAGCATGAGTTAATTTTAATAAGAAAGATGTAGGAGAAGATGCTCAAAAGGTTGAGCTAACTTGGGTAATAATAATTTTAATAATGTGGAAAAAATGTGGCGCATCCTCCTTTGCGAACAGTACAGCCATCATTTAATCTCGAATTTTACGAAGAGCTCATTTACATGATGGCACTAGACGATTTAGTCCGAAGCACGTAAAGAGAAATATAATAGTTTTTTTTTGGCAAAGTTAAGCAAATATTGTTATTGTTATTGTTATTGTTATTACGGATAATATTATTACTTCAGTAGTAAATTTATACAACAATAAGTGTATAGTCGACTCTTGTAAAGTGAATAAATAAATATACCGGAGACTTGACTGTAAACATAGACTTCGGCCGTATAGACAGCGGTAAACGCACGAGTTTCCTTTGAATATCAAGGATATTACTAACAGATCGCTTCGCTTCCCAGGTATTTGTTTTATATACCTAACATCAACACTATGAGTAAAGTGTAACTTTAAAAATATTATTAGACTGTAGGATATGAAATAATATCAGACTGATAACAATTTCAATAATAAAAAGTTGTAGTAAAAGTATTGGAAGAAATGCTAGAAGAATTAGTACAAGATAGAAAAGAGATAGAACTAAAAATAAATCAAGATTATACGAGATAGTCTCAGAAGTAATGACAATGACCTATTTTAAAGTTTTTCATTGGTTTTATATACAATTTAACATTGGCACCTTGAAAATATGGTACTTTGGAAAGTGCACAACGTCACCAGCGATTTTGCCATCCCTGGTAACAATTCTTGTTCCTTTACGTGAGTTTATACTGTCAATTTGAAACACCAAAATCAGTTAGATTAAATTAATCAGATAAATGCGCCAAAATTCAAACGGTTAGTTATTTAATCGATTTCAATTAGCCTTAACCTAGAATCAAAATTCTGAGTTCGACAGCAGACCTGTTGTTGAACTTTACATTCGATATTACACACATAGTATACAAGGTGTCCCATATCGTTATGTTCAAATTTTAGGAGTGTAAAGTAGACTTCATTTCAAGTAACAAAAACGCAAAACTTGTATATCCATTTTTATTTGTTTCAAAGTTACAGATCTATGAATGTGATTGTCAGATAATGAAAAAAAATGTAGTCATAAAGTCAATACAAACTGATTTTATCTAAAAAAATTATACGATTCAATAACAGGCCTGTGATTGTTAACGTCGCATAATAAAATGCTATCCTAAAATAAATAAACACGTGTCGTAGTGCATACAGTAATTTCTTGGAGATCTACAAAAAAGAGTACTGGAAATTGATTTATGATCTTACTTATATCGTAAGTGCTGAACCATGAATATCATACAATAAACAAATGTTCAGATGACTGTTAACGTTGCATTTTTTAATAAAGGATTACATTACGTTTCAGTTAATACAACAGCTTATTAGTGAGTGGACACGTTTTCTTTATTCAAAATGCCTTACCGATTTTCTTCTCAAGAGTATGCAGACATGCATTTTGTGTATGGCTAGTGAAACGGCAGTGCACGTCAAACAGCTATTGAATACCGACATCGGTTTCCCGATAGGCGCATTTCTCATTACAGAACGTTTCTGGAAGTACACAGAAAATTTCGGGAATGCGGACTGCGTGATTATTTTTCGACCGAGGAGTAAATTTGCCAGCAGACTTAGAAGGAGAAGCAGTAGCTATTGTTACAAGGGATCCAACTCTCAGTGTACGTCGAATAGCTAGACAACTAGGAGTGCCACGAACGACAGTTTGGCGAAACGTGAGGGCTTATATCCATATCACTATCACAGGGAACACGGTTTGCTTGAGGTAGACCACTATACTCGTCTAGTTTATTCTACCTGGATATTAACGACAGTCACGGCTTCATTTTAATTTCTGCAGAACAGTCCTCTGGACAGATGAATCTACGTTCACGAGAAGTGGTGTTACAAATCTGAGAAACCTGCACAGATGGTAATCAGAAAATCCCAAAGCTATACGCCCATCTAAATTTCAACATCAATTTTCTATTAACGTTTGGGCGGCCCTAATCGATGACTTGTTGATTGGTCCTGTCGTTCTTCCTGGGAGGTTAAATGTGAACAATTAGCTTCAATTTCTTATTGACGAACTACCAGTTCTTTTAGAGGATGTCCCACTGAACGTTCGACGAGACATGTGGTTTCACATGGATGGGGCACCACCACATTTCGAAATTGGGTTAACGTCAATTATCCAAGATGGATTGGTCGAGGTGGTTCTGGTGCATGACCACCCAGATCACCCGATCTTAATCCCCTTGACTTTTGTTTATGGGGGTACATGAAAAATTTAGTCTACGCGCAAGTTTCGAACACAAGAGAAGAGTTGTTAGATCGTATTCACCTGGCTGCCGACCAAATCCGACAAAACAAGTATGAAATTCGGATAAGTACTTCTTCTGTTGGCTTACGGGCACAAGCCTGCATTTAACAAGGTGGTGGACATTTCGAAAATATTATTAATTGAACTTTTTTAAATAAAACCAGCTTTTATTGACTTTAGGATTACATTTTTTTTTCATGATCTGACAATCACATTCATAGATCTGTAACTTTGAAACAAATAAAAATGGATACACAAGTTTTGCGTTTTTGTTACTTGAAATGAAGTCTACTTTACACTCCTAAAATTTGAACATAACGATACGGGACACTTGTATATTACGAGAATACTAATAAAATTCAATAAAAATAACAGCTTAAAGGCATAGTCACAAAAAAGATTATAAAATAATGGGTTATCCATTTCGTTGTTTCAAAACCGTAGGGCTGTCATCTGGCAGCTGTCAAATATTTATTTCAAGCGAAACGTCAAATTTTGAGATGAATGTTTGCCATTGACGAAAATGTAACAAATAATAGAAAGGTGGGGATTCAAACGTAGCCACGTTTCGACTTTCATGATCATAATTGTCCTACTGTGCAAGCAATTGCCAAGATAGTGAAAAAAATTTAAGAAACGGGGACCGTGTTAGATATTCAAAGGCATATGCATCATCGTAATGTACGCTCTGCGGAAAATATCGCTGCCGTGAGTGCAAGCGTGACTGAAAAACCGAATTTGTCGATTCCAAGGCGTTCTCAGCAATCGGGCCTGTTTTGTGCGAATTTTGCATCTGGATTTACACCTACATCCGTATAAAGTCCAGCTCACCCAACAATTAAAGCCTGCTGACCATAAATAACGCAGGAGATACGCCAAATGAGTCTTTGACCAATAAATGATGATTTTTCGAACAAAATTCTCTTCAGCGATGTGGCGCGTTTCTCATTCGGTGGGTACGTAAATAAGTAAAATTGTCGCATTTGGGGCTCCGAAAATCATCAGATAGTTTAAGAGAGGCTGTTATATCCTGAAAGAGAAAGTGACTGTGTGGTGCGCATTATGGTCTGGAGGCGTCATAGGGCCGTATTTTTTCGAAGATGACGAAGGAAGATCAACTACTGTCAATTCGGAGAGGTATGTCAATTCAAAAAGAGACTAACTTATGTATGTGTAGTCAATTATACATTTTTTTTTATTATTTTGTGTGTGTGTGTTAGTTAGTATTGTCCTATAATTGGTGTCCACTGTTGGGCAATAAATATTATTATTATTGTGCAATTAAGAAAACGCTTTTCGTGTGTAACATAGTTTCGCGCTGGTGTTCCAACAACTTCTAACTCCGTTATTTGCTTAACATAGTGGGTCTCGTGTTCGAATCCGAAGCCGTTTTCCAAAAAGTTATAAGTTTTCGTACCAGTTTAAGGTGACTGCCCACAACCAAAAATCATAAGTCGCTTCCTGTAATTGACGTTGAATTGCTAGGAGATGTAAGAGCATAGCATATTATTACTTTGTACATCAAGTAATTTCCAAGTACCTTACACTTTGATCTGAGGCTGTGAAGCTAGCATCCTAACATCTTAGACGGGTCAAATCTTTAGAGATTCGTCCCCTTGTCCAAGTTTATTGTATCGTTCATCATATCTAGCTTTCATTCAGTTTAGATTTAATAAATACCATTTTCCAACTTAAGCACAACGCTTGGAAAGAAGTAAACTGCAAATATGTTTGATAGGCGCGTTACTAGTATCTAAGCAATCAATATAAACAGCTGAATTTCGTTGTCATGGCAATGAAGTCGCGGTCACACAATCTAAACATGTTTGTATTGAACAACTCTTAACACATTAATTTAGAATTCTTATAACTTTTTGAATAAAGTGTTTTTATTTTTATTTCTTTCATTACGAGAAAATACTTTGACATACGTAAAAAAAATTACGGATAAATAAGTGATTAAACCCGCATGTGGTTATAGTTTAGTGGTGCTTTATCAAATTTAAAAAAAAAAACAAAATACAAAAACAATTTTAGGGTATTTTATTATTTTGAATATTGAATAAAATATATATTGAATATTTTGAGAGGCTACAAAAAAAAACATTCCAGGCTTCAAATGTTTTAATTTTTCAACGCCAACACGACACGTACTTAAGGGAATTGTAAATCCTTCAGATGGAATTTCGCAGAACGTATTCTTTGATCTGTTACTGAATATAAATTTCCCTCAAATAAAATAACAAATTATAAACATGCGAAATATTTTTTTTACAATGATACAAAAAATAAGTGGATTGGCAACATAAGAGTTTCTTTTTAGAAAGACCAATTTATTTCCCAACTGTAACGTAATATGTTATAAACATCTTCATTTTATAAATTCGAATTATAGTAAGCCATTTGAATAATTATTCCATGGGTTTCAGTATGCAGGGTTATTCTAAAGGAATAAATTGATTCATAACACAATATTTTATTAAGGAAAACTAACACAAAATTCCAAGAAAGGCACAAAAGTTCTATTCATACTAAATTTCATTTTATGTCTTACAAATTTTCAATGCGGTAACAAACATCGAGACAATATGAGATTTTCCTCGAGACGTGTAGTAGTGCACCATTCTCTACTGAGTTTATATCTGTTGTTATTTGATTTTTAAGGTTAATAAGGGAACATAAACTCGATATTTTGCATATTCCCATAAGAAGAAATCACATACGATAAGTTCTGGGAATCTTCCAGGTCAAACATAGAAAACTTGAGCGTCCTTGTGACTAATCTAACACTTAGGGGAGATCTAGGAGATCAAGTCTGTATCCGATTTTCCCAAAAATAATTATTGGAACGTTTAGAGGACCTTCCCTGAATCAATTTATCCTAATAAAATTTTTGGCGCAAAGACACCGTTAATCTAATAGAAAAATAAAATTCGTTCAAAATGACTACTAACCTATTACGTTACGTTTTCGTCCAAACAAACATAAAACATCTATTTTTTGACAATTGTATGGAATTCTTGATTTATCTTAATGCTATTTACGTTTATATTTTCAGGATATTCGCTTTATTTAATAGTTAATTTTGCAAGTAAACGCAATCGAAAATTCGACTTTCAAAAGAAACGATCTGTCAACCATAATTTGTTTCAGATCCTCTAACTTTTGCCGAAGAAAATGTTACTGTTCGTATATGTTTCAATGCTATTTTCCATAACGTAATTTTTTAACAGAAATTTATTCAGTTTCACAATTTATTGCTTGAAATTCGGCTAAAATGTAATGATGTTAATTTTTTTAACCAACCCAGGCTAACTCAACTCAACCCCAAAAAAATTATATATCTTTGTAAAACTGACGTTACAAAAAAAAATTAAATATATCGGAACAGTAATATTTATAGTTGTTACATACAAGTTGGCAGTTCTGTAGTAAATTTTTGTTGACTTATGGTTCAATTTTAGAGTCAAATTTTCAATTGCGTTTATTTGCAAACTTTTCGATTAATTGAAGCGAATATACAGAAAATATAAACGTAAATGACATTAGTATAAATCAAGAATACTATACAATGGCCAAAAATAGATGTTTTATGTGTATTTGGAATAAAACGTAACGTAATAGGTAACTATATAGCATTCCATTTAAGAAAGGACCAGATGGCGCGGCAATCTGAGTATAATTTACACAGGAATTTCAAAAAAATAGATAATTTGTATGTGAGGTTATGTACCTACTAACTTATACAAAAGATTATTTTTGACGTTTATTTATTAACATATTTATTATTAAGAAAGCTTAGACTTTAAAAGTTTTATTCAAGCAAGAAGCGGCAAATATATGCCAATGCAAGGTATTAGACTTATATAAAATATTTCAATCAATATCTTATAATCTGTTATTTATTGTTTGAAGGTGTTGCATCCACAATAAATTTGTGCGTAAATACAGTGAGAATGTGTTAAAATTACTACAGGAGAAATATTTACATCTTTCTTTGATTTTATTAGAGAACAAAACTTTTGTGTAAATGTGAAACTAATAAATTTAAAGGATTGATGGTGGCAGTGTATTATAATTATCATAATATTTGTGTATCGTTTAGCTTAAAAAATATAGCATTTTACAAAATACAGTTATTTTAATAGTATCTATAATGAGAGAGCAATAAGGAAATTCATTTACTTGCACATCATTTCACATAATTTGGATAAAAATTTTTATACATCTAAAAAAGGTATTTAAAAATATTTTCATTTTACAAAAGTAAGTACATATTAAAAAGGATAAAACAGCAATTTTGCACCAAAAGATAGGTAAAACGTAACCATTTTTCCAGTTTCAGTATTTGGTTAAACATGTGTTCATTTCCTTATTTCAAGTTATTTCTGATTAATACTTACATTTTTGCTTATGTATGGGATAAATTGTTACTATCGTACAATGATTTTTTTGCTTTTAGCAGAAATATGGTTTGACTACAGTTTCAGATTTCAATGTAATTGAAAAAAAAATAAGAATAAATAAAAAGAGAAATTGCTTGCATGGGAAACTCCGTGTGTTCAGTAAAAACAATTTTTTTCATAAATGTCTGAACACAATGAGTGTAAAACCCTCTTTTATTAGCATAAAATATACATTAAATCTTTTACCTACACTTACATAATTACATTAAAAAAATTATATAATAATTTCCTACTTAGAAATTTCATTAATATTCCGCGATTATCACAATATCTGGTAGTTACTTGAGACCCAGGACGTCGAACAATTTCTGAGGACCTGAAACAACTTACAATCTCATGAATGTATATGGTAAACATTATTATATAATTATAAAAAAAATATATCTAACACATCACATACACACACAAATCTAAATCAAGAACATCACACACATAACTAAATTTAATACACCACAGTTCATTATGTTGCCTATTGTTCATGAATATATATATATATACATTGAAAACTACTCATCTTCAAGATCAGAACCTGAATCTAATGAAAATTCTGAGGATGACCCAGTATTTACAGTAAAAGTCAAATTTTCTAATACATTTTCAACAATATTATCTAAATCATACATTTTGTTTTCTTGTGTTATAACGTGATGAATGCTATTTTTCCATGCGTCAGCATCAACCATGTCTAATCCTTCTAATAATAAATTTCTTACTTCGTCCAATTTAAATGTCTTATTATTGGCCGCAACATGATGCTTGACTTGAGCCCATATAAGTTCAATGGGGTTAAGATTACAGTGATATGGAGGTAAACGTAAAACTGTACGGCCACTTTCTCCAGCTATTTCATCGACCACGTATGAAACTGGATGACAGGATGTGTAATTTTTTACAAACTCAAACAATTCAATCTTTAGCATAGAATTATCAGCTAAAATTCCTTTGGTTAAAAGCCATTCAATGATTGCCTCCTTTTTCCATGATAAAGTAGGTGACTTTTCTGTTTTAGTAGAATGATAAGGCGCATTATCCATTACTATAACACTATTGGGCTCAAGAGAAGGTAATATATTTTGCATCCATGTGGTGAACACCTCACTATTCATATCTTCATGGTAATCTGCAGTTTTCTTGGATTCAAATAATAACAAACCCCCATTCATAAAACCAGTTTCGCTGCCAATGTGAAGCACAATTAGTCGCTTTCCTTTGCCAGATGGATCTTTTAAACCAGTAGAAAGACCTTCAACAAATGCTTACCTTGGATTAAGTACCGTTGTATCTTTCCATATTTTTGCTTTTGTGTAACCTGCATTCACCCATGTTTCATCTAAATAATAGATTTTTCTCCCTTCTGCACGAAACTTTCTTATACTTGTCAAATAACGACGTCTCCATAAGATAATATCATTTCGTTCAATTAATATGTTATTTCGTGTGCGTTTTTCCCACTTGAAGCCCAGTTTCTTTAGGATTCTCCAAAGTGATGTTCGTTTTAAAGGAGGTAAACTGGCATCGCCTTTAATAGCTTCACATATTTTTGTGCAAGTTGGTAACTCATTTTTAAAGAAAAATGAATGCACGTGCCTTCTAATCGTACTTTTTGATACTTCATCTAATTTATTGTAACCATCTCGGCATCTTCGTTTTCTTAATGGAGACTGTGTAACTCCAGACATTTCAATTTCCTTAATAATGTCAAACATAGTATTCCTACCAATCCCTACTTCTCTAGAAGTTTGACGAACAGCAGCTGTTTTGGACATATTAGCTTTGTTCTTAAAATACACATTGTAAGCCATCTGCCTCTGTCCACTTTTTATATATTTTCGTTTACGATTTTTTGATGGACCTGGTAAAGCGGCGTCATCCATGCTCTAAAACGATTGCGATTAAATAAATGAAATAAATAAATTAATGAGTGAGAATGAGTGAGAATATTTTTAGAAAATGATGTTTTCACTTTATAGTCTCTATAAAGAACTATCTTTAACAAATATTAATATTAAAAAGCACAATAAACAACTAGTAAAACACCCAATTGACTAGCAAAACGCTAATTTGACAGAACTAAATAAACATAATTTTGCCTGTATAAAGGCGGCCTCTATTTTAGCCAATCACAAGCTCTTATTTTAAGCCCTATCTTCCCCAACGGTTTATTCTTATTTGGAATCGACGATAGTAATAAATTTTAATGTTTTTTTTGTTTTTTTTGTCGTTTAACGGTGCCTTTACGCCAAAAACTTTATTAGGATAAATTGATTCTCCAAAGGTTCTCTAAACACTCCAATAATTGTTTTTGGGAAAATCAGATGCAGACTTGATCTCCACTACAGAACTGTTACGGTGCATCCCTCGTAAGAAAGCCGTAAACCTTGTTTATAAACACAGCACAGAAGATGTTAGCCGCCTCATGAGGTTGTTGTCTTTACCTTTTGCAAAATTACATTGATATTGTTCTATTAAATGTTTCGTATTTTCTAGTAATGTTATTTGAATCAAGTGGCTTACAAGTTCTTGACTAATCACTATATTAATCGAATATATTTGGTAGAATCGATCTATACATTTCAGGCAATAATAGTTATTTATGCACCAAGGGCGTTATGGGTGTTATATTGCTCCGAGGTCGACGTTAATTCAGCCCGAGGGCCTGTGGCCCGAGGAATGAATGTCGAGTGAGGACAATATAATTGCCATAATGCCAGTGGTTCGTACAAGATTTTATTTTTCACGAAGAATTAATTTCTTAAGCGGAAAATTCAAATTACAGTGGAAAACTTCCGAGATTTCTGTGAATTGTCATGTCTTTGGTAGTCGTTATGCATCATTACGCATCTGACATGACTACTTGTATCAACAATTTAAGCTTAATTTTATTTAAAATGAGTTGCACTTTGAACTTTTCAATTTGTCAATGTTTAGGTACTCTTAATTTTATTGAAGAATGCTAAAGTTTTACTGCTTTCTTTAGACTTTCTTAAAAATTCAAATTATTAGTTCTGTAAAATTATATGCTTCCTTCTTGGGCCTTATTTGTACTCATACAACATTAAAAACTTTATTCAAATTAGCGGGCGTTATGACTCATAACGCGATATGGCTCATAGTCATAACTAGAGCTGGGGATGTTTGCGGTGTGCCAGGATAGTATTCAGTTAAACGCACGAATATAATGACCTTGTTTCGATCGGTGATGCATGCGTGATTTTATTGCTTTACATGCATTCGCTATTTATATCACTTAGGTATGTCAGTTATGTGTACTGTATATAAATAACACACTTACCTTATTTACGATTATTATAGCATAGCGCCAAGTGGATAAGACTTGCAGTAAGTTTGTAGCATTAGATACGTTTCCATATTTGTAGCGGTGAGCGATGTACGCCGTGATGAATAAATTTTTTTATATTTTGAGAAAGACCGCTCGACATCTACGGATGTAACACACGCACAATTAAAATAATCTTTATAGATAGAAACCGAATCTACACTTGCACCATTACTAATTTGTTTTAATCTGGTAAAATCAAAATCATTGTTTATCACACTCTCGAACTTTTCTATTACATTAACATTTTTGTTGTCATTTACTGCGCATAGCTGGGCGTGTACATCGTCCAGTATTTGCAGTGACTCCGCTAACGATAATGCAGTATTTTGAAATTTCTCGATTGCGTTAAACAATCCTATATGATTGTTATAAATAGTTTGTAAATCTGCATCAAGGGAAGGGTTTGAAAGAGTCTCTGGCTTTCCTTAATGGCTACAGCTTCGGCAGGATTGAATTGTAGAACCACAGATTTTATTTGTTGGAAATACTTGGCATAATAAAATTCCGCCTTTAACCAACTTCCCCAACGTATAAGGATTGGCTCTGGTGGTTCGGGAATACCAGGGCACCGACTGTGAAACTCTCGAATTCGTTTGGGAGATTTTAGAAACACTTTTTTTGTGGTTGCTATTAATGCATCCACCTCTGGATAACATTGCCGAATAGTTTGTGCCACAAGGTGTAAAGCATGAACTTTATATGTCACATGCAAAAGTCTCTCACAATCTGCTTTAAGAGAACGGCCTACAGAACGCATTGTCGCAGCACCATCGCTCATAAACATCAGGAGTTGATTAGTTGAAACTTGAAATTTTTGTAGCGTATCGAGCACTACCTTCGTAATTACTTCGCTAGTGCACTTTTCCAATCTTTTGCTTGCTAATAAAATGGGAAATGTTGATTTGACAGGATCTAGTACACGCACTATAATATTCACAATAGAATGTTTTTTTCGATCTGTCGTTTCGTCGACACATACCCATAACTGTTTATCATTTAGTACTGCTTTCATTCTGTTTTCAATGTCCTCACGCACAATTGGTAAATAGGTGAGTAACGTTCTCCGTGACGGTAGCTTTATGTTGGAATTGTATTTATTCCAAAAGCCGTGAAAGGCTTTTTTATCTAGCAGGTGAACTGGCACATCGCAGACGAGTAGCATTGTCAATAAATCGAAAATGAATTGCGTTTTAGACAGCACATTATTTTTTTGTCTTTGTGGTGTACACTTTCAACATGTCTTTTACAGTCGTATTTGTCCCAGCAAAGTAACTGTTTATCGCATAATTTACAAACCACTTTTGCTCCATTATAATACAAATCGGGAAAGTCTCGGATAAATTTCTTCACGTCGTTATACAATGGGCGCTTTCTTGGCTTGGGCACGTCCGTCATACTTATTAAATAGAGCTCAAGACAACACACGATCACGTTGCCAGTTCACGACTAACTAAAGTGTTTCGCTGCATCGTGTTTATACGCTGGTGGGGATGCACTACATACGGTCCTGCCGTACCGCAAACATCCTCAGCTCTAGTCATAACTTATGAGCTATATCGCCCCGTTATAACTCCCACGGGCGATGTGACCGTGTTTATGGTAACTGTATCCAAGGTGAAATGAACAAATAATACTTAAGTGAAAAACAAAGGTATTTACTTACAATCAGTTATGCGTATCATAACTTCACCCTGTATATGAAATTGTAATATGGGAAACATTTAATTATATATCCGTACGTATTTTTGAAACCAAATTGAAACTTTTCTTATTCCAGCCAGTGATATATTACAGATATTTTGAATTAGACTATTCGAAATGAATTGCACAAATCGACTAGGGAGATTTCTTGATCAATGTAATTTAATTATACGGTAGTCAAGGAAGAACTATTTCAATGATGACGAAATCTGATCGCAGTCGACAAAGGACTTGTCCGAGAAGCTATTGTGTAGACGAATGGTCTACTACAGAGACCATTTTATCCGTAGAGGTATTTACGTGGCAATTTTTTGATTTGAGTTCCAATTACAGTGAAAGATCTTTCAGATGGTCTCGGCGCATTTATATTCCGAAATCCCGAAATGTATTACTGCAGGTACTTAAATGGAAAGATGCCATTGGATATTCTCCCTTTTTCAGCTAATTATAAATGTACGATGTAGCAAAATCTGGCAATTTACTGAATAATTATCTAGTTTTATATTTAATATAAAACAAATTATTCCTTTTGAGTTAATTACCCTTTTTAATGCGGAAGTTTAAAAAAGATTTGATGTTAATATATTTTCACAAATTTGACAAATTTTGTTCAATTACTTTTTACCTAATAAGCGTGTATATAGCAATAAAGTGATTAACAAGACACAGGAGCGACTTAAAATTATAAATTTATTTAGAAAAATTATATTATAAAGATGGACTCGGAAAGTTATAATTTATTGAGCGGGATGTTATATTTAGTTAACAAAATTCTAACACAAAAACAAAAGTCGCAATAGTAAAGATCAATATAACTCGTTGGCATACATAGGACGAATATCTGTCAAGATCGGAAAATTAATTAAAAATAGTAAAATTAGATTCGTAGCATTTAAAACAAACAATTCTCTATAAAAATACATTAGAAATGACAAAGATAAAATATAAAGAAAGACGAACTCAGGTGTCTATACATTAACACAGGGATGCACAGACTTATAGGGAACAGGGGCCACTCGGGAAAATTATAAGCCAAGGACGGGCCACTACAAAGAATACTTATTAACACAAATATTTTTATTTTTAAATAGTATGAATTACTACAAATGATAAAAATAAAAGAACATTCAAAAATGTTTGTTGTAATTATGTAATCGTAATGTAATCTAATCATTACAATGTAATATTTCATGTTTTATTATTTTGACGCATGACATTGCATTGACCTAACAATTTTGTTTATGTTTGGCTCCACATTACTTGTCGCCACAAGTAAAATTGCTTCCAGATTTTCATTTGCCAGACGGTTTCGATTTTTTGTTTTGTTAAGTTTCATCACTGAAAATGTTTGCTCACAAATATATGTAGATCCAAATAAGCTTGCGCATTTCAATGCATTTATTCGCAACTCTTTATAAGCGGTTTTGTCAACGCAACGGTAAAAGTTGAGTAAATTACCTTCATTAAACTTGTTTCGTAAATTATCATCATTTTGCATGTCTATCAATTCCAGCTGTATTGATCCGGTGCATTTTCGGGTGAAATGTTGAAAGGATTGCTGAAAATGTCTAATAGAGGTAGGTGTAGGTTTCCGCGGTCGTTCTCTAGATGTTGATATCGGTTTCCGGGTTGGAACCGCGTCGAGTTGGGCGTAATTGCCAACGTTTCGTCCACTGTTTCAAGGGACATCTTCAGGGCTGTACGTAGATGTTCGTCGTTTCGCAGTAACTTGAAGAATGCTATGACCGGTACAACTTATATAGGGGGGACGCCTAACTCGACGCGGTTCCAACCCGGAAACCGGGATCTACATGTCTAACAGAGGTTTAACTTTTTTGAAGTCTAGAAAACGATCATGAAAACCTTGTATTAAAATATCAATTTTTTCAACATAAGCGAAATTGACATCAGTTTTATTTAATTTCTCCATAATTTTTTTGTAGTTCGGAAAATGGCTGTAATTGGCTGAATTGATTTGTGTCCTGAAAAGACTCAGTTTGCATTGAAAAGACGAAACATGAGAGTATAACTGCGAAATCAATTGATCTTTGCCTTGGAGTCGCGTATTTAAGACATTCAAGTGATTTGTGATGTCTAAAAGAAACGCTAAGTCACACAGCCAATCAGGGCTGTCGAGTTTGGAGACGTCCTTTTTGCTTTTCCGCCAGAAATATTTTGATTTCTTCAATCAAGTTAAGAAACCGCTCTAGTGACAACCCACAACTTAACCACCTTACTTCTGCAAAACAGGAGATCACCATATTCGCTTTCAATATTATCGAGAAATTGTGTGAATTGTCGGTGATTGAGACCTCGTGATTTTATAAAGTTTACAGTAGGTACTACAACTTTCATCTCATTTTCAAATCCCAATAATTTTGAACAGAGGGCCTCTTGATATATGATGGAATGAAACTGCATTAATTCCTTTGTATCTATGTTTTTGTTTGTAAATACTCTTTTAACATAGTTATTATCCCAAATGTACTTCCAACCATTTAAGTCGTAATTCCAGATAATTTCGTTAAATTCAAATCCATTATACAACATTTTTCCAGAAGAGCTTTGAGCATGTCACTCCCCTTGGTTTGACTTGTCAAAGAACTCATACCAATCAGTTCTTCACTCACTTCAAAATTTTGCGTTACACCTCGTTAAAATATTAAGAGTTGAGCAGTGGAACTTATATCTGTAGATTCGTCGAGTGCTATAGAAAAATACTCAAAACTTTTCGATTTCGTAGCTAATTGCTCTTCTATATTAGCTGCTAATGTGGTAAGTCTTCTTTGAACAGTCATCCGATTTATTTGAATTTTCTCAAATCTCTTTGCATCTTTCGGACACATTTTTTTTTGCGGCGATATCTAAACACTGCTTAACAAACCCACTATCTTTAAAAGGCCGACAAGTTTTCGCTACTATTCGAGATATTTCAAAGCTAACTTCAATAGCTGTTTCAGCATCTTGGATTGGTTTTGTAAACATAGCTTGCTGGCCTATTAGTTCCCTTTGTAAAGTGGAAATTTTTTGCGTTCGATTTTCGCTATTATTCGAGATATTTCAAAGCTAACTTCAATAGCTGTTTCAGCACCTTGGATTGGTTTTGTAAACATAGCTTGCTGGCCTATTAGTTCCCTTTGTACAGTGGAATTTTTTTGCGTTCGATTTTCGCCGGTTAATTTGGTAAAAGTATGATGCTGGGTTTCATAATGCCTTTTCACATTATATTCCTTCGGAATAGAAATACTACTCTTGCATGTTGAACAGCACATACACTTTTGTTATGCGATGAAATAAAAAAGTATTTTTCGGTTCAAATATCTTGCAACTGTCGATTTTCATCTCCAACCTTACGACTACGTTTTTTACTGGGGCCTGGTTTATCCATATCAAAATGGATATTTTATTGTTACGTAGGTAGATGCCAAGTTCGAACGACGAAATATTTATTCTTCACAAAATATAATTCAAACAATATAGCGTTCGCTTGTCCGTAGTTAAAACTTAACTGCCCCGATAGCGGGCGATGCGTTGTATTTATACGAGTTACCTAACATCAAGAACCTACCACATTGTTCGGGGATAATACCGACGTGTTTCGCGAATCTTCGAGTAATCTAGTTGGTTCGACAGATTTCTAGTCTCCTAACAATATGCTTGGAACGACGAGAAGCATACCTGTCCTACGTAGTAAACCTGAACAAGAAAGTAGTAGGTACTTAAAGATACATATCTTACGAACAATTACAAAAGTTACAAAAGAATAAAATAAAAAGTTAAGAAATATTGATTTGAATGGATTTTTACCTACTTTTGTAGTTTTTCGAACAATTTTTAAAATTCGTTTGTGGGCCGCATAAATATCGACAGTGGGCCGCGGTATGTACATCGCTGCATTAACATGTGAATGCAATAAAGTCTATATCGGCCAAACAGGACGTACCTTTGAACAGAGGATTAAGGAATATTAAAAAACTACAACGATAAAGAAATGGACTCAACATTTGCTAATTATTACTAAACCATAAATTTAACAAAGACTTCAAAATCTTAGATGTACAGGATAAAGGCAAAAGACTTCATTATTTTGAACCTTTAAAAGTTAATACATACGAGGGATATCTTTTTAGTGCTGTGTATAGCCATAAAATCAAACAATGGATCAGCTCAAAGTGTTTTATTGTTTTTCAAAATATTTTCTACAAAAATTGATACACTTCTGCATTCTTTTAAACCAATTGTTAAAGCAGTTATTCCAGTCTTCAGTTGGAATAGTTAAAATTGCTATTTTAAAAGCATCTACAGCTTCTTTCAGACTACGCAATCCATTCTTTGATAATGTCAATCACAAATATCAGTTAGTGCATAAAATAATCGTGCGTCGATTCTGGTTTAAATAAATTGCTTCTCAGTTTTAAAATGGCTTTCAATTTAGAACATAAAATTTTTTTAGTTCAGGCTCATTTTCGAAGTGGTAATAAAATTGATGGTTTATGAGTTTATTCAGTTCAAGATTGCATGGTAGAATTTCAAGTTGAGTTTCCACATTTTGTAATAGATTATATACATTTAAGAATACTTTGGATAGAACTTTAAAACTTTTTTCTGAAACTGGTAGTCTCTTAAGAAAATCAGGCAGCGGAGCAGTTAAGAAACGTACACCTCAAGTTGTCAAACGTGTTGAAGAAATAATGGAAAATGAACCACAAACATCTGTTCGACATTTGAGTTAACAAATAAACCTTTCTGTTGGTACAACTCACAAGTTATTAAAAAAAGATATTCAACTTTATCCATACCGTGTCACAGCAGTATAAGATTTGTTAGAAATTGATTACCCACGTAGACTACAGTTTTGTAATTGGTTTGTAAATATGAACAATAATGGAGAACTTTCGCAAAGAGTCATCTTTACTAATGAAGCATGGTTTTATAAAACGGGATACCTAAATTCACAAAATACAAGAATTTGGAGTAGTGAAAATCCACATGTAATTAATGAAGAATCGCTACATCCAGAGAAAATTGGTGTTTGGGCAACGATAAGCCAAAGGCGAATCATTGGACCAATATTTTTTCAGGGAACGTTAACTGCTCAAAGGTACCGTACGGAAATTTTACAACCATTTGTCAATCAGTTGCATGATGATGAACTTCAAAATGCATATTTCCAACAAGACGGAGTACCTTGTCACTGTACTGCAGAATCTTTGGATTATTTAAGAGAATTTTTTGATGAGCGTATGATTAGTCGAAATACTGAAATTGCCTGGCCTGCACGTTCATGCGATTTAACACCTTGCTACTTCTTTTTGTGGCCTTATCTAAATATTAACATATTTCGAACACCTATATTGAATTTGAGTGATATGCTACAGAGAATCGAACAGAAATGCATGGAAATTAATAACAATCCAGCAATGTTGCAGAATATCATCAGAAATTTTGAACGGAGGATTTTAAAGTGCATTGATCTTGAAGGACAACATTTGTTATAGTTTTCAATGAATAGCTATTATTTGTTATTTATTTGTATGTATGAAGCTGTCAAAATATACGACTTCGTAGGTTAAGTAGTAAATTTTAATTTACGACATACTTCAAAATGTTCTCAGTAAATCACATGCTAATAGATTGTCTTTTCAAATGTACACTAGTTATAATCATGTTTGTTATTTCTTCACGACGGCAAGCTCCATTAAAACCCATTATAAGAATGACCTAACATAATTTAAATAAGACTATTATAACAAAATAATGTACAAAATCAGTAAAATACTACTATAATTATGTTTTTATTACTTACTTTCATTGCTAAATATGTTTTATCATCGGCTTCTATTATAAATCGGTTAATGTGCCCTATTTCTAAAATCTTCGATTTCTTAGGCTTCTAGCCTTCAGACAATCTTTTTAAATATGCTATTAGTTTAGAAAATTTTGAGATATCTGTATTTTTATAAATATTCAAACAACATTTTAACATCGAATATTTGGACCACAAGGAAGATGCCTTTTTTATTTTACTTTCTTTGTCAAAATAGGTAATCATAATGTTTTCTGTAATAGTCACGATGTTATTTTCTTTACATCAAGTTATAAATTGGTTATATTCCTTTTTATAAATGTGTCGAGATTTTTTTGGTAGAATATTTTCCAAATTTTCTGCTGCAATTTTCCGCGCTGGCGACGTGTAATTACTTATTTCGCCCATTTTGATGTTAGATAGTTACATAAATTAGTTTAAAATTAAAATTTCAAAACACATAACAATATCTCAAGTATTTGAAATGTTCAAATTATAAGTCAGCGTAACCAAGTCAAAAAAAATAAAATAATATTCGTATTGAACATGACTATTATTTTAAACATTTTTTAATATTTAAAAGGCGGAATTGAAAAAATAGTATAAAATACACGTTTCATAAGACATTTTTGCGCACTCGTTTATTAGAAAACTCGCCTACGGCTCGTTTTCTAAACCTTGAACTAGTGCGCAAAAATCATGTCTTATGAAACTTGCATCTTAATATACTACGAGGGAAAGTCAGTAATTAGGTCACAAAAAGGTATTATAAAAATAATTAGAGAAATAGTTAGCTAAAAACAAGTTTTATTTTTCAACAAAGTCTCCATCTACATTAATACACTTATCCCATCGCTTTATCAATGCCCTAATGTCTGCTGCATAATAGTGTTTGGGCTGGCGTCTGAACCACGTGCGTACCTCTTGTTGAACATCGTTGTCACCCTCGAAATGTTTGCCGCCAAGATGCTTTTTGAGTGGACCGAACAGATGATAGTCGCATGGGGCCAGGTCGGGACTGTAAGCCGGATGTTCAAGAAGTTCCCACCCTAATTGCGCAATTCTCGCCTGGGTCAAATGGGCCGAATGGGGCCTGGCATTATCGTGATGCAGCAATATTCCTCTCGTCAGTAGGCCTGGACGTTTTCGTCGAATTGCATCCCGAAGCAACAACAAAACTCTACAGTATGATTCAGCAGTCACGTTCTCTTTTTTGTTCTGGAAATAGGCTAGGAGCACTCCCTGAGAATCCCAGAACACGGTAAGCATAACCTTACCAGCTAAGGGCACAACCTTAAATTTCTTTGTTGACGGCGAAGAAGGATGTTTCCATTGCATTGAAGCACGCTTTGTTTCGGGTTGGTAGTGGTGCACCCATGACTCATCGCCAGTAACAATCCTATTAAGCATGTTCTCCCCTTCATGTATCGAGAGAGGTGTTGCAAGGAAAAGCCCATTTGAATTCTTCTGTGCTCCTCGGTCAGTTGTCTAGGTACCCACAGTGCGCAAACTTTTCGGAAATTCAAACGATCGTGCATCAGTTCGTAGGCTAAACCATGAGAACACCATATTGCAGTTGCTATACTGTCTATTGTTACTCGCCTGTCAGTTCGAATCATCTCTTCCACCCGTCGAAGTGTTGCATCTGTCGAAATCTGAACGGGGCGGCCACTTCGCTGATCGTCAACAACTTTTGAGCGTCCTTGAGAGAATTTTTCGACCCAGTTATATACGGCTTTACGCGACAAACACTTTTCACCGTAAACAGGAAACATTTCCTTATGAATATCTTTTGCAGAAAGTCCTTTTGCCCAGAAAAAAACGCACAATAGCACGTTGCTCTTCCACAGTACAATCTTCGAGCACGGTCGCCATTTTAACACTGCCTGTGTTCGCGCACACCAACTGTCACTTGAGAATTATAAAGCTGGATTGTGGTGACACCTATTGACAAATAGGGAAACAACTCACTCCTATTTTCAGCTTTCCTACAGCAGTTTGTGACTTATTTAATGACTTTCCCTCGTATTTGCGGACCTGTATAATTTTTACTACTTTTGGATAATAATAATTATTATTATCTGTAAAGGTAGTGGATTAGATTGGTTATTAAAATAGTAATTATTTAGAAATTAGGTCGCCAAAAATATATTTTTAAAAATTGAAAAAAACACGTAGCCAGCTGTATTTGCGCTCGTAATTTTAAATGCTTTAAACGGTATTTTGGCGACCCGCTCACCATTTAGGACCAAAAATTATATTACGCATATAAAGCATCTTGTGACATTAATATTCCTAAAGCAACTTCTAATTTAGAAATCGTTGGCCTTACACATGGCAAATGCTTTATTTCGGACGTGACGGAAAATTTAAATAAGTACAATCTGTAAGTGAAGCATCGCAGTAACCCATGAATTTATCTAATTAATTACAAATGACGTGTGTTTCGCCTCTTACGGTTTATACATTTCTCCTTTATTTGCGTTGTTAGTAAATTGCGACGCACACTACTAAATATCCTGTGTTTTCAAAGAGCGGCATATAATCTGGCGCATTAAGTACACACGGGAAGTAAACACACCATTAAATTACAAAGCAAATTTCAAACACGCCACACCACACTCAGTACTCTAAGTTTGCAAATGTTTGTGTGTTTGTGCGTTCATGAGTTGTATTTTTTGCTCATTTTAACATTCAATCCAAACCAGCTCGCCTAATCTGCGGCACGGATTTGCCCCACGTATAATTATATTTATCCACCCATTAGAAATTCAGAGTTTTGCATCGTAAGACTTTACGCTCATTTCACTAACGACACCATCTCGTTTAATATAAAATGCCGCATTTTTTTTAATATACACTGTGAGCAAAGTCATCTAACTGGAGTTGGCTGCATCAAAATCGCTATAGATAAGAACAGTTTAAATATTTAAAAATTGGCGTCATCTATCATGTTTATATGTCTACTTGTTTACCTGTTTTTATTGGTCGTTTTCTTTGTGTATTCTTGCGATTTTTAAAATCTTTCTTTATAAGGTTTTTATAAGGTATTTATCTAATAATAACTAATAATAACTAACTCATTCTACAAACACAAGGATATCCACAGATATACACGTGTACAACACACAAAAGATGAAAAATCGATAATTGACTATGTGTTGGTAGAGAAAGGAAATAGAAAAAGTGTGGTAGATGTCAATGTTAGGAGAGGAGCTGAGATATATAGTGACCACTATCTGGTGGTCGCTAGAATTAAAGAAGAGATAAGAGAAAAACATAATGAAGCAAACCAAATAAAAAAAATGGAATACACAACAATAAAAACATATAAACTAAAGGAATACGAGATAGCCCAAAAGTACAAACAATTAGTTAAAGGGAAAATAATTGAAAATGCAGAGAGAATAAAGCTGGCCAACTTGGACGAAAAATGGAACATGTTCAAGGGCATAATTGTAGAGGCTGCCCGAGAAATATGTGGAGTATGTAAAACAAATAACAAGAGAAAACAGACAGCTTGGTGGACGAAAGAAATAAAAGAAGAAATTAAAAAGAAAAAGAAATTGTGGAATAAGTACCTATCGAATAAAAAAGAAGAACAATATATAATATACCAAAACCAAAGAAAGCGAGTAAAGCAACTAGTGTTAAATGCAAAAGCAAACAATTGGAAGGAATTTGGCGATAGAATGGAAAGAGATAGTATAGGGAACCAAAAGTTATTCTATAAAGTACTAAAATCGTGTAGAAAAGAAAAAGCAATAGAAGATAAACGCATATATAATAAAAAAGGAGAAGTTATTGCGAATGATAATGACATAATGAAGCGATGGAAAGAATATTTTGAGGATCTGCTCTGTAGTAAGAGACAAGGGAAGAGAGAGAACGCAACAGAAAGTGTGAGTATAACAGAAGACAATATAGAATTTACGATGGAAGAGCTGAATGATGTAATCGGGAAGGCACCCGGAAATGATAAAATAGTGGCAGAAATGATAAAAAATATAGGCGAAGCAGGCACAGAAATGTTATTAGAGATTCTCAACAAGGCGTGGCAGTATGAAGACATACCGGAAGATTGGGAAGTGGCACTAATAGCACCAATATACAAAAAAGGGAATCATAAGGACTGTAATAACTATAGAGGCATTACTTTACTGAGCACCGTTGTAAAGATATATGAGCAGTTAATTAACAACAGATTAAGACCAATAATTGAACCGCCACTCTCGGAATCACAAAGCGGATTTCGGCCAGGAAGGAACACACAAGATCATGTATTTACGGTAAAACAAATAATTGAAAAAAGAATACAACAAGGAAAAAAGGCATATTTCGCATTTATCGACTTGGAAAAAGCGTTTGATAAAGTGCCCAGACAGGAAATATGGAACAGTCTAGAGGAAAGAGGAATTAAAAAAAAATAATTAGATGTATTCAAAGATTATATAAAAATAATGTAAATTATGTAATTAGAAGTAACATGAGATCCGAAGGATTCGTAACACAGGAAGGGTTAAGACAGGGTGGAGGATTAAGTCCTGTGCTGTTCATCGTATTTATGGACGGTGTTATAAAACAATGCTCTAAGCAGATGAGGAAAATGAAAATAGGGTACAGAAATCTAGAATGGATACAAATAGCGGAGGCAGCATTCGCGGACGATATAGTACTGATGGCTGAGAAAGAAAAGGATTTGCAAGATAATGTAGATATATGGAATAAAACATTGAAAAAAAAGGGTATGAATATAAATAAAAACAAAACGAAAGTAATGGCTATAGGAGACGATCAACTAAAAATTCAAATTGAAGGAGTAAATATACAACAAGTAAACCAGTTCCACTATTTGGGTGTCGCAATAGAAAACACAGGGAAAAACGAAGCAGAAATTAACGAGAGAATTGAAAAAACAACAAAACTGTATTATGCTATGAATAGGAATTTTATAAATAAAAAGGAAATAACACGAAATACCAAACTAAAAGTCTATAAAACAGTCTACAGGGCAGTTCTGACATATGGATGTGAGTCATGGCTCCTAAATAATAAGCAAAAGAGTAAAATTCAAGCGGCGGAAATGAGATATCTGAGAAGAGTGAGGGGCGTTACAAGAAGGGACAAAATGAGGAATGCACAAATAAGAGAGGAACTTGGGGTACTATCAATAATGGATTTCATTGAGCAGAGACAATTAAGCTGGTGGGGACATCTTCAACGGATGGAGAACACTAGACCGGTAAAGTTGGTATATGACGCAAAGATTCAATATAAGAGGAAAAGAGGAAGACCGCGACAAGTTTGGGAGAACTTAATTGGACAATTTATTCAGAACAGAGGAAAAACATGGAGAGAAGCGAAAACACTGGCCACTGATAGAAAGACATGGAAGAAATTTGTCTATAATCTATAATTTTTTGGTATTGTAGTTGGTGTTATAGAATACTCTGTAATTTAAAGTTTAAAATTGGAATATATATAAATTAGTTCTAAGAATGTAAACACCCGACAGCCTAAGGGTATAAGGGTTTTCTGATAATATATATATATATATATATATATATATATATATATATATATATATAAGGTATTTGAAGGTAGATAACATATGGGCATTCCAACTCAAAATCCCATATGACTTAACACAAATTGTATTTTTTATCCCCTCCACCACCTACCTCACGTGACGATATCACGCGGCCACGCCCACAACCCGCGCGAATTTCAAACTGTGCTTACTTAAGTAGGGCACCTATTTTCACACATTCAATATAATACTTGTTCAGCGCAACATGTCCTTCCTTGTTCTACATCTTTCGACATAGTAGTTCATGTATCTAGGTTAGCATGTCATTAAGTAAACAGGTATGTAAGCCAGGTCACATTAACTAGGTTAATAGAAGTAGACCTAGACAGACAACGTTGTTATACAAGTGAACACGATTGCTTGTAATGTAATTGTTATTGTTATTTATTTAAATTAAAGGTTATTTGACAACATAATTTGAAACATACTTGAGTGGGTAAAACCTCACTAAATTTGTATAATACAAAAGTATTTTTAATAATATAAAAAATATTATTAAAAATGGGGTGTGAAGAACACAATACAAGTTCATTTATGTATTTTTGAATGTATCTTCTCCAAAGACGTAGATACGTATTTCACATTTCTACATGTTCGTTGGTACGCCCCTGTTGGAGAAGAGACACATTCAAAACAATTTTTATATGAGACTTGAATTTTGTTGTGGTCGGAGTTGCCTCCATTTCCACTCCATTGTTTCGTATTTCCCAGGGTTGTGACGTGTTTGTGTCTGATTAATAAATAATCGTGTGTTGTGTGTTTTTGTGCGGTACTGTGTTGTGTATGTGTAGTCTGTGTGTTTGTCGCTTTTTGCGTTTAAGTCACTGATCATCGGTTTTTTTGCGTTTCAGTCATGTGTGTGTTTAATGTTTGTTGTTGTAGAGTGTGATTTTTTTCTGTGTTTGCGTTACGAAGTATTGTATCTGTTCTGTTGTTGCGTTTGTGGAGTGTAATGTTATTAGCATATTGCCTAAGGCAAGTGCTAGTTCGTCAGTTGTGTTAGGTGTTGTGTTTCTTTGTTTTTGTGTCCATGGGTTCGTTGTTGGGGGTGGTGCTGGTATGTATTCGGGTTTGGGTGTGGTTTTGTTTACAGGGTTGTTTGGATTGTTAGGACAGTTAAGGAAAGTGGATAAGTGAGGACCACCGCAGTTTGCACACTTTGGTGGGGTTGTTTTGGGTTTTGTACATAGGTGTGTTGAGTGTTCGTCTCCGCATTTCATGCATTTGTAGTGTATGTTACAGTTTTTTAGTGGTGTCCAAATGTCTGACATTTGTGGCATTGTATTATGTCTGTCCGTTTGTTTAGTGGTTCGATTTTAATTGTGAGTCCGCAGCAGTCGTGTATGTTGTAAATTGATTTGTATTGTCTCGTCAGTTCTATTAGTACAAGTGGTGCTGGTATTCCGTGTTTGCCGTTCATGCGTTTTATTTTTATTGTCGGGTAGCCTTGGTCAGTCAGGTCGTCGGTGATGTCAGTGTCTGTGATAAAGGTAGGCCACTCATAACTACCTTTAGTGTCTTTTCACTTCTCAGTTGAAAAGTGTAAAATTGTATTTGTTCATTGTCGAGTATGTGTTTAAGTTTTCGGTAGTCTTCGTCAGTTTTCGGTTCGATGTGAATGCCAGGTTTCACAAGTTTGTTTTGTACTGTGTTAATGTTATGTGTTTTAAGTATTTGTCGTATATATGCCCATTTGTCTTTGTCTGTTATTATGATTGGTGCGATTTTGTGTGTTTTGCGTGTTTCGGTGTTTGTGTTTTGTGTAGTGTTTGTTTTGTCACTTACCCTGGGTGTGCTGTTTGATGTTGACGGTTGTGGGGTGAATTCGGTTGCTTCTTCTTCCTCCATTTTTTCCTCGGTTTTGGTTTCGAGGGCGTCGTAGGAATTTTTTGTTTCGATTGGTGGCGCTATGTGGTCAGTTTTCTGTCTTTTTGTTGTTTTTTTCGGGTGTCTGAATGCGTCGTTTTCGATTTTCGGTTCCGGTTGGCTCTTCTTCGATTTTACGGGAGGCTTTTCTTCTTCTTGTTTTTCTGTGGGGTTGCTTTTTAACTCAATTTGAATCGTCGGTTCTTCTGGGTTAACCATTAGTATATGCCCTGATCTTTGTAATGCATCCTGGATATCTTCTTCGTCGGTGAGTCGGTTGATTATATTTTTTATATCTTCAAGTGTCTTGGGTGAACATTTGTCCACCCGGGTTTATAATCAGATTGGTTTTTGTTCTCGCTTGTCCGGCCATTTCTTCCGGCTTCGCTTGACGATATTTCGTCGTATGTTCTCTCAGCTGTGGTACTGCTCGATCAGAAGGCGCAGTGAGAATGATTCAAAACAAACATAACTACGTTACTATCTAGCCGAAATTATTCAGACAGAGCGTGAAGGAATATTCAGCGCTGTCTGTATAATAACAGCCGAACTAGACGTGTTTTTTATAGTCGGTAACCACCGTATCTATAAAAAACTGTATTCTCGTGTCTTCACTACTTGTCGGCGTGAGCCGAATATGTATATGACAACATAATTTGAAACATACTTGAGTGGGTAAAACCTCACTAAATTTGTATAATACAAAAGTATTTTTAATAATATAAAAAAATATTATTAAAAATGGGGTGTGAAGAACACAATACAAGTTCATTTATGTATTTTTGAATGTATACATGTATACATTCAAAAATACATAAATGAACTTGTATTGTGTTCTTCACACCCCATTTTTAATAATATTTTTTTATATTATTAAAAATACTTTTGTATTAAAGGTTATTTAATCGTTCCCGAATATGTCAACTATCCTACCCATAAAACTGGTCACTAATGAGTCCGCTTCGGAAATGAAGCTACAACTAGGACCAGGGGACATCACAAAACGCCAAGAAACCGTAAGCAATAGAGTTTCTTGGCAACAGCATCTGATACAGCTTAAACGACGTCCGATACCGCTTTTGAACAGCCCTGTCACGAATTTGTCCAGCCACACCCATTTCAGAACTGTTAAAGCTGTATCAGATGCGTGATAACATCACGTAAGGTATGTAGTGAAGGGGATCAAAAATACAATCTGGGCCCTTGTGTTAAATCTTATGTATTTAATCTTATGTATTACGATAGTACTGCCCAAGAAACGGGAAAAAAAAAGCCTCTCTTCTCATCAGAGGAAGTTTGAGTCTGCATCTCCAGAAGAGCTGCGTCGCCCTGTTAGTTTCGCATCAAGATTTATGCCTAGATACTTCACTTTTTGTTTAATTCTAACTCTTGTCCAAACAGCCTTACACTGCCCAGATCATTCTCATGTTGGTAAAGGCTACCAACTTGTTTTTTTGAGGATAGGCAGTTAATCCCACCTCAAGACACCATCTTTCCACAATTTGCAGAGGATTTCGCATGATGCTCGCCACTGTCCCCGGGAATTTTCCCTTGGACACTATGAAAATGGCGGTGGCTGTACAATACGTTTCTATTTCAGATAGATCCACTATTACGAATTTGGCTGAAATAGCTCAATAGATTAGTGAAGGTTTAGATGCTCGGATGCAGATGGATTCATCTATGCAGACTTTGCCAAAGCATTTGATTCTGTTAGCCATTCCTTACTGTTAACCAAGTTGGATGCTTTTGGTTTCTCGTACTGTCTACTTCAACTAGTATCTTCATATTTGTGTAACAGATCTACTACAATGGTTTTCAATCCAGGCAGAATACTCCATTGTCGGGCGTACCCCAAGGATCTACTCTAGGACCTTTATAATTTAATATTTTTATTAATGATCTGATTATGCTATTAGATTATAAAGTGCGAGCTTACGCGGATGATCTTAAAATATTTTCTAGAGTCTCGTCGTTGAGCGATTGTAGGGACCTATTACGTAATCTCCATTTGGTTAATCATTGGTGTAAAGACATGTTTAGACATGTCCACTCAATGTTCAACAGATTCTATGATTTTTATTAGTATCTTTCTTATATAAAAGTAACTTTGAAATTTTGTAAAATTTAATACATTTTTTGAAAAAAATATTTACGAAAAAAATTTAAAAATCCTGACGTGATGGAGCAAATTGTAAATCAAATTCAGAATCAACATGACAAAAGACAAACTATACGCACTGGTGTATAAGAAAAACTATATTGACCATTGTTGTAGAACCTATCTTCTTTACTGATACTCTAAACGCTAACGTTATAGTGAAATGTTTTTGGAGGCGTTTATCTAAGCCCTTTTATTCTTGTTAATATTAACACATATATTCTCAATTTGCATTTTAAACATGTAGTTTTCATCCACCTGATGAACCAATAATGTCGAAACAATATTATAGTAGTTAACAATAAATATTTGAAACGATAAAAGTATTACTTATTTCCTATGGTTAGTATATGAAAGCTTGGATTCAGTCTTTTAAGGCCCATAAATTCATAAAACACCTACAGTTCATCCTTTCTTGGTTTAGTATTTTGCAGTTTCTAACTTGCATCTTTTGCAAGTTTTTCTCTATTGCTTGTCTTCGTTTCTTCTTTGTACAATATGTTCTTCTTCTTCCCTCAGATGTTTACCATGATTCTTTCTTTCTTTCTAAATGTTCTAATCATTATCATGTAAAACATATCGATAATTTACTAATAAAACACTCAAAGTAGCGAAGATTAGGTTGAGAGAAACTCAACTAGAAGCTACACGAGTATTATTAACCCTGATTACCCGATTACAGCAACCTATTTGGTAGTAAAACAAATTAAGTAACAACTTCGCTGTCAATTAATACCTTTAGGGACGAAAGTCGTATCCTTTCCGTAAATAATACCGACCTTCGATACGTCTGCCAGAAGTTCCACATTTTCTAGTCTACATTATAAACAATAATTATTTTCTAAGTTATCAATTTCATTTCATTTCTGTTTAATAAATCACTAGCTAGAACAAGTATGAAATAAGCCTGCGTTTGAATTTCGTTTCTGTTCACAGTAATTTCACTTGGAAAGTTAAATTTGGAAGCACTGAAACAGTACAATCGAATTATTAACATTCCAAACGATTACAATCAGAAAATAGCGCATGTTGAATAATGCAGTCGAATTGTTGACGCGTTCATGGTTGGTAGCTCATTTGAAAGGACTTTTTTTAATAGAACTAAAAGTTCCGTATTGATAAAACTTAGTTTGTTATTTCTCTTTAAATCTACGTAGTTTTATTCATTTATATAATGTGGAAAAACCTCTTGAGATCAATTTTGCAACATTTTGTATCTTTAATTGTTATCATAATCACAATATTTATTTACAAAATATTGACAAATTATATGCTCTTCTAATATATAAAAATATATAACATTTTTTTATAACATTCTAACAAAAAACAAATCCGATTCTATGAAACAAAACTTTATTTTACATTTAAGGTCTGTTACATTACATAATATTTGTGTAAGACTATTGACAATATGTTTACAAAAAATTAAAATATCCTTAGATATCATAAATACTAATAAAGAACATATAATTACTATAATTTAGTAACTATTAATAATTAATAATATCTAACAGTAAATACATCTATTTATTTTATGATTTATGATGTGTGATCTATCCAGTTATTACAATTAGGTACTAATTAACACATTAGTGTACAAAGTCACTTTTTTTTAACTTTATATGGGCCATAGCCCCCTCCCATGGCTTTGTGGGGACCCAGAGGCTCGGGCCCAGCTCTACACAATTTATTTTTTTTGTTATTATAATTTAATACAAGCTAGAAGAAAATATTTTGAAACACTATCTTTCGATCCTCAAAGTAGTCTTCCAAAGTCCTTACATTAACTCCATCAGCAAGAAATACTGTTTCGAGACTCAAGAAGTATTTTGGATCTTTCAAAGGCTCCTTAATGTCATCATCTTGGCACAAGATCTTGGCCTTTATTAGTCACTTTATTATACAGAACAAAAGAATTTCCCTCAACGTAGAGACGCAACTATAGTATAATCGTCCAACAGATACAGTAGCAAATTAAGGCAACCTCGCATTAACGTCACATTAAAATGGCCAGATAAATTTTCTTTAGTTAATGCTAACAATTCTGCTTTAACCATGTCTTCTTCATATACAATATCATTTTCTCTCATACAATTTTATATTTCTGATTTGCGACTGTTAGTTGTAGGTGGCTTATTTAATTTAGGACTATGGTATGGAGCATTGTCTAAAATTATAAGCCAATATGTGCAATAATAAATCTTTTCCCTATGCCTGAAGGATTTCTAAAACCTGTACTCAAACCTTCTATAAATGCTTGTCTTGCAGTAACAACTGACATATCTGTCCATACTTTATTTACTGTATGTCCAGCATTTCCTCATGTCTCATCCAAGTAATATATTGGTGTTTTATTTTCTCGATATTTCATAATTTGACCTAGGTATTTCCGTCTCCAAGTAATAATGTCATATTTTTCTGTTAAAATACTATTTCGAGCTCGCTTATGATAACTACAAGCATATAATATATTTTTTTGGTGGTTGCAATTGGTGATTGGTTTTATATTTTTTCACAATATTGTGAACTAATTCCTGAAAAAGATACAATCATAGTTAAACTAGTTTGATTATTATTTGTTGAAAGATACCAGCGGCTTTAGCTGTCATTTCTACCGGAACAATTGTAGAAGTACTAGGTTCTTCTAGAAATGTTTTAATAATATTCAAAATCTTCTCTTTATCTTCTACTGGAAAATGTTTTGAAACTCTCTTCTTAGGAGGTAATTTTTAATATAAGATGATGTGATAAGAAAAAATGTAAATAACCTACAAAATAATAAGATGTTCTCTATATGCAACTTTCTTATGTACGTTTACTTACGGCTGTACTCGTTCGATGTCTAAATAGTCTTCAGAAAAGATGATCTATGAAATAAAATAGATAATATATAATTTACAAACGAAATTAATGAAATATAATAGTTAAAAGTCAAAATACAAATATATGTCAACAAACGTTCGATTTACACACTATTGTGAGCCACAAATCACATATAACAAGTGTTCATTTGAAAAGTCAATCTAGATTTCTTTGAAATTTTGATAGAATAAGACGCAAATATATTAGTATGTGTTTGTTGTTCCGTAAACGTAAATCCAAATGACATTCGATAATGTCAATCACAAATATCAGTTAGTGCATATAATAATCTAAACTAAATTTTAGAATTCGTTCGCGATAAATTTTAAGTTATGTACATTTTGTATGGCAACCTAAATAATAATTTCCCTTTGAATGCTTAAACATTCATATCTTTAATAGTTGGAAAGCATAGTATGATGAAACTCATTGAGTTATATCTTTGGCTAATAGGAAAAGGTTAGGTGTAATTTTAATAAAATAAATACTTAGTTTACTTATTAATATTTTTAAAATTTTTATTTAGGAACAATATAATTTGAAAATACTTAAAATATTTAATATAAAAGCCGAAAATTCCAAGAATTTATCAATTAATATATTAAATGAACGGCTAAGAAATTATATCTATATATTAATAGCTAAGGATGAAAAATGAGCAATTTAAAACTTTTAAACTGATATCTGAATATTAACATCAGTGTTTTATGAGGCGTTTCCAATAGACTTCAAACCAACGTCCTCGTGGCTTAGTTGGTTAAAGCGACGATCCGGCAAACCGTAGACTTGGGTTCAAGTTCCAACGTGGACGAAAATTTTTCAAATAAAATTTCGTATAATTTGCGTTGTAATTTCTAGACAGCAACGTTTACATTTAATTCGCAAAATAACACACTAATTTGAAAATATTTAATATAAAAGCCGAAAATTCCAAGATTATCAATTTATATATTAAATGAACGGCTAAGAAATTATATCTATATCTATATCTATCTATCTATATAACGTGTGTTCATTTGAAAAGTCAATCTAGGTTACTTTGAAATTTTGATAGAATAAGACGCATATATATTAGTATGTGTTTGTTGTTCCGTAAACGTAAATCCAAATGACATTTGATAATGTCAATCACATTTGTTATTTATTTGTATGTGTGAAACTGTCAAAATATACGACTTCGTAGGTTAAGTAGTAAATTTTAATTTACGAAATACTTCAAAATGTTCTCAGTAAATCGCATGCTACTAGATTGACTTTTCAAATGAACACCCGTTACTTAAAACCTTTTTGTATATTTACTGCCATCTGGGTCGTGTTAATGGACTACACCGATATACGTATTTTTTCGCCTATGTACCAGCTTAGCTGGTCAAGCGAAAGGTCGCCTTTTTCGGCATAGTCTCTTTCGTCCGTCAGATGTCAGTTATTAAATAGTGCCACCTTATAGGACGAAAATTTGCTATGTCTTGTAGGCGATTTCAGCGTAAATGTATATACAGATACAAATCTGTTTTTTAAAATGATTTTTATTAATTTGTATTACATTGCTTCACTAGCTTGACTGATGACGCCTATAGATGGCAGAAACGCGTGTCTGAAGCAGAAGTAAATGCTGAAAATACGAGGTGTATTGTCCATGTGTACAGTTACAGATATATATATATATATATATATATATATATATATATATATATATTGCATGTCCGTTTCATTTGTAACGACTTTATAACTTTAAGAGGACAAGGAGAGTAGCCAAAAGAGGAAAGTTTATTTAGTTGTATTATATGATCGATAGTATCGAATGCGCAGGAGTAGTCTAAATAAATGCAATCAATCTAACCTTAACAATCAATAGTATCACTAACATATTGAGTGAAAGTTACTAGGTTAGTTACAGTAGACCTTCCGAAGAAGGAACTGAGAAATATAAGAGCGGATATTCGATAATATGCGATTGTATAAGTACTGTTCATATATTTTAGCGAAATTGTAAGGAATAGTAATAAGACGATAGTTTGATATATTGATTACGACCACAAACAAATATTAAAACTATTTCTAAATTACGTATCTTAACCCATTTATTACCATAGTTGCGTTAACGCAACACAAAAAATATATATATATATTTTTTTTCGTACTAAAAAGTAATAATTTTGGATGTATTGTCAGTAGCATTGCGTTAATAAATATTTAAACAACCTAATAAACATTTTGGGAACGGGTAATCGCATTTTAAATTTTGAATAAAATTAAAATAAAACGACGAATTTTCAAGAAAAGAACTTGTGTATCTAAGTTTAAATTAAATAACATACAGCTTACTTTTTCAATTATCATTAAGAGGTTTCATATACGTAACATTATTTTGGAGAAAAATCAATCCCCTTTTTTCCGAAAATATTTCTCAAACGGATTTGAAACATAGCGTTGCAAAAACGCAACATTGAGACAAATGGTGTAATTGTAGTCATGAGTAATATTCCTGTCTGAACATGCTTTTTCACGTCTGGGGGAAGTTTATTGGGTATCCGTTGTGTGATGCGAGTTTATTCGGTTCATTTACGCTGTGGGATAGAGAAGTTGAAGAAGTTAGAGTTCATAATAATGTTATCTTGAGGATTACTGAAATATAATACAATGATTTCTGAAGTATGTGTTGGTCGTTGATGTTGATAATAAAATTATTTTAGAGTCAAGTGAAATATCGCGATGATCCTACCAGACCGTTGACTTTGAAAGAATTTGAGGCAATTGTTGAAGATCTTGATCGGAATGAGGAAATTGATGTTTGTGATATACCACCCGACGTCGATGATATAACGGACGAGGAGGACATTGATGATGATATTATAGGTGGAGTAAAAAATTTGCATGTAGATATAGCGGGAACTTTTGAGATAGTGTGTCCGAATAACGAAATTGAGATAGAGGATGGTATACATCATGAGGCAGCTTTATCTACACCAAGCAAAACGGCAAGAATTGAAGATATTATTTGGTGTATAAGGCCCGTTAACTACAAGGAAGATTCTACGTCAAATGACGAAGGGAATGTACAGAATATTGTTGAGGCGCTACATGGAAAGTCTGTGCTTGATTTCTTTATGCAAATGTTTGATAAAAATGTTGACCAGCTTATTATTTCAAACTCCATAAAATATGCGAGAGATAATAACCGTACTCAATTCGCCTTAGATCAAAATGATCTAGAAATTTTTTTGGGAATATTGATTTTGAGTGGGTATCACACTCTTCCACAGGTAAAACTTTACTGGTCATCTGATGAAGATAAAGGTGTTCAATTTGTGAAAAATGCGATGTCTCGAAACAGATTTCTCGACATAAAGCAGAACATTCATCTTGCAGATAACAATCAATTAGACAAGGCAGACAAATTTGCGAAAGACCGCTGGTTGATCTCTTGAACAACAATTTCTTGAAGTATGGTGTTTTTAGACATCACTTATCAATTGATGAGCAAATGGTACCCTACTTCGGCCGCCATTCAGCGAAAATGTTTTTGAAAGGGAAGCCGGTACGTTTCGGGCTCAAAATGTGGTGTCTGGCATCTAGCAGTGGGAATTTATATCAATTTCAATTTATACCTTATGCTGGAAAAATTGGTGAAAATGCCAAAAGAGAATTTGGTTTAGGTGAAACAGTGGTCATCAATCTTTTGAACGTATTAGAAAATAAGTCGACTCATAAGTTATACTTTGATAACTTTTTTACGAGCTACAAGCTATTAGTTCATTTGAAACGTCAAGGATACTTTGCTACTGGAACTGTACGTGAGAACAGAATGCTGAAATGCCCTTGAGAGATTGTAAGTCTATAGGAAAAAACCTCGTGGTACAATGGATTCTCGTTACGATCACGTAAATGAAATAAGCGTGGTCCGTTGGAATGACAATTCTGTGGTTACAGTAGCAACCAATTGTGAGTCTGCACTGCCTAATGTGTTTGTGAAGCGGTACAATCGTAGAGAAAAAAAAAACATCTCTATACCACAACCAAATATGATTGCCAAATATAACAAATATATGGGAGGCGTTAATCTACACGATAACGCAGTTGCAAATTACCGAATAAATATTCGTCGAAAAAAATTTTGGTGGCCGTTATTTATAAATATGTTAGATTCTAGTGCGGTGAATTCTTGAAAACTGCACACAGAGAAACCCATTTCGCAGCTAGATTTCAGGTCTGAACTTGTACGAAGCCTCATTAGTGCTAACAAATGTAAAACACAATCTGTTCGAGGACGTGGTTCCAGTGCGTCTCTATCATCCAGTGCACGTTTAGATAATGTGGGTCACCTAATTGAAAGAAATCGTGAAAATTGGAGGAGACGTTGTAGAGTATGCAAAAGTGCAACCGTATTTATGTGTAATAAATGTGGAGTTCCATTACATTCACACTGCTTCAAAGACTACCATAATTAATAATTGTAATATTTTTTTGTGCATATAGTCCCATTGTTGCGTTAACGCAATGCAAAAAAAAATATAAGTATCAATGGTTTGTCTTTTTTTTTTTACTTTAAAGGATGTTTATAAATACCTAAATAAAAGTTTATTCCTTAAAGAATTTGCGTTTTCCTTGATTTGTCTAATAGTGGTCCTAAATGTGTTAAAGAACACTCACTTCTTTCTCGTTGAACGTATTTACCTTGCGATTGTTTAAATACTGTTCATATATTTTAAGGAAATTGCAACGAATAGCAATAGGACGATAGTTTGATATATTGATTACGACCACAAATAAATATTAATACTACATATTTCTAAATTACGCGTCTTAAAAAACACTCACTTCCTTCTGGTTGTACGTATTTACCTTGAGAAATTTATGTTATTCTTAAGTAATCGCTACTATACGACTACAAAAGTCAATAAAGTTACAATGAATGGAGTCAATTCCATCTCCAGGTAATTCTCAAAGGTTCGCGTTCGAATCTTTAACTATACGGTACATTCGCCTATAATCATGCAATATTTCACTAGAAGTCAATTACACTTGTACATTTTAACATTACTGTACAAACGGATACAATTTTTTATTGGGTGTATGGAACAAAGTTGCATTTAAGCACACTGATTTATTTTCTTACCCACAATCATTATTGTAATAACCCTTCGCAATCTATTTAGATCAAATATTATTACAGAATTGCAGAATAACAGGAACATAATTACATCGGTAAATATTTTCGTATGAAGTGTATGTACTTGTGGAATTAATGGAGTATCGCGCGATTTGTTTACAAAATAAATATTTTAGGAGTGTTGAGTGTGGCAGTATTTCCCGTTTAGTCAGTAAATATGAGTATAACAATTTTGTTCGTTGATTTATATTGTTACGTAGTTTTTTTTTACAATTACATTTTCCTATTTTAATACAAAAGTTATTTTACAAAACACTTCCCATAATATAGCTTTAAAACCAGGATACGTATATCGACAACACTGTTGTCATCATCAGCATTAGAAAAAGTATTGTACGCGGAGCTCTAATTTACATAAGCAAAGTATCGTGCGTTCAAAAAAGAAACTGCATCAAAGTCGATCATAAAATTTTCAAGTACGAAGATCAGTCGAAAAACTTCGGGAAAACCTATGAATAAAAATGATTGAAACTGATAGTGTCCGAAGAGGTACATCTCTTAGTGTGAAGACACCTAACATTGAGAAAGCGGTGCTACATGAAGTCGAAGAACATCCTGAAACTAGTACGAAGAAATTTGAATATTTACCATCAAATTGTTTGGAGAATTTTAATGGATTCTTTGTTATATCCGTACCATATTTCAAGAGCACAGGCATTACATTCCAGAGGTTTTGCAAGGTGTGTTATATTTTATCAGTGGTATCTTCATAATATAGCACAAAATCCGCAATTCGAAACACACATTCTGTTCACGGACGAAGCTAATTTTTCGAGAAATGCCAATCAAAATTTCCATAACAATCATTTGCGGGCGGAAGAAAATCCCTATGCCGAAACCAAAACTCATTTCCAACACCAATTTACGGTTAACGTATGGACAGGAATTAACTACTTTATTGAGCTATTCTTCTTGACGGCCAATCATACCTCAATTTCCTTCAAGAACAACTGCCTTTGCTGCATGAGGATGTTCCGCTAGCAATAAGAAACCGTATGTGGTATATGCACGATGGGCACCAGCACATTTTAGCGTAGTGATTCGCAATTATTTACAAACCGTTTTTGCAAATCGTTAGATTGGCCGCGGTGGGACTCAAGAATGGTGGCCAAGATCCCCGACCTCAACAGTTTAGATTTCTTTTTGCAGGGCCATCTTAAAACGCTAGTGTACACAAATCCCATTAACACTGTAGAGGAATTAAGAGAAAGAATAGTTGAAGCATTCGATAGAATAAAAGATACTCCTGGGATATTAGAACGAGTGCGTAATTTCATGAGAAGGAGAGCAGAAGCATGCATATTAAGTTAAGACCATTTTCAGCAATTTTATTAATAACACAGGCCTGCATAAAATTTGTGATGACGTGATTTTTGTTTGTTAAGCTCAGTTTTTATATAGCAATAACTAATTAAAATACAGTTGGTCTCTACCACCCACAGATTTTTTTTTTGCACAAAAGAAAAAGAAAAAAATATAAAAAAATCTTATAATAGGCGTTTTAATACATTTTAAAATGAATGTACTACTTCAAATTCTAGGTATTAACCCAAAAATGATTTTCTGTTGTGGTTTTAAAGAAATTTGTTAAATAGGCTCTCATTACCTGATGTAAATCTGTTATTACATGTATTAATTTTGGACAAGATTTCCGGGAATTTTTACCTGCTAAATCCTATTTATTATGCTTTCACTTTATTAGTACTGCGAAGAAGGATTTCAAGTTTATCACTCCAAACAAAATGTATATTTTAATGTCATTTACTTCATTATAGCTCTGAGTGTCGATCAGTAAACAAGTAAAATTAATTTGTCTTTAGTGTTGTACGTGGTATTTGATAAATAAACATTGCTTAAAAATATGTCTAGCCGGTGTTGCAAAAACAAACCAGATGATTTCTGTTATATTTGTGGATATTTCGTCTTGAAAAAGTTTAGAGACCAATTGATGAATTTGTGAAAAATGCATATTATGCTTATTTCAAAATCAAATTAGGAGATCAAGATAAAGATTAAGGGAATAGAAAAAGCCTTCCTTTTGAAATACCGGTTTGGAGAGAACCGCAAAATCATCATGAAGATTGCTACTTTTGTCTTTTTGATATTAAGGGGCATAATAGAAAAACTTTGAAACATATTTTGTACCCAAACAATATTAAATCAGTTATCAGACCAGTTCCTCACAGTGATCATGTACCTATACCCCCCAAAGTACTACAATAAGATATTGAAACCTCTTCAACTTCCGGCTCCGTACAGATGGATAGTGATTTTGAACCATCAACCTCAGGTCATAACAAACCTCAGCTATTTTCACAAGCCGATCTGAATGATTTAGTAAGAGATTTGGGACTTTCAAAAGATCTTTCTGAAGTACTGGGGTCTAGGTTGAAACAAGAAAATTTGCTTGCCCCAGAAACTACCTTCTCTTGGTATAGAAATCGTGAGGCTGGATTTGTAAAATATTTTGCACAAAACGGACCACTCGTGTACTGCCAAGCAATTGCTGATCTACTTACTTTCCTCGGAGCTCCTGAGTATACACCTTCTGACTGGAGACTTTTCATCGACTCTTCAAAAAGGAGCCTTAAAGCTGTTCTTTTACATAATGGCAATGTGTTTGCTTCTGTTCCGGTCGACCATTCTGTTCATTTAAAGGAAAACTATGAAAATGTACAGGAATTACTTTTAAGAATACAATATGAAAATCACAACTGGGAAGTGTGTGGAGATTTAAAAATTGTAGGCCTTCTCTTGGGTCAGCAGTCTGGATATACTAAATTTCCATGTTTCCTGTGCGAGTGGGATAGCAGATATCGAGAACAGCATTGGATAAAAGGAGACTGGCCACAAAGGGTGACTTTAACACCTGGAACCAAAAATGTAATTCGCGAAAGTCTTATTGACCCTCAAAAAGTGTTACTTCCACCGCTTCACATAAAACTTGGACCTATGAAACAATTTGTTAAGGCATTAAACAAAGAAGGAAATTGTTTTAAATATTTGTGTAAAACATTTCCGACTCTGTCAGACTAACTAAAGGAGGGAATCTTTGTAAGCCCGCAGATTAGGAGCTTGGTGAAAGATCAAGAATTTGAAAATGTTATGGAAGATAAGGAAAAACATGCATGGCATGCTTTTAACGAAGTTGTACATAAATTTCTAGGGAATTATAAAGACACAAACTATGTTGAGATCGTCGAAAATATGCTGGAAAAATTCAGGATTCTTGGTTGCAATATGAGCATAAAAATTCACTTTTTACATTCCCATTTGGACTATTTCCCAGAAAACCTTGGGGACGTGAGTAAAGAGCAAGGAGTAAGATTTCACCAGGATATTAAAGACATGGAAAAAAGATACCAAGGGCGCTGGGACACAAAAATGATGGCCGATTACTGTTGGACATTGAGAAGAGATCTTCCTTTAGCTGAATATGACAGAAAAACAACCAAACGAAGCTTTTCTGAAAAACGAAAACTTTTTTTAAGAAGCATAAAGAATAAATAACTATTTCTAATAGTTTCTATATGTATATTTTTGTATTTTTTTAATATAATATAAAACTAGCTTATAAATGAAATAAATCGTGTTTTTTCTATATTTTTTGATTTTACTGGTTTGAAAAATAACCTTACGTGATACAAAAAAAATAAAAGCAGATTTGAAATCAGCGCTACCCAATTACTAGAAAACAGTTAAAATTTTTAAATCAACTTTCAAAGTGTTGGAAGGTTCAGGCCTGTGTAATCGTTCCATGTTAGTTGTAAATTTAGAGAATACAATCTCGAGTATGTTTTTCAATCCCGGGATTACGGGATTTTTGAACCGTAATCCCGGGATCCCAGGATTAGACTATGTGGTTTCTAATTGGGCTCAAATGAGAAAAACTTTAGTAATTTATTAAAACTTATTTATTAATATTGTTGCACAATACAATACACAATATACTAAAATAAGCAACAAAAAAGACAATACAAAAAACTATTTAAAATTTCGAAAATACAATCGCAGAAATATCAAAGCATCCAATGTTTGACTTGCAAGCCTGCTTCGTAGTTTATTGCCAACATAAGCAGCAGCTGAAAACGCTCGCTCAGGTTCTACACTGGTTGGAGGAATAGACAATAGATATTTATTTGCTAATTCTAAGTGATATCCACGAAATCCTCCATTTTCCAACAGCCTCATTTCGCGTCTAATACTATTTACCAACCCCAATTCATTTTGTACTTCAGGATCTAGAGATTCTAAGCTCTTATTAATTTCCAGCTGTAACTTTTCCTTTTGTGTCAATTGGGCTTGGGAGGTTTGTTGCCTTGGCTCATCATTTATTTGCGATCCTGACCTTGCTTCCTCTTCCTCTTTTAACAATACTCTTTATTTGCGCCCTCACTAAAGCCTGTGTAGGAACTGGAAATAAGACAAACCATTCCAAATGCGATAATAACTAATTTTCATCATCTTTTCGTGGATTCTGTAAATAATTCAACACACCAGTTAAATCATCATTTCGTGGTTGCTTTATACGTTCCACTAAGGATGTTTTCATTTTATTGGCGAGTGCTGAGTTTTTGCTAGACAATTGTTTTATAAGAAATTTCAAAGCGGCATCAGCTGTGCATAAATTAACATCTCGTCGACAGATTGCTTCTACTGTTAATTTAATTGGGGTCAGCACATCAACAATTTTATTTACCAAGTCAAAATCAGAATCTTCTAAACGGATTGGATGATAGAAATCTATAAGAGCTTTTTGAATGCAGGTTTTTAAAAGAGAAAACCGTTCCAGCATGGTTAAAAGACTATTCCACCTTTTTCTACAGTCCAAAAGATGTGACAGCTCTTTTTCATGTTCAATCTTCACATATTACTGAAGTACTGTTTCATTTTTCAATTATGGTCTTTTAAAATACACTACAGCTTTGCGGATTTTCTTTATTAGCACATTAATGTTTTCATCATTCGTTAACTCTGGTATGTGTTCTCGCGCAAGTTCATTTTGTGACATTAAGATTAAACCTGATTCTGAACAGTCTAAGTCTTCTAAATTGTCATCATCATCGCTATCGTTCATATAATCAGCAGTCACAGCTGGTTCATTTATAGTATCATCTGAGTCTGAGGTAGGGCTGTCTTGCCCGTTTTGAAAATAATTCGTTATTTTATAAAGCACATCACAGACGGCCAAATTGATACTATGTGCGAGACACAGTTATTGATTGTTCATTGATTGTTCAGTGCAAACAAGCTGTCCCACCTTTATCATAACGTTCGGTCCATCGGTTACAGTAGCCACGATATCAGTTTCCAGGGAATATCAAATTTACTTAGACGCTCTTTCAATAGACGAAGACAATTTTCAACCGTCATACTTCCGTGAACAGGAACGAGTCCTAAGCTCCAATTTTTTTTTATATGAATGAACGTTGACACCCATGTATCGTCTATTGGACTGAATCTTTCACCTGCACTTTTCAAATGTTTTAATTCTGCAGTTGCTTGCTTTCTGATTTTTTCACTGTAATTCATAACACGCTTTCGAATTGTGACGGCTGATTTTGGTAAATCCGTGTATTTCGCTAAGAGCAATTTTCTCAAATCGTCTGAAGTTATGAATGCACTGAATGGAAATCCATCTAATGCAATCATTCTTGCCAAAACATCATCCAGGCTATCGTCGGCACTTTTAGTAAAATAATCTTCTAACTTTCGTTTAAATTGCGGCGGTGCTGTGTTCAGATTTTCAGAATCTTGACTTGTTGTAGCTGTTAAACGATTAACGTCAGCTAAAATCTTAATGTTATGTTTTGTTGACAAATGTGTATGTAATCCCTTAGTCTATCCACACCTTGAGAATGGCAGGGCATCACTTACATTTAGCACTATTCACGTCTTTCGCAACTAAAAAATAACTCCACGCTGACGTCGTATCACTGTTTTCTTTATGTTGAACAAAATCTCCCGCCTTTTAAAATAACTTTTTCAGATAATTGACTTTTAAATTTAAATGACGTAACCTGCGTAACCTTGTCGCTGGTTGTATAATAAATGAAAAAAAGTAAATCCTAATAAGCGTATTTATACTTTCGTACAGGGAATCCCCAACGGGGAATCCCTCGCAACAATATTATGATATATCATATGAGGTGATTGGGTGATTCCCCTGTTGGCCCGTTGGGGAATTACTTTAACAGTATTGTTTTGATTGTATGCCGGACGGGGAAGTCCCTTCTAAGTTATATATAATTTGGGCTGTACCTGTGTAGTTCTGTTATCGTACGGCGTACCTAAGGTTGATTTTTTGTTTTTATGTAATAAGTGCCCTTAATATAATCTAGGTAAAGTCATTGTCAAGGCGCAATGGATAGCGGAATGCAAACTGGCAATCCCGAAAATCCAGAGATTAACCTAGTACAGTCCCGGGATTTACGGGATCAGAACCCGGCCGGGATCCCGAGATCCCGGGATTGTGTTCTCTAGTTGTAATGTTATGGTAATATTGTATGTTGTCAGTTGTTGTTCATTACATTCTGATACCAGTCCGTAATGTGTTTAATTTTTCCTATTGAATTAATAATAATTTTGAAATTCCTTCATAACTCGAAAATGATGCATTACAGGAAAATAACTCAAGAGAGCTCTTATGTTTCAGATTTAACGGGGAATTCAAAAATAAATTTTGGAAAAAGCCATAGGCCTACCATTTTCCGAAAGCCTGTATTTGTATAACGGAACATTTTTCGAGCATAGCTTATAAAGCAAAGTATCATTTATTTTTCCTGTAGATTCACACCCTTAAATATTCGCATGTCAATAAGGAACACTCTGTATATTTAAAAAATACTTCAAATTATTCCTCTTCATCCCGAATTGTCATGTCTAAAATTTTATTACACAACATTTTTTTAATTTAACAGATATTTAGATGGTTCCACACATTTGTCCATTACTGTATGTATTTTCAGCCGGAAATATTACATGGAATTATATTTAATATGACTTTCAAACTTCATTTTAACAAGACCTTAAGAAAAGAGGAAGAAGATGGTTGTACAAGTCGAAAATTATATTTCGTCGGGAACGAACTTGCCAGATAAATACATGCATGTTATTACCAAATAAAAGTGCTCTTCTTGTACACAATAAAGCAAATAACACAATTTCAAAGAATCTCTTCACTTTTCCGTAAATCGCGTGCATTGGCACGTCCCGCGCATTGTCTAGTAGCACCTACATCTTATCTACAATTTATTCCGAACATGTATTTACGTCTGCAGCATCATCCCTGTATTAAACGAATATTCGCCGCTAAGATTGTAAACTTTCGCAAAAGGAAATATTAATACCACACCTATTCCTTTACCTTCATAAGTTTCGAAGCTTTAATACTTTAATCCTGAAGACCTAAGGAGCTTATTATCCTCTCTACATATATGAACACTTCATAACCCATTTTATCATTTTCTATTTTAATTCGGGAAATGAAGCCTAAGAAAAACACCAGGGACATACTGCCTTCTGTGAATATTTTATTCGTGTTTTGAATTTTATGTAAATATATAGCAATTAGTAAATAAGCAGATTTTTGTTAAATTAATCGACCTTTCATTAATTCACTCTTCTTTAACCATACGTGTTCTGTATACATAATACAAGTCCTAATAATAAATAAGGCAACTTACTATCGAAGACGTAACCTTAGTCATAACGACCTATGGGAATCAAATAAATTACAGGGTTGGCGATTTAAGGTTGCGGTTTTTGAAGTCATATTAAACATACAAAACATTAATTTAAAAAAATGATTTATTTGTGCAACTAAACAACAAGATCTGCGGTTTAATAAATCAGGTTTTCGAAGTGAGAGCCTCGAGCATCGATAACATTTCGCAGCCTCTTCTCAAATTCTCCACAAACTGCCTGAAGTGTGGCGTACGGTATCGCTTCTATTCGCTGCCGTACTGCCATTTCAAGGTCATCCAGTATCTTTTAATGATCTCCACAGGTAGAAATCGCAAGGATTGAGGTCTGGACTATATGGTGGCCATGTTATCCCTCCGCCTGTAAACTGTTGAGCGTCAAGACCAATGATTCTGTTACCGAAATGTTTTTCAAGAATGTTGAAAACTTCTTCCGTGCGATGCGGACGAGCCCCGTCTTGCATAAACCATGCATTCTCCACCATATTTAATCCATGCGCCACGGGAATAAAAGACTCATTAAGCATTTCACAATATTTTTGCGAAGTAACGGTTCCATTGACAATCACGGGACCGATAATTCCTGCCGACGAGATAGCACACCATACAGTCAACCGTCGAGGGTGAAGAGGACGAACAATTGCTAGATGTGGATATTCTGTACCCCAATGTCTCCAATTTTGCTTATTCACATAACCGGATACATCGAAATGTGACTCATCCGGCCACCACACTCGTTCCAATGACATGCTGCCATTTTCAATGCGTTCGATTATTGCGTTCGCAAAATTGTAGCGTCGCTCCATATCAAACGGTCTCAACGGCTGATCGATCTGAATTTTGTATGCTTTCATCTTTAGATCTTGCTTTAGGATCCGCCTTAGTGTTGTACGGGGTATTTCAAGTTCTTGAGATGCTCTTGAGGTCGATGTTGAAGGTTGAGCTGTAAAGTGCTCCCGTACTCGTTCTATGGTTTCCGGTAGCCGGATGGTCTTTTGACGTTCTCTAACAGTTGATCTTTCGTCTGTCGCAGATGCTGTTGCTTCAAATTTCACTACAATCCTAAGATATTGTTGGATTAGTAGACATGGAAACACGATAACGAATACTTTGTTACTTTTCTAAATTTATCTTTTTTTCCTTACCTTTTTATAGTGTTTTCCGTTGGTGCGTTATTTCTCCCGAATAGAATACGCAAGTGTCTTGCCGTAGCTGCAAAAGATTCCCCATTTTTATAATAATATTTTATTAATTCCACACGCACTTCCGTTGGATACGACGCCATCTTGAAAACTGACAAGGCAAATTTTTCATATATTTATTGTAAACCGCGCTTGGCCCTCTAGTGTAAAAAATATATATTATATTAATTTCTATATATACAAGGGAATAGCGCGATTTTTAAAACCGCAACATTAAATGGCCAACCCCTTACATCCCCGTGCTGAACAACGATAGAAAGATACAAAATTTCATTAAATAGAGAAAGAAAAACAATTACAACCGCTGCGATGTTTATTGTGTTGCATATTCGACACATTTACGAATACATTCATCATGGCCGCTTACATCTAATTTGACAGTTGACAACATCAGTGACTGTCAAAAAATTAAAAATTTGTGCATTCATTTCTTTTCTAAATCTTTACAATGAGTGATAGCGTAAGCGAAAATAACTATTGTAATTATTTAATTTCAGTAATGTCTTTCTTTGGAGACTGTGGTTAAGTAAAAACTTTAAAAAAAGGTATATAACCTCTTACCACAATTACTAATCGTATCCTAAATACGTATTTCGACAACTAAGTTGTCATCTTCAATAGGTAAAACCACTAATCAAAGTGTCGCAGTTGGGGCACAACTTGGTTGTCGAAATACGTATTTAGGATACGATTAGTAATTGTGGTAAGGCGTTATATACCTTTTTTTTTAATTTCAGTACTTTTGTTTTTTTTTTTTTTATTAAAAATGATGACGCGAGCGAAAAATCGAGTAACTTTATCCTGCTCTACCTAATAAAGCATTCTATAATCTGTTTTTGTACTCGCTTATCAAAACCTGTCATTTCACGATTCGATTTGGGTGCGTAAAAAGTCACTTTACGCACGAGTGCGTAAAAGTAAATTGGTACTTCCTGGAACTTGATTAATTTAGTGACATTTTAAAATCATAAATCCCTAACCTTAATAATATGCTACCCAGTTCGTTGTTTTTCTATGAAAATAAAAGGAAATGAAATAGAAATTGTTATATTTGGAAGGTATGTAATTCAATGTCAGAACAGCAACAAATATTATTTTTTAAATTTATAGAAAACTAAAAAAAAAATTGTCACAAGTGGGATTCGAACCCACGCCCTCAGAGATGACCAGAACGCTCGAGAAGCCGTATAACGGGCAAGCTAAACCTTGAGTCTGGCGCCTTAGACCGCTCGGCCATACTGACACATACTAGTAATATTGTTAAAAATACATATAAATATAAAAATTTTGAAATTATATTTATATTTTAGATAAATATTATTATTGTTTATAGTTCTCGTACAAAAAATATTGTACAAACTTCGTGCGTGAAACATTTCGCGAATTCGTGTCCATAAAGCGCTCGCCTGCGGCTCGCGCTTTAAACTGGTCACTCATTCGCGAAATATGATTTCACGCACTTGGTTCGTAAATAACTATTAATGGATCTTAGAACAAACGTCATCAATTTTTATCCGTCTGAAACAAGTCAATACTTCTTGCTCAAGTCAAATACTGTAAGAACGATACATATGGAATAATCGTACTTAATATATTATTTTTGCGGGAAAATTTAAATGCCTCCCAACACATATTTAATAATGTAAACAATTTAACTAAATTTCAGAAGACAAAAACTGCACCGTAGGTATATAGTCATAATTAGAGACCGGACGCATCAGGCCGAAATTACGACGGACCATATAAATAGTCTATAACATCGCTAAGAACAACACCCAAACCTAACTTTTTGTGTCACTCTTGACATTCAATATTGAATAGCACAATTCATTCGGTTAACCGCACATCTCTTTTTTGTCGTTAAATTGTGGCGCCATTTCTTCTATATTATAGTTAAATTCCTTTCTTCATAGGCGTAGATAGAAGGGTGAGGAGTTTTAATTATAACTTATTAGTTTATATTTCGTAGGATAAATAAAGTACGGTGAGTAAGTTTATTTTTTTTATTGTTTTAACTGTTAATTGGAAAACAAACGAGTGGTGATCTACAAAATACGAAATACATTTTTATTTGTTCATTTTGTAGTTCAAGTTGAGTAAAGGAGTATTAATATTAACTAGCAATAGTTTCTCAAGATTCTCTTCTGTAAAAATTATTCTCTTTGAATGAAATACATCCTTGTAGATAGAAAACGTCCTTTCTACATAGCAACTGGTTATAGGTGCATACCGCAAATATTCTTTTATTTCAGCATATTTAGCAGTTACATTTTGAGGCATTGTTCTCATACAATTGTCGCAATGTTATTAAATCTGTATTTCTATTAAAAACTGCGTTTAACTTTTGCCGAGGGCCACATCCAAAGTTCCTTTCCAAAGAGACTTTGGATGTGGTCTTCGGCAAAAGTTAAACGCAATTTTTAATAGAAATACAGATTTAATAACATTGCGGCAATTCTGTTGTGAATAGAAAAAAGCTGCTTCTAGCCATGTTCCCCACCCAGTTAATACAGGAACTTGGGGTAAAGGCAAATTTGGAAGTATTTCTCTATATAATGCCACTCGTGAAGATGCTTTGAGAAATATCTTTCTAAACGATGAAACCAACTTATTAACATTTGGAAAATGACCTCTGTTGTATTCACATATTCTGTGTAGTGCATGTGCTGCACAGGTGACGTGTAGCATATTGGGTTAAGATTGCTTTAATAACTTCCCTGTTTTTAACATATAAGCCGCATCAGTCAAAAATAATAGCATCTTGTCTTTATAGTTGTTGTCCGATGACAGAGTATTACGAATACATTGATCAATTACTTCTGCAGCTATTTCACCATTTACGACTGGCAATATTTCAGTTGCAATTAAGTATGGTTGGTATAAAGTTGTCGGATAAAGAATACCAACAACTACACTTAACAACACATATCGTCCCACAACATCCGTTGTTTCGTTTACCCTTACCCAAAGATAATGACCAGATAGATTGGTTCGTATTTTTCAATGGTTGTCAAATAACATTTTGGTAAGTGGTATTTTACGTAAAACAGATTCATCTGGTATATGACGATCAGTATATTTTGTAAGAAACCTCTTGAGAACTGGACTTTTTGAATGGGATATTGGCCGCCGTGAAAGCTTCACACAGTTATTCGTTAAAAGTGTCAGGTGCAGATGATCATATGTTATCTAGATGAGTTTTCGAAGAAACATGTCTCTGTACATTACACTTTTGTGGCCGCCTTAAACTTAATGAACAGACACTGCAATATATCTCGGTATCATTATGAATATGCAACCAATCTGTATGGCCTCTAATCCATCCTACGATGGTTGCCCTACGAGAATTCTCCATAGTTAATAAAAATAAAGAGAAATACTAACAGAAAGAAATGGACTAAAAAGAAGAAACGAAAACTACGTAGTAAATTAAACTTAATATTTATAAAAAATTATAGGATAAATATGCAATATAAAAGGAATTTTTTTAAATACTAAAAGTTGTAACCAAATAACACTGAAAGAAACCAAACCAGAAACAATCCCTTATAGAAGAGAATATAAAATATACTATCTCAAGAACAATAAATGCATATATCGTGTGTTCATTTGAAAATTCAATCTAGTAGCATGTGATTTACTGAGAACATTTTGAAGCATGTCGTAAATTAAAATTTACTACTTAACCTACGAAGTCGTATATTTTGACAGTTTCATACATACAAATAAATAACAAATAATAGGTATTTATTGAAAACTATAACAAATGTTGAAAATGTTGTCCTTCAAGATCAATGCACTTTAAAATCCTCCGTTCAAAATTTCTGATGATATTCTGCAACATTACTGGATTGTTATTAATTTCCATGCATTTCTGTTCGATTCTCTGTAGCATATCATTCAAATTCAATATAGGTGTTCGAAATATGTTATTTTTTAGATAAGGCCACAAAAAGAAGTCGCAAGGTGTTAAATCGCATGAACGTGCAGGCCAGGCAATTTCAGGATTTCAACTAATTATACGCTCATCAAAAAATTCTCTTAAATAATCCAAAGATTCTGCAGTACAGTGACACGGTGCTCCGTCTTGTTGGAAATATGCATTTTGAAGTTCATCATCATGCAACTAATTGACAAATGGTTGTAAAATTTCCGTACGGTACCTTTGAGCAGTTAACGTTCCCTGAAAAATATTGGTCCAATGATTCGCCTTTGGCTTATCGCTGCCCAAACACCAATTTTCTCTGGATGTAGCGATTCTTCATTAATTACATGTGGATTTTCACTACTCCAAATTCTTGTATTTTGTGAATTTAGGTATCCCGTTTTATAAAACCATGCTTCATCAGTAAAGGTGACTCTTTGCGAAAGTTCTCCATTATTGTTCATATTTACAAACCAATTACATAACTGTAGTCTACGTGGGTAATCAATTTCTAACAATTATTGTACTGCTGTGAGACGGTATGGATAAAGTTGCATATCTTTTTTTAATAACTTGTGAGTTGTACCAACAGAAAGGTTTATTTGTTGACTCAAATGTCGAACAGATGTTTGTTGTTCATTTTCCATTATTTCTTCAACACGATTGACAACTTGAGGTGTACGCGTCTTAACTGCTCCGCTGCCTGATTTTCTTAAGAGACTACCTGTTTCAGAAAAATGTTTTAAAGTTCTATCCAAAGTATTCTTAAATTGTATATAATCTATTACAAAATGTGGAAACTCAACTTGAAATTCTACCATGCAATCTTGAACAGAATAAACCCATAAACCATCAATTTTATTACCACTTCGAAAATAAGCCTGGACTAAAAAAATTTTATGTTCTAAAGTGAAAGCCATTTTAAAACTGAGAAGCAATTTATTTAAACCAGACGCGACGCACGATTATTTTATGCACTAACTGATATTTGTGATTGACATTATCAAATGTCATTTGGATTTATGTTTACGGAACAACAAACACATACTAATATATTTGCGTCTTATTCTATCAAAATTTCAAAGTAACCTAGATTGACTTTTCAAATGAACACTTGTAATGTATATGCATGTATAACAGCATGTAAACACGAGAATACACATTGGAAATTAGCGGATATAGTTTTTAAGCGATTATTTCAACGAAGTGGATCGAAATTATATATAAATGTATACACGACACTGTTGAATAGAATTTATGAATAGACATAATGAACTATTCCTAACGACGGAAATAACACCATCTGCTCGAATTCGGAATACGGAATGCAATCGAACAAGCAAATAGTGGGGCTGTTATAACATGCATAATATACCTGTGACCGCCACAATGTTTCATCGGGGCAATTAGTCATTCAATCGCTTCAGTTCTCTCTCTGTTTATAACTTACACATATTGTTTATCTTATAGAATTTACTAAAAATGAGTACAAACAAACTATTTACCTACATTTCAAAATTCACATTCCGCTCAGCCATTTTAACAGTATATGGAAGAATATTTGGAAGAAACGAACACTTCAACAGATAATCTTATAATATTATTTGTTTGTAACTATAATAGCAATGTGACCATTTGAAAATTGCGCATGCGTAGTAATAAACAAGAGGTTTGTATGCCGCCTTACATTTAGGACGTTAGGGATACCTGGGTAATAAGCATTTTGCATATAATTTAATTTCTATCTTCTTCTGAATTTTTTTGTCCAAACGTTCCTTGATTCTCAAACAAAAAAAAGTAGTTTTTACTATACACATTCAACTTCCGTTTCTACTACTATAACGACTTTCTTCGGTTTAGGCGGTCAATATTTATAGCCAAGACTGTATATCTACGTTCGCTTAATATTTATCCTAGCCTATCAATATTCCGACACACTCAATTGAAGTTAGATGAGTTGCATTTTATTTCAACAGCGAAATTAATAGACCTTAACTACGCGCAATTTCTTGCGACCCACATCAAGTATTCCCGGCTATTGAACTTCTTTATTCCACATATCAAAGGATATTAACTAATGCCATTGAAAAACACTGACATAACTTAAGATATAAATTCAACTCAACCGAAAATGGTGGCCCGTACGCCAATCGTTGAACGGAGAAGGTAATTCACTGCTGATGTTTTTCAAAGGTCGTTAGGATGAAAGCACATGCATTAACTGTTTTACAACCACTAGGGGAGGGGAGAAAACGCTGTAAACCAGTCACTCATTAGCCATCGTCCACCGTGAAAATAATTACAACTGTAGAGCACTGATTTTATTGGCTGTAGAAGTTATTTACGGTAAAAAGTTCGGAAAGGCATAAATAAAAATTAAAATAGTAATTCGAGTAAAATGGGCCGCTGTAAAAAGGTTGCGGACTTGATTCGTGACGTAATTTGTGGCCACTTACTTTTTTTATTACTGCAGCTAATTACGTAAGTTAAATACGAAGGAGAAACAGGTAAGTCGGTTAATTATAAGGCTAAATTTGTTATTCTGCAGTTTCCGACGAAAATAAGGCGATCTAAAATTTAATTACGTTTACTAACTTGTAAAAATGTTTAATTTATTGCCGATCTCCTCATCTTACATTTAATTTTAATTATTACATTAATTCGAAAATCAAATAAGGCCTCTTAGGTGTATTCATTTAATATCTAATATAACAAAATTAATGAATATCAGATTTATTTAATTAAGAGAAAATTAGTAAGTTTATTATTGCTAATTGATGAATTTATATAGATTAAAATGTCTTTATTTGAAAGTGATGATCTAGTGAAAGCCCCACGTTGGGCGCCAGTTAATTACATATTATATATGTGTATATATATATATATATATATATATATATATATGATAAACGTAATGCTAATGAGAACTCATAATTATTGAATTCTCACATACATGCCATTGCCGCTTTAATTCGTTGCATCAATTTCTACACATGACAAAATCACCTTTGTCTAAGAATGTAGCTGCAACGTGTCACGGCGTCAACCGTCCAGGTTCTCATTAGCATTACGTTTATCATCATAAGTATATATACACGCAGTATGAAAATGAAAGTCGTATCTATTTCTGGGTAAGGTGTATTGACAATTACTAATGAGTATGAAACATCGATGTCTGCACATCCCGGGTGGATATGACTTTCACACATTTTTTCATTTTCCCGGACAACCTGGACGGTTGACGCCGTGACACGTTGCAGCTACATTCTTAGACAAAGGTGATTTTGTCATGTGTAGAAATTGATGCAACGAATTAAAGCGGCAATGGCATGTATGTGAGAATTCAATAATTATGAGTTCTCATTAGCATTACGTTTATCATCATAAGTATATATACACGCAATATGGAAGTGAAAGTCGTATCTATTTCTGGGTAAGGTGTATTGACAATTACTAATGAGTATGAAACATCGATGTCTGCACATCCCGGATGGATACGACTTTCACACATTTTTTAATTTTCCCGGACAACCTGGACGGTTGACGCCGTGACACGTTGCAGCTACATTCTTACACAAAGGTGATTTTGTCATGTGTAGAAATTGATGCAACGAATTAAAGCGGCAGTGGCATGTATGTGAGAATTCAATAATTATGAGTTCTCATTAGCATTACGTTTATCATCATAAGTATATATACACGCAGTATGGAAATGAAAGTCGTATCTATTTCTGGGTAAGGTGTATTGACAATTACTAATGAGTATGAAACATCGACTTTCACACATTTTTTCATATATATATATATATATATATATATATATATATATATATATATATATTGATAACGCGCTGAGACGGTCTAACTAAGAACAATGTGAATTATAAATGTTGAATGAAATATAAAAGTCAAAAGTTAATGACTGATTTGAGCTAGAAAATTGGGCGCCTTAAATTTAAATAGTTCTAAGTTAGATCAACGCTATCTATGTACTTTCTTTATAACCTTCTAGTAGTCGTAGAGCAAGAGTAAATAAAGCAAATATGTTTTATCCCAGGATCTTCGTCGGCGTGTGTATTATCCCTAAGAATTATGTTAATAGTATCAATTATGTAAAACTCAACAACTAAACACTAACAAATAAAAGTAAAAATTTATTGAAGTAAAAATAAGGAAACTGTAACAGATCAAATATAACGTGCTATGTGTCAATAAATAGTATTAATAAGTAATGCACATGTGTTTAGAACAATAAAAGGTTATATTTTGTGAAAATGTGATAGATAAATATTAAATTATAATAAAATTAATGCACAATACAGGTGAGTACTACGTTGTTTAAAGTTATATGTATGTTTCAATTATGGGGTTGTAAATGATGTATATAACAGTAAAAGTTCATGAGTTTTATGGATTTATTTGTTTGTTTTGAATAATATTTATTTAAAAATATTAACTTTTAGGCTTTATTGGAGAATAACGTATGAAGTGAACCTGTATTCCTGTGATCTGGTAGTTGGTATCCAGAAAGAAAGTCGAAATAAACGGGAAATAAGTGCTGGTCCTCCGAATTCGATAACGGCGTATACGGCTTCTATTCGGCTTCCTCGTTCGGACTCCAATTATAAAGATGCTTTGCTTGAAACTAGTTGATTTCTAAGCGAAAGACTTCTGGTTTGTTTTTCATAAATAGGGCCAATTATTAATGATTCGATTTAGCGTAAATTTGGTATAATATAACTGGTATTTTAATTATTATTTAAATTAAACTTTTAAGTTGTTCGAAATTGCGGCCATTCGTTGTAAAATTTTATATCAGACCCTATTTATTTTCCAAAGCCTATTTTAATATTGTCAAATAGCCTCGAAGTTTTACTTTTACTACATCAGTTAACATGTTGAATATAAATAATGTTTTAATTTTGACATGATCATTAAATTTATGGAATTATTTTCAAATATTCAGAATATGCTTTTCAATATTAGGTTATGTTATAATGCGCATAGCAAATATCGTTTTTTAGCGGGTTAATTGTATTATAAATAAGTGGGCGTGTTTAACTAGTATCGATATAAAATTGATGTAGATAAATTAGATATCTGTAATTTCGCGCTAAGATTTGAATTATGAAATTAATATAAAAAATATAAAAATATGTTTAAAAATAAAATAGGTCATTTAAAAGTATACAAAGTTGTCGTTATATTAATTTATATACATTTCGATACTAATTTTACAAATTAAGCCCGCCAATTTAAACCTTTTACTATGTGTTTTATATATTGTTTAATACTGTTTTTCCCATTACAGTGGCTGGAATAAGGGCGCAGTTTGCCCCATAACAATATATATATATATATATATATATATATATATATATATATATATATATATACATATATAGTAGATTTATACCGTCGGCGATTTACTTTAAAATATATATTTAAACCAGTTTCTTACTGTTTCGGCAATTAATGCCTTTTTCATGTAAGAAATTATTTTAAATATATACATATTAAAGTAAAACAGACTATCTAAATCAACTATAATATACGAAGTTCAAAAAATAATTATCTATCTACATATAGATAAATATTTCTTGACATTTGTATATGATAGTAGATTTAGATATTCGGCGATTTAAGGTCTGTTTTTAGTATGTATATATTTAAACTAATTTCTTACATTTTTCGGTAAATATTACCAGTATCAAAGAATTATATAATTCTTTGATAAAGATAATATTTTAAAAACCTAAGATTTTAAAGGGTTTAAAAGATTTCTAAAAACTTGACGTGTAACCAATATGCAGTTAATTTAATGTTTTAATGTAAACAAACAATTTTAACATGTTTAGTTGCGTCTTTGCTAAATTTTAACTCTGTAATTGAGCTCCTGCGAAAGTAACAAATGGTTACGAAATATAAAGAGTAAAATAAATGTTTTTTTTTATTTGATAGGCCGCTAACCCGTTCAATTAATTATTCACTTATATATATATATATATATATATATATATATATATATATATATATATATATATGAACTTCATGTGTATGAGAATTAATAATTATTAAATCTCATTTTACATGCGATTGTCGCTATAATTTGTTGCATTTAATTCTACAATTCGGCAAATCTCTTTTGCCCTAGATTGTAGACGCAACAAGCCGCGACATCAACTGTACAAGTTGTCAGTACAAATGAAAAATTTTGTGAAAAACTTATCTGCGCGGAATGTGCATATATCGATATTTCACTGTTTTTTACAGATCATCAGTGCACCTTACCGAAGACAGACATGATATTCACTTCTATACTACGTGTATATATACGAACTTTAATGAACTTCATGTGTATGAGAATTAATAATTATTAAATCTCATTTTACATGCGATTGTCGCTATAATTTGTTGCATTTAATTCTACAATTCGGCAAATCTCTTTTGCCCTAGATTGTAGACGCAACAAGCCGCGACATCAACTGTACAAGTTGTCAGTACAAATGAAAAATTTTGTGAAAAACTTATCTGCGCGGAATGTGCATATATCGATATTTCACTGTTTTTTACAGATCATCAGTGCATCAGTGAATTGTAGAATTAAATGCAACAAATTATAGCGACAATCGCATGTAAAATGAGATTTAATAATTATTAATTCTCATACACATGAAGTTCATTAAAGTTCGTATATATACACGTAGTATAGAAGTGAATATCATGTCTGTCTTCGGTAAGGGGCACTGAGGATCTGTAAAAAACAGTGAAATATCGATATATGCACATTCCGCGCAGATAAGTTTTTCACAAAATTTTTCATTTGTACTGACAACTTGTACAGTTGATGTCGCGGTTTGTTGCGTCTACAATCTAGGGCAAAAGAGATTTGCCGAATTGTAGAATTAAATGCAACAAATTATAGCGACAATCGCATGTAAAATGAGATTTAATAATTATTAATTCTCATACACATGAAGTTCATTAAAGTTCGTATATATACACGTAGTATAGAAGTGAATATCATGTCTGTCTTCGGTAAGGTGCACTGATGATCTGTAAAAAACAGTGAAATATCGATATATGCACATTCCGCGCAGATAAGTTTTTCACAAAATTTCATTTGTACTGACAACTTGTACAGTTGATGTCGCGGCTTGTTGCGTCTACAATCTAGGGCAAAAGAGATTTGCCGAATTGTAGAATTAAATGCAACAAATTATAGCGACAATCGCATGTAAAATGAGATTTAATAATTATTAATTCTCATACACATGAAGTTCATTAAAGTTCGTATATATACACGTAGTATAGAAGTGTATATCATGTCTGTCTTCGGTAAGGTGCACTGATGATCTGTAAAAAACAGTGAAATATCGATATATGCACATTCCGCGCAGATAAGTTTTTCACAAAATTTTTCATATATATATATATATATATATATATATATATATATATGTATTGATATAATGCCGTAGAGGCTTAGCAGAGAAGGACCCACGTTCGGGCGACAATTAATGATATAATGCGGGAAGCTGCCCCACGTTGTGGTGACAATTAATGATATAATGCTGACGTGGTATAAGAAAATAAGAAAATTTATTAATGATATATAAAAATAAATTAAGAAAGAATACCCTGTATTATGCTAGCTCAAATGTATATATAAAAGATAATCTGAGATGAATACTGCTTATCTCGGGGTCAAAGGTAGGTTCCGGATGTGCAGACAGCTACACAAGAATACATAAAATAAAACGATTATGTCTATAATGATAATAATATATTTTAAAAATTAACTGATATCCCTCTTCAATTGTAAAACAAGATATAATATTAAAATGGTTGATCAAAGAATCTAATACAAATGTAAGATCAGAATGATATGATATTTTGGAATGTCGTGAGTAATTTTAAAAATTTGATATTCGATCTCGAGAAAAGTTATATCTTTAATATAATTAAGGTAAACAATCTTTACAGAATACCTGTTACTTTAAGTACAAATGAAAATGTCAAACCACGTGTCTTCTAAAATGTCAAATGTTCCGTAGAAAACCAACAGATACAGCAATGGCAGGTTACGATATCCTTATTTCGAACGTCTGGTAGATAATATAGTTGTAGAATCGCACATGGTCCTCTTGCACGATGTAAACAGCAAGGTTATGTGTATATACGATTTCCAGATGAGTGTATCTTGTCCAAAAAATTTCCAAAAGATAATTCTAGTAGCTTCTTTAGTAAAACTGCATAAACGAAGATAGATTAATATATAGAAGGAATCAAAATAGTGAAGATTATTAGGTTTCCTTGATTTCCACACGAAGAAATTCTTCTCGCAAGGTAAATATGTCAAATAACTATAAATTATCCACTTTCTGGTGATTAAAACGTTATTATAAGTTATTTTGAGAATAATTACGTAGAGGAATTCAAAAATAACACTTAATTATTCAGCTGCATGCAAAAAAAACTTCTCAATCAATAATATTGTTTTTCGTTGTCCCGGCTCCCATAAGATAAATTTGTATTTCCATAAATCAGATTTTCTTAGGAATTTGTACAATGATCTCGAAAATTATATTAAAGACAGCTATGACAAATTAAAATAAATAATAATTTTGAATGTTACTTTTGTAAATAAAATATATAATTTAGTAATAAAAATAATTCTGACAGCTAAACGTCATGCTGATGAAATCTACTCACGTATTCCAAATTACAAATTTAGAATATGATATTATCCAAGGAACAATAAAAGATATTACAATATTAAAAGAAATATATGTATAACAAAGAATATAACTATAATCAGATTTAGAAAACCTAGATCTTCGCGGAAAAATATAAAGATATTTAAGTAAAGAGCGAGAAATAAAAATGGATTGAATATAATTTACAATGTTTATCGATATCAATATTTCTAAATCCAACTATGGTTTTACATTAATATACAAAAATTTAGCTATTCAATAATCTCACAATACATTATTTTTCAGATATAACATTCTCGGATCTGTTATCTTATAAGCAGAAGAATTTGATATGTGGGTTAATTGCCCTACAACATTATATATTAGAAGGAATTTCTTATAATACGAGATAAAATTAATATTTTTTGGGAGTAGCGGCCAGGTAATTAAAACAATACTTAATTTGACGTTTCGGTACTATATATAGTACGTTTTCAAAACTGTAAAAATTTATTTAAATGCTTGCATTAGCAGGTAGATCGTTATCGGACATGTGTTTATTTTCGCGGGTGGAGGGAATGTTGGCTGTGTCAACACTGTGCAGGGGGGGTTAGTTTAACTGTTCTCGGACATGTGTTTCTTATTTTATTTTTGTAATGTTTATATTGTCATTATACGGGAGGTGTTTATATAATAGGCTGACAGGTATTTAAATATGTTCTGTCATTTATTGAATTTGGGTTTTTTGTGTATTTGGATGCTTTCTAATATATTTCTTGCTTTGTGGTTTGTTACATATTTAATTTATTGCGGTTTTATTGAAAAATTGAAAGTGTGTTTTATTTGTTTGATATGTCGTTTAAGCACTGTACTATTGTTTGAAAATTTTATAGATTAAATGGACACAAATTTTCAAGTAATCATACGTCCATATCATATCCGTATCATATTCCCTTTTACCCGAAGGTGTCGGGATTACATGTCACAAATTTCTGTTGATAAACAAATTTACAGCCCTCTCTTTTATATTTTGCTGTTAGCCTCGTTTGCTGCCACGTTTGTCCTTTATTTTGCAAAATTTTTCCTATTGCATCTTTCCATGTTGGTAGTTCCCGTCTACCTCCCTCGGATACTCTAGCTTCCCAATTTTTTTCACTTGTCTATTACTTTTCATTCTTCGCAAACAATACCAGCACCTTAATTCTCGTTATACCATAAATTTCAGGATTGGTTGATCCTCTAAATCAAATCTTACGTGTTCGTTTCTAAGTCTCACATACACTATACCCAGTGTATAGCAAACGCCAAATAAGTTGGCGCGAGGAGGGGTAAGTTCGCGCAGGACTAAAAGTAGTGGGGAGATTTGTATTTGGTTTTACATCAAATGTCAGAAAATTCTAACCTCTAAGCGTGTGTGACTTTATGATCCCCTATATATCAAAGACATTATGTTCCGTCAAACGTCGATGACAAATGTATTCTGACAATTACTTGAGTAGTGGGGGTGAATATTTTTAAAAGCGGCTTCTGCGCACCCCCTCCTCGCGCCAACTTAACTGGCGCTTGCTATACACGTGGACGCCGTGTAAAGTTGTTGCGTGATCAGTTGTGTGCTAGCTTTACTGTGCCCCATGTGCGACACCTTGCACCTAAACGCGACCAAAATAAAATAAAGCACAACAAGCAGTAAGAGGTTGCGCGATGTTCAGCGTGGCCTCCCTCTCTTGTTCTGACCTACCTGAAGATGGACGTTCCTCTGTAAATTCCTTGCCGGCTAGCCCAATAGTTTTTCGGAGAGTCGCGAGTTTCCCTTGTCGCTAGATGAAGGTTTGACGCCACCGTATAAAAAAACCTGCAAAGCTCCCCCGTATATACGGTTGCGGGTGGGACTCCAGTAGCTCAAAAGCAAGAGAGTTTGCCCCCTTACTACTTGTTACCCTGATTCGAACCGATCTTTGCCTAGTTAAACACTTGTGGGAAGGAAGTCAAACAAACACAAGTCGTCAATATAAACAAAATTTAATATTTCAACAAAGCAGGACAGAGACAATAAATTTTATACGAAAGTAATATCTACTAACGTCAAATGAGCAATAACAAGAAAAAATTTTAAATGGGTGTTTACAGAAAGAAGTTTACCAAAATAAACTAAAATAAAAGTAATCACAGAGCAAATCGTGAAGGCAGTAATTAAGCTTAGTTAAATAATAAAATCTAGTAAGGAGACTCCCATATTATTTAATCCTTCCTGAGTATATAGGAAAGAAATGAGTAAATTACAGTAAAAGCTAGAAGTAGTTTTCGATAATCTCCCTTAAAAGCAGAGAGGTTTATAAGAGTATAGTATCTGGGTATGTTCAGATTATACAAATACCCCCTGTATGAACAGGTGAGATATAAAATATTCAAATAATGAAAAAGAAATTGATTTACAAACAATACAGAAAATAAGTAGAACTCTAATTACGTATACGTGATTTTTTTTGGTTCTTCACAGTTTAGTAACATAGATTTAATCATAAGAAATAAATTAAAAATATCGTACTTCAAGATATCGAATACACAATTCGTAAACCAGTCTGAAGGATCTTAGCTACGAATCACTGCATGAATTATCCACAACTGGCGCTGGTGAAGCAGTCAACCAGATGAGAATAATATATTAAACTTATAATTGATCCCGAAGGGCCAAACAACTATCTTAAACATTAATAATGAATTGTCTTGTTTGCTTTCATTGTTCAACTATCAAACTTGTAAATGTGACTCAGATTAGTGATCAGTTGAAGTAAAGTAAAGTTATGAAATACAGATTGATATACATTAGATTTAATGAGGTTGCCCAAGTTTGATTAATGTTCATATATAAAATTTGGAATATCTACACCTACTTCAAATTTCAATGCGATTTTCGTCCCTATACCAGACTATTTCGAGTCAGCCTTCCAGAGGTTTGCACGGACCATCCAAATCCAAAATGTTTTATGTCGAAATAAACACCGCCATCACACCGCCATATTAGATCTTAGACGCCATTTTTGACGCGATGGTAAAACACTTCTAGTTTTTTCCCGCTGACGACCACGCCGATTACTCCAATTAATGCAGGAGGAAGGTGATTAATTTTCACCGGAATTCCTTCCCAAAATAACGCAAATTTATATTGTACAGCAAAAGAAAAATGTGATCGCTCGCACCAGCCTTTCCTGTGGTACTCAAAAGCTACAGAAAGGAACAGCGATAGCAGGATCTTTCTCCACACAGTTAGCGGTAATATAAAGACAATACTATTAAATCCTGAAAGGATTAAAAGGAAAAACATAAAACAAAGCTCTTTAGATAATAAATCTACTCACCGCAGAATAGGTTCACTGACAAAAATTAAAAGAACCAGCGCGATTCAAGTTCGAAGAACGAATGCGGTCGCAGAAGCCACGCATGAATCGATTGATTACCGATCTACGTCACAAACAAGATCGATAGACGAGTAATTTTGAAAGGAAAGGAATTAATTTACCATAATCCCTAACTAGGTGTAAGAATCAAGAACGAAGCTAACAAGCGAAAGTAGGCTAATTAAAACACCTTAATAAAGGTGAAAAAGCCAAAGTAAATTAGCTAAACAAACGTCAAGAAAACTGTATTTGAAAGATAAACCAAAAGACGTGAGAGGGCGCTTCAAGGGAAAGAGAAAATGTGTTCGCAAAATTATGTTAATAAGGGGTTAATTAGACTAGTAAGCACCCAAACAGGGTCGAAAAATTCTAATAAAAATTACACAATAATAGAATAGTTTGCAGACTAACAAAATCTGATTTAATAACAAATATTAAATGCAACGTGACTAAGCATTAAAATTTCCAAGATGTCGGACAGCGTCCAGGTAAAAAGAAATACGGATATAGCGGCATCGAAAATATTTGAACGTACAAAATAATGAGAAGGTAATTAAAATTTGAAGAAGCCTAAATTGATCGAAAATTAAAATCAAAATTAAATAAAATAATAAACGAAAATGTTGAAAAAGGAAGTGCCTAAGTTGTCTGAACGTAAGAAGATAATGAAATAACTTCATTAAAAATTCCCGAAAGATCTCAAAGTAATTTTTCGAGCGTAACAACCTTGATTAGTGGTTTTACCTACTTATGATGACAACTTAGTTGTCGAAATCCGTATTTAGGATACGATTAATAATTGTGGTAAGGGGTTATATACGTTTTTTAAGTTTTTAATGTGTTATAGTTAAGAAGTATAGTTAAGTTGTCTAGAAGTTATATTTCTCTTTAGTAAATTTTCTAATTGAAAAGTACTTTGAAATAGAAAATAAAAATCTACACCCCCAACTATTTTTAACTACAGGCTATTAATTATTTAATCCAAGTTAAGATAAATTGTTTCTTTAATGGTTTTGTTCTATTTCAAAATTAATAATCCCTTCAAAAATAAACATTATTAGTAAATGTTAACATTTAATAAATTATAGACGACGCCGTTATAAAACTTTAGAATCATAATAAAATCCAGAAGGTCCATATTGCAGCGGAAAAATAGTTCCGTCTGATGTTATCTCTCAAACCCGGAAAGGCGTTAATAAAAATAAAAATTCACGTCGATTCTATAAATTTGTGGCGTAAAAGAAATTGTGCAGATCAATGTCGACAGCAAGTATGAGCTGGAGAAAAGAGGAAATATGGCTTCCTCTTATTTTGAGAACTTATATTACTTCCCTAGAAGTTATTTCACATCTGTTTTGTGTAATAGTGCTACCACAGCGTCGTATCACAGCGTCGTATCTTACTTATCCGTAACAATGAAAAGTTTGCGACATATATTTTGTTTAGAGGATCTAAAAAGCACTTCTGTAGTTATTAATACTAGAAGTTCAACCAGGGAGAAGTTCACTTGCCGCGATCGAACAAAAATAAATTGGAAATCTTAAACAACTTCATAGTTAATTAATGATGCGATATCCGTTCCTTAATTAAAAGACCTAGACCAAATCAGTAATATGGAAACACTTTTTAATTTGAACCATAATTAAAGTTGTCGTGTATGTAAAATTTATATATATATATATATATATATATATATATATATATATATATATATATATATATATGGTAGATTTAACTAGTTGTCGATTTAAGGTCTGGTTTTACTTAAAAATGCATATATTTAAAACAATCTTACATGTTTCGGCAAGTGATGCCTTTCTCAAAGAATTTAAAATATAAAATTTTTTTAATTTTATATTTATGGCTCTATCAGCCAGATTATTCACAATCGAAGAAGAAATTGATAATAGTATTAATTTTCTTGATATTTCTTATGATAGACAGGGTACTATTTATACAAACTGGTACAACAAACCCACAGCTTCTTTTCGATATATGAATTACCACTCAAATGCACCTACAGTATTACAGTATTCAATGAAATGATTATAAAAGATAATATTTACCGAAGCATGTAAAAGATTATTTTGAATATAAACATATTAAAGTAAATTAAACCTTAAATCGCCGAATATCTAAATCTACTATATATATATATATATATATATAAAATTTCTTGACCGTACTAATATAAATTTACTAATACTTGGGTTATCGATCTGTTTACATTAAAACTCAAATGTTCATTCTCAATATTTCGTCATTTATTACTGACTTCATCAGGAGATGAGTTAAAGTTAAGCGTTGGCAGTCTTACCTATAAATTTGCACATAATTGTATCAGCAACTCACAAATAAAAACTTGGACGTTAAATTTCAAAACACAAGCAAAACTGTAATGATTGCAGTTTTGATTGTATATCTACATGTATTTTTCTAATCTAACTATTATTTTAAAATAGTTATATTATCATAAAAGGGTAAAAAATAATTGTAAATATATGCTTAAAACGGAATTCCTACATGCCTCTAATAATTTAATGTTCATGTTGATATTATAAGTACTATAAAATTTAATATACTCACCCTCACTTGAAAATATCTTATTTGCATTAAGATTTAGAAATATAGCTTAAATATTTCAACCATATCTTATCTCCATTTGTACTAAAACAAATATTCTTTTGGCATTTAACTATTTTGGTTTTCCTTAGTATCTAAACTATTAAAAAGCTTACAAAAAAGCTTTAAGTATATCAATACGTTAAGCACGTATTACGCATTTGTTACAGATGAAACAGACATGCAATATACACATCTGTAACTGTACACATGGACAATACACCTCGTATTTTCCAGCATTTACTTCTGCTTAAGACATGTGTTTCTGCCATCTACTATTAGGCGTCATCAGTTAAGCTAGTGAAGTAAATAAAACTTAAATCGCCTATAAAGTATAACAAATTTTGTCCTATCAGGTAGCACCATATAATATAGTGACATCTGACGGGGACGAAAGAGACTATGCCGAAGGGTTGCCATTTTCGGCATAGTCTCTTTCGTCCGACAAAATTTACTATACCGTATAGGCGATTTAAGTTTTATTTACTTCACTAGCTTAACTGATGACGCCTAATAGTAGATGGCAGAAACACGTGTCGTAAGCAGACGCAAATGCTGGAAAATACGAGGTGTATTGTCCATGTGTACAGTTACAGATGTGTATATTGCATGTCTGTTTCATTTGTATTAAAAAGTTGTTTATATATTCTCCATCGGCATAAAAATAAAGTTAATATTTGATATATTCCCTGCTTATTTTTATGGTTAATTCCCTTATAAGAATTATATACATATTAAAGATACTATTACAATTTAACTTGTATATTTATAACTTCATTGTTTCCACATAAGCTAAGTCGTTAGTTTAATAAGTTATACAAAACTATTTACAATCACATGTTAATTGAATTAATGACAATTTTTATCACTACCCAGGTGCGATTATCATTATATAAATTTGACACAGCAACAAGGGATTTCAAATACAATACATAAATCAAGTTCTTCTCAAATTCGACATTGTTGAAAATTTCTATCTTCAATTCCCTTCGTTTATATTTTACTCTATTATTATCTGCTAACGCTACACGCTTTAAAATATACCTAAAAATTCAGCGCATCAATCAACTGAAGAAACATTCACTCCGCAATGAAGTTAAATCGCTTTAATATTCAACGTTCACGCAAAATATTAATCATTTAAATTCGCAAGCACTCGTTCGTGTTATTATAATGCAAATAATGTAAATGTTTCTTTTTATTAAATTACTTCTGGAAGAATTGAAATTTATTTTTTTTTATTAGGAAAATGAAAACTACAGTGGCGCTATTGAAATATTTTTTAGTCCTTTCTTTTACGTATTCTATAGAAAACTCTTCGTTTAAATCAATGAAATGAGTACAAAACAAAATATGTTTCGTCTAGAAATAAGCGATCCCGTGTTTTCTTTTAAAGAAGGCAGTGATCGGTGTTAGTTCTTTCTCAATCACCGTGATTTTAAATGGTGACTGAATCACCGCTTGCCTTTTACAATTCGCAGCGAAATATTTCGGCGCCAAGTACATTCGTGGACAAAAAATACCGGGTACTGAAGTAAATATCTGTTATCATAATACAAATTCCTTTTTTTTTCACAAGGTACGAAATATTGTCTGTAAAATAAAAATTTGTTACATTTATTTTTGTGCTTGGTTTTACCGCCTTATATATATATATATATATATATATATATATATATATATATATATAAATATAATAACTTCGTGACCTTGGTATGATATGGTAAACCTAATCAGTAGGCGATTAAAGGTCTGTATATTACTTCAAAATATATGTATTTAAAAAACTCTACATGTTTCGGCTGTATACGCCTTTTTCAAGAGAATACAAAATATGAATATATTTTGTATTCTCTTGAAAAAGGCGTATATATATATGAATATATTTTGTATTCTCTTGAAAAAGGCGTATACAGCCGAAACATGTAGAGTTTTTTAAATACATATATTTTGAAGTAATATACAGACCTTTAATCGCCTACTGATTAGGTTTACCATATATATATATATATATATATATATATATATATATATATATATATATATATATGGGTGACCAGTTTGTGCGCATGTTCAAAAATTAGCTAGGCGTATAAACCAAATATGTATTTAGAATCCAGTCAGAGAGGCGTAAGTACATACGCCACTCATTAGTTTCTAGATCTTACCGGGTCAGAGAGGCGTATTCGTGTTTATCATCAATCCTAACCTCACTTTCTGTCATAAACACATGTTAATTCGTGACAGTTTAGTGTGTTTATAGTTAAGAGTCAGTGTCAGTAGATTTTGATCATAAGCAATAAATAAATAATCAACTATGTACGGTGGAAAATCTAGGTCTGAATACATGTTGCACGTGTTAAAACTTCCTGAAGAAAATGGTGAGTAACAATGAATGTATACCTAATATTATTGTTGATTATACCTATTTATTATTACTCTAGGACAGCCATCCTGTTCTTATGCTGCACAACAGGAAGCTGCACCAGACATAAATGAAATTGATTTAATAGAGCAAGAAGACGAAGAATATTATTATGATTCGGATGCCGACCCTGCTTTTAAACCCAGCTCGTCTTCGAGCGATGACGGTATAGTAATTGAACATGTTAAGGTTACAACACCAGTAGTAGCAGATACCGAAAGAAACACTGTAGATTCTAATAAATTAGATTTGCAACTGAAGAGAGTGAGAGCGAAACGTAGCGCCCCAAATACTTGGATAAAAACTGCGAGGAAACAAAAAAGAAACTTAGGAGTTTCTTACACAACTTCAAAAAAAATTAGGCTAGAACGAAAATCAAGAAATATAGGAATTGAGTGTCCCTGTTTACGCAAATGTCACCTTGCGATTCCCGATGAAGGTAAATCACAAATTTGCTTTGCTTTCTGGCAACTTGGCGATTTGAATAAGCAGCGCGATTTCATTGCAAGTAATGTGATCCGTCAAAAATCTATCAGAAGTCGTGCAGAGAATTCAAGAAGGCATTTTTCTGTTATGTACTTCCTGAAATTTGAAGGAAAAAAAAATCAGGTCTGCAAAAACTTCTTTTTACAAACGTTGGATATTTCCGAAAAGATTATGAGAACAGCTTTAGAAAAAGCAAGTCGCAATGTTGCAATATTCCTTCTCCTGATAATCGTGGTAAGCACCGTCCAGGGGTTAAGCATACAGAAGAAGCAATTAAATTCGCAGAGAATCACATCGATTCTTTCCCCCGTGTGCCAGCACATTGGTGTAGGAGAGATACTAAAAAAGATTATCTAGAATCAATTTTAAATAAAGAAAAAATGTATTCACTCTACAAAGAGAAATGTACAGAAATGAACCAAAAACCTATTTCTGCAACATCGTATAGAGAACTACTGCTAAAAAAAACATAGGATTTCACATTCCAAAAAAAAAACAATGTTGGTGTCATCACTTCGAGCAAATACCTGCAAATGAACGACCTGCTGGGAAATTAATTGAGTATCAGCTCCATATTCGTAGAAAAATAGCTGCATTGGAAGAAAAGAAAAGCGATGCTTTAAAGGCAAAAGAAGACCCTAGCTATATTTCTGCGAATTTTGATATTGAAACTGTCTTGTACTCACTACTATTATTTGCTAAACCAGTTTTTTATAAACGGAAGTTAGCTACATTTAACTTCACGATATACGAAACAGCAAAACAGCGAGGTCATTGCTTTGTTTGGCCCGAATACGAGGGAAATACAGGAGCCAATGAAGTAGCCACATGCCTTTCGAAATTTATACAGTCTCTTCCAAAAGAAACACGTCATTTAGTTCTTCATTCTGACTGCTGCCCTGGACAGAATCGGAATTCTATAGTGGCATGCATGCTCCTAGAAGCTGTAAAACACACCAGCCTCCAAATCATCGATTTGAAATTTTTAGAACCAGGGCACACTCACATGGAGTGTGATTCCATGCATGCCACTATAGAACGTGCTTCAGAGTATACTAAAATCTACTGGCCCAATGACTGGGTTAATGTCTTACGTCTGGCGAATAGAAAAAAACCGTACAAAATACAGGTGATGGAGTATAGCGACTTTTTAAATTATAAAGAATTGAAGAATAAACTAATGGTAAACTCTAAAAGGAGTGAGGCAGGTGGAAATGTCAACTGGAAGGTAGTTAAATGGCTGAGATTTGAAAAAGGAAGAAGCAACTACTTTCAATACAAAAATGAATATTGGGATGAATTCCAAAGTGTAAATATTACGCGAAAAGGAAGAACAGCAAGAAAAATTTGTTACAGCAATGTTAATCCTCTGTATAGTTCTCGTATACCTTTAAATAAGAAAAAGTTTGTGAACCTTCAAGAAATGTGTAAACAGAAGGATGCTGTAATACCCCAGCAGTATCACCACTTTTACGAGTCTCTCCCAGTAGAAAGGAGCACTGTTGAACAAAGTGACTCTGATGATGAAATTTCCCTGCAGACACTCAAAGAAAAACTACTGCGCCTTAAAACAAGAAGAAATTTCTAAATAATACATTTTGAACCTACCAACTTAGAATTTTTCTATTTTGTAATTTTCTTTCTCTTATGTTACTCTAAATGATCTTTTTAATTTCTTTGTTAGTGAAACTACTATAAACTAAGTTAATAAATATTCTTATTCAACTTACGTCTTTTTCTTTTACACCTTTTGTGAAACATTATATCAAGACAGAAGGGCGTATGCTCAATTAGTAGAAAAATATCCATGATGTCAAAATTTTAATTAGCTTGTCTTAATAGTAAGCTTTCTAATTGTAAATTCCCTAATTTTGAAGTGTTTTTTTTTGTTTGCTGTAAATTCAAGTATTGGTTGATACGCCCTTCTGACTTGAAGCCCTCGATGTGCCAATCTCTATGCCAATCTGTTTAAGAATTAATGTATTGTTTGTATGTAGATTTTTCTGTATAACTGGTTGCCTACGCCACCATAGATTTATGCCTATGTGTAATTGGAAATGAAAATAAATCAGTCATGCATTGTACCTATATGTAATGACAAAAGAAAAACCCGGTATTCGTCTTAATTATGTTCTATAGATAAAATATTAATTTATAACAATATTAAGAGATGATCTTAGTCCACGCAGCTTTTCTACACACATAAAATAGCAAGTAGCCGCATCGTTAATGAAAAACTTCCCAGCAACTGAACCTCTTGCAATTAAAATAGATCGCGGGTAATATACTAAAGTGCAATACGCAATCTTCCCCGCCAGCAGTATAATTTCTCTTCAATCTGCGAAAATCCACGGCTAAATTTAAATTTATTGCAGTACTTACGGAGTATAGCAGCACCATTCGATTGGATGTAATTAACTTAATTGCATGTAACCCGAACGTTTTACCTAAACTTACAGCATTTACAATCACCAGACACAGTGTGCATCGTAAATATTTGTCTTGCTCTGAATGGTTCGACCACCTAATTTGCATGCATTTTCAATTTAATACCAGAAAAAAAGCCGGTTTAAATAATCACGCAGTCAATGGGCTCAAAGCGAAGTGTGACCCATCAGCGGGATCGCCTGGAGGAAATTGAGTCGACCATCCTGCAGTTTATCCTTTACATGCTCTGCTTCCAATAAAGGACCCCTACGGGTGTTCGTTAATTCAGTAGAAAGAAATAGCTCGAGGCACGCAACGTCCTTCCGAGCGAGACGCATGCAGGATCTATTGCAACTAAGGGAGAATGGGCCCGGCCGATTGGAGCGACACTGGACATCGTTAGATTTATATCGCTGCCGTTAGGAGGCGCGCACTACGGTGCTTCAGTCCGGTCCATGTGTCCGTCCAGCAGAACAAGCTCCGTAATGACGTACTAAACAAAGCCCACCCGGATTAACGAAAAATAAGATGGAGATTACTTGACCATAAAATTAGGATGTATTATTTGTTGTAATCATAAAGTCGACGTGAAAAATCGTCCTTGATGAGACATATTGTATTGTAATTGTTGAGCGAAATAATGTTTTCGTTCTCTCCCTTGTCTAAATATATTTACGAAATATATACATTTCTCCTCCATATATATTGCTCGGATAAATTTCGTATATAGAGAATATTAAGTTAAGTTCGATATTACAATTCCGTATGAAGAAAATAATTGGCGTAAATATTCATCCAATTGCATATAAATAATTCATAATAAAACTGTAACATTAATAATAATAATATCATTGATACACAAAAACGATAACTTTGTTCTTAATTACTTTATTATAACGCTCATGTAACGAATACTAATGTGCCGAATACTTACATTTTCGACAACATTACGCTAAGTTTAACACAATTTTTCTTTTTCAAATTGTTCTACTGAATATGGCAACTTATCTATCGAAATACGTATATAGAGTTTATTGATTTATATTGTCTAAAGGAATTTTTCTTGTTTCTGTCTGTTTCTGATAAAAAAAAACTGAAAAAACAACAAATACAAACTTACAAATTTGTAACAAATGCGTTATACGTGCATAACGTATTGATATACTTAAACCTTTTTGTATAAATACAAACTTATTTATTTATTTATTTTACATTCTCTATTTACAAATAGACAAAAAGTATAACAATCGACTATTCTGTTCATACGAATATTATTGTGAGGTCAACAGAGTAAAAGACAGAGTATAAACTAACCCAGAATAAAGATTTAAGTAAGATAAATCGGGGTTAGTGATGTTTGTAACGGGCTGAAATCGCCCCGTAGTCATTTTTAATCGCTTATTCTATAATTTATTAACAGACCTGGATTTTGTAAGATTTTCGCATATACAAGGTGTGTACAAATTGGCTGACCCACTACACGTGGCGACATTCTTGGTCAAATTTTGAGTTAAAAGTCCTAATCCTAAAACGATGTATCAGGCTTCCTTTGTCTTCAGAATGAATTTGACAGTAGTAATGTATTTGACTCGAACAACATTAGGCTGCCTACTTATTGTTTTACAACGTTGTCAGATGTGTTTTTCATCAAAATAAGTTAATAAACAAATATTAAAAACAAACTTTAAAATCAAAAAGAAAACTTTAACGCAAGGATAATAACAACAATTCTTCTTTCTTTTAAATTGTAGCTCTTTCTGTCATCAAATATCGAGTAATAATGCTTATTTCAAGACTGAAAGTCCGAACTTTAGGAACCTCGTGCAAAGATATGGAGCATGGTACAACATTTTCGTATTAGGATTTTGGACTCCAAATTTAATGAAGAACATCGCCGCGTGTAGTGGGTCCGCCAATTTATACACACCTTGTATATTGTAATTTCGATCTTTAAAAATTTGTAAAAGGGTTTTCTTTTCCGGATATTTATCCTATTGTTAGTTGAAATTGGAAACTTTATTGTAGTATTTTTTTGGTATGATTTTAATTTAATTAAAATTTCTATATATTGCACGTGGATGCAGGCAACTTTGTTTTCAATATAGTTTTGTTTAATATCGTTCATATGTTACGCGTGTAGATGGCGTTGGAATTCGCAATAAAAACGGTTGAGTTAGTATATTGTGCAATTTGGTTAAATTGTAACAGTTTTTTTGCGGCTTACGGCTTTGTCTGTAGTAAATTCAGTTAGAATTATCATTGGTATTTTCATTTAAGATCTCCTTGTTTGTTGAAGCATCAGAGGCGTCTCGTGTTTTTTTTTTAATGGTCTTTGATTAAAAATTCTTTATTAGAACGTAATTAATTAATATTCTTTATCAGCTAGATTCCGAATTTTATTGTCTTTTTTTGATGTAATTTTGATGTAGCGAAATTATTTTCTAATTATGTAATTGGTATTATAATTCTTCTCTACAGTAGCTTCATCTATCGGTTATTTTTGTAAGAACTACGTATCTTTTCGTATAAAAGAATCAAGTCGGCGAAAGCTCGTTCTCTTTCGCTGTCTAAAGTGTCATTGATTAACATGTGTACGGACGATGTATTGTGCAATTATTAACGACTTCTTTAAAGTAGTTAATTTGCTTCACTAATGCGGTTTTTAGCCTTTATAATTGGTATAAGCTCCAGATGGTAATTTGAGATATCGAAAGGCCGTTTTCGTTATGTTTTTGAGCGAAATTGGCTTCCATGTGGAACACATGTTCATGGGTTATCCCTATTATAATAGGTGAGTCCATTTTTATGGCATTGTTCTTTATTATACTTTATTTTTGCTAGATTAGTTTTTTTTATTGAATTTATAAGGGTGCAAGTACGTGGTACTCTTGCAAGTAAGTGGTACTTTTGCAAACACGTAGTATTTTACACGTACGAGGTCTACATTTGCAAGCTCGAAGCTTAAAATGCAATCCGAGTGATGATAAGCTGTTTTCAACAAGGAGGTTAACTAATTTGTAATCGTAATACTATTCATATCACTAAGGTAGGAACTACTTAATCTATATTTTCCGGAGACTGCAAACAGTCAAGTTAAATTCACCGCGAAGAACTGGCTGGTGTCAATTGTATATAACGAGCCATCGAAAAAATTCATAATTGGAGTAGACTGTGAAATTGGGTTGTACTTTAGCAACTTCCACATAATGACACATTACTTGATGCTTGACAGTTTCATTTGGTTTCATTGTAAAAAAAGGTTATGGTATTGAAATGATACTACAACAAAAAAGAAAACAAATAATTTATTTAATATCGAAATCATAATCAAAATTTACATATAGCTACAGAAGTTGTTGAAAATGTTGTTTATTTACATCTAAACAAATTTAATTTTCTTAATAAGAGTTTTGAAAAATTTGACACAAACTTATAGTTTCAACCCAATTTCCCAATTTCACAGTCCACTCCAATTATGAATTTTTTCGATGGCTCGTTATTATCGTCATACATTTTTTATTTTAGCTAAAAGTGTTTAAGCAAGCAATCAATAACTCTCATTTTGAGTATACAGGGTAGTCGAATTTAATGTATAAACTAGGGTCATGTTGGATTTCTTTTCTGTTTATTATTGTGTTGTATGATTGTCAGATCCGCTGTCACTTTAATAATTAAGTAATTTTAAGACAATTTATTAAGTTATTACCTACCAACTGTGGCTGATTTTTGTTTCATTCTATTGCATTTCAGCGATAAAAAATTGATATCGAATGTATATGATTTCACGTGCAATTACATAAAATTTATTATTAAAGTAACAATACAAATGACAACCATAGAACTACTGTCACATAGATGGATGTTAAAAACTATTGCGTATTTGCTATTATTATTGCTCGATAATTTAATTTTTATTTTTTCGAAATTTTAAATAACATTTCGTATTTGAGCATATTTTGAAATTTGAAACAACATTTTTATATGAATATTTTTGATATCTTTAAAAATAAGTGTAGCGTACTCTTACGGCAACTTCAATGTTTTTTTAATTTTTCCTCTAACCAAGTAATACAACGCAACCCTGAATACAAAATATCAAGTTTCTTAGGATGCACGAACTTTTCTTTTCTATAAAGTTTTCTGTGAAATCAAAAATAAAAATATTTCCCATTTGTCTCATACTTAAGTGGACACGTTGTATATATATATATATATATATATATATATATATATATATTACTGTACTGGGTGCGTCGTTAATTCGGTGTCGAATCATTACTTTTGATTCAATTTTAATTATATAACTTTTGAACTCATTTATAAAATTGGTAATTGATATTTGCTGATTTCTAATTCATTAGTATTATGGCTCGTGAGTCTTGCTAAAATTTTGCACTAATTTGTCTTCTGGATTTAATTACGGGTTGTCGTTGTTTTGTTATTAATAAATTACATCTAGTTATTGTTATCTTATTTGGTGTTTGATTGTTTTGGTAGCAATTGTTCACGTATTACCTGCAATTTATTTAACTTACTTTCGGCGACATCTATGTTCGCTGTACCGACTTGAGAGTATAAACACGGTGGCGCCTGTTATTAAAAAGAACCTCCCCCTAGCTCGCCTCTTAACTGAGTTGGCCTCCCAACCGAAGATCTTCGAGGCAACCGCGTTTTTGGGTAAATTGGTAAGTTAATTAGGTTTCAGTAGGCGCAGAACTAGCGCTTAAGAAAGCACGTAGCATGTTGCCAAATCGGAAAACGATGGGAACGACGGGAATCATTTTTTACACTTTACATTTTTTCAAAACGATGGCAGTCCATTCTCTTTACACATTGTTTATTATAACATAGACTTCTCTAAAAAAAAATGCAATATATTCTTCAAATTCAATGGTAGAAATTTATTTAATTCGAATACACTAACACTTATTGCGCTTCAAAAGTTGAAAGTAAAATATTTTTAAGAAAAATACATTCGAACAACTTTCGGCCGGACTAAATTAGGCAATATTTATGTAGCGGTTAGAACGCGTGAGGTTAAAACCACCAAACCTTCCCAATATAAATAATGACTGTTTTCACAGTATAATGTTTTAATTTAACTCCAACGTCGACTTACCCGAACACTATAATTTATCATTTATACTATAAATATTCAACTAAACAGTAATTATTGCGCATAAAAGTGAATTTAAATATTAAAAAAAAAGAAAATTGAAGTAAACTTTTAAGTTATCTACAAAACCAACTGGATCAGTTTTGATCGTGTTGTTAGTAGATTCCGTTTATTGGAATCGCGTTGGTATAGAGCTTGAGATTAAGGAGTTTATGCACGTCATCATTTTAATATGATGTCACATTACACAACGTTGTTTTCTCTTTAACATATTGTCATGGATTTTTCCATGGACAAGAAAGAAAAATAATAGAATTAGTTTGAACTTTATTTGTAGAACATTTATAAATATATATACTTTATTTTGGTGTTTATATTGTATTTCAGACGGGGAACGATAAATTTAAATTTAATTATAATTTTATTGTAATGTATAATTTTTGTACACGTTTGTAGGTTGAACGAGTGTGGATTGATGTTTGTTGTACGCGCCAAATCGAAGATATGATCAAATGTATATAGTTATATATTTTATTCTTAGGTCGCCGGTTTGATTTATATTTTATTAGGTGGGAGAAGCTGGCTGTTTCTAGGAAATTCATCTAGAGAGATTCGATAGAGGTGTTCAAGTTTGGTTGTGTTTTTTGATAAATTAAATAAAACTTAATGTTATTTAATTCTTTTGATAGCTACGGTGTGTTTTGATTGAGTTGTTGTTCTTTAAGTTCATTACGTATATTTTGATGTGTTAAATTTGATATTTTGTCTATCAGAATCTCTCGTGAAATAGTTTTTGCAACGTACGTGAAAAAAACTAAAAATGTATGTATTCTAATCTGATATATTGATAGATATAGTTATAATTATTATTCGATTGATATTTGAAGCTTCTTAAATTGATAAATTTAATTTGTAATTGTATTGTAATCATTAGAAATATTTACGAAACGTATTAGTCTGTTTTTGAAGTTAGTTTTTTATGTTCATTTAATTGATATTAGTATATTAGATAGGAAAATTATTTTGTGACAAGCTGATATTTGTGCTTGGGTAATTTGAGTTGCGTGCGAAAAATAGAAAGTTCTATTTTGACGTTTGATATTTAGTGGGAATAAAGTAGTATATGACAGCTAATAAAGTTTGATTATATTGTGTTTTGAATTATTGTTCGGGTTTCACCTTGAGTTTTTTTTTTACTCTTATTTGAGTCATTATTTATAAGAGTTTTTTTTCTCGTTCATTAAGACGCTATTTAGTCACGAATTCTGCTTTATATTTGATAAAGTAGTTTTTTTTTTTTTGTTTTTTTTTTAAGAAAATTATATGTTTGTGTTGTTAATGGTAGTTTTATTTCTTGAGTTTAATTTGTATTATTTCTTCGTTTAAAACACGACTTTCGAAAGAAAAACCCTGACGAGGAAGGAGTTCAAGGAAGGTGCCCACCTGACTGAGTGAAGTTCGGGGATATTGCTGTGCATTGTGAAGATAAGTCATTAAGAAAAATTAAGATAACAATTCAAAAGCACAATCCACTGCAATATGTGTTAACTGTCTTGCCTATATATCAGCACGTTAAAATTCTGTTAATCAGAATTTTATAAAATTAGGCCTGGTAAACATAATTATCAAATTAATAATATAAAATGATTCAAGCCATTTATCAAATACACGAACAGTATTGGATGCTTTATTTCTAGCAATAGACATTTTATTTAGGTAGGTATATAATATACAAAATTATAAATATTTACAAAAAAAATTGTCTCAGCATAATTATGAAATATATTATACAAGGTGGCGCAAAACAAACTCCATTATTTCAGCGTGTGACTGGCAGGACTGATAGTATGATTGGAATTTAATATACCTGTCAGTGTAAACGTCATATCATGCCGTTTCATTGGGCTAATAGCAATGGAACGGTGGTCAAGTGAACAACGTGCTACAACAGTAAAACTATATTACGAAACACAATCTATCATACAAACACAACGACACTTTCGGAATAGGTTTCAAGTTCCAAGACGTGGACGGATTCCCACTAGTAAAACAATATTGAGTTGGATTCATAAATTTGCCAGAACCGGCAGCGTTTTAGACGAAAAACATGGTAGATCAAAGAGTGTACGCACCCAACAAAATGTAGAGAGAGTTAGACAAGCAGTCAGAGCAGCTCCACGTTTATCGGTACGAAGACAGGCGCTAGAGTTAGGACTTTCACGAAGGAGTACCCAAAGAATTATGCGCGAGTTAAAATTGCATCCTTATAAACTACAAATAGTACAAAAATTACATCCTCAGGACATACAAAATAGAGTACTTTTTTGCAATACTATGCTGCACATGTTAAACGAAACACCCGATATTATTAATTTGCTAATGATGTCCGACAAAGCACATTTTCATTTGTCCGGGTATGTAAACAAACAGAACATGCGCTTTTGGTCAACAGATACTCCACGGAATTTACACGAGCAACCACTGCATTCTCCAAAAGTAACTGTTTGGTGTGGAGTAACAAGGTCTAGAATAATTGGACCATACTTTTTCGAAGAAGGAAATCGTACCGTTACAGTTACTGCTGAACGGTACGTTAACATGCTTCAGCATTTTGTGATTCCTGAGCTACATAGGATTGGTGTTGACTCACGAAATGTTTATCCTCAACAGGATAGGGCGACGGCGCATACAGCGCGAATAAGTATGGCTGTAGTGAGGGAAACATTTGGCCATGTTATTTCACGTTTTGGTCAAACTCCGTGGCCGGCACGTTCGCCGGATTTAACGGTGCCAGATTTTTTCTTGTGGGGGTATTTGAAGCAGCAGGTATTTCGCCATCGCTACGATACCCTTCAAGAATTGAAAGAAAGCATTCGGAACGAAATACGCTTAATAAATCAAGAGCTTCTTAATAGAGTGTTCAAAAAATTTATAAATCGTTTAAGGCAATGTGCTGCCAACAACGGAAGCCATCTTACAGATGTAATATTCAGAACTTAAAACTACATTACCAGGGCTTGAGAAATGTTTAGTTATTTCCTTTCTAACTTGTTCATAAATATAAACTATATTTGTGTAAAATAGTGGAGTTTGTTTTGCGCCACCTTGTATAATTAATATACAGTAACTAAAAACGTTCTTCTCTTCTAAAGAAATTATTACTTCGATCAAAACCTACAGTGTGGTCTATTATACGTGACTATATTTCAGGTGTAATGGTATTTAATGTTTTTTTCCATATTGCAATGTATTTTCCAGTGCCCCATCCATCCCTACTAATATGTTTGTTATAATAAGTGTTTGTTATATCCCAAATATTTTCTATCGGGTTGAAAATACAATGGTAAGGTGGCAGCCACAATACCATAAGACCAGATTCTTCTGGTCATATGGTACCATATTTAAAGCCACCACTTTAAACAACTTCTTCTTATAACTATCTTCTTGAAAAGGAATATTTTGTTTCGTTAACAACTCTTTGATTTGCCCCTTATTCCAAGAATTATTTGGTAATTTATATTCCAAAGACGAGTGATAACTTGCATTGTCCGTTAGGATTATAACAAGTTTTTTTAAACTTGGTTTGAAAGTTTTGTTTGAAACCATTGAAACCGTGAATAAAAACTATTTGAATTCACTTCCCCATGATAATCTTTATCTTTTGTTTTAGAATTAAATATTTTCAATGCTTCTGAAATGAAACCACTTCTGCAGCCTGCATGTTGTATAATATAACGTGAGCCCTCGGATTATATATTATGAACACTATATAGTGCCATTTTGCCATGATCTAGATTGGAATATACATATAAATATACAACTGCCAAGTATCTGATCTCATATAACGTGTGTTCATTTGAAAAGCCAATCTAGGTTACTTTGAAATTTTGATAGAATAACACGCAAATATGTTAGTATGTGTTTGTTGTTCCGTAAACGTAAATCCAAATGACATGGGATAATGTCAATCACAAATATCAGTTAGTGCATAAAATAATCGTGCGTCGATTCTGGTTTAAATAAATTGCTTCTCAGTTTTAAAATTTCTTTCACTTTAGAACATAAAATTTTTTTAGTCCAGGTTTATTTTCGAAGTGGTAATAAAATTGATGGTTTATGGGTTTATTCAGTTCAAGATTGCATGGTTGAATTTCAAGTTGAGTTTCAACATTTTGTAATAAATTATATACAATTTAAGAATACTTTGGATAGAACTTTAAAACTTTTTTCTGAAACTGGTAGTCTCTTAAGAAAATCAGGCAGCGGAGCAGTTAAGAAACGTACACCTCAAGTTGTCAATCGTGTTGAAGAAATAATGGAAAATGAACCACAAACATCTGTTCGACATTTGAGTCAACAAATAAACCTTTCTGTTGGTACAACTCACAAGTTATTAAAAAAAGATAGGCAACTTTATCCATACCGTGTCACAGCAGTACAAGAATTGTTAGAAATTGATTACCCACGTAGACTACAGTTTTGTAATTGGTTTGTAAATATAAACAATAATGGAGAACTTTCGCAGAGTCATCTTTACTGATGAAGCATGGTTTTATAAAACGGGATACCTAAATTCACAAAATACAAGAATTTGGAGTAGTGAAAATCCACATGTAATTAATGAAGAATCTCTACATCCAGAGAAAATTGGTGTTTGGGAAGCGATAAGCCAAAGGCGAATCATTGGACCAATATTTTTTCAGGGAACGTTAACTGCTCAAAGGTACCATATGGAAATGTTACAACCATTTGTCAATCAGTTGCATGATGATGAACTTCAAAATGCATATTTCCAACAAGACGGAGCACCTTGTCACTGTACTGCAGAATCTTTGGATTATTTAAGAGAATTTCTTGATGAGCGTATAATTAGTCGAAATACTGAAATTGCCTGGCCTGCACGTTCATGCGATTTAACACCTTGCGACTTCTTTTTGTGGCCTTATCTAAAAAATAACATATTTCGAACACCTATATTGAATTTGAATGATATGCTACAGAGAATCGAACAGAAATGCATGGAAATTAATAACAATCCAGTAATGTTGCAGAATATCATCAGAAATTTTGAACGGAGGATTTTAAAGTGCATTGATCTTGAAGGACAACATTTCCAACATTTGTTATAGTTTTCAATAAATACCTATTATTTGTTATTTATTTCTATGTATGAAACTGTCAAAATATACGACTTCGTAGGTTAAGTGGTAAATTTTAATTTACGACATATTTCAAAATGTTCTCAGTAAATCACATGCATTGACTTTTCAAATGAACACTTGTTATGTTACATAGGATTCCAAAAAAGTAAATCTCCTAAAAATAACATAAGGTAATTCCGAAAGTCCTATTCTTTGATTGTCTTTCCTCCAGCGAAAACCAATTCTTTGTAAAATCATGCGTAGATAAAATAAGCTTTAAGTATAGATATTCTCATGTTTTAATAATGGAACTTAAAGTAACCTGCTCTTTTTTCTGATACATTGCATAAATCGCATCACGAATATCAAATTCTGTTGTTTTCGAGATTTCAGTTACAAATTTCTTTCTTGATTTAACTTTCTTAGGACTAGAAACCTGTCCCTCAGATCTAACAGCTGTATTGATTTTACTTACAGTTGCAACACTAACAGAAAGAGCTTGACCAACACGCTAGAATATTTAGAATTAAATTAGTAATTTGAAAACATAACAAAATAAATTTAATTACCTCAATGGACCTTTATTATCGCGTTCTTGTGTAAAATAATTAATTAAAGATGCAATTACCATCTTGCTTTGTTTGCAATAAACTTTTGGCATATTATATAAATATCGCCAATCTAAAAACAATAACAAAAGTTCTCAAAATAAATGATTAGAAAATGTAGCTCAAACTGTAAAAGTTTGCAGCAAATTTGACAGGTATCAAAGGTAAACTAACTAATTGACAGAAATGATAGAACATCATTGCACTTTGGTAACCTTTCAATGCAATATAAGAAAACTAAATTTACTTTTTCGTTTTTCTAAAGTATGTCATTCATTATTCTTTTTTAATGAACGCTTATGTCAAATTCTTAAATTTATCTAAATACAATGCTACCCAACCGCGACCAAAATAAAATAAGGCAAGTAATAAGGAGGTTGCCCGATGTTCTGCAAAGCCTTCATCTCTTGACCTGACCTACCTGAAGATGGACGTCCCGTCGAAAATACCCTGCCGGCTAGCTCAATAGTATTCGGAGAGTGCGCGAGTCCCTAGGTCGCTTGATGAAATGGTGACGCCACAGTATATAAAAACCTGCAGGGTTCACCCCGTATATACGGAAGCGGGTGGGACTCAGGTATCACCAAATGCAAGAAAGACAGCCCCCTATTACTTGCTTCTGATGTAAACGTGACTTTGCCTTACCCAACACTTGTAGGAAAGGAATCAAACAACACAAGTTGTCAACAATAACAAGATTTAATAACAAAAGTTGGTTCAATATATCAAAAGTTAAATAATAAGATGTCGTAGGTCACAAATTAACACATGAATAACAGATAGAACAATGTTTGCCAAAACTACTAATACTAAGTAGATATCAACCAAGCAATTAAAATAGATTAAAAATAATTAATTAATATAATGAATTAAATTTTATAATGTGAAATATAATAATATAAGAAGTTATATGAAATAATGTAATAACAAGAAATAATAAGATGATACAAAATTATTTAAACAGCGATAGTACGTTATTAAAGAAAACTAAATTTTATTATTTAATTTTATAAAATTAATACATCAATGCAAATATTTTTTAATTAAGAAAAATAACTAGACTAGGTAGTTTTAATTGAAGTGAAATACAAAGGCAACAACAGTCGCTTGCGAAGTTTCAAAGAGTTAGATAGCTGTGCATCTAAATAAATGAATAATTGAATCTGATTCAGATTCAACATTTGCAAACCATCTTATTACAGAAGGACATACATTTGGTCACCGTAAAATATTACATTTATCCGAGAAAGGTCGTAAATTAAATATTTTAGAGGCCCTAGAGGTTTTCAAAAGCAGACACACAAGCACAATAGATATCGTTTTAAACGAACAGTTGGACCTTATATATACACCTCTTTTCCAATGTTGTATATAATAGTTAAGTATATAGTAGTAATTTTAAATAACATCATAAACCACCCCCATATATTTTTGTGTCATTTATAAGTTCTATGTAGGCCTGTAACTTTTGCAGTTTGATAATGACATTGTATGTCGAAACCGCGGTCACGATTATATGTGAATAAAGTGGTATATATAACAAAGTTATTGTTTTATTTTATTTTATTTTCAAAATGAATTGCCACAAAGTTACGGCTACCAGTATTAATTTTCATAATGATATTTCTTACAGCAAGTCTAAGATCACCCACAAAACACGACTATAACTGTCGAATTGACGAACGATCTGCGTCTCTACGAGATGAGAGGATATCGGTTGGAGAACCGACATACGTCATAAACAAGAGCGCAGTTCGGAAGATTTGATAGAAACGGAATTAATTTACTATAAACCCTAACAAGGTGTAAGAGAACACAACAAAGCTATCAAGCGACAATACGATAATTAAAACACCGCAATTAAGGATGAAAGACAAAATATTTATCTAAACATTCGTCAAGAAAACTGTAATTTGAAAGATAAAACAAAAGTTGTGAGATGGCGCTCCAAGCGAGAGAAAAGGTTTACGCAAAATTAAGTTAATTAAAAGGGATAATTAGACAAATAAGCTCCCAAATAGGTTCACGAAATTCTAATAAAAATTTCTACAGTATTAGAATTGAATTAGAGAAATAAAAATAGAATTAATGACAAAATAAAACGACCATGACTAAGCAAATTAATTTCCAAGATGTCGGACAGCGTCCAAAATGCAAGAAGACAACCGAATAAGGAATACGGAAAAATCTATCAAGTATATAGTGACAACCAAAATATTTGAACATAAGTAAATTTTTAAGAATAAACCACGTTTGAAGATGCCCAAAACGTTAGATAATTAATAACAAAAATCAATAAAATAATAATACACGAAAAAGGTGAAATATAAAAGGCCTATGTTGACTTAACGTAGGTAAATAATGAAATAACTTCATTAAAAATTCCCGAAAGGTCTCTAGGAAATTTTCGAGCGTAACAACAAAAGAACGCATACTATTTCTGTTAAACTTATGTTAAAAGTTGGGTATACTAATATCTCCATTTTGCATCAAATTCGCGCTGCTTTATTGGCTATGACACGTCATATCATCATCATTAAAAGAATCTTAGTAAACCTAGGTCCTAAAACCAGTCGTTTCTGAGTTATAATTTATTTTACGTTTTTGTCATCAAAAGCATAACTAGACTTTTGCTTATGTTACCCATTTACAATAAATGTGTATCCTAGCTTTCATTTTTCGTTATTTTGTAATGACTAAATCAGGTCATGTATTCAAAATATTCATTTCATCAATACGACCTCGTTGAGTTATGATCTTACAACACACTGTTTTCATCTTGTAACCAGGTCACTAGGCTAACGGAACACACTTTAATATATAACGAGACACTCAGAGGTCTCTACAGTAGGAGTCAGACAGTCAGAGGCAGAAGCTAGAGTTGATACAAGACTAGTGCCTCATATTTATAATGTAATATTTACTGTTGTTATCGTTATTGAATTATACAGTGCTTCTCAAAAGTTCCCTCCCCCCTTTTATCTTTGGAACGATTATACATTCACAAGTGAAATTTGGAAACTGAATATTATAGGTTATAAACTTCCCTACTAGTGATGATAGATGACGAAATCGTCATAGATGACGTCACAAGGCCATTGTGACCAATAATTTTAAATGGAATGCTACGGCAAGCGACACCTCTTTTAAAAGGTATCGAACAAACCTATTCAATGATACTAATTTTGTTTGTGTTTGAGGCAGTTTTAATGGCTCATTAGTAAACATGAAAATTTAAATTCCATTCAGTATGATATTAAATACAGATTTAAGAAATAGTATGTACTTAAAGAAATTGCTCGAAGTGACCTCCATTTACTTCCTGACAGTAAAATATCCTATTTTTAAACTCTTCTCGTACTTCTTCAAATGTGTCTGCGGAAACAGCCTCACATTCTGCAACAATACGTTTTTAAAACGTCAATATTGTCAAGTTAATACTAAAATTCCAAATTCAAGCTCCGCATCTGGATAGTTGTCAAATAATCTGACGTTTTTGTTAGTCTCCGAAATTCGACGTTTTTGTAATTGTCCAAGTTTTTGTACATTTAATAATTTGTGTATTGTTGATCGAACGTCTCACTGTTATAACAGCTTTTGGTACTTTTAATATTTTTGTACATTTTAATAATTTGTTAAACTGTTGTGAGCCGAAAGTTTAAGTGCTTCAAGAAGCGAAATGGTACGTGCTTTAGGTGATAAAGTAGCAGCGGTCCTAATTCTTGGTGAAACTGGACAAAATATTCATGCAGCAGAACGCATTTTTAATGAGAGGTTTCCCGATCGCCCCATTTCGAGGACTTATTTAAGGGAGCTTCATCGTAAGTTTGAAACAACGGGTAGTATTAATGATACGAAACGATCTGGCAGACCACAAATTTCTGATGAGAATAAAATTGATATACTGGCAGAAGTAAGAGTTAATCCTATTTCTTCAACAACTCAAGTTGCATCTACCTGTGAAGTCAGTCGAAGTACAGTACACAGGGTGTAGAAAAAATTAAAATTTCATCCATACAAATTAAAAATGGTTCATCAACTCTCAGACGACGACCCAGACCGAAGACTAGAATTTTATGAAAATATGGAAAGTAAAATTAACCAACAGCCAGACTACGTCAAAACAATTTGTTTTAGTGACGAAAGTACTTTCTATCTAAATGGAAATGTAAATACACAGAATGTGAGGTATTGGAGTGACGCAAATCCTCACCTGTTTCGTGAAACACATACCCAATTTCCCCAGAAGGTGAATGTTTGGGCAGGATGGTGCTCCTCCACACTATTACGGTGCAGTAAGACGGTATTTGCATGAGGAGTATCCTGGTAGATGGATTGGACGACGAGGTTCAACGGAATGGCCACCTCGATCACCGGACCTCACACCTTTGGATTTTTTTCTGTGTGTGTACCTTAAATCGAAGGTTTACGCCACTGAGCTTGACAATATTGACGTTTTAAAACAACGTATTGTTGCAGAATGTGAGGCTGTTTTCGCAGACACATTTGAAGAAGTACGAGAAGAGTTTAAAAATAGGATATTTTACTGTCAGGAAGTAAATGGAGGTCACTTCGAGCAATTTCTTTAAGTACATACTATTTCTTAAATCTGTATTTAATATCATACTGAATGGAATTTAAATTTTCATGTTTACTAATGAGCCATTAAAACTGCCTCAAACACAAACAAAATTAGTATCATTGAATAGGTTTTTTCGATACCTTTTAAAAGAGGTGTCGCTTGCCGTAGCGTTCCATTTAAAATTATTGGTCACAATGGCCTTGTGACGTCATCTATGACGATTTCGTCATCTATCATCACTAGTAGGGAAGTTTATAACCTATAATATTCAGTTTCCAAATTTCACTTGTGAATGTATAATCGTTCCAAAGATAAGGGGGGGGGACGGATTTTTGAGAAGCACTATATGTTATTATTTAATCGTTGTCCTGCATATTATTTATCACACTGATAAACCTGCTGTATAAATAGAACAGCCTCGGCAACAATGTTACCTCCGGGACCAGGTGATATTACATGGCGATCCTATCTTTAGTTAGATGATCAGATATTACATGCTGATCTGACATTACAATTTACTATCATGTCATATGTCAGATCGATCTCATATTTGATGTAGGTTAAATAAGAATAGATACACAAATGCAGAAATAGCAGACATTCACTTTATGTATGGTGCTGCTAATGGTAATGCTTATAAGTCGCGTCGCTTTTATACGGAAGCTTACCCTAACCGTATTTTGCCTAGTGATAAATTTTATAAAAAAATGCATCAACATCTGTCAGAGCTGCGTTCATTTAAACCAAATTATCGCGATGCTGGTGGTAGACCACGATCTGTTTGTACTCCTGCAGTAGAAGAAGATGTTTTAAGAAGAGTTGAAGAATATCCAGGTATTAGTGTTAGAAGGATCTCTGCTGCAGTAAATATTAGCGCTCCTCTAGTTTGGAAGACTTTACACCAGTAACAACAGTTTCCTTATCACCTTCAACGTGTGCAAGCACTAAACGCTCCTGACTACGCTTCGCGAAGTGTGTTTGCGATATAATTTTGCAGAAAATCCTATCTTTCCTGATATAATTTTATTCAGCGATGAAGCTGCATTTACTAAAGACGGCATTACTTATTTTCAAAATAGTCACGTTTGGGCGGATGAAAATCCTCAGGCTGTTGTGGAATCTAGGAGTCAGCATAAGTTTTCTATTAATGTTTGGCTTGGTATTCTAAACGATCGACTGATAGGACCAGCTTCTCTTCCTAATCACTTCTGAACTTCTGAACAACTTCTGAAATTTATCTAGAATTTCTGCGAAACACTTTGCCAATAGTATTACTAGATGTACCCTTACAGGATATTTTACAGATATGGTTTATGCATGATGGGGCGCCTCACATATTTCATGTTTTGTAAAAAAAAAAAAAAAAAAAAAGGAATTTTAATTATGATAATAGAAAATTACTTCAGTGTCCGGAATTTTTTGTCCATGATGTATTAAGTTCAACGTTAAGAAAATATTTTAATACACATAAGCGTTCAATAATCCACTCTCCATAATAGCAGTCTTGTTTGTATTGTATCTATGCTGTTGTATCCTTACCTTTATGACCAATATAGTAAATAGAAACTTCCAAGCGTTAATGATTTATTCATTTATCAAATGCAATCCTACATATATTTACTATACAGAATGTAAATATGATTATCAAATTTAGTACACTGTAACAGATGCAATTGCAGGGTCAAATAATTCAAATAATTAACCAAAAACTCCAGCGGCGAACCCACATTCGATGTAAAACAAGTAATTAAGAGAGAAATGAAAATATATTAATGCAAAATGCAGTACTGGATAGGATTTTATCCCGTTATTTTGATATTGTTAGCATTAGCCATCGGATAAATTAAATCATTCGTAGCTTAACCTAACGGGGGGGTTTAACTAGAAACGGTATTATTTTGAAATGATCATTAAAATGATTAAACATATTTTCGTTTGCGCATATATCATTCTGTGGACACCCATATTTGAAACTAAAATCACAATTTATATTTAAACTGAACACTTTTAACAACCAAGAATAAAAAGGATGAATCATTTATCGATTGAAACAAATTGTATCTTTAAATAAGAAATATTTGTTTTTAATAGATCGAAAACATTAAATTACGGAAATTCTTTCAATGGAGACTGTGGTTAAATAAAAATTTAAAAAAGTTATATAACCCCTTACCACAATTATTAGTCGTATCCTAAATACGTATTTCGACAACTAAGTTGTCATCATCAGTAGGTAAAAACTACTAATTAAAAGTCGCACATGGGGCACAGTAAAGTAAGAAAAACGCTTCCGCACAACTACTATACACCTAGAGCCAACCGTGAATTCTATACATTATATTAAAAGTGCTTAACTCCTTAACAATGACATGTCACCTATTTATAATTGGCTTTTAAATTGTATACCTGCAATGTCTAATAATTCATAGATCCTTTTCACGTTACTTGATTGTTATTTAATATAACACAACACAGTCAGATGTCTTGTCTTTTCGTATGTAACGGCCCTTCCCAATTTTGTCCTTCTCGGAATTTCTATAGAGTTTAGTTTTTGCAATAAACGACCATACTTTTTAACCATTTGTAATTGAAAAATTTTTACACCCCTACCCAAAATAGATGTTTTTACTATGCATGTGCTCGAGATAATACGCTTAAATAATAACTACTGATGTGTGTAATGCACATGAAATATACATATAGTTAAATATACTATTGTTTTGTGAAAATATAAGGTGTTTCATTTAAGTTTAATAGTGGGTCATCGTAGTTTTTAAAAATCGAATTTAGTGGCGCCTCCCTTAGAGATGAATGTCTGCCGTTCCTTTGTTCGACAATTTAACACATGTGTAGACCTTTTCCTTAAGAGGCAAGTGTTTGTCTCGTAGTTTTAGATTGGCATGTTAAATTTAGTCTTTACGGGGATGCAGTGTATAGTAGTTGTGCGGAAGCGTTTTTCTTACTTTACTGTGCCCCATGTGCGACTTTTAATTAGTAGTTTTTACCTACTGATGATGACAACTTAGTTGTCGAAATACGTATTTATGATACGACTAATAATTGTGGTAAGGGGTTATATACCTTTTTCAATTAAATTACGGGATTAAATTAATGAAATTATACGCATTATTAATAATATTAAAAATATTATTAAAAATCAGATGTAAAGAGAACAATACAAGTATAGTAGATAATAGAGATGTCAACTCTCGGTACTTTTAGGTAATCGCTACTATTCGTTACTCAAACCTTGAGTAATCGTTGAATGTATTCGCTACTTTGATTACTTTGATACTTTAATTCATATACATATTCATTTTATTGCCATTGTCATTCATCTTATTGGCCTTATTATATAAGTAATCAGTAGAGCAGACCAATTTCCGTGCGCGCCATGCGCGCCGGTATGGGAGTGTAATTCGTAATATATTATAATATGCGATAGAATAGGGATGCAACATGAGCTTGTTACGGATATAAGTATAGAAGTAGAGACATTTATTCTATCAGAAATAATTAAATATACATTTGGTTTTCTGCTATTAAAGTAATATACATAAACACACGAAAAATAAGAATAGTACATATTATAGCAGCGTTGTATGTACCTATAAATAAAATGGAAAATGTATGAAATCAGTGATTGTGTGCACGACAGAGGATTTAAAAAAACACTTACCGCTTTAAGCGTCTTCCAAGGATTGACAAACTGGAGAAACTCGATTGTATATTTTCAACATCAGGTGCCTTTCTAAGGTTATTTCTGAAAAACATGTCCGCCGTGAGGAAAATATATGTTTATATTCGGGAAACGAGCGTTCTACATCTAGTGATGTTATATTCGCATAATCAAAATACTTTTTTAAGCAACTTAACGCATCTGTAGACGTGCCCTCACAAATACGTGTTAAGGTGTCAAAATCTGCATTTCTGTCTAAAACACTTTCAAATTTAATTAGAACACTTTCACTTTTTGCGTCTTCTACAGCACACAGTTGTGCGTGAACATCTTTAACGATTTGCAGTGATTCCTCTAACGACAGCGCCGAATTTTCTAATTTTCTAATTGCTTCTTCTAGTCCCAAGTAATTCTCAAGAATACTTTGTAAATCCATTTTAATCTGGGCATCTTAAAATTTTTTCTGGTTTGTATTGATAGCTGCACTGTCTTTTGGATCGAATGATAAAACCACGTCCTTAATTTTTTCAAAATGTTCATGATAGTAAAACCCCGCCCGAAAACCATGTACCCCCAACGCGTCAGAATCGGCTGTGGTGGCTCAGGGGTATGGGGATACAATTCGTGAAATTTCCGAATACGTTTTGGAGATTTCAGGAATACTGCCTTTGTACTCGATATTAAAGCATCTACCTCTGGATAACATCTACGAACCTGTTCTGCCACAAGGTGTACAGCATGGAGTTTACAAGTAATATGTAACAAGTTTGGACAATGATTTCTAAGAGACCGGCTTACAGAACACATGGTTGCGGCACCATCGGTCATAAACATTAATACTTGGTCTTTCGAAAGTTTAAATTTTTCCAAAGTATCTAATAGCACCTCTGAAATTTTTTCGGCATTACATTGTTCTAGTCGTCTGGATGCTAATAAAATTGAAGACGTTGGTTGATGTGGTTCCATATTACGCGCCATCACATTAACTACAGTTTATTTTTTGCTGTCAGTTGTTAATGTTTATTTATTATCATTTTTATAAAATTTTGGTATGTAAACGTGCGTTTTATATCAAATTAGATTGTAAATATTATCAAATTTCATCATAACCTCGTATCTATTTACACGTTATAAAATTGTGATATTATATACCAGGTGCACTCCAAAACACGTTTTAATTTATTTATACTATGTTTAATTAATTTCTATTAAAGGGGGAATTTCGCAGCAATATGTACTAACGTAACAATATGTAAAAGACTAATCAAATACGACTGTAATGATATGTATGAAAAGTAATCAAATACGAGTGTAACAATATTTACCAAAAGTAATCAACGCATCTAACGATTACTAATATACCGAATAGTTACTTTTTCGACAACACTAGTAGATAAACAATGGCGTTTTTAGGCCAAAATCCCAAGTATCTTCTTACTGAGCTTTATTTTGCAATTCATGGTCATTTGAGCTGTGAGGTCACGGTTGAGTGACGCAAAACAAGCATAACAGATGATGAAGAGGTTAACTTGTTCGTTATAGGGTCACACCTCTTTTATGCCTGATTCGAACAGGTAATGGATAAATATAAAACAGGCCTGAACAGATAATGAACTTGTTAACTTGTATAATTAATTCCGCGGTTATTTCACGAATTAAAAGATTTATCCACTAATTTTTTTATATTTGTTCATTATCAGCTGTTTTGCTGAATTGAAAATTCGAATGGAGCGATGTATGGATAGAGGAGGAGTGTATATTGAAGGGAATAATGCTTAAATATGAATACATTTAAAATAAAAATTTTGACAGTATCACTCTCGTTATTTTATAACTGCACCTCGTACATATTGTAGTATTTAGGTTGGATCTAACACAAACGCTTTATTAAACTAAATATAATAGTACGATTATACAGATAAGTTAAGAATGATAGTAATCTTCTTCGTCGTTATCGATGCCTTCAGCGCGGAGAAGATTTTAATTTTTTACCGTTTCCCTACGATATTATTATTACATCGGCATTCTAGTTCTAATACGAAACAAGATTTATAACGTTTCTAAACTCTTTTTATTGTTACAGCTACGTACAAGACCGTAGATAGTGGCGATGGAACTGGTACAGGAATTGCGAAATTACAAATTACATTGTCGAGAGGAGATCTCAAGAAGGATTTCAGATGTGTTGTGGAAAGCGAAGCATTAGATGAACCTATAGTATCGTTGGTAACTGCTGATGTTAACGGTATGTATACACATTCACAGATACGTAAATACGAGGGTCATTTGACCGTAAAGTTACTTTTCAATGAAATAGTTATTTTAGGGTAAAAAATATATTTTATTTTTCAATATAATTCCCGTCCAATCCTATACACTTAACCCAGCGATTTTCCAATCTCTTTAAGTTGGCTAAAAATAATCTTGAATTAAAATAGTCAAAATAAGTCTTCTTCTTTGTTCTGATTCTTTGGGTTGGACGCCAGTAATTCCAGGCTCTTGAGCACAGTGCTCTTTGTACCATCCCCAATAGATATCTCAATTTCGCTCTGCTAGTTTTATGTCCTGGATAAAAACCACTATCCTCATCAAGGAAAATTTGAGTATCCACATAGGATCCAATATATCTCTTCCGAAATGTCTCTGCCTCAGTTCTTTCAGATCCTCACACGTGCATATTACATGAAGCCTAGTTTCTCCTGTTTTTCACATCTTCTATGCCAGGGCACGCTAACCAAGCTCATGCGGTACAGATGCTCCCTTAAAGGACGATATCCGGTGATTAAGCCAGTAATCATTTCTTTTTTAATAATACGAATTAGGTTGGCTGAAAGCCTAGCGTCCAGCTCCCGTGGTAGTGTTTTAGTATGAAGTTGATCCCCTGTTGGGTTCTGTTTATGTTCCCTTTCTAGCTATAACCAGATCTCTAATGGGATCCTTGGCGATTCCACAAACAGGTCCTGGTCTTGTGAAGTTAATCTCATTATTACCTACCACATTGTTCGGGGACAATACCGACGTGTTTCGCGAATCTTCGAGTAATCTAGTTGGTTCGACAGATTTTTAGTTTCATAACAATATGCTTGGAACGACGAGGAGCATACCTGTCCTACGTAGTAAACCTGAACAAGAAAGTAGTAGGTACTTAAAGATACATATCTTACTAACAATTACAAAAGTTAGAATAAAATAAAAAGTTAAGAAATATTGATTTGAGTTGATTTTTACCTACTTTTGTAGTTTTTCGAAAAATTTTTAAAATTCGTTGGCGGGCCGCATAAATATCGACAGTGGGCCGCGCTATGTGCATCGCTGGTTTAAACGAATGAAAAAGTGCATAGAATTTAGTAGTCAATATTTCGAAAAACAATAAAATCGTTTATTTGCGTATTAAATGTTTTCCTCAAAGCTTTTCCCGAAATTTCCGGCTGTACCTCATATTTCTGTGACATCCTATAAACGAGTTTCTAGAGTTTTTTTTATGATTTCCTAAACACCTATCGATTTTCGTTTTCAATTTTTAACACATTTTACAATGCGCTTTTGGATAAAAATATTTTTCTTCATTCTATAAAAGTTTCTTCTCAAAAATCAGAATAAAAATTAATGCTGTATCAAAGAAGTAGATCACTAGTAATGGTAACAGCAAAACATACTTTAAACTATTATAACTTCTATTATAACTTCCAAGAGAATTATTAATAACTACGGCCCCGTCTCCAAATCCCACCTCTTGTATCTACGTACAAAACGAAGTAGTTTCAATGTAATGAATAGAAACATCAGGTATAAATAACAACAAGAATTGTTTGATCGTTATTAACAATGGCATTCCAATTAAATATGTATCCGCTTAACAATAAATGTACATCAAGACTGGAATAACAAGGGCGATAAAAGAGGAACGAACGGGAAAACTTCTTGGTTACTTGCGTTGTTGTTGGCGTCCCTACTACATTCACTTTGAAGTTGATTTAATCGGAAATAATTTGATGTAGGTTGTACCACTTGATGTGGGTTACTACCACAAATTAATCCAAGTTATTTAAACATGGCTTTTTCTCTTTCATTTTCGCACCTTGCAAATAGGGTGTATTATATTTTGTTGTGCGTATAATGAGATAAAGTTATAAGTTTATTAAACAAATAAACAAGCAAATATATATGACTAGTAATCAATTACAAGTAAAAAAAATATGTAAAATATAAAGTCTACTACGACACAGTACAACACATGTTTTTGGGACTCAATTCTGAGAATTGCACGTGAAAGTAGCCCCAAAAAGAAGAACTTCTGCATCATTCGTTTTGTCAAGTTGGCTGCATTAATAATTTAATGGCCATATTTTTTTTTTTGCTCAAGTTGGATTTTGATCACTTTTTCTATATTTTAACACGGTTATATCTCGGTATACCGTACGGAATATCTCTTTTGTGTCTGAAGCAAAGTTGTAGATATTGAATTGGAGAAAAAAAAAGCGGAACAAACCTACCCGAAAAAAGTGCATCCAGTGTCTTAAAAATCGCAAAAATGCCCATTCTTTCCCCATTTTTCACCTTTTTTGCTCAATAACTGGATTGCAAATCCACAAATATTTTTTTTTCTTTATAAACTTTATTTTGCATGAAAATAAAAATTCCGGTTCATATTACAGCTATTCTTACACAGAAAATATGAGATTTTTATTTGTTATCTATGCATGGAAACAAAATTTAGAACATTTTCAATTATTGTCAATATCCATCCTCGTTGAAGTTGACGCTTGTGGTTCTGATAATCTTGTTTTCTTCGTAGGTTGTTCATATTCATGTTCTGAGTCTGCATCATCATCCGAGTTAGACATAATATTCAAGGGCATGTTTTCTTCAGTGTATCCACCAATTTCGGTGTCATCTTCATCTACGGTGCTTTCATCTTCAAACTGCATAATTTTAGAACTCCACCAACAAACCTCCGCAAGCAATGCATCTAATTTTTTGCCTTTGAATCGCTTTTCCATTGGCATGATCACTTGGTGGAACCTCTCTCCTTGTTCGTCCGATTCCTGAGGCAATTGTGCCAAAAAGGTATCAAGGTGGAAATGCATGAAATGTAATTTTAACGTCATGGATGCATTGATTTTTTCAAAATAATACAGCAACTTGTCCACTCGTGTCTGTATGTCATCTCGCTGTACACGGTTCTTTCCTAAAACGCCTTCAATGACTTGTTTCAATGCGTCCAATGCACATAGGTGTTTATATTGGTTCAAAAGCATATTTGTGAAAGATTCGCTTTTCATTAATTTTCGTATATCCGGTCCATTTAGAGTACCTGTTTGAAATTTTAAAAAAATCAGTTGCGAAAAAATTATTGGTAATTATAATGCGACTATATCGAAGTGAACAAATTTAGATATGACAATATTTAAATACAGACAACGATACGTACCTTTTCTAATTTTAGCTTCACTGAGTTTTGGAAAGATGGATTTCAAACAGTCATAGGCGTCCTCAAAATCTTTGACTACCACTTCAACGAATTTCCCAGCTATTCCTAATTTCATGTGGAGCGATCGCAACAAAATATCATCTACATCCTTTAATCAAAGGTTCATTACGTAATTTTAATTGTTTCTCGAGCTCAGGAGTTCTTGCTTTCCAATCTTTACATTGATATTGATTCCATGTGTATCGCGAATCCCAATTACAAAGAAAGCAGAAGTATTTTGGAAAACCGCCCTTTAATATAATGCCTTGTATTATGTTCACAACCTTTAGATCACAACAAATCTTCCATTTGTGTACATTGTATTTGATTTTCTCTAAAATTTCGCCCAATGTTTCATACGTTTCCTTCATAGTTGTGCTGAATCCCAATGGAATGGACGGTTTTTTGTTTGTTTTGTGCAACAGCACAGCCTTCAAACTTGAAACTGAACCGTCGATGAATAAACGCAAGTCGCCAGCGATATAATCCATTCCCATATTTTTCACTAAACCTGGGATATCATGGCAGTAAGTGAACGTATTTGCGTCGTCAACGGAATAAAATTTCTGAAAATCAGCTTGGCGTTTTCGATATGATGTTACGCTGACATTTTGCTCTGTCAGTTTTTTACGCTTCAAAAAAGATGTCAAAAATTCTGAATTTTTTTGTGAATTTCGATTTGTGTTACCGGTTGTGGTGCATTATTTTCAATATCGGGTGTCCAATCTGCATCATTCACATTGGTCGGATTGGTGAAAACGTTTTCGCCTTGCAGGGACACAGTATCCAGTCTCCAGGAGGTTTAGGTGGATCGGTAACAGCAGCGCGTTGTACTGGAAGTGTCGCAGTAAAAGCGGGAATGTATACTTTTGTTTCCATTTTTTTTTTGTTCAATCCATAACCGGAATTGATGCATGCGTAGCACCTGGATTCATCATGTCCAGTTAGGACTTGCACCCAAATTACTGGCTTCATAAAAGAAAACTGTACACCTTTTCCATGTATCCACATTATAAGGGTATTATAACAACTTTTGCACACTGTGTTCGGCGTAAAATTTGAACAACTTAAATCTGTTTCATCAAAATAATGACAATACGCTGTTTTAAATTCCTCAGTAAACAAGCTTTTCGATCCCGTTTGCCTATTTTTGGGACGATATGACCATAAACGTAACAAAAATAATCCAATTTTGGGCACTTGTTATTTTCCATATTGAAATATTCAATGTTCTTCTGGTTTTAAAATGTAATTCACTCTGAACAAAAGGGTTGTTCATTCCACAGCCATTAAATTATTAATGCAGCCAACTTGACAAAACGAATGATGCAGAAGTTCTTCTTTGTGGGGCTACTTTCACGTGCAATTCTCAGAATTGAGTCGCAAATCAATGACCTGAAAAATGTTGTACTGTGCTATGAATGTTTGAAACACATATTTAATATGGCAAATCTGAGAAATTGAATTGCTGGTTATTCATTGCATGTTTATATTTTTTATTTTTTTTTAAGTAAATGGGATTTAAGTAAAACACTTATACTAATTTCCAGTATATATTACACTTTATTATATATGTATTAATAAATAGATGACATGTTTCGCTACGATGTAGCTTCTTCGGATCTTATATTACTACTAGTAGTAGTAATATAAGATCCGAAGAAGCTACATGTCATCTATTTATTAATATATATAATAAAGTGTAATATATACTGGAAATTAGTATAAGTGTTTTACTTAAATCCCATTTACTTATTTATATTTTTGAGTTAGAATATTTTATATAAATAATACCTGAGCTCGGCAATGCGTTGCTATTGCTATATTTGAGTATATACTAGGTGTATTTTTTATCTCGAAACTTTCAATATCTTGAAAAATTGTTACATTTGTAAGTCCTTATTTTTATTTTATATTCTTATCATTGTTGTCCGGTATATTATTTTTCTTTTGCGAGTTTAAATTCATTCAGTATGTACAGTATTGCCCTCTGATTTTATTATTTAGTAACCGTATCGCCCTCTTACCGCTTCCCATTGCATTTCGACGTGGAGATGCATTCGAAACGAATCCAGTTGAGAGTGGTAGTGTATCTTCGATTAAGAGGAAGTTTAGTCTTCGCGATTACATCGACTTTGAGTATTAATCGCTTATGCGGATCCTATGGTAGCACGTGAAGTATTATATAGAATTGCCGTTTGCCGATTTTGGAGTTAAAAAGCTTAAAAGGAGAAACCTTCCTTTTCCGTGCACAGCACCATCTCTCATGAATTGCAAAAAATGTTTCGGTCAAATCCTACGTACTTTTTCCAGTATAATTCTAATCTGTAATAAAATATACGGGTTCCTAAGATTTCAAAGTTACCCCCACCCAAGCTACATGGAGGGTGAGAGAGGGACTAATTCTAGCACAAGTGTATTTCCTCAATTGAATTATTATTAGAGAACGGACACGCTTACCACCCAGTGCAGTACTGGCGAAAGGCTGTATTTCTAAAATATTTAATTTTATTTATATAATTGGAAAACGAACGGGTGGTGATCTATAAAATTACGAAATACATATTTATTTGTTGAAAATTTGTATTTATAAAGTTTTTAATTTTATTTCAATAATTGGAACATTTTTATTTGTTCATTTTGTCGTTCAAGTTGAGTAAAGGAGTATTAATATTGACTAGCAATAGTTTCTCAAGGTTTTCTTCTGTCAATTTTGTTCTCTTTGAATTAAGTACATCCTTATAAATAGAAAACGTCCTTTCTACATCGCAACAGGTTATAGGTGCATACTGGAAATATTCTTTTATTTCTTCATATTTAGCCGTTAGATTTTGTGGAATTGTCTCCATACATAATTGCTGCAATGTAATTAAATCTGGATTTCTATTAAGAATTGCTTCAAACTTTTGCCGAAGGCCACATCCGAAGTCACTTGGAATACTTTTCAAATTATTAACAGCCACATCTAATGTGGTTAATCCGTCATTTAATTTGAGATTTCGATTTTCAAAATAAGTGATTAGTTTTGGCAATTTTCCAAAGTGTTCTTGAAGAAAGTACAACTGATTTTTTAAATTTGGGATTTGTGTGAGCTCCTTGCACTCACCAATACTTCTAGCATCCTCCTTTAGCAGTGTTACGAAATGTTTTAGACTATCGAAATTCTCAGCATAATAACTAGTAGCTTTCAGCCATGTTCCCCATCTAGTTATTACTGGAGTGGGAGGCAGCGACAGAGATGGAAATTTTTCCCTGAAAAGAGCTACTCTCAATTGTGCTTTTCTGAAAACTTTTTTAAAAGCTGATACAAGTCTATCAACTTCCGGAAAAGTGTCTCTGATATATTCACAGATTCTGTGGAGAACATGTGCTAGACAAGTAATATGCAGCATATTTGGATATGTTTTCTTCAATAGTCTGCCTGTTTTTAACATATACGCAGCACTATCACTGACAAATAAAAGTATTTTTTCTTTGTACGTGGCGTCCGAATGAAGCATTTTTTGCATATTCTCCTTAATGGTTTCAGCAACTGTTTCCGCATCAACTCTATTTATAACATTTGTTGCTATTACATATGAGTTATAGGGAATAGTTGGATGTAGTACACCAGCTACAACATTTACCACACAGCGTCCTAACATATCCACCGTTTCGTCGGCGCTTATCCACATGTATTGATTTAAAAGATGGCTTCTAATGCGTTCTACTGTTCTCGTATAGCACCTAGAAACATAATATTTGCGTAAAGTTGATTCATGAGGAACATTTCGACCAGTATATTTTTCAGAAATATTTTTAAAGTGGGATTGATAAGTTTATTTAATGGAATATTAGCCGCCATATGTTCAGATGTGTTTGCGATCCTAAGTGACGAATTTTTGACGATATTTTACGGATTTTGTAATAAATTTCGGAATCACTGACAATGGACATACAATCAGTATGACCGTCAATCCAACTCGCCATTGTTTTACAATGCCGTTCTCGACATTCTTCCATATCATGTCTGAAAAAGTAACTTAAACAATGCTCTAGATTAGTCTAGATCTAAATAAATGAAAACTAAAAATGTGTGCGTAAGTTATTGAAACTGAACGAAATTCAATGCACACTCTTACGTCGAAATAATTGGTAGAAATAGATTCAATCAAACGATATTAAACAGGATCTATCACAAAAATTACGATGTAATTAACAGTTAAAACTACGAAAACAAGAAACTTACTCACAGCACTTTATTTATCTTACGAAATATAAACTAATAAATAAAATACATTATAAAAACCCCGCTTCTATCTACGCTCATGAAAACACTTTAAAGAACACTATATTCTCCGAATACAATAGCTGGCTTGTCCATTGTTATCGCGGCGAGACCAGGTGTCCGAGTAAGTCAAACAAATACTTCATTGAATTACGCCGGGATGTACTGAGCGACGTTATACACAATTCCAATTGCCGATTGCGTTTTTTGGAAATTGCGTCCGTTTTCTAATTATTATATACCAGTCCGGTCCTGGAAATAGCGAGAGAGGTGGCGAGAATTGTTGCGCAGTAAATAATCATTATATTTGCGGGAAATCTCGAAGAAATAAAGTAATTAAGAGTTCTATTAGAGAGTGAAGTGTGCCCCAAATCGGGGTAATATTGAAGAAATAGACATTTTGCAATTAAAGGGATAAAAATTTGGGTCCCATTCAAATAAGAAGCTAGGCCCCGAGAAGTCGATTCGGCCTGTGTTTTCTAACGCCGGGAGAAGATAGGCAACTCATATAATACGAGGACATTACCGTAATAGAAATTTTTATTTTTTTTTTATAGAAAAAAATCGAGAAACATCATTTATAAAATACCTAGGGCAGACTAAACAATATTGGTACAAAAGGATAGAGGCCCACAACTACTCCAAAATAGACACGACTGCCTTATTTACACATAAACTTCGGCACGACAACAATTTCGATTTTTAAAATACATTTCAATAATAGAGAGGGAACAACACACAATGAAATAAGAAATGGTTAATATTAAGCAATAAAAAGTTCAATTAACAACAGGAGTGACATAAAAAATCTAAGCAGTATATATTATAATTTAATAATGTAGAGTAGCATCTGCAATTTACCTTCATATAAAAATCTAAACTTAAATGTATAAAATTTAATATCGTAATGTAATTTTAACTAATTAAGACAATGCGACATATGAAATATAATATGCTGTTATTTTTTATAATTATAATTGAATGTTCAACTCTTTGAAAAAGTCTGGAAGTGCCGAAACATGTAAGAGTGGAATTAGTTTAAATAAATAAATATTTAATTACAGCAGTCCTTAAATCGCCGAATAAAGAAAATCTCCTATACATGTACGTATGTATGCATGTATGTATATATCGATCATAGTACCCTACGGTATTTTGGGATTAAACAAATATTAGTTTTACATTAGTTAGCCAGTAAACAGCAATTCCCTCTATATGATCAATAGTCTCGTTATAATTGAATAAAAAATGTATTTAGGCCCAACGCCTCCTATATAAAACAATATTTTTTTTATTACAGTAAAGCCAACAGGCATCAAATTATCCGGCGTCCAGAACCACGTTGTTACAGAAACCAACGTGAAGCTCGTATGTAATGTAACCGGAGCTAAGCCCGAGGCGGAAGTGAAATGGTTCAACGATTCCGAACCTATCTCTAAAACCCTCATAAGGACCGACCTAGAGGCTATGGTATGTGTTATGTTCTTAAAATATTTTGTCCGAAACAATAGTTTAACTCGGTGGAAAGAGCGACCCCGCTTTTATTTATATATTGTATAAAAACAAGTCTGTTAGCCATATTTTTAATACAGCGTTGTTGCTAGGGTATCTTATACTTTACATGCGGAAAGTTTACTTTAAACTTGAGAGGAAAATTGTGGAATAAATAATATTTTAGATAATTTTTTAAATTGATGAATTAAGATAGTAATAAGATGTATTAAAATTTATGGTAACAAGAATTATTGTAGATTATAATTATGGAGTAATAGCATATTAAAAATCTATCTTTTAATATTCAATAAAAGGAAATACTTTGACAGCGAAGTGCTCCTGTCAATCGAAAACCAAAATTATTAGTTTATATGTAATTATTTGTTACTTTTATTTTGTTTGTTATCTTTATTTATTCTTTTTATCCATATATGCATATAATTATTTCAAATGATTCAATTTTAATAAGCAGGTAGTATCCGTTAACATTAAACATCTAAAACATAACCTGCAAAACATTTTGCAATGACCAAGAATTACAGAATTAATTGCATATTTGAGTTCCATAATAGTTTAAATAATTTATTTGACCATACTTGCTCAAAAAAGTAATTAATAATGATATACTTTACATTAATATAACTTGAATTGTAAGTTATAAAATGAAATTGTTGAAAATGTCATGTAAAAACTATACTTGAAATTTAGAGCGACTAAACTTTATATTGTGGTTATGTTACAAACACTAACATTTAAGAATTGTATAAATTTATTTGATAATTAAAATTATTAAATATAGCATCGGTTGAAAAATTATTTAAAATAATTATATTTATGGTAATACAATCTTTTAAGAACGCAAAATTGAATATGAAGATAAAATATTGTGTTGCTTGGCCATCCACCAAACAACACAATATTATTACAAGAAAGCTTAATTGGATTCAGATTCTCAAACAATAGTGCAGACTTAAAAAAACATATCAAGCAAACCAATCGCACTTTCAATTTCGATAAAACACCAATAATTACATCTGGAAAAAATAACAAGACAAGAAAACACAGATTCCATAACCGACAGAACAGACACAAATAACCTGTCTACAATATACCTAGTCATCGAGAAACCGTCATAAAAAATTGATGTGAGAAGTAAGAAATTGGGAAAAACCGATAAAAGTTGCGACATCATTGCGAATGCATATTTTGTTGGTGCGAATGTCCAGTGTTGACACATATCGTTCTGTCATGTTTTACGTGTGTTTGTTTACTCTTTTGGTTTGAAATGTCGAAAGCGTTTTACAGCCAATGTAAGCAGCTTGTTGCATCCGCGATTACAAACTGTGAAGCAGAACGCGATAATTATAGACCGTTGCTGCCTTTATCAGCTGTCAGAGAAGTAAAATCGTATTTTATATTATACAGGGTGTTCGAGAAGATGTGGAAAATCTCTCGGATGCAGATAGAACATGAAAAAATAAGATGATAGGTTCGTATAATTTTTTTTCCTACAGGCCCCACCTACGAAGATATGCGTCCCTGAAGGACGTCGCTGAAAATCGATTTTTCATGATTTTCTTTTAAAGCACTTAATATAATTTAATAAAAATTTAATGTGATGGACACTAGGACCTCCTAAAATAGTGTCCTTGAAACACGGCTGGGTTATTGTTGCGGGTACAACAGTCTTTAATTCGTCGTGCCCGCGAATGTATCAGACTTCACGGAGCCCATGTTGAACCCTCTTATGTAATTGAATGAACCGATTTCCAGCGGCGTCCTTCAGGGACGCATATCTCCGTAGGAAGGGCCTGCAGCAAAAAAAATTATAGGACCTTGTCATGTTATTTTTTCATGTTCTATCTGCATCCGAGAGATTTCCCACATTTTCCCGGACACCCTGTGTATTGCATTTTTTTGTAGCGTGCAGCAAAAGTTTTAGGAGTAAGCATGACATCTGTCAGTCGAATTTCCTCGGAAATACAAAAAGGACACGCAATTTTCAGCCCAAAATGGAAACATGACAAAAATAAACCTATAGTGGAAATTAATTACTTCGCTGAATGTGCTATAAGGAATGTTGTCTAGGAGATGTACAAAAATAGATATTTGAAAAAATTGACCTGTAACTTTTCATTTCAAATGTCTTTTTAATATTCTATTTATTATTAAATACGTATAAAGTTTTCACCTGTTTTTATTGTTTGATTAATTGAAAATTAATAAATTCAGTTATTTATAAATTAGAACCTAAATATTGCAAGTTTGACATACGCGTTTATTACCCTAACCTAAAATGTAAACAAATCGATTTTGCCAATGAATTTTGCAAATGGTTTCACAAGTTTATGTTAACATCATCGATGACGTGCACGTCTTCGAATCGTGAACGGTGTAAAAGTATATTTTTTAATTTATCATTCTTACTTTGTAAATAATGTTTGATGTAGAAAAAAAGACAAAAAATAAATTTTTCTTGTGCTAACATACATTTACTTCGGTTGCCGGAATTTTTTGTCCTCGAGTGTATTTGAGGTAAAAAATGATGTAAAACAGAATAACATAAACTAAATACCCAAATGGAAACTAAAAATGGTGACAGACGTACCGTTTCACTTCACAGCGATATCAAGGTCAATTGAAGAGGGGAAATGCAAAAGGGGTTAAGTGCCATTTTTAGCCACATACGGATATTGCGTCCAAAAGACGTTATGTGCCAAGGCAAATGTAGGTTGAAGAGCGCTATATGCCAGTGACGTATTTAGAGGTTAGAACATTGTAACATAGGTGGCAGGAGGTGCAAGTACAGGAGCAATTTCCGTTTGAAAGGGGTTATGTGCCATTGTCAATTCGGTAGTAATAAACGTCATGTCGTCCGTACAAAATGTACAAATTGATAACAGTAACACTAAAAAGCGCAGATCTAATGGAAGTGGGTGTTATCGTAGTTGTAATAAGAAGCTCAAGTGTCAGGGAAAGGTGTACACATCTTCCATTGGCAAGGAAATAGCTGCAAAGTCCGAACCACAAAGAGAGGTAATTTTAACATAACCTAAAATATTATTTTAAGTAACACGTTCTAATATTACAGGTGGTGTGTAAATGTCAAAATAGTTGCAGGAACATCACATATGAGAGAAAACTAGAATTATTTAAAAGTTACTACGAAACGGCTTTCTCAGAACAAGGCACGTATCTCATGGGTTTAATTAACCTGACTCCAATACAACGAAGACGGCATGGCACATACGAGTCTCCAAAAAGCAGTCGCCGTCAGTGCAGCATCTATTACAATGTTCCCGATGGTAATGGACATTTAGTAGATGTGTGTAAACGTACATTTATGGAAATATTCGCCATCACTGCTAAAAGAATTGAGGTTCTTGTCAAAAAGAAAAAAAAAGGGGGAAAATGTTTGTGTTGATCGCAGGAAGGGCAATAAGACTTTAAAATTTACTGAAGATGATCGTCAACAAGTCAAAAATCACATCTTGTTATTACCTAGAGATGTTAGTCATTACTCGAGATTAAAATCAAAAAGGGAGTATTTAAGCCCGGATTTAAATCTGCATCGATTGCATAACGCTTTCTTAGTTAAGTATCCCGATTCTAGTGTTATATACAAATATTACAGACGCATATTTTACCAAGATTTTCCGAACTTATCGTTTCATCGTCCCAGAGTTGACACATGCAGAACATGTGACAAACTTAATTGCGAAATCAAAGCACAAATTTCAAGTAGTAAGAGTGCAAAAACTCAACTTGAACTGCATCATAGAAAAGTGCAAAACTCTTTAGCTGCCATGAAAGACAGTATCATGAGATCGCAACAACCTGGAAATACATGTTCTGTGATATCAATGGATTTACAACAGGTTATGTTTGTGCCTACCCTCACTCACTCCGATATGTTTTACCTTAGTCAACTTTCTTGTTGCAATTTTGGGGTACACCTTAGCGACACAAACACCTCGTTCATGTGTATGTGGCACGAAGGTGTTAGAGGAAGGGGAGGAAATGAAATCGCCTCCTGCCTTTTACGAGTGCTAAATATGGATGTTACTCATAAGAGAAATCTCATAATCTGGAGTGATAACTGCGCCGGGCAGAATAAAAACAAGATGGTTGTGTATGTAATGTTATTCCTTGTTTCCACTGGTGTTTTTGACACAATACAACAAAACTTTATGCTTTATGGCATGTGACAGAGATTTTGCCTTAATTGAAAAAAGAAAAAGAGTGATGAAGAGCTTTGTACCAAACGATTTACATGAAGTTGTAAAATCAGCAAAATACAATCCACCATTTGCCATCGTGAATATGGAGAACTTAGGATTTTTTAATATTTCCAATGCAGCCGACGAAGTTATTAATACAAAAACCCTTAACATTAGTAGAGTTGTTCAAATAAGAATAGATTCGAGAAAACCTGGGAAAGTACTAACCAAACAAACTTTCAACGATTTAGAAGACTGGAAAGAAACTCTTGTTCTGAAAAAAGGTAAAACAACAGCAGATCTTAAAGGAAACTTAACTTTGTTAGCACAGGAAAGCAAAATTACAGACAATAAGAAAAAGTCCTTAGCCAGCATGATACCATACCTTCGGCAGCAGGAACATAAGGAGTTTTACAGAAAACTTTTAAACATTGAGTGAAATGTGTAAGTGGCCAGATACGAGCGATCTTGATCTCACTTAACCCCTTTTAATGTTTTCTTTAGGTTGGCACTTAGCCCTTTCTTATTTTTTGCATAAAAAATGTATTTGTTTATACAAAAATGAAATAATATTTAGTTTATATACCATTATTACGTCAGCCGTAGTGTATTTTATTCTTAGATTTAAAAACAAGTTAGTTGTAAGCAGTTTTTTGAAAATTAAATGGTTTTCTTTAATTAGATTTCTTTTATTACAATGGCACTTAACCCCTTTTGCATTTCCACTCTTCAATTATAGGCAGTCTTTTATTTTGGAACGCACGGTATTTATGGCTAGACTGTGGATAAACACACATTCAAGTACAAACACGTAAAGCTTCATTCTGGAGAGGAAAAAAATAATATCCAAGTTCTTCCATTATAAAAACGGTGCAAAATAATATAAAAATTTACAAAAGTTTACTCCATTGCAAACCGCGCATTGGTATATTACCTCTCGAGTAACTGTGCTAATGGAATACAAATTCGTTACTGACTTAGTTTACAGAAGTCTGCAAGCACTGTCTATAATATTGGGTAGACACGCGAATTCTATTTTTATACTGGTGTTGGTGTTTTCATCTGCACGGAATCCTTTTATAGGCCACTGTTTCGGTATCTCGTTGATGGTTACGATGTAATTTTTTTATCAGTGTATAACTTATCTCGTACGTTTTCCTAATTTACAAACTGAAATGTCGCTTATGTTGTCAAAACGGTGACGTTATCGACTTGTAATAACTACCCTCATCTGTTTAAAGTGCTAAAATGGTCATAACGCGTGCGTTAATTACGATTGAAATGCAAATGGCGATGTCTAAACGTACGGTGCATAACGAATTGCTATAAAACACGAATAAATTAAACGGTGGATACTACCTGAACAGTTGAACTATATATATGTGGGGTAGTTTAGTGTAACTGCACTGATTACCACAGAACTGCAGTATAAATTAACTGGTTTGCGGGGCTATTGTAAATTTTGAGTGCTTATGTATAGAATTTATTGGAATTTATATCAACATTATGATAATTTCGGCACACACTAAGAAGAGAAATTAAAATATAAATTATATAAAACTATTAATTATTCGTTTTGTTTCCTAGAAACATCTATGAAGGCTATGAAGCTTCAAGCTCATGTTACAACCTAGGCAGTGAAATTTTGTAAGCATTGATTGCTGTTGCAGCTTTAATTTTTTCGTAATTTAGTCGTGGAAACTTCTCACATATTGCTGTGTTCTCTTCATAACTTCAGACGATTTGAGAAAATTGCTCTTAGCGAAATACACGGATTTACCAAAATCAGCCGTCACAATTCGAAATTATGTTATGAATTACAGTAAAAAAATCAGAACGCAAGTAACTGCAGAACTAAAACATTTAAAAAGTGCAGGTGAAAGATTCAGTCTATCTTTCGACGAGTGGACATCAACGTCTAATAAACGATACATGGCTGTCAACGTTCATTCAAATAAAAAATTTGGAGCTTAGAACTCGTTCCTATTCATGAAAGTATGACGGTTGAAAATTGAAAGAGCGTCTACATAAATTTGGTACTTCCCTGGAAACTGATATCGTGGCTACTGTAACCGATGGACCGAACGTTATTATAAAGATAGGACAGCTTGTTTGCACTGAACAACAACTGTGTCTCGCACATGGTATCAATTTGGCCGTTTGTGATGTGCTTTATAAAATAAAGAATTATTTTCAAGACAGGCAAGACAGCACTACCTCAGACTCAGATGACACTATAAATGAACCAGCTGTGTCTGCTGATTATATGAACGATAGCGATGATGATGACAATTTAGAAGACTTAGACTGTCCAGAATTAGGTTTAATCTTAATGTCACAAAATGAACTGGCGCGAGAACACATACCAGAGTTAACGAAAGATGAAAACATTAATCAATGAGCTGATAAAGAAAATCCGCAAAGTTGTAGTGTATTTCAGAAGATCACCATTAAAAAATGAAACGGTACTTCAAAAATATGTGAAGATTGAACATGGAAAAGAGCTGTCACTTCTTTTGAACTGTACAACCAGGTGGAATAGTCTTTTAACCATGCTGGAACGATTTTCTCTTTTAAAAACCTGCATTCAAAAAGCTCTTATAGATCTTAATCATACAATCCGTTTAGAAGATGCTGATTTTGACTTGGTAAAGAAAATCGTCGATGTGCTGACCCCCAATTAAATTAACAGTAGAAGCAATCTGTCAACGAGATGCTAATTTAGGCACAGCTGATGCCGTTTTGAAATTTCTTATAAAACAATTGTCTAGCAAAAACTCAGCACTCGCCAATACAATGAAAACATCCTTAGTGGAACGTATAAAGCAACGACGAAATGATGATTTAACTGGTGTGTTGAATTATTTACAAAATCCACGAAAAGATTATGAAAATCAGTTATTATCGGATTTTGGAATGGCTTGACTTATTTCCAGTTCCTACACAGGCTTTAGTGAGGGCGCAAATAAAGAGTATTGTTAAAAGACTAAATAGAAGAGATGACACGGAAGAGGAAGATAGGTCAGGACAAACAGATGATGAGCCAAGGCAACAAACCTCCTAACCCCAATTGGCTCTAAAGGAAAAGTTACAGCTGGAAATTAATAAGAGCATGGAATCCCCAGATCCTGAAGTACAAAATGAATCGGGGTTGGTAAATAGTATTAGACGCGAAATGAGCCTGCTCGAAAATGGAGGAGTTCGTAGATATCACTTAGAATTAGTATATAAATATCTATTGCCTATTCCTGCAACCAGTGTAGAACCTGAGCGAGCGTTTTCAGCTGCTGCTTATGTTGGAAATAAACTACGAAACAGGCTTGGAAGTCAAACATTGGATGCTTTGATATTTCTGCGATTGTATTTTCGAAATTCTAAATAGCTTTTTGTATTGTCTTTTTGGTTCCCTATTTTAGTATAGTGTGTATTGTGTTGTGCAACAATATTAATAAATAATTTTTAAGAAATTACTTCAGTTTTTTTTTCATTTGAGCCCAATTGGAAACCACATAGACTTATCTCGGAATTAATCCCGGGATCCCGGGATTACGCTTCAAAAATCCCGTAATCCCGGGATTGAAAAAACATGCTCGAGATTGTATTCTCTAACTGCGACACTACGCCTATGCATGGTGGCAATGAGAAGGAAACCGTTATTCTATTCTGAAAATACATTTTGTCCTATGTGTAATCGTAGGTGGATTGGACTAGCCCGAGGGTCGCACTTTGGCCGCAGGCCGTACTTTGCCCATGACTGGTGTAAAGCAACAAGGAGAATGCGTCGAGAAATAAATTTACTAAATCCAAAACAATTGTGTTGTATTCCTTAAAACAGGTATTTTGTCGTACCATCCTTGTATCATCTGATGACTGTAGGACGTTCGCTCATACGGTATACCAATTTCTCTTTTAGAAGACACAAGTTGCAACAATTTTTTATTAGCTTAAACAATGTATTTCTGCATTCGATACCGAAGATAATTTACTATCGCATCCTTTTCCAATTTAACTGTTTATAAAAAAATGCTGTCAGTAGTATTATATTGACTACTTTATTATAAAATTTGCATAACGGAACGTTTACGCAAATAAATTAACATACAAATCGCTTCCTTACTGCCTTTTTCTGTTAATGTATCCTCGTGCATCCCAGAAAACTATTTCTAAATTTAAATATCGTTTGTGATGAAAAAATAATGGTACACAAACGCATATATTTCTATTTATTTCACTGATAATGGCCTGGAAGTATCAGAAAAATTATGTATTATGTTAGGTCCCATTCAGACACACTTTCGTTGGCATCCTGCCATCTCTCGCAACGTTTCAGTCTCGTTACGATAAATCGACTATTTTCAATAAGTTTAATGACATAGATTGAATGTTTAATTAAGTACGATAGCGCTAGTCACTTTGGTATATCTCCGCTGAAAGAAAATTGTTAATAAATTATTTCTCATATTACTATAGGAAGTACACTGGGACTGAAAACATTATTTTTCATTAGATATATCTTTGCTTTAACGTCTTTATATTAGATAAATGTTTTATTTACTCTTTTGCAATTTAATACTTTATTGGAAAATCTTGGAAATCGTTGAGCTAAGTAGGTCACTAATTCACTGCATGGTGGAAATAAGGAAACTTGATTTTAGAAATTAATTTTAACAAAGTCAACATTTATAAATATATCGGCGAAAATCAGCCCATATTTATCAATTTTTCGCTCAACACTGTTATAAGAGGACAGGGTTTACTTACTCTCGCTATCGCCCAGAGTAGGCCGTGAAATAAAAAAATACACATTTTGACAACGTTGTCAGTTTGACAAATTCGTGACCTAGCGTATTTCGTAGAGTTTTTTTTTAAATTTTATCCTGTTACTAATTAAGTGAATGTGGATAATTTTGAACATCGTGCTGTGATTAAGTATCTTTTAAATAAAGGCATGTTCTTTAACTGAATCCATGATATGCGAGATATACTGGGTGAGGGTTGTCCTTAGTATACAACCGTCAGAAAGTGCGGAAATGAATTTATGCATGAAAGGAGGACCTTGAAATGTATTCCGCGCATTTAATTATGTAATAGTTTGTCCGAGTAGTGGTATATTTTTACATACTTGTAAAATAGTCTTGACACTAAAAGGGTGTCCTCAAGGAGGCGTATTGTCACCGCTACTATGGAGTCTAGTAGTGGATAATCTCTGGATAATCTCCTCAGGACATTAAATGACCAGGAAATATGGACGCAGGAGTTCGCCGATGACATTGTCACAGTGTCCCAGGGGAAATTCCCGGGGACAGTAGCGAGCATCATGCGAAATGCTCTGCGAATTGTGGAAAGATGGTGCCTTGAGGAGGGATTAACTGTCACTCCTCAAAAAAACAAGTTGGTAGCCTTTACCAACATGAGAAAACCAAATGATCGGGTAGCGTAAGGCTGTTTGGACAAGAGTTAGAACTAACCAATGAAGTGAAGTATCTAGGCATAACACTTGATGCGAAACTGAATTGGAGCAGACACCTAGTCAAAGTGGCAGACAGGGCGGCGCAGCTCTTCTGGAGATGCAGAAGAGCTGTTGGCAAGACCTGGGGACTAAAACCAAATGTGGTACACTGGTTGTACACAGTAGTAATAAGGCCAACGATTACCTATGGAGCAGTTGTCTGGTGGAGGAGGACGGAGCGAACGTCGTCGATGGGGCTCCTCACGACAGGCTCTGTTGGGAATTACGGAATTACGGGAGCTATGAACAGCACGGGAACCGCTTCCATGGAGGCCATCGTGGGTCTCCCTCTGCTGGAACTATTTGTAAAAGCGGAGGCAATGGCTGCGATACTGAGGCTGAAGGCCAACGACGTATGGTGTCCTAATAAGGTTGTAGGGAGCCATACAGATATCACAGGAACTATACTGGAAGAGCCTATATTTCAAATGCCGGCGGACAGTATGGCACCTAAAATTAGGTTTACAGCTAAGTTGAACATATTTATACCGACCAGGGAACAGGCAAAAAGTCGCTCGATCGATTGTGGTGCCGGCACCTGGTACACTGATGGATCACAATCTAGTCAGGGGGCAGGTGCAGGCATATGCGGAATGTGCTCTGGAAGGAAGACATCGATATGTCTGGGGAAACATACTATGGTTTTCCAGGCCGAATTGTTTGCAGTCGCAGCCTGCGCCGAGGAAATTCGGGAAGCCGGCTGCGCAAACAAAAAAATTAACATAATGACTGATAGTCAGGCGGCTATTAAAGCCATTATGAACCTATCTACCAGGTCTAAGCTGGTGAAATATTGTAAACAGGTCCTCAATAAACTGGCACAAGACAATACAGTGTCGCTGATATGGGTGCCAGGACATGAGGGAATTAAAGGCAATGAGATAGCCGACAAACTGGCCAAAGAAGGTACTCATAGGAACTTCATAGGACCAGAACCTGTATGTAGAATCACTAAGGATTCCGCTAAAAGGGAGATCTGGTTATGGCTAGAAAAAAAACATAAAAACAAAGGAAGGTTAACGGAAGGTCAACTCCATACCAAAACACTACTAAGGGAGCTGGACGGAAAGTTTTCAGTCAACCTAATTCGTAGTAACAAAAAAAAAATTAAAATAATTACCGGGTTAATAACCGGACATTGTCCTTTAAGGAAGCATTTGTACAGCATGGGCTTGGTTAGCGAGCCCTGGTGTAGGAGATGTGAAAAACAGGAGGAAACTAGCCTTCATGTAATATGCACGTCTGAGGAACTGAAGGAACTCAGACAGAAATATTTCGGGAGAGATCTATTGGATCCTTCGAGTGTACTCAAACTTCCCCTGAGGAGGAGAGTAGCTTTTATCGAGGACACAAGACTAACAGAGTGGAACTGAGAGATCTATTGGGGATAGTACAAAGAGCAGTGTGCTCAAGTGCCTGGACGTGCTGACGTCCAACCCTAAACATAAAAAGAAGAAGAAATCTTGACACTATTACAAACACAGGCTTTCCACGTTTCTGGTTGCGGCTGCTGTGCTAATAATGAAATTATTCTAAAATAAAATAATTGTGGTGCTGGTGAAGTTTCATCAAAGTGCCAGGACGTGCGTGATATTGGTTAATTTAACTAAATATACAACAACTTACTTACTAAATAAAACACAGGAGCGTCGTCCTTAAAGTTAGTATTTATTATTTACATAAAATAAATTGAAGGTTGATATATTTAAAAGTAATTGAATAAAAGTAATATATACAGGAGGAGCGGTAAATAAGTAATTAAAAATTAACACAAAATATACTGAAACGAACATTAAATTGGGCAGTAAATTAATGTGAATTAATTACGATTAAAATAAAATAATCACTACATCGAACAATACAGAATTACCTTTGGATTGCGAAGATGGTCGGCCACGTGGACTGCGAAGATAGACTTGGACAAGTATATGTAGAGCGATGTTTGGCCGGAGGAACAAGAAATTAATTAGTTGAATTAGTGTGAATATCGATTAGCTTAAAAGAATAATATATATTGAGCAATACAGATTACCTTTTATTTGCTGAGATGTAGGGGCACGTGCATTATGGCCGGTACTTGACCAGTACGGTGGTTAAGATGTTTCACTTGCGAAGATTCTAACGAGAAGACTGATAGTTTGTGTCGATGGAACACTAGTCTTGAAAAAGGTCTGTTTTATGACCTACGTTGAGTGGGGATACATATATCTTGAATAATAATTAACCCATTTAGGACCACTATTAGACAAATCAAGGAAAACACAAATTCTTTAAGAAATAAACTTTTATTTAGATATTTATAAACATCCTTTAAAGTAAAAAAAAAACACAAACCATTGATTCTTATAACAATGGACTATATGCCCAAAAAAATATTACAATTATTAATTATGGTAGTCTTTGAAGCAGTGTGAATGTAATGGAACTCCACATTTATTACACATAAATACGGTTGTACTTTTGCATACTCTACAACGTCTCCTCCAATTTTCACGATTTCTTTCAATTAGGTGACCCACGTTATCTAAACGTACACTGGATGATAGAGACGCACTGGAAACACGTCCTCGAAATGATTGTGTTTTACATTTGTTAGCACTAATGAGGCTTCGTACAAGTTCAGACCTGAAATCCAGCTGCGAAATGGGTTTCTCTGTGTATACAAGTCTGTGCAGTTTCCAAGCATTCACCACAATAGTATCTAACATATTTATAAATAACGGCCACCACCATTTTTTTCCAGGAATATTTATTCTGTAATTTGCAACTGCGTTATCGTGTAGATCAACGCCTCCCATATCTTTGTTATATTTGGCAATCATATTTGGTTGTGGCATAGAGATGTCTTTTTTTTCTCTACCATTGTACCGCTTCACAAACACATTAGGCAGTGCAGACTCACAATTGGTTGCTACTGTAACCACAGAATTGTCATTCCAACGGACCACGCTTATTTCATTTACGTGATTGTAACGAGAATCCATTGTACCATGAGGTTTTTTTCCTATAGACTTACAAGTCTCTAAATGGCATTTCAGGATTCTGTTCTCACGTACAGTTCCAGTAACAAAGTATCCTTGACGTTTCAGATGAACTAATAGCTTGTAGCTCGTAAAAAGTTATCAAAGTATACCTTATGAGTCGACTTATTTTCTAATACGTTCAAAAGATTGATGACCACTGTTTCACCTAAACCAAATTCTCTTTTGCCATTTTCACCAGTTTTTCCAGCATAAGGTATAAATTGATATAAATACCCATCGCTAGATGCCAGACACCACATTTTGAACCCGAAACGTACCGGCTTCCCTTTCAAAAACATTTTCGCTGAATGGCGGCCGAAATAGGATACCATTTGCTCATCGATTGATAAGTGATGTCTAAAAACACCATACTTCAAAAAATTGCTGTTCAAGAGATCAGACAGCTGTCTTACTTTCACAAATTTGTCTGCCTTGTCTAATTGATTGTTATCTGCAAGATGAATGTTCTGCTTTATGTCGAGAAATCTGTGCGAGACATCGCATTTTTCACAAATTGAACACCTTTATCTTCATCAGATGACCAGTAAAGTTTTACCTGTGGAAGAGTGTGATACACACTCAAAATCAATATTCCAAAAAATTTCTAGATCATTTTGATCTAAGGCGAATTGAGTACGGTTATTATCTCTCGCATATTTTATGGAGTTTGAAATAATAAGCTAGCCAACATTCTTATAAAACATTTGCATAAAGAAATCAAGCACAGACTTTCCATGTAGCGCCTCAACAATATTCTGTACATTCCCTTCCTCATTTGACGTAGCATCTTCCTCGTAGTCGACGGGCGTTTTACACCAAATAACGTCTTCAAATCTTGCCGTTTTGCTTGGTGTAGATAAAGCTACCTCATGATGTATACCATCCTCTATTTCAATTTCGTTATTCGGACACACTATCTCAAAATTTACCGCTATATCTACATGCAAATTTTCTACTCCACCTATAACATTATCAACAATGTCCTCCTCGTCCGTTATATCATCGACGTCGGATGGTATATAACAAACATCAATTTCCTCATTCCGATCAAGATCTTCAACAATTGCCTCAAGTTCTTTCAAAGTCAACGGTCTGGTAGGATCATCGCGATATTTCACATGACTCTAAAATAATTTTATTATCAACATCAACGACCAACACATACTTCAGAAATGGTTGTACTTACCATTGTATAATATTTCTGTAATCCTCAAGATAAGACTATTATGAACTCTAACTTCTTCAACTTCTCTATCCCACAACGGAAATGAACTGAATAAACTCGCATCACACAACGGATACCCAATAAACTTCCCCCAGACGTGAAAAAGCATGTTCAGACAGGAATATTACTCATGACTACAATTACACCACTTGTCCCAATGTTGCGTTTTCGCAACGCTATGTTTCAAATCCGTTTGAGAAATATTTCCGGAAAAAAGGGGATCGATTTTTTTTCCAAAATAATGTTACGTGAAGTATCTTTTATATGAAACCTCTTAATGATAAATGAAAAAGTAAGTTGTATGTTATTTAATTTAAACTTAGATACACAAGTTTTTTTTCTTGAAAATTCCATAGTTTTATTTTATTTTTATTCAAAATTGAAAATACGATTACCCGTTCCCAAAATGTTTATTAGGTTCTTTAAATATTTATTAACGCCGTGCTACTGACAGTACATCCAAAAATATTACTTTTTAGTACGAAAAAAAAATTTTTTTTTGGTGTTGCGTTAACGCAACTATAGGAATAAATGGGTTAATAAGAAACGCGACCTGAAGAGGTGTTCTATCGATGGCATAAATATTATTGAAATATCCCTTGTGAAATAAGCTTTCTAATGATATGAAATGCCACATAATAATTAAATTAAACAACTTAATGAAATGTATATAGAAATTTCACAGTGAACGTTATGGTTGTAAGCAGGTATAATTCGAGGGGTCTCGCGGTTAGGAATATAACAAAAGAAATGCTTTCTCTTTGCACCCGAATATTCAGAAAAATGTCTTAAGTTAAGATACATTTTAATCTTTTAAAAAACATGCGATATTTTCAGAAGAAATATTATTTTAAAAAAAATGCATAAAATGAAATATTCTTATATATGCGAAGCGTAACAACACATTCTCATTCGGAACATCATAATGAGTAGGGACCGGACATGAGAGGCCCATGACCCATCGCCCACAGGCGTACTATTGAAAATTTGAGTTTTGAATTTTATTTATATAATTGCAAAACAAACGGGTGGTGATCTATAAAATACGAAATACATTTTTATTTGTTTAATTTTGTAGTTCAAGTTGAGTAAAGGAGTATTAATATTAACTAGCAATACTTTCTCAAAGTTCTCTTCTGTAAAATTTGTTCTCTTTGAATAAAATACATCCTTGTAGATAAAAAACGTCCTTTCTAAATCGCAACTGGTTATAGGTGCATACTGGAAATATTATTTTATTTCAGCGTATTTAGCAGTTAGATTTTGAGGCATTGTCTCCATACACAATTGCCGCAATGTTATTAAATCTGTATTTCTATTAAAAACTGCGTCTAACCCTTGCCGAAGGCCACATCCGAAATCACTTGAAATATTTTTCAAATTATTAATAGCCACATCTAATGTGGTTAATACACATTCCCATCATAATTTGATCCTTTACGAATCAGATACATAAGTTGGTCCTTCGAGCCGGATCAATTTCATTCCAAAGAGCCGACATTCCCAACTCGCATCGCATTTTGACAAGCGATGTCAGTTTATTATTAGTATTTACGTTTACTGAAGACGGAACAAAGACGTGTTCGCTGTCAAATATCGATATAAGTAATATAGAAATTTTTAAACGCAAAACAATAGATTTTTTTTCGCCGATTTGTTACTTTTGACGAAACATGGGTTCATTATTATAGGTACACCCTAATCTAAACAACAGTCGAAGTTATTGCTTGACGTACTGACTAACAATTGGTGTAGACTACGTAGCGGCGTTTGACTGTAACTGCATCCTGTGTACGCGCGTAATTCAAATTTCCGAAATTTTTGGGTAACAACTCGCATATTATTTGTAAGTTTACGAAATATTTAAAGCACTATTAACAATAAACTGTAACTGTTTAACTGTTAAATACTAATATGTTAAATTTATAAAATGAAATAATAAAATATGCTAGCTAATCAAAATATACATTGAGGTACTAAAATAGTGCGAATATAACACTAAATAAATTATTCGTTAATAATGAAGTGTTGATACATAAATAGCATATGATTGTTTACAAAAAAAAAAACGTTTGCATATAATCCTTACTCTAATTATAACCAGTTGGCTGTAAAGGTTTTCCACGAGATAAAATCAGAATTTTCTACTTCGACACTTTTTCAATAAAATCATTCATTTCTTAAGAACTTTCTTATTTAATGCTATTGACTTTTTTGTTTTTCTATCCCATTTCTATTATTTTAAGCGTTTTCTATTGATCTGTGCTCATACTTTATAAGATACTGCCGTCGTTTGAGATAATATTATTGTCGATATACAATTTAATCTATTCGATTTTCATCTTTGAATTTACGTCCTTTGTCCTAGCGTAGTTTTCGTCTCTGGTAAGATATTACTGATTTCAAACATACGCACACATATACAGGCTGATTCATTTTCGGCCCTCACCATGGGGATCTCGCTTATTATTGGAAATCGAGTATAGGTTTAAACTTGGCAAAGTTGTTAAATTTTGTGTTTGTTATAAATCCGTAAAGAAAATAGACCTGTGACAAATGACCTTCGTTATTTAAAAAAAAACGCGAAAACCCCATTTTCTTCTTTTACCTGTAGCACCGACATTTGGCCTTGTAGAGAAAAAATAAAAACACATCCTTGTGGCCATTTCTAAACCTCTATCCAGTGGTGTACATTTTTATACGACGTTTCGTTTCTTTCTAGCCATCATCAACTATCTAATTTCTTATAGGCGCCATATTGGATTTAGACATCTTCAGAAAGAGTTTTTTTTCTGATTTCAACCATGTACCACATGCTGACTATAGTTTTTGACATTAGGTTTTATTTGAAATAATAAATTATAAGATTAAATAAGGTAGCTTTTGGAATTTCAATATGTCAAACTTTTCATTTATTGTTCATTAATAATACAAAAATGTCATACACTAACGAAGAGAAACGAGATATGATAAGTATTTTTTATTCTTCGAAACGAAATTCAACAGTAGCGAGTACAAGATAACAAAAACATTAATAAAAATACATAGAAAAGTAAACAATAAACAATTACAGTAAATGTTCAATTATCTGGCCATCTTCGGTAATGCACAATTGGGCACGCCTTCTGGCATTTTGTACTGCCCTTTGTATAGTTCTTCTAGGAACTGCATCGAAGGCATTCTGAAGTCTATCTCGTAGTTCTCCAATGTTTTGTGGCGCATCTAATTTATAAATATTATTTTTAGCATATCCCCATAAAAAGAAATCTAGCGGACTTAAATCAGTGATGTCGCAGGCCATCAACAACTCCCCTATTTCCAATCCAACGGTTTGCAAACTCTTGATTTAAGAAATTTCTAACAACAGCTGCATTGTGTGCTGGTGCGCCATCTTGTTGCCACCATAAATATTGTAATTGATTTAATGGGATATTGTCGTCAAGATAGTCAGATACGTATGTACGTAAAATGTTTAAATATCTTTCTCCATTTAAATGTTCTTCATACATAACTGGTCCTAAGAGACGATTTGCCAAAATACCCATCCAAACGTTTATTCCAAAACGATGTTGTGGTCTTCTAGCCCTGTTTTGTCGGGGATTTTGTACTGCCCAATAGTGCTCCGTATTTCTGTTGAACATTCCAGAATTTGTAAATTTTGTTTCATCTGACCAGATGATTTTGCTTAAAAAATTGTCGTCATTTTCTATCCTTCCCACTAACCAATTACAATATTCTAGCCTTCTCAAATTATCTCCAGGCAATAAAGAGTGACTAACATGGATCCTGTATGGTTTAAACCTACTTTTATGTAAAGTTCTCCAAACTCTGGACTGGCACAAATTTAATTCTGACGCTACTTCGCGTGTAGAAATTGATGGATTATTATGTATCTATAAAAATACAAGAGTAACATGAAATTTGAAAACACGCTTTTAATTTACCATTTGTAAAATATCTTGTCGATTTTCATTTAAATTCCTGTTGTCTTGACCATTACGCGGCTTAGTAAACGATCCATTCTCGACCAAATTTCTGTCGAGATCTAGAAAAATGGTACGATGAGGCTGTTGTCGTTCTGGATATAATTGTAGATATCTTGTACTCGCTACTGTTGAATTTCGGTTCGAAGAATAAAAAATACTTATCATATCTCGTTTCTCTTCGTTAGTGTATGACATTTTTGTATTATTAATGAACTATAAATGAAATGTTTGACAGATTGAAATTCCATGGCTACCTTATTTAATCTTATAATTTATTATTTCAAATAAAACCTAATGTCAAAAACTTTAGTCAGCATGTGGTACATGGTTGAAATCAGAAAAAAAAAACTCTTTCTGAAGATGTCTAAATCCAATATGGCGCCTATAAGAAGTTAGATAGTTGATGATGGCCAGAAAGAAACGAAACGTCGCATAAAAATTTAGAGTACACCACTGGATAGAGGTTTAGAAATGGCCACAAGGATGTGTTTTTATGTTTTCTCTACAAGGCCAAATGTCGGCGCTACAGGTAAAAGAAGAAAATGGGGTTTTTTTCGCGTTCTTTTTTTAAATAACGAAGGTCATTTGTCACAGGTCTATTTTCTTTACGGATTTATAACAAACACAAAATTTAACAACTTTGCCAAGTTTAATCTATACTCTATCTCCAATAATAAGCGAGATCCCCATGGTGAGGGCCGAAAATGGATCAGTATTCAAAGATACAAACAATTCAACGTAAGTAATTTCATAGAGCACGGCAGAATTTTTGTCTACAGTCGCAAGTAAGGAATGATTCCCGGTATATGATACCATGTTGAAGCTGGATATAATATACTGGGTGTATTTTTTAATTTAAAACAATATATCAAATATCAAAAAATAAACAGTTCACGAAAAATAGAGATTTAAAATTTAATAATTCAATGGAGGAAATACAGACGATAGCAAAAAAAAGTAGACAAGAGATCTCGTGTTTTGTAAACGTGGCTTTATTAACTTGTCATCAGTGTCCAGTCATTATTCTATGGAATATCAAATAATTATCAAAACATCTTCTACCTGATTAATACGAATAAAAATATAATTAAAAAACATCGTGAAAATATTAACGCATTTATATTATTTCTTTCCGCAATTTCACGTATTTTGAAACCTCTACTCAATTCTGCAATAACATTGACACCATATGCATTTATGGAAGGCATCTTTATAATAGTTTAATATCAACTGTAAAGTTGGCAATGTTGATAGATAACCAAATATTGACAAGTAACTTTGAAGCCGCTCTTACACTAATCATTTTGGGAAAGTCTATGACAGAAACCTGTATTTGTGTGCTACTTTTTCTTGCTTTTGACTGTACATTAGTGCTAGAATGAGTCACTGTCTCCCTCCATGTAGGTGGGGTGAATTTTGAAATTTTAAATACGAACTGGTATATTTTATAACAGATTCGAATTCTACTGGAAAAAGTACAATTCATGATAGATGGCGCTTAAATCGATGAAATTCAATTTTTTTTCAATTTCTCGCATTGATAACCTATGCATACGATTCTGCGATACTTGCACAATAAAAAATACGTTTTCTTTGTAAATAATAAAAATTAGTCTTAGAAAAACTTTATTCATTTTACAAATTTCGAATAGCTGGGAAAATGTCACCTGTAGAAATGTAAATTGCTGGTGAATTAATTCCTTTTAGCGTAACCCAACAATAACGACGTGTGCCACTTTGGGGTGCTTGACTAAAATGAGTCTTTTCATCTCTCGCGTATCAGGGTGATTCATTTATGAAAGTTCCTTCGCCTCTTACTTATCAAAGTGCTAGATTTCCTCTCGCCTCATCATCTTTCAATTAAAGTAAGTACTCAAAATGATGGCCTTCGACTTCAATGCGCTTATTAATCCTCATTTCAAATGAGTGTAGACAACTAAAAAGTGTATCTTCTTGAATTTCGACACAAGTATTTCTGATTCGCTCAATCATATTTTCACCTGTTGTTGATACTTGATTGTATAGTTTGCTTTTGAGATAACCCCACAAAAATAAAACTAGCGAAGTAAGATCTGATGATCTAGCAAGCCAATTTATTGGACCAGCTCTACCGATCCAGCGACCATTGTAATTACGAAGTAAGAAAGAACGTCTAGACCTCATGTTTGAAGCGACAATATTAATAGAAATAATTAACTACTTTACAGACAATTAAAAGATGAATACATTAATCTTTTGATAACAAAAAAAATTAAAGAAATATTATTCTAACAGAAGTAGTAATACTGCAAATAAACCCCCAAAAAAAATGGAAAATAATAATTGTGAAGATCAATAGAAAACATTATTATTATTGTTATTATTTAGAGTATGGCAAACATGGATTAAAAATACACATCTACGCAAAACGAATTTAAATATTAAAATCAAATACATTAATCCATTCCAACACGTAATCAAAGGCTTCAAAGAAGGCACTCATCTCACCTCCATATGCTGTAAGGGGACACACAACCGTAACAGTAAAAAGAATAATTTAAACCGCAAGTTCGAAATAAAAAGGCCAACTGAGATCTTTATCTTCAACGCCGGCTCCTAGTAAATATGTCAACGAATATTATCTCAGCAATCTGCACCATGTGAGTTAATGGGGCTTTACAAAAGATGTTAGTGTTAGAAGTACGATGTGTAAATGTGGAACATTGACGGAAAGTAATGCGTGGAACACGAAAGTTAACATCAGAGAGCAAGTCCGAACAGTCAATCCGACCACTGATAAGTTGATCCAAAAAATTTGCACTATGCAGCTTTCTACGATCAGACACTGACTGAACGCCAGCTGCTCCAGCAAACGAGAGAATAGTCAATTCAACGATTCGGATAAATGCCTGATGTCATGAAACTTAGATATTTCAAAAACTGAATTCTCTCCACAACAACATTCTGAGCGTAGTAAAATGGATACCAAATAACAGATCCATACTCAAGCTTACTCACAAAGGCAATGTATAACATTTCGAGAAGATCGACGTTATTGAAAAATTTACTGGATCGTAAGATAAAATCTAATGCTTTACTCGCTGAAAGGCACTTGTTTTGCACGTGAAAACTGAAGCTTAAGCAGTGATCAAAAGTTATTCCAAGATCCCTCACGGAAGTGCATACGACCGTTTATAGAATATGCGGACGAAATTGGTGTTTATTTCCTAATAAAGGAATGAAAACCATTTATTTATATTCAGCGTCAAGTGATTGGTACTAGAACAATTGAAGATAAATATACTTTCTTGCAGAACTTTTCACATAAGCATTACTTGACACTACATTAAATATTTTAATATCGTCAGCAGAACCCAAGGCATTAGAAGGTAGACTTGTAAGTAAATCATTTATGAACAGTAGGAATAATAAAGGCCCTAGATTGGAACCTTGGGAAACCCCAGAAGTAGATATGAATGCATCAGATAAGTAACCATTATAAAAAAACATAATTAAGCCTATTGTCTAAATACTACTTCGTAAGTCTAAGAAGACAAGGAGAGAAGCCAAAAGAGGAAACTTTATTGAGAAATATTACATGATCGATAGTATTAAATGCGCAGGAGTAGTCAAAATAAATTCAATTAACCTGACCCTGACAATCAATCAATAGTATCACTAACATATTGTGTGAAAGTTGCCAGGTTAGTTACAGTAGATCTCCCAGAGAAGAAGCCATGCTGTCGCGGAGAAATATAAGAGCGAATATTTGAAAATATGGGATTATACAGGGTGTCCAGAAACTCTCCTGACAAACGAAGACCGGAGATTCCTCTGATAATTTTAAGACAATTAAACCCAAATTCACCTAGTCCGAAAATGCTTCCTAAGGGAGCTAGAGTTCTTTGAAGATGGCGCCTTGTATTTATTTTTTTTAAATTCCTCCAGAACGCTTCTATTTAGAAAAACAAAAACTGGTATGCTTATTTATCCTCCAGAGATGAATCGATTCCATCAATTGCGAATTTCTAGTACCGGTCATAGGCGTCCGTTTTGGGTAGGTCAACGGTTATTTTAAGGAATAACTTTTTTGTCTTTAACTTTTAAGCATTTGTGACACTAGATTATTAAATTTTCAGGTATTTCAGTACTAAACGGTACTCTTACTTTAAGTCGGTAGGATACACCGTTTTCTAGAAAAATCGATTTGTAAATTTTTCGTTTTTTCTTCATTAAAGTTCAATTTTTTATTTTTTGCAATAGTTAGCTCTGAACTGCCAACAGAAGTAAAACCTACGTTTTTCATTGTCAAATTGTTGTCAGTTCGCGAAGTTTATCTTTTCATTTTTTACTTTGTGTTATTCAAACACAACGATTTCAATTTAAAAAAAAATGGTTTTTACTAATGAGGAATACGCCGATATGCATTTAGTTTATGGCGAAATGAGGTGTAACGCTCGAGCGGCGCAACGTAGATACGCTGAAAAATTTCCCAATCGTCAGCATCCCACTCACTCAACATTTACAGATCTTCATCAACGATTAAGAGAAACAGGTTCAGTGGTCCCAAAAAATAATGAAACAGTGTTACATAATGATGTAACAGCAGAACATGAAGATGTTATTTTAATGGAAGTTGAGGAAAATCCAGAAATTAGCGTTCGAAGACTATCTGCCATGGACCCCACAATTTCAAAATCTTCCGTAGGAAATATCTTACAAAAAGAAAATTTATATCCTTTTCATTTTACAAAGGTGCAAGCACTGCTAGAAGGAGATTTTCCTGCTCGCGTAGAATTCGCTAGATGGTTACAAAATCAGAAAAATCAAGATGAAGATTTCTTCAGGAACATTTTGTTTGGTGACGAAGCTACATTCTCAAAAAATGGAATTTTTAATGTACATAATGCACATTATTATTCGTACGTTGGTGACAATCCCCACGTTGTTCAAGAATTTAAGCATCAGCATAGGTTTAGCATAAACGTCTGGATAGGAGTAGTTGACGATTATCTACTTGGACCTGTGGAATTACCTGCTCGTTTAAATGGTGCTGATTACTTACATTTCCTGCAAAATATTTTACCTGATTTGTTAGATGAGGTGCGTTTAAATATTCGACAAAACTTATGGTTTCTACAGGATGGCTGTCCGGCCCACTTTAGCAGGAATGTACGAGACTTTCTAGATAATAATTACGAAGACCATTGGATTGGAAGAGGCGGTCCAGTTGCTTGGCCAGCAAGGTCGCCGGATTTGAATCCTTGCGATTATTGTGTTTGGGGATACATAAAAGCATTTGTTTATTCCGTTCCGATACAAAATCGCGCACAACTCTGGCTAAGGATACAAGATGCTTGCAACGAATTTAGAAATAACTTTGGAATTTTTGCAAGAATTCGGCGTTCTCTAAGCAAAAGGGTAAACTTATGCATAGAGACTAATGGTCATCACATCGAGCCACTTTTGTAACAATCTACCTTTGATACTTGTTCTTTTTTTGTTAGTTTCGTTCCATTGTAATAAATAATTTGTTTTTAATTTATTAAATTAATTTTCATCCATGCCTTGATAGTCCAAGCCAAAAATCGTCGCTAAAAATAAGTAGGTACATAATAAATTGAACTTTAATGAAGAAAAAACGAAAAATTTACAAATCGATTTTTCTAGAAAACGGTGTATCCTACCGACTTAAAGTAAGAGTACATTTTAGTACTGGAATACCTGAAAATTTAATAATCTAGTGGCATAAATGCTTAAAAGTTAAAGACAAAAAAGTTATGCCTTAAAATAACCGTTGACCTACCCAAAACGGACGCCTATGCCCGGTACTAGAAATTCGCAATTTATGGAATTGATTCATCTCTGGAGGATAAATAAGCATACCAGTTTTTGTTTTTCTAAATAGAAGCGTTCGGGAGGAATTTAAAAAAAAATAAATACAAGGCGCCATCTTCAAAGAACTCTAGCTCCCGTAGGAAGCATTTTCGGACTAGGTGAATTTGGGTTTAATTGTCTTAAAATTATCAGAGGAATCTCCGGTCTTCGTTTGTCAGGAGAGTTTCTGGACACCCTGTATAAATAATGTTCATATATTTTAGCGAAATTGGAAAGAATAGCAATAGTGGTTAGATATACTGGTTTTGTCTCCTTTTTTAAAAACAGGAATTATTCTGGCTCGCTTCCACAATCTGGGAAAGACAGATGATGATATGGAAATATTAATAATCTTTTGTAAAGGAACTCGAGCATCCTTCACAAAAAGCTACGTATTAAATCGTCCCCTAGTGTGTATTTATTCGGGATGGAGAACGTAATTTCTTTCAACTCAGAAATAGATTTTGGAGGTATCCAAAGTAGAAGAGCTCCATACTATGGACGTCAGAGGTAGATGTATTAACAGGGGTAGTATATACGCTAGAGAAAGATTGAGCGAAGGATATAACAATATCTTGAATATTATCCATTCTCAAAAATTCTTTTATTGTAAATACCACTACAATATTGTTTCGCCATACAATGGCTTCATCAGGTGGATGAAATACTGTATGGCGAAACAATATTGTAGTGGTATTTATAATAAAAGAATTTTTGAAACTAGAAGTTCTAATGCCGAAAAAATTTCAGAGGTGCTATTAGATACTTTGGAAAAATTTAAACTTTCGAAAGACCAAGTATTAATGTTTATGACCGATGATGGCGCAACCATGTGTTCTGTAGGCCGGTCTCTTAGAAAATATTGTCCTAACTTCTTACATATTACTTGTAAACTCCATGCTCTACACCTTGTGGCAGAACAGGTTCGTAGATGTTATCCAGAGGTAGATGCTTTAATATCGAGTACTAAGGCAGTATTCCTGAAATCTCCAAAACGTATTCAGAAATTTCACGAATTGTGTCCCCATGCCCCTGAGCCAACACAGCCGATTCTGACACGTTGGGGTACATGGTTACGGGCTTTTACTATCATGAACATTTTGAAAAAATTAAGGACGTGGTTTTATCATTCGATCCGAAAGAAAGTGCAGCTATCAATACAAGCCAGAAAAAATTTGAAGATGCCCAGATTAAAATGGATTTACAAAATATTCGTGAGAACTACTTGGGACTAGAAGAAGCAATAACAAAATTAGAAAATTCGTCGCTGTCGTTAAGAGTATTCACTGCAAATCGTTAAAGATGTTCACGCACAACTGTGTGCTGTAGAAGACGCAAAAAGTGAAAGTGTTCTAAATAAATTTGAAAGTGTTTTAGACAGAAATGCAGATTTTAACACCTCAACACGTATTTGTGAGGGCACGTCTACAGATGCGTTAAGTTGCTTAAAAAAGTATTTTGATTATGCGAATATAACATCACTAGATGTAGAACGCTCGCTTTCCGAGTATAAACATATTTTTTCGTCACGGCGGACATGTTTTCCAGAAATAACCTTAGAAACGCACCTAATGTTGAAAATATACAATCGAGTTTCTCCAGTTTGTCAATTCTTGGAAGACGCTTAAAACGGTAAGTGTTTTTTAAACCCTCTGTCGTGCACACAATCACTGATTCATACATTTTCCATTTTATTTATAGGTACATACAACGCTGCTATAATATGTACTATTCTGATTTTTCGTGTGTTTATGGATATTACTTTAATAGCAGAAAACCAAATGTATATTTAATTATTTCTGATAGAATAAATGTCTCTACTTTTATACTTATATCGGTAACAAGCTCATGTTGCGTCCCTATTCTATCGCATATTCTATTATATTAAGAATTACACTCCCATATCGGCGCTCATGGCGCGCACGGAAATTGGTCTGCTCTACTCATGTATAATAGTCAGGATATCCGAAGATATTGTCTGACTGCCAAAGTTTACTCTAGATCATTTAGTATTATCCAGGGTACACGTATAGCATTCTGCCACGGACGCGAGTTGGTTTACACTCACAATTAAATTCTTAATTAATAATAAACTAAAAAAATTAAATAATTCAAATGAAATAATGGGCTATAGAAAAATTGTCATTGACATTTAATTATTAAATTACCCTTTACGTCAAAAACAGGTGAAAAACTATAACGGGAGAATTAATAAAAAAACAAATAATAAATAAATAGCGATTACAAGAAGGATAATTCATGGAAAATGGAAATGTTTTCTTTTCACAGCTTTATTCATTATAATTAATTCAAAAGGCTTCGTACTCTGGTTAAGAATTTAATGTCTGAAAAAAAATATAAAGAATGACGAGCAATTCATTAAATCTGATCCTCGCTTTATATGGTCTTAGTTGCAATCACGGCAAGAATCTACTCGCATACTTGGAGTTATGCATAACGAATGGATAATAAATAGTTAATTGACGAAGGAGATACTTGTTGAAACTTCATTATAACGCTAAGAAATAAGTAATTAATAGTCGTCTGGATGCTTATAAAATTGAAGACGTTGGTTGATGTGGTTCCACGTTACGCTCCATCACATTAACTGCAGATTGTTTTTTGCTGTCAGTTGTTTCGTCCACAGATAACCACAGTTTTTTATTTTTCAGTGTGGCTTTGATTTTATTTTCAACCTGTTTACGCACCGATGGTAAATTCCTTCGTAACGTTGTCGTGCTCGGTAATGTTTGATTCGCGTATTTATTCCAAAATGAAATAAATGAATCATTACTTAACAAGGTAAACGGCAGTGTACACACAATCATAGTTACACATAGTTCATGTAAAAACTGTTGTCAATTAATTTTGTTATTATTGTGCTTCGAACTGCTTACGTGTTCTTTACAATGTGTTTTTGACCAACACTTTAGATATGTATTTCACACTAAACATTTAATTTTTGAGCCATCGTATATTAAGTCCGGGAAATCCATAATAAACTTATTCACTTCGTCTGACAACGGTCGTTTTCTCGATTTATGTGTCGACGACATTTTATTACGTATGCTTACACTTACATGCAGTCTAAGCAAGTACCAAACACATACTGAATGCTTTTTATTAGTTCTGATGCAATACAATCATCCTCACATCGGCGCACATGGCGCGCATGGAAATTGGTCCACTCTATACATGAATTCACATAATTCATCTCACAACTATGTCCCTTCTCAGAAACGTAATTGAAAAAAATACATAGACATATCGGCTCAGGAATTCAATAGATATTATTCAGCTAGTTTTGTTCATGAGGTAAGAGTTGGTATAATTAAAAAATCTCTTGTTAAATGGGCGTTCACTTGGGTCCTAATCATGTGGTATGTTCGTCTACTTGCTAGATCATGAAAAGGGAATATACCTTTGGTAAATTTTAAAATGGAAGATAAAGATGCAAAAATGTATATGTATATGAATGTATGAAAAATTTAGAAAATATGTATTTTCCTGTAGTTGATAGAAAACTGACACATTGTTCAATCAAAAATCCTGAAGAAAAGTGGGAATTTCCCCGTTAGCAACACTTTTCGTGGCGATTTCGGTTAGCAACACTTTTCTTCATTTAATTTATTAGCGTAAATTGTAAATGAAAAATTATGTTTTGTTACTATGTCAACAAACGCTCGACATACCTTGATAACATATTATTTAACTACACGAAAAAATCGCATGATCTATATGTTAGAAAAGTGAATTTCCATGTTCGTGTAAATTTGATTCACTTGGAGCTGCGCTCACTCGTGAATTCAAACATTTACACTCACTGGAAAACTATCACTTTTCTAAACTTGTAGATCAATATACTATCTATACACTTAATATGCATCTGGCATATAATCTAACCTCTAGTTATCAATATATTTTGAATTAAAATTTTATTAAGACTTATTGAAGTCGCAACCGAAATATTAATTAAAACATTGGTAATGTGCAAAATGTGTCATGTGTACGAGGGGAAAATGTCTTTAACATGATTTATAACGCTATTAAATGCCGTTTTTTAATTATTTTCCGATACTTTTTTAAAACCCCAAGCAGTATACAATTTCAAGGGTAATCTTATTCACCGCTAACCAATTGAATTACTGCGTAACATCATGTCCGTAATTTCAAATCACTAATTTGTTGGGAAAACGTTTAAATGGGATAATTGGTGTCATTTGGATGCGTATTACGTACAAGATGACGCGATGTAAATACCTTTTTTTTTAAATTCTTTTAAATTGTATTCTTTTCACGCAATCTATGTATCATATTGTAAACAGGGTTAGTTAAAAGTATGGAGACGGCGATTTATTGTCGTTAATATTCATTTTAGGGAATTATGTGCAATATAAAAGTTTGTTAGGATATTTTGATCTACATTTGAGAATATTTGAATTTTTTTTTCTTCAATTGTTTTTTAGTTACGCCTGTCCGCGCAGTTTTTTTAAATAGAAACAAGTAAATTTTACTCTACCATTCGATAGAGAATTTTTTTCTCTTTACAATAATATTTTTGTTTTTTTAAAATTCATTTTAATAACTTTTTTACAAGAAAAATTAAACAAATTATTAACAAAGTAAATTAAAGTAAGTGTTCAAATTGTCGTCCATTAGTAATTTGACAATGACCCAATCGATTTACAAAACCCCGAACGGAGTTCTGTAAAAAATCTCCGGAAATTTCTTGTATCGTTCTGGTAATTCGGATTTGTAAATCTTCGACGTTATCGGGCTTATCTTTGTAAACTTTGTTTTTTACGTATCCCCAAAGAAAAAAATCTAAAGGACTTAAATCTGGCGAACGGGCTGGCCATTGAATGGTTCCTCGTCTTCCAATCCATCTGTGGTGAAAAACGCTGTCCAGATATTGACGAACATTTACACCATAATGTGGTGGGGCGCCATCTTGCTGGAACCAGATACTGTCATTGGGCAGGTGTTCATTGTTTTCATGAGGATAGAGCGTAGCACAAGCAGGTATTATTTCATTTTGCAATAACTGCAAATACAGAGCCGAAGTTCAATTGCCATTGATGAAAAAGGGACCGATAATATGACCGCCTAGAATGCCAACCCAAACATTAACCTTTTGGGGGTACTGCGTATGGTGCTCCATCTCTGTTTACTTCACCGGTTAGGCAAAAAGTAGCTTCGTCAGAGAAAGGAATATTGTTGACAAAATTTTCATTATTATTGCAAATATTTAACATTTCTTCAGAAAATTGTAATCTCCTATCAAAATCATCTTCCGTTAACTCGTGTACAAGGTGTACCTTATAAGGTTTATACTTTTCACTTTTTAAAAATGACACGATCGATAACTGTGAAATATTGAAATTGGCCGCTAATTGATTGGTTGATAAATGGGGATATTCAGATACAGCCAATAAAATATCCAGTTTGTTATCATCGCTTTTTGCTGTTCTAGGTCTACCACTCCTTGGCAAATCTTTAACGCTACCCGTTTGTTCAAAGCGTCTTAAAGTTTTACCAACAACGGATTTAGAAATTGGATTTCTATTTGGATGCGTATCATTAAATAAATTACAAAAGTCTTATAAACTTCTGCGTCTATCTCCATAACCCAACATCATAAGTATTTCAATTCGTCCATGTTCACTTAAATTCGCCATTGTTAATATTAACAGCAACAAATTGTAGAAATAAATTATTTCTCTCAAAGATTTGACGTACACAATAACCACTGATAAAATTATGTCGCTCAAGTTTGTTTATCGCTACGCTTCTGTCTATCTGCGATGTACCGAACATCTGTTAAACACATGAACCGGCCTTTTCCTATAAAAAAGTTATTAAAATGAATTTTAAAAAAACAAAAATATTATTGTAAAGAGAAAAAAATTCTCTATCGAATGGTAGAGAAAAATTTACTAGTTCCCATTTAAAAAAACTGCGCGGACAGGCGTAACTAAAAAACAATTGAAGAAAAAGAAAAATTTTTTCAGATCGAATGATAAAACCATGTCCTTAATTTTTTCAAAACGTTCATGATAGTAAAACCCCGCCCGCAACCATGTACCCCAACGTGTCAGAATCGGCTGTGGTGGCTCAGGGGTATGGGGACACAATTCGTGAAATTTCCGAATACGTTGTGGAGAATTCAGGAATACTGCCTTTATACTCGATATTAAAGCATCTACCACTGGATAACATCTACGAACCTGTTCTGCCACAAGGTGTAGAGCATGGAGTTTACAAGTAATATGTAATAAATTAGGACAATATTTTCTAAGAGACCGGCCTACAGAATACATGGTTGCGGCACCATCGGTCATAAACATTAATACTTGGTCTTTCGAAAGTTTAAATTTTTCCAAAGTATCTAATAGCACCTCTGAAATTTTTTCGGGATTACATTGTTCTAGTCGTCTTGATGCTAATAAAATTGAAGACGTTGATTGATATGGTTCTATATTAGGCGCCATCACATTAACTACAAATTGTTTTTTGATAACCACAGTTTCTTATTTTTCAGTTCGGCTTTGATTTTATTTTCAACTTGTTTACGCACCGATGGTAAATTCCTTCGTAACGTTGTAGTGCTCGGTAATGTTTGATTCGCGTATTTATTCCAAAATGAAATAAATGAATCAATACTTAACAAGGTAAACGGCAGTGTGCACACAGTCATAGTTACACATAGTTCATGTATAAACTGTTGTCGATTAATTTTGTTATTATTGTGCTTCGAACTGCTTATGTGTTGTTTACAATGTGTTTTTGACTAACACATTAGATATGTATTGCACACTAAACATTTAATTTTTGAGCCATCGTATATTAAGTCCGGGAAATCCATAATAAACTTATTCACTTTGTCCGACAGCGGTCGTTTTCTCGATTTATGTGTCGACGACATTTTATTACGTATGCTTACACTTACATGCAGTCTAAGCAAGTACCAAACACATACTGAATGCTTCTTATTAGTTCTGATGCAATACAATCATCCTTATATCGGCGCACATGCGCGAAATTGGTCTGCTCTAGTAATTAATATTGAATGGTATGATCCAAATGCAAAATCTTTTCTATATACAGTGATAAGTATGAATTTAAAGAAAGTATAGCAAGCGCCAATTAAGTTGGAGCGAGGAGGGGGTGCGCAGAAGCCGTTTTTAAAAACGTCCACCCCCACTACTCAAGGAATTGTCAGAATGCATTTGTCATTGACGTTTGACGGAACATAATGTCTTTGCTAGGGGATCATAAAGTGATACACGCTCAGAGGTTAGAATTATCTGACATTTGATGTAAAACCAAATTCAAATATCCCCACTACTTCTAATCCTGCGCGAACTTACCCCTCCTCGCGCCAACTTAATTGGCGTTTGCTATAATTAGCTAAATGCATATAAACTAAACTAAATCTATGTATAACAAAAAACACACAAAACAATTATGAATATTATTGTTTTTGCATGGAATATATGCATATACGGTGTCAAACAAACACCTTTATCTTAAGTTTTCTTAACAATATGTTTAATACCTAAACATAATCATAAGAAAAAGTACCTGTGGACGCTTTGTAAGGTACTGCACAATTCTTTGTTTAGTTTTACTGCACCCCATATTCTACACTTTAATTATAATCATCATACTGAAGATGACAACCTAGTTGTCGAAGTATGTATTTGGGATACGATTATTAATTGTGGTAAGGGCTTTTATACCTTTTTTGAGTTTTTACTTGACCACAGTCTCCAAATAAATACTTTTCACAAAAGACACGATGTTGTGTAGACCAACGCTCCATTTTAACAACTGTTAACAACTCTAACAAAATTTCCAAAGCCTACTTCATTTAAATATTTTCATTCGAAATAACCAATTTGTTTTTGTGTTATTAGCAAAATAAAATAGGTAATACATTTTTTCTATTTCGATGCTATAAAGTGCACTTTTCGACACCCGTTTGGGTTGCATAAAGTATTACTTTTTCGCACGAAAAATTTTGTTTTTAGAGGTTGGTCATTGCAAAAATCAATCTAAATTTTAAACTTAAAATGACATATAACACCGCCGATTTTCAAATATTTAAAATGCTCTATACTCTATTTTTAAAGTAGAGAGACGAATTTCTGAACAGACCACTTTGACAGTGAAATCTCATTGGTTGAAAGCAAGGCCAAATTGCTTTCAACCAATGAGATTTCACTGTCAAAGTGGTCTGTTCAGAAATTGGTCTCTCTACTTTAAAAATAGAGTATAGTAAAACATCAATGCTACCTACTTCAAGAAAAGAAAATTTCTACGATTTTCGTACAAAACATGCCTCTTATTTTAAGACTTTTTGAACTTTTAATGTCCGAAATAGAAAAAATAGTATAAAATACACGTTTCATAAGACATTTTAGTGCACTTGTTCTTTAGAAAACTCGCCTTGCGGCTCGTTTTCTAAACTTGAACGCGTGCACTAAAATCATGTCTTATGGAACTTGTACTTTAATATACTATTACCGCACGCTGTACAATCAAGTCATTTGCAGATGTTTTTCTTTGGTAAGCGCGAAATTGCGAACATTTGGTTTTTAGCGACGTTTTACTTCAATTTATTCGTATTGAACTATTCCACCACATTTAAAATTTGTAGTTTGTTTATCGATTTCCGAATATTTAAAGTTAAAATATGATTTATCGTAGAACTATGTACAAACGTACATGTTAAAGACAGCATTTACGAGCGAGTTTAAATTTATTTATTCTAAAACCTATAAAAGAACACTCATTTACAAATGCACATTGCATGTATTAGGACAGAAACGCGTTCCATTTAATACATGCCACATAGAAGTTTAAAATATTGCCGCTGCACGCAGCTTTACATACGAAAGGCGGTCGCTTCCCTGAATTTATTAGAGTAAAGCGAATACTTAGCTTTACCTACTGCGATCGTCGTCTTTCGATTTGTTTCTAGCTAACCCCGTTGATTTTATATTTGAAAGCTTTGTTCTTCGCCTGGAACGTTGAAAAGCGGGATCAAGCAACTTCACTTTTTATCGGATTTGTATATGTGGATGTGTGTGGCACGGTGCAAGCCACAATTTCGTAAATAGTTTCTGATCGTCGCTTTTAATTATTCACTAAGATCTCCAAGTGTAAATTAACCAACTTTGAAGTCCGCAAACAAGTCCGCAATAACTTTTCTTACACGCGATATGTTCCGGAATAGGTGCACTTTGTGTTAATTACGTGATGAAAGGTTGCTCAAAGTATGTGGTATTTCTCTATTTTACTTCATGATTTAATTTAATTCAAAGTTGTTTCTAGTTTTATTAAATATTCATATGCATAAATGTTGAATTTAGTAAATATGTCCGAATTGATTGCTTAAGCGGTTTCAACAGGAGTGCATTTGCTTTAATTTTAAATTTTGAATATTAAATTAGTTCAAATATACAAATACGAAGGCAGATTGATATAAAAGGTGATCCAATTAATGCTTTAGGATTTTAACCCATTATGACCTGGCGTTACATATAACGGGTGTTCAGAAACATTCGAAGTCAAGTGGGCTCTGAACAAAAAATCGTATATCTTTACTTAAGTATCTGATTTGTAATAATTATTAAATGTCAACTGTTGTCTGTCAAAAATCAATCTATCTCAGACATGACTTCATATTTTCAAGGACTACTTTGACTTCGAATGTTTCTGAACACCCGTTATGTAACGATTGTAGTGATCTACAATATAGTCGTGTATGTCTATAATTGCGATTATATCCATTAGATGGCACTGTTGGTAACTAAAGGAAAGCATATTCTTGCAATAGTAGTAAACCAAGTGTTATTATTTTGAATCTATGTAACGGTTCTCAAATTGGAAGTAGCGTGAGGATGAGTAATTATCTGGAAACCGGTATACAATTCGAGTAAGTATTATAAAATCTTTCAAACCTTAATTTGGGTGTATATGCCGTTGTATATCTTTAGCTAAAGGTTAAAAGTTAATGTTATAGGTTAGGAGTTTTGTAGAATTCACTTGTTGAGGCATAACTAGAGCGTTGTTTCGTTAGCGTTACATATATGTAACGCTAGGTTTCTATGAGGTCGAAATGGACGAATTGATAGACGGGCGGTGTATGTGTTTTCAAGTTTTATTAAATGTGTATATGTTAATTTCAGAAGAGGTTTGACCCTACAAGAAGCACTGGAAATGGCATATATTGAAACTGCTGAAGAAATTTTCATACAGCCACCTGATAGCCACGAGTTAACAGATGAAAACTCTGCCAACGAAGATTCTGGGGGTACGCTGGATAATTTAACAGGTCGTCAATTGAGAGCGAACGTGGAGATAAAGTTGTCGAATTCTATAAGAATATCTTCACTAGAAGAGGCCAGTTGCGTTGAAGATCGAACCACTAATCAATTAGTTGAAAGAGTATCACGATTTATACTGCCAGACAAAATAAACCGTCAAGATGATATAGAGTGGACAACAAACGGTGATCTTGTAGCTCATAACCAATCTTTTTCATCTCCAAATTACAAACAGTATAATGAAATGTCTTGCGTGCAAATTTTTGAAAAATTTATTGATGATGATAATATAAATCTATTGCTGACCGAAGCAATCAAATATGCTGCATTCAAAAACTGTCCTAATCCTGAAATAACAACTGAAGAATTGAGGTGTTTCATTGGAATCTTACTTGTTAGCGGTTACGATGTGAAGCGCTCAAAACGTCATTACTGGGATTCAGGTGCAGATATGAAAAACTCTCTCGTTAGTGAAGCCATGAAGAGGGACCGATTCATGCAAATTGTGAGATTTTTGCACTGCTCTGATAATAACAATAATGATGTATCTGACAAGATATACAAACTTAGACCTTTTATTAATAAACTTAGAGGCAAATTCCATAAACATTTCGTGCCTGTTGAACATCTTGACTTCGATGAGTCAATGATAAAATATTATGGAAGACATGGATGTAAGCAGTTTATTAGAGGAAAGCCAATTCGTTTTGGCTACAAGGTGTGGTGCCTGAATACATCCGATGGATATCTAGTCGATCTTGACGTGTACCAGGGTAAAAATCCAAATGCTGTACCTGAATTTGAAGAAAGATTTGGTAAAAACGCAGCTCCATTTGTTTCAATGCTCGAGAACTTGCCTAATCCAAGATTGCCTTATAAATTTTATTTGGAAAATTTATTTACAAGTGTCACTCTGTTTAATTTTTTAAGAATCAATGGTTATGGGGGTACCGGCACTTTTAGAAAAGACCGTATACCACTAAGTTGTCCTTTAGCATCTAAAAAGGATTTGAAAAAAAAAGGGGAAAAAAAGGAGGATCATCCGTTTCCGCGCTTGAAAAAACACACGGAATACTTTTTGTAAAGTGGACGGACAATAACGTGGTCACTGTGGGATCTACATGTCACGGTGTTGCTCCAATTGCGAATGTAAGGAGATATAGCCAAGCAGAAAAAAAGTATATTCAAGTTACTCGTTCTAGTTTAGTAGGAGCATATAATAATTACATGGGCGGAACTGACCTAATGGATGAGAACATCGCATGTTATCGGATTGGAATTAGATAAAAAAAGTGGTGGTGGAGCATATTTACCTGGTTATTGGATGCTGCAGTAAATAATGCCTGGATTTTGTTCAAACAAAATAGAAATATATTCCAGTTGGATTTTCGAAGGGCCATAAGTCAAAGTTATTTAAAAATGTATGAAAATCCATCCAAAAGAGCAGGACGACCACCTATTTCAAAGTCTAGCATTTCTATGAATAGAATATCAGATGAAGTTCGTTATGATGGAAGAGGTCATCTCCTTACTGTTATTCCGAATAAGAAGAGACGACGTTGTGCCGGAAAAGGTTGTTCCTCCAGTACAAGAACGATGTGTACAAAGTGCGATATCGGCATTTGTTTAGAATGTAATGTGATCTTTCACACTAACACTCATTAAGATTGAGTTTGCCTCTGTATTAGCCTAGCGTTACATATATGTAACACATTTTTTTTTAATTGCAATAAACAATTTTTTGTAGATGATATTTTTTTTCATTGTTTTAATCAGTGTTTAGTCCAAGAAGTATGAAATTTTGTGTTGATAACAGAAAAAATTAATTCCGGTCATAATGGGTTAAAGTGAAATATTAGCATAATAATAATAATAATAACAATATATTTGTACCCAACAGATACCTACTGCTAACATAAAAAAGTACATTCTGTGTGCTTATAAATAGAAAACAAAAACACTTCATATGATAAGCAAGTATTTCACAAATTACCCGTTAAAAAGAATATGGCTTCACATAGTTTATAGGCATTCACTAAAGCATGCGTAAGCATGCATCATATTAGTTCTAACGGGGTATTCACCGTCGGGGATTCCCGGTACGAAAGTATAAATACGCTTATTAGGATTTACTTTTTTCAAAAAATTCTTTCAATGGAGACTGTGGTTAAATAAAAATTTTAAAAAAGGTATATAACCCCTTACCACAATTATTAGTCGTATCCTAAATACGTATTTCGACAACTAAGTTGTCATCATCAGTAGGTAAAAACTACTAATTAAAAGTCGCACATGGGGCACAGTAAAGTAAGAAAAACAGTTCCGCACAACTACTATACACTGCATCCCCGTGAAGACTGTAGTGAAGTCTTCACGGGGATGCAGTGTATGCGTTTTTCTTACTTTACTGTGCCCCATGTGCGACTTTTAATTAATAGTTTTTACCTACTGATGATGACAACTTAGTTGTTGAAATACGTATTTAGGATACGACTAATAATTGTGGTAAGGGGTTATATACCTTTTTTAAAATTTTTACTTTTTCCATTTATTATTCTACCAGCGACAAGGTTACGCAGGTTAAATTTAAAAGTCAGTTATCTGAAAAAGTTATTTTAAATGGCGGGAGACTTTGTTCAACATAAAAAAAAACAGTGATACGTCGTCAGCGTGGAGTTATTTTTTAGTTGCGAAAAACGGGAATATTGCTAAATCTGCGCGATGCCCTGCCATTCTCAAGACTTTGGATGGATCGACTAAGGGATTACATACACATTTGTCATCAAAACATAACATTAAGATTTTAGCTGACGTTAATCGTTTAACAGCTTCAACAAGTCAAGATTCTGAAAATCTGAACACAGCACCGCCGCCAGCTAAACGAAAGTTAGAAGATTATTTTACTAAAAGTGTCGACGATAGCCTGGATGATGTTTTGGCAAGAATGATTGCATTACATGGATTTACATTCAACGTATTCATAACTTCAGACAATTTGAGAAAATTGCTCTTAGCGAAATACACGGATTTACCAAAATCAGCCGTCACAATTCGAAAGCGTGTTATGAATTACAGTGAAAAAATCAGAAAGCAAGTAACTGCAGAATTAAAATATTTGAAAAGTGCAGATGAAAGATTCAGTCTATCTTTCGACGAGTGGACATCAACGTCCAATAAACGATACATGGCTGTCAACGTTCATTCATATAAAAAAAAATGGAGCTTAGGACTCGTGCCTATTCATGGAAGTATGACGGCTGAAAATTGTCTTCGTATATTAAAAGAGCTTCCTAAGTAAATTTGATATTTCCCTGGAAACTGATATCGTGGCTACTGTAACCAATGGACCGAACGTTATGATAAATGTGGGACAGCTTGTTTGCACTGAACAACAACTGTGTCTCGCACATGGTCTCAATTTGACCGTCTGTGATGTGCTTCATAAAATAAAGGATTATTTTCAAGACAGGCAAGGCAGCCCTACCTCAGACTCAGATGATACTATAAATGAACCAGCTGTGTCTGCTGATTATATGAACGATAGCGATGATGATGATGACAATTTAGAAGACTTAGACTGTCCAGAATCAGGTTTAATCGAATGTCACAAAATGAACTTGCGCGAGAACACATACCAGAGTTAACGAAAGATGAAAACATTAATGAGCTGATAAAGAAAATCCGCAAAATTGTAGTGTATTTCAAAAGATCACCATTGAAAAATGAAACAGCACTTCAAAAATATGTAAAGATTGAACATGAAAAAGAGTTCTTCTTTTGGACTGTAAATCCAGGTGGAATAGTCTTTTAACCATGCTGGAACGATTTTCTCTTTTAAAAACCTGCATTCAAAAAGCTCTTATAGATCTTAATCATCCAACCCGTTTAGAAGATGCTGATTTTGACTTGGTAAATAAAATTGTTGATGTGCTGACCCCAATTAAATTAACAGTAGAAGCAATCTGTCGACGAGATTATAATTTATGCACAGCTGATGCCGCTTTGAAATTTCTTATAAAACAATTGTCTAGCAAAAACTCAGCACTCGCCAATAAAATGAAAACATCCTTAGTGGAACGTATAAAGAAACGACGAAATGAAGATTTAACTGATGTGTTGAATTATTTACAAAATCCACGAACAGATGATGAAGATCAGTTATTATCGGATTTAGAATGGCCTGACTTATTTCCAGTTGCTACAAAGGCTTTAGTGAGGGCGCAAATAAAGAGTATTGTTAAAAGTCCAAATAGTCGAGATGACACGGAAGAGGAAGAAAGGTCAGGATCACAAACAGATGATGAGCCAAGGCAACACACCTCCCAACCCCAATTGACACTAAAGGAAAAGTTAAAGCTGGAAATTAATAAGAGCATGGAATCCCCAGATCCTGAAGTACAAAATGAATCGGGGTTGGTAAATAGTATTAGTCGCGAAATAAGCCTGTTTGAAAATTGAGGAGTTCATGGATATCATTTAGTATTAGCATATAAATATCTATTGTCTATTCCTCCAACCAGTGTAGAACCTGAGCGAGCGTTTTCAGCTGCTGCTTATGTTGGCAATAAACTACGAAACAGGCTTGGAAGTCAAACATTGGATGCTTTGATATTTCTGCGATTGTATTTTCGAAATTCTAAATAGTTTTTTGTATTGTCTTTTTTGTTCCTTATTTTAGTATATTCTGTATTGTGTTGTGCAACAATATTAATAAATAATTTTTAAGAAATTACTTAATTTTTTTTTTTTCATTTGAACCCAATTAGAAACCACATAGTCTAATCCCGGGATTAATCCTGGAATCCCGGGATCCCGGGATAACGCTTCAAAAATCCCGTAATTCCAGTATTGAAAAACATGCTCGGCATTGTATTCTCTAGTCTAGACCAACTCGGGGGGGGGGGGGGGGCTTAGCTTGAGTATCTCACCAGATGATTGGCGATTGTACAGGCACATCTGCCGCACACACTCTAGTTCAATATGCACCCACAATACGACGCAAAAACACCCAATTAGCATTTAAAAACAATATTTTAAACGTAACTCAGAATACTTAAACCAAAAATTTTGCTTAACATATTCTATCCCAAGGATCTTAAATCTACTCAAACTACCACTGGATTTCATGTGCGTAGGTAAACTATTAAAGAGTTTTAATCCGCTCACAAACACATTCTTGGTTGTTTGCACCCTTTATAGTTTTCAATATAGAAATCACTGGTATTTCTGGTTCCGTAGTTGTGAATTTGATCGACCGTTGTTAACCACTTCAAGTAAGGGGGCTGTTCCGGTTTCCCGGAAATATTTATAATAAGGTTTTGTTTTTATCTTATTTTTTACTTTAGTTTTTCTTTTATTACTATCATATGATTTAATGTATGTTTCTTTTGGACGCACCTGTATATTCATATACATAGCCATATAATATCAACCTCTGTGCACAAAAGCATTTAACTAGAATTATTTTAGAATAAGACATGCAAATCTCGTTAATATTTATATTACAGCGTTTATACTACAAAACCTTCGAAGGTAATTATCCCCTAAACTTGCAGATGGGAATTTATGTAGCTTACTTTGAAAGTCCGAGCCGCTTATGGCCATAAAATAAATGCGTATTATAACCATGGGTCATAAGAGAAATTGTTTGTATCAATACATTTTTATTACGGTCATGTTATTATACTTTGTAAAGATATTGCAATAATCATTTATTCTCAATTTAAGTTTGGAAATTCCACAAATACGTAGTCAATTCATCTGAGAGATATTGTTGCAATATCTACTATGAACCATTGTATTTACCCCAACCCCCTCTCAGAAGGGTGGGGACCATTTTCACCAGACAAAATAATGTAAGAGGACATTAGATTCGAAAGGTTCACCAAGGCAAGACAACATGTCTTGGTCTTTAACGTACAAACGAGAAATAACTTAAGCAATTGTTATGTATCTCCTGTATCAAGTGTATTAATCTCGTAGTAAATAAATCCGTATACATATTTACATGCGAGTATTCTTTTCAACAAAACAAAAAAGTGAAAAATCCAGCGCAAATCGTTCAGGGGCATTATTCCAATTTTAATTTTATATATGAAAACCATTGTCTTATATACTGTGTATTGTTTTACACTTAATAAACTTAAGGTAGCATTAGATTACTTGGGGTATATCTACTACATTTTAATACTATTATCAAAGCTTTATTCCGTAATTTTTGGATTTGCAGCATCTCATTTCCATGTATACTAAATAAAATGGCAGGGCAAAAATCAAAATGTCCTGTTATTACAGACTTAAACAACAACAGCCTGGCATTCCGTGACAAATTATGACTTAATCTATTTCAGAAAAATATCTTTTTAGAAGTTTTATTTGATAGGTATTGAACGTGAGTTTTTAAATCTAAATTAGTATTCGATATTACTCCCAAATATTCCATATTCTCAACTCTGTCTATTTTGGGTATGTGAGAATAATATAGGACTGAATTTAAGTAAAATTAAGTTCATGATAATTTATAAATATAAATAATGTTTATATTTATAAATTATCATGAACTTAATTTTACTTAAATTCAGTCCCATGTTATTCTCACATACCCATTTATACAGTCATGCTATCCACCATCTCCCTAATATCATCACCAACTATATAGATAATGGTATCATCAGCAAACATACACATTTCGCAAATATCAACCGCTTTGACTATATCATTAATGTACAGAATAAACAATAGTGGACCTAACACTGTTCCCTGAGGCACTCCGTATTTTGTAATAATTTTATCAGATATCTCATTTTTATATTTTACAACTTGATATCTATTACTTAAGTACGATTCAAACCATCCTAATGCTAACCCAGATATTTCTATTTTATTTCATTTACACAATAACAAGGCTCTATCAACAGTCTCAAAAGTCCTCTTAAAATCCAAGAATACAGTTAAAACAAACTTTCCTTTATCAATTACTTTCGCCAACGTGTCGCAAACACTCAGCACCACCGTTTCAAACGAATGATATTTTCTGAACCCCGACTCATTCGACTCAAATGGAGCCACTAAGTTAATAGGTCTAAATTCCTCAGGCCGACACGTTCCATTAACCATACGTATTGGTATCAGTGGCGGCTCTTGATGACGTACGATGTGCGCTGCTGCACGGATGAGACTGCTTCGTTTAAGCTTTCATATATACAGAGAAGCAAGTAACCGTACCGAAATCTTCCGAAATAGTTCGAAGTAGTCTCATCCGTGCAGCAGCGCACATCGTACGTCATCAAGAGCCGCCACTGATTGGTATCATATATGTCGTTTTCCAATCTTCAGGAAATTTACCAGTTCGAAGTAATGTATTTATAACATCGAGAAACCTGTCAGCAACTACTTCACAGGAATCTCTTAAAACGTTTGTTGATATTCCGTCACCTATAGTTTTAAACTTCAGTACACTTCATAGATTTTAATCTACATTTTAAATACCCCATCGATGCAGCAGTAAAGTAATCCATCTGTACGGGGGCATTAACATCATCGAGTATCTTTGGATAATCCATCGACCTAAGTATATCTCTCACAATATTTTCAATACTATTTATTAACGAAATAGATATTAAATTTCTGTGTAATATCCTTCTCGTTCCTGAATTTTATTTCACTGTAAGTACTTTTACTTTTATTATGCACAAAGGTGTACCCAATTGTAAATTATTAAACGTTCAAAGGGATTAACAAGTAACGAAGCCAAACTGACGAATTAATACTTCTTACGTGACGTTAAATATACTATTACATTTGACACAAATGAAAGTTCTATAAAAATATAACTATTAGTCGAACGAAGCGGTACAACTGAAATGGACACTTAGCTCTGAGTTTTTAGGTGTAGCCGATGATAAGCCAAACGGCAATGGCGTCTATTCCACTCCGCCCGAGATTCCAAATGACTTCCGGTACCACGTTGGTTCATTCAACCCCTCCAACCGGTACCAAAGTTTTTATGGATGTTAAATCTAACGGCAATTTCTAACAACTGCAGCAACAACAGCTAATGACAACAGCTTCCAACAACAACAACAGCAACAAACGACAGCGGTCCTAAGAGAGTATTTATGCGTTAGTAGAAGAGAAATACGGAAACAAAGAATATGGACGACGTATACACAATGACAGCACTTACCTCTAGGTATTATGAGGGCACAATAAATATCGGCATGGACGAAGGCTCAAATATATATATATATATATATATATATATATATAATTGGTGTCAATCAAACGAACCACACACTTATCACTAACAAAGAGCGACAATACACAATTCACCTTCGTTCACAGCCGACAATCAAACTGAAGTAACTAACGCAAGCGCGACACACTATGTGTATACATGACGACGTATCGTCGATTTCAATCCAAACATCTCGCCAGAAGGCGATCGCATAATACGGCCGTCCCGGTTCACGATGTACACAACAGGTCATTGATATCGGGACACTTCAAATATATAAGATAAGATATTTTAAATAATAAACCGCAACACCCATCTTCAATACTGTTAATTCTTCCCACTGAATATGACAACTTTTGTCGGAATTCGTATTTAGGATATGAATATCAATGTGGTAAGAAGTTTATACTTAGCTACAGTTTCAAATGGAAGACTTTTTTACGAATTATTATTTAAATCTAACAATAAATTACTAATTTTACAATTTCAAATCGTCTAATTAATTCTCCCACACCACGTATAATAGATGCCGGTGTAAATGTCATCGGAATAAAATTAAAACTCGTAAAGGCAGGTGTACGAATATATCGTACTGTTTTTAGGACGTTAAAATATCAGCTAACAACTTGAAAAATGCAATTAAGTATAAGCAAGCGAAAATTCGTGTATATACGTGCCTTTGGCACAAATGCGACTATAGTGTCTCGACAACTTCACCTCCGAAAAGTACCTCGCGATTTGAAAAGTTTGGAAATCGATGCGCTAGAGCGGACAAAAGAGTCGAGAGAAAATAACAATAGTTCGTAAAGTTAAAAATAAAAAAGAAAAGATTTTCTCTTCGTTTAGTTATAAATTTGCAAGCCTAGACACGACAATAAAAAATTAATTTACTTATAAGGAACTTTATATTTTCTCCTTTATAACTGGAGCTTCCAGTGTCATTCGTTCATTAAAAATTCGTATGAGTCCTTACTGAATCTTGACAATTTTGTAAAACAGAGGAAATGTTAATAGACTCGAATGCCTTTGCTTATGCCTCTTCATTTAAAGAATATAATTATTCAGGACACGCTTAAGGTTATAAATATTAATCTGCAGGCTAATTTAGTTTATTTACAATACATCAGTTTGAAGGTATTGAACCTCTATTCAAATCAAATTAGATATTTATGCTGCGACCCTAATTCAAGTTTGATGTGTCATATATTCAATATTTATTCAGAGAATAGGGAATAAAAGATGTAAGATTTAATATTAGTAATGCAAGATGTCAGAACATATTAATTAACAAGAGATTATACGGAATTATACGGAAAAGGAAGAAAGCCACCACTATCCATTGTCCAAGAGGCTCATCAAGAAAGTAATGCTTAAAGCGACAACAATTAATAATGCTCAACGTTTAAAAGAAGAAAAATGGCACATTAAGCATTGCCTAGGGAAGCATGGATACAGGAGCATGGGAACATAACGCCACAACGCGATACAAGATCAAAAAGATAAATCATAAAGATACATGCTACATCACACGACCGTCTCTAAAGCATAACAAGCTTATTAGCAGGCTTATGCTTAGAGTGCCTCCAACGAATGATGGTGTCGACATTTAAAAGAAAAAAATTACGCATTAAGGAAGCACTAGATAAGAATAAGATGTAAGACTAATAACTAAGATTCGGTAATGATTTAGGGATGTTTTGGTGGTCATTCTTTGGTGATATTGTATATTTTGGAAGTCGATGCAATCTCTTGTGGAATCAGAATTTTGCGTAAGAATTTTGTATTCCAACAAGATAATGACCCGAAACATTCTTCCAAAAATGTTCGGGAATATTCAAAGCAACTGAAAGAAGATGGAAGAATAACAGTTATGGAATGGCCTCACCAGAGCCTCGATTTAAATCCAATCGAGCTACTGTAGAAAGAACTCGATGGGAAGGTGTGGTAATCAGCACCAATATCTGCCGCTGTTATGTGGAGTATGTGGGGTGTTACAAGAGGTTAGGACACAAACATCACCGAAAACATTGATTAAACTAATACCCAGAATTCGCAGCTGTTGTAAAAAAAGGAGGCCACATCGATAAGACAAAAATTTAAAAATTATCAATATTTTTTTACTTTTCGTAAGTGTATCAATATACAGGGTCAGGTAAATATTAGGGAACACCAGATTTCTGGCAAAATTACGTATTCTTTTAAAAAATAACCTTTATAGTATTTATATTCTACTCTATCACATATTTTGTTTTTCTACAACTTTCACTTGTTTCGAGATATGGCGTCACCGGTAGTTTTTTTTAATGGATTACCCTGTATATTTTAACATTTTTGGATAGACGCATTTTAAGAATTACAATGATATACGGTTTATATCTTATAACATATTGGAAAAGGTTAGCAACAAGAGAATATTTAAAACAAGACAATTCATAATAAATGTTCAAACTGATGATCTTCTGCAGCATGACAGTATCCTAGTCTATCAACGAAGGACCTTAATGACTTCTGAATCACGTCTTGTGCTATCTCTTGAAAGGTCATTCTAATCTTTCAACTCTTCGAGCGACTGAGGTTTAGTCTTATAGACATTAGGTTTCAAATGCCTCCAAAAGAAAAAGTCTAAAGGACTTGAATCGGGCGATCGCGGAGTCCATTCAATATGTCCTCTTCGACCTATCCAACGCTGTGGAAATACTTCATTTAGGTATGTGCGCACATCAATTCCATCTTGCTGATACCAGATGGCATCCGAGAATAGTGCAGGATTTATGGGGTTTGCAAATAAATGAATTAATGCTGGAACAATTTCCTCGCGCAATAATTGAAGAGTGGAAATGCAAAAGGGGTTAAGTGCCATTGTAATAAAAGAAATCTAATTAAAGAAAACCATTTAATTTTCAAAAAACTGCTTACAACTAACTTGTTTTTAAATCTAAGAATAAAATACACTACGGCTGACATAATAATGTTATATAAACTAAATATTATTTCATTTTTGTATAAACAAATACATTTTTTATGCAAAAAATAAGAAAGGGCTAAGTGCCAACCTAAAGAAAACATTAAAAGGGGTTAAGTGAGATCAAGATCGCTCGTATCTGGCCACTTACACATTTCACTCGATGTTTAAAAGTTTTCGGTAAAACTCCTTATGTTCCTGCTGCCGAAGGTATGGTATCATGCTGGCTAAGGACTTTTTCTTATTGTCTGTAATTTTGCTTTCCTGTGCTAACAAAGTTAAGTTTCCTTTAAGATCTGCTGTTGTTTTACCTTTTTTCAGAACAAGAGTTTCTTTCCAGTCCTCTAAATCGTTGAAAGTTTCTTTGGTTAGTACTTTCCCAGGTTTTCTCGAATCTATTCTTATTTGAACAACTCTACTAATGTTAAGGGTTTTTGTATTAATAACTTCGTCGGCTGCATTGGAAATATTAAAAAATCCTAAGTTCTCCATATTCACGATGGCAAATGGTGGATTGTATTTTGCTGATTTTACAACTTCATGTAAATCGTTTGGTGCAAAGCTCTTCATCACTCTTTTTCTTTTTTCAATTAAGGCAAAATCTCTGTCACATGCCATAAAGCTATGACCACTGGTTAAAAAGTTTTATTGTATTGTGTCAAAAACACCAGTGGAAACAAGGAATAACATTACATACACAACCATCTTGTTTTTATTCTGGCCGGCGCAGTTATCACTCCAGATTATGAGATTTCTCTTGTGAGTAACATCCATATTTAGCACTCGTAAAAGGCAGGAGGCGATTTCATTTCCTCCCCTTCCTCTAACACCTTCGTGCCACATACACATGAACGAGGTGTTTGTGTCGCTAAGGTGTACCCCAAAATTATAACAAGAAAGTTGACTAAGGTAAAACATATCGGAGTGAGTGAGGGTAGGCACAAACATAACCTGTTGTAAATCCATTGATATCAGAGAACATGTATTTCCAGGTTGTTGCGATCTCATGATACTGTCTTTCATGGCAGCTCTTTTTTGCACTTTTCTATGATGCAGTTCAAGTTGAGTTTTTGCACTCTTACTACTTGAAATTTGTGCTTGGATTTCGCAATTAAGTTTGTCACATGTTCTGCATGTGTCAACTCTGGGACGATGAAACGATAAGTTCGGAAAATCTTGGAAAAATATGCGTCTGTAATTTATATGTAACACTAGAATCGGGATACCTAACTAAGAAAGCGTTATGCAATCGATGCAGATTTAAATCCGGGCTTAAATACTCTCTTTTTGATTTTAATCTCGAGTAATGACTAACATCTCTAGGTAATAACAAGATGTGATTTTTGACTTGTTGACGATCATCTTCAGTAAATTTTAAAGTCTTATTGCCCTTCCTGCGATCAACACAAACATTTTCCCCTTTTTTTTCTTTTTGACAAGAACCTCAATTCTTTTAGCAGTGATGGCGAATATGTTCATAAATGTACGTTTACACACATGTACTAAATGTCCATTACCATCGGGAACATTGTAATAGATGCTGCACTGACGGCGACTGCTTTTTGGAGACTCGTATGTGCCATGCCGTCTTCGTTGTATTGGAGCCAGGTTAATTAAACCCATGAGATACGTGCCTTGTTCTGAGAAAGCCGTTTCGTAGTAACTTTTAAATAATTCTAGTTTTCTCTCATATGTAATGTTCTTGCAACTATATTGACATTTACACACCACCTGTAATATTAGAACGTGTTACTTAAAATAATATTTTAGGTTATGTTAAAATTACCTCTCTTTGTGGTTCGGACTTTGCAGCTATTTCCTTGCCATTGGAAGATGTGTACACCTTTCCCTGACACTTGAGCTTCTTATTACAACTACGATAACACCCACTTCCATTAGATCTGCGCTTTTTAGTGTTACTGTTATCAATTTGCACATTTTGTACGGACGACATGACGTTTATTACTACCGAATTGATAGTGGCACATAACCCCTTTCAAACGGATATTGCTCCTGTACTTGCACCTCCTGCCATCTATGTTACAATGTTCTAACCTCTAAATACGTCACTGGCACATAGAGCTCTTCAACCTACATTTGCCTTGGCACATAACGTCTTTTGGACGCAATATCCGTATGTGGCTAAAAATGGCCCTTAACCCCTTTTGCATTTCCACTCTTCAATTGTAAATAACGAATAGCGTTCAAATTTTTCCTAAAAATTAAAGGACCGATTATGTATCCTCCGATTAAACCTGCCCATACATTTAATTTTTGAGGATATTGTGTGTAATTTTCTTCCATCCAATTCCGATTACTCCAGTAGCGACAGTTATGTCGATTTATATGTCCATGTAGGAACAATGTGACTTCCTCAGAGTATAAATTGTTATTGATAAAGTTACCATTACGATCAAACATATTCAACATTTCTTCACAAAACTGCATCCTTCTATCGGAATCATCTTCATTTAATTCTTGTAGTAAATGTACTTTATACGGATTAAACTTATTTTTCGACATATCCTCTGTACCGATCTCTCGCTATATATCGATCTCGTGATATAAGGACAGTTTTGATAGTGATGTTTTTGGTTCTTCTTGAAAATTAATAAGAACATCCAATTATCATCATTTGTAGCAGTTCTATGTCGACGGGTTTTTTTGGCAAATTTTTAGCACTTCCCGTTACATAAAACTTTCGCAGCACCCTTCACACTGTTCATTTTGAAATATTTCTTTCGGGAAATGTGGTATTAAATAGTATATTAAGATACAAGTTCCATAAGACATGATTTTTGCGCACGAGTTTAAGGTTTAGAAAACGAGCCGTAGGCGAGTTTTCTAATGAGGGAGTGCGCAAAAATGTCTTATGAAACGTGTATTTTATATTATTTTTTCTATTCCGAATTTTAAATATTAAAAAATGTTTAAAATAATAGTCATGTTCAATACGAATATTTTAGATATTTTATTTTTTTGACGTTGGTTACACTGACTTATAATTTGAACATTTCAAATATTTGAAATATTTTTATGTGTTTTGAAATTTAAATCTTAGACTAATTTATGTAACTATCTAACATCAAAATGGACGAAATATGTAATTACACGCCGCCAGAGCTTCGGAAAGTTGCAGAAGACAATTTGGAAAATCTTCTGCCAAAAAACCTCGACACATTTATAAAAAGAATATAACCAATTTATAACTTGGTGTAAAGAAAATAACATCGTGACTATTACAGAAAACATTATGATTGCCTATTTTGACAAAGAAAGTAAAATAAAAAATGCATCTTCCTTGTGGTACAAATATTCGATGTTAAAATGTTGTTTGAATATTTATAAAAATACAGATATCTCAAAATTTTCTAAACTAATAGCATATTTAAAAAGATTGTATGAAGGCTATGAGTCTAAGAAATCGAAGATTTTAGAAATAGAGCACATTAACCGATTTATAACAGAAGCCGATGATAAAACATATTTAGCAATGAAAGTAAGTAATAAAAACATAATTATAGTAGTATTTTACTAATTTTGTACGTTATTTTGTTATAATAGTCATATTAAAATTATGTTAGGTCATTCTTATAATGGGTTTTAATGAAGCATGCGTCGTGAAGAAATAACAAACATGATTATATATGATATACAGTTTAAAAATGATGGCATAATGGTTGACGTGCTAAAAACTTAAACTTATGTTCCTAGACAATTTATTATAACTCAATGGTTATGGATTGATTTGGTGAAAAAATATTATCATCTTCGTTCCAGTTATGTTACACATAGGCGTTTTTTCCTGCAATATAGAAATGGCTTGTGTGTAAATATTCCAATAGGTATTCATACAATAGTGTAATGTGGGGGTAATACTGGCAGGATCGCCATGTAATGTGGGCCGTTTGGTCGGCCACATTGGATAGCAGGTTAGGGCGACTTATCGTAGTAAATGATACGCACAAAGTTCGGGTAACATATTATAATTAATTTAACACTTACAACTGGTTAACAAAGTATTTACATCGTTCACTATGTTCAACTCAGACAGGGTAGAACGTGATTATTAAGTACAACACCGTTCGTACCACTGACTGGTTGTAACTCTCTAACGTATAGTTACTCTGACTATTACTATGACTGTAACTGTGTATGTGAATCCCTCTTACTTAAACTACTGTCTATATATATTAGAGGAGATCCTTGGAGTCTTTTCTAGAACATAACACAAACCCTGACATATAGTCTTGTGTATGCAATAAACACAGAGTAAGGTCGTGTTTATATAACACGTTACCGTTTGTATTAAAAAAGGCGAGGTTGCAGCCTTGCCGAGAGTGTTATGCATATACATGACTATATCGAGTTATTACAATAGGAAAAGTACCAAAAAGTATTGCTATTTACTTGAAATTACCTAATCCTGAACTCTTCGCTGGACATTGCTTTAGACGATCCAGTGTAACACATTTGGCTAATAGTGGAGGAGATTTAATTACAATTAACCGCCATGGAGGATGGAAATCTTCCGCTGTGGCTAAAGGTTACATTGATAATTCCATCAAGAAAAAATTAGACGTTCCTGAAATACTATCTAACACTGCACCTAATACGTCTACTAAAATCATAGAGAATCCATCAACTTCTAATTCAATGGACAGTGATTTATTAGTTAATGTGAATCAGCAGGGATTCAAACAAAATATAGTGTGTTCCCAGAATCTGCCTGGAATATCTTCTAGTGTTACAGTAAAAGTATATAACAATTGCAGTATTCACAATGATAAGTAATCTCAGCAGAAGTATTTATAGCGTCTAGCTTTGTTAACGAATTTATAGATACACTCCTCTAGCAAGAGTCTGTAGAACGCCTTTTATTATTTATAATTAAACTACTCAAAAATGAATAGGGAATTAGATCTTTTTTTAACAGATCTAATTAATTCGATTAAATTTAACGTATTTTCTCAAACTATAGATAAATTAGAAGGCCCACAGTCGTTTGTGGACATTTTATTTGGTAAATGTCCAACTATGGAACTACTTTAAAGAAACTGTGATAGAAACAAGTACAGAAATATGTGGAGTGAGTAAGAAAAGAAAAGATAAAAAGCAGACTGTGTGGTGGACAAATGAAATTAAGGAACAAATAAAGAGAAAGAAAGAGACATGGAAGAAGTATCTATCAACAAAGACAATACATAGTTATGAGCTTTACAAAAACGAAAGGAAGAAAGTAAAGGAACTTGTAATAGAGTCAAAGAAAAACAGCTGGAAAGAATTTGGAGAGAGGATGGAAATAAACAGCAGCGAGAATCAAAAGCTGTTCTATCGAATATTAAAGACGTTTAGAAAGGAAAGAACGTATGAAATGATCCACATTAAAGATCATATGGGAAACTTAATAATGGAACAGGAAGAAATAACGAAAAGATGGAAAGAATATTTTCAAAAACTGCTGGAAGGAAAAGAATTAGAGAGAGACACTACAATTGAACAACAAATGATAACCAAAGAAGCCGAGGGAAAAGTAAATATGCAGGAGTTGGAAGAAGCAATTAAAAAGTTGAAGAATGGTAAAGCACCAGGATACGATAAAGTAAGCTCAGAAATGATAAAACATATCGGACAAAAAGGAAAAGAAATGATGCTAGATATGTATAATAAAATATGGGACCAAGAACAATTACCGAAAGACTGGAGGATGACATTGATAGTACCAATATATAAAAAAGGAGATAGGAAGGACTGCAATAATTATAGAGGTATATCCTTAATAAGTACAGCCATGAAAATTTATGAACAAATACTGGGAAATAAATTGAAAGACAAAATCGAGGAAACATTAGAAGAATCACAAATCGGGTTTAGACGTGGAAGTAGTATACATGATCATATATTCTCCATTAGACAAATAACAGAAAAGGCACGACGAGAACAGAGAAAGGTTTATATGGCATTTGTGGATCTTGAAAAAGCATTTGACAAGGTACCAAGAGAAAAAGTGTGGAATTCACTAAAAGAAAGAAATATAAACGACAAGTTTATCAGGGTAATTAAACAAATATATGAAAATAATATTAATGCTGTAATAACTAATAATACGATGTCAGACCCATTTACTTCCCAATCCGGCCTGAGACAAGGAGGAAGCTTGAGCCCACTATTGTTTATAACATTTATGGACGAAATTATAAAAAAATGCACTAGACAAAGTAAGAAATTCAATGTAGGTTACCACAACCTACAAAGAGTAGAAATATCGGAGGGAGCTTTCGCAGATGATATTGTGATTGTTGCCGAAAGCGAGAGGGATTTACAACGTAATGTTAGCATATGGCATAAAGAGCTAGAAGAACACGGTATGAAAATAAACAAAAACAAAACAAAAGTTATGGTAACAGGAAAGGAGCACACCGAAATAAAAATAGATATAGAAGGAGTAAACATAGAGCAGGTGAAAACATTTCAGTATCTAGGAGTATTACTAGATGAGGAAGGTACTCAAGAAGCTGAAATAAGTAAAAGAGTTGAAAAAACGATGAAACTTTATTATGCAATGAGTAACAAATTCATTAACAAAAATGAAATAACGCGGAAAACAAAACTGAAAGTGTTTAAATCGGTATACAGGCCTGTGTTGACATTCGCATGTGAGTCATGGATTTTGAACGATAGACAAAAAAAAAAAAAACAGGCTGTAGAGATGAAGTATTGGAGAAGAGTACGAGGCGTGACCAAAAGAGAAAAAATGAGAAATAAGGACATAAGGAAAGATCTAGGAATTCAATCGGTTCTTGAATTTATTGAACAAAAACAATTGGAATGGTGGGGGCATCTCATAAGGATGGAAGAATCGAAACCAGTACGAAGGATATGGGAAGCAAGAATACAACGAAGTAGACAACGGGGAAGACCAAGACAAACGTGGGACAATGCAGTGGCAAGAATATTACAAGGAAAGAACAAGGGATGGGTAGAGGCGAAACAACTAACACAAAACAGAAAGGAATGGAAGAAGTTTGTTCGCAGTTGAAGCATAAGGGAAATTTTCCTACACCATATTATGGTAGAAGGAATTACTGATTATATATATAAATGTCTTTTCTGTGTGATAAAATATTGAATCTTGTATTTTAACCTTAAATTAATTTAGAATACAAAATTATCAAAATCGCATTTTTTGACAAGTATTATTCATTTTAAACGTCATTTCACATTTGCACGATGCCCAGATGTCATTTAAATAAAGAAACTTTGATTTAATTGCGCTATTGCATCAGCGAGGGCAATCTGGAGCAGAAATTGCCGCAATTTTTAATGTGTCTCCAAGTGTTGTTAGTAGAGCTCTAACAAGATTCCAACAGATAGGATCTGCAAGGAGAAGACCCGGTAGTGGCTCTGAGAGGAAAACAAATCAGAGACAAGACCGCTACATACGAATTCAGACAAGGATGAATCCGTTTAGAAGTGCTGTAAGGTTGCCGCCACTGGAGTTAGGGTTTCGAATCAAACCATCAGAAACCGCTGAGGGAAATGGATCTTCATAGCTGCAGGCCTGTGAGACGCCCAAAATTAACTAATGCCAATAGAATGGCTAGAAGAACTTGGGTTAACCAACGACTAGCAGAAAATTTTCAATGGGAGCATGATTTATACACCGATGAATCTAGATTCTGCTTATTTAGTGATAATCGTAGAGTAAGGGTCTGGAGAACTCGAGGAGACCGTTATAGACGCGAGTTTACAAAAGCTGTGGTGCCGTTTGGCGGCGATGGTATCATGGTGTGGGCGGGCATTACTTTGAATGGACGTACGAACTTCCTTATCTTTGAAAACAATGTCAATGGACACATATACAGAGATGGCATTATTCAGCAATATGTGGCCGACTTTCGTGAGGCTGTGGATGAAAACGTGGTTTTTTTTTATGATAATGCAAGACCTCATCGTGCACAAATTGTAATGCAAGCAATAAATGACCTCCATATTAACCATCTACCTTTACCACCAACGTCTCCCGACTTGAATCCAATTGAGCACATTTGGGATAGACTTCAAGAACAGCTCAACGAACATAATCCACCCCCAGTTAACGTGCAACACTTGCGGGAAATTTTACCGCTGTGTTGGAGAAGAGTATCATAAGAACACATTAATAATTGCATTATGAGTATGCCCCGAAGATGTACAGCTGTGAGAGATGTCCGTGGCCATTATACACGATTTTAGAATTAATTGTTACAGAAAAATGTTTATTTCAGCTATTGTTAAAAATGTTGCTTATTTCATTTTTGATCATTTCTTAGTAATCTAACGATTTTTCTGAATAAATATACTTGAAAATTTTAAATTGTTGTGTACAATTATGTATCTAATATAATACACTACAAATATTTACCCATACTATCTAAAAAATACAAAAAAGTAAAAATTCCTTATTCATTTTTGAGTTGTTTAGTACTAATAAAGTTTTAGCAAATGTATTCTCTCTAAATTTTTTTTTACATTTTTATCACTGCCAAACCTTTATATCTAACCATATCTAACTTTTAAAACGGTTTAGTTCTACATATTACACTTGTGACCAACTTCGAAAAAAAAAATTAGAGTGCGTTAAAGTAATACATTACGATACTGTGTAACCAAACAACGGGATATCGTAATTAGCACTTTACGACATCGGAGTAGAAAAAATATTGCATGCATCTTATAGAGATCTCTGCCTGTCCCCAAAACCAACCATCATAACAAAGTAATTCTTTCACGTTCTTTTAGTTCGCCCATAATAAACGTCCATTTTTGTTGAATGGAAAGTAGCTGTCACTATGGTGTATCACTATCAATAATACTAAGTAATTTCAATACTTTTATTTTTGCTTAAAAGTTTTGCACGGCAACACAAAAATACGAATATTTTTTATCAGATGTATCTGACAAAAAAATGTTTATAGCCAACGTTTTTTGTTTAATATTTCAAGTCACACACCAACCAAACCGTATATCATTGTAATTCTTGAAAATCTATCTATCCAAAAATGTTAAAATATACAGGTGATCCATTTTTAAAAAACTACCGATGGTGCCATATCTCGAAACAGGTGAAAGGTGTAGAAAATCAAAATGTTTGATAGAGTAGAATAAAAATACTACAAAAACATTTATTAAGGTAATTTTTTAATTGAACACAATTTTGCCAGAAATCTGGTGTTCCGACACATTTACCTGACCCTGTATATTTACACATTTTTATTTGTAATTTTAATTATAACTGCTAATACTATGATTTTATGAGGGTGATAAATACTTTTGAGCGATAGTGTCTCTTGTTAAAGAGTGTCTTCGAAATAGATAACAAATATTCTTTCATAAGCAAAGTTATATGCTAGAATTATGAAGATAATGTTACTGTGCATACATTATGTATTTAATTTAAACGACCCAACAATCTGCGTCATGGTTCAGAAACAATTCCAAATTTTTAACATCAGATAAACTCATAAGTCATCCCAACTGACATCCTCTCGCCGCGTCGCTAATCTCTGTTATGCATCAGACTTGTAGAAACGTTCCCAGATCGCAGATAGCAAAACTTGTGCCATCTGGAAGCGTCCTTTACGATCCTCCAGCAGTTGCGCGGCTTAAAAAAAACGACAACGAAAACAAAGTTTCTGCACTGTGGGGTCGCCGAATTTTTATTATTACTTTATTATTGCAAATGTAAAATATTGCAAATTCCACAAAGTTTCCCGCAAAATCTTCTTCACGCGTGCATCTTTACCCGAAATTGTGTAAAAAGAATGTTTGTTTTATTCAAACGAACATTTACGCAATGATTACTTTTAACAATGCACATTTTTGTACATTATTTGTAAATAATACGAGTAAAATATGAAAATATGAGAAAACTTCTATCTAAAAAGAAACATATTCAATGAATATAAATGATTAAGCTATTATAATATAATACAGCTTGAAACATAAAAACATACTTCTACAAAAGTAATATAATAAAAATCGCGAGAACTAGCTACGTTATCTTTCGAAATACTTTGGTGAGTAGGTTGCTATTGAAAATTACAAACCAACGAGCCAGTACCTTAGTACCTTAGCCAGTACCCAGTGAAGACGGCGTGTAGTTCCTTTAAAAACGTTGATATAAGATTAACCAGCTCTTAATTGGAAAAAGGACGCCACCGTGTATTCTTTGCTTTGTCGGGTTGTAAACTATAACCATACGCCAAACGGAAGATGTAGAAAATCATAGCGCACACCAGGTGAAAATAACACAGGTCTACAAAATTAAACTTTTTGACAGATGTTTTTATTTTGAAAACTGATTTTATATAATTTTGGTAGGCTGATTTCAAAAATTCTATGCATTTATTTGTATCACGTAAGGTTTTTTTGCAAATATTAAATGAAAAAAACTATATTTCTAAAAAAAATTATTTTTTTATTGAGTAAGAAGGTGGAATACAAGTTAAAATAGTGGAAAAAAATACTTTACTCAGTCTTTTTTAAGTGAAATCTTTGTCTTTTTGCCAGAAAGCTGCGTTGTCCGGACATTCGGTTGTATGTTTTTAAGGGCATATTCCGTTTTAACATCCAGCAGTACTCCGCCATCATCGTTATGCTGCATCTGCCTTGGTATCGCCGTTCCATTTGCTTAATGTCTTGGTGAAACCTCTCTCCCTGTTCTTCGCTAACTGCTCCAGGATTTTCAGGAAAATAGTTCAAGTGTGAAAACAGGAAATGCACTTTCAAACTCATATTACAACCTAGACGATGAAAGTGTTGTAACATATTTTGAACAATATTTTCGTAGTTTTCGTCCTTAGAGTTTCCAAGAAACTTATCAATTACTTCTTTAAATGAAACCCAGGCGTTTTTCTCGACATTGGTCATTGTGTTTTGAAAATCCTTGTCTTTGCATAATGTTCTTATCTGCTGCCCAACAAAAATACCTTCTTTTAACTTGGCATCGGATAAGGCTGGAAATCTCTCGCACAAATATTTAAAACACTGTCCATTTTTGTCTAGGGCTTTAACAAACTGCTTCATCAGGCCAAGTTTGATATGGAGAGGAGGCAGTAAAACTTTTTTGGGGTCAACCAAGCTAACTCTTAATACATTTTTGCTACCTGGTGTAAGGCTTGTTCTAGAGGGCCATTCTATTTGAGTCTAATGTCTATCCCTTGCTTGACTATCCCACTTACAAATAAAGCATGGAAATTTTGTATAACCTCCTTATCGTCCTAGGAGCATGCACAGCACTTTAAGGTCACCACAAAGCATCCACTGATGTTCTTGGTAGTTTATTTTCTTTAAAAGAAGTTCAAAATTTTCATACGTTTCCATTAAATGTACCGAATGGGCAACGGGAACCGAGGCAAGCTCGTTACCATTGTGCAATAAAACGCCTTTTAAACTACGCTTACTTGAGTCAATAAACAGACGCCATTCTTCTTTTACATACGGCACATTTCCTAATTTTGAAATTAAGTCAGGAATATTGTTGCAATAGACTAGCGGTCCGTCTTGAGTAAAATATTGACATAACTCTTTTTCGCGATCCCGGTAAAAGCTTGATGTGACGCCAGGTGCCAGTAAATGTTTCTCACGAAGTCGGAAGGCTAACAATTCGGATGCATCCTTTGGAAGGTGCAAATCTCTTCGTAAATCCTTTAGTTCGCTCTGGTTAAACACTTCGGGCTCTCTGAAATCTGGTGTGAAATCTGAGTCATCTGGGTCGCAATTAGATTCCTCTGATTCTGACGATATGACGTTTTCTAGTGCTTTTGGGGCGGTAAGTATCGGTACATCTGGTCCATGAGGAACTGGTCGAATAGCAGAGTCAAGATTGGAATACACAATTTGTTTCTTATTTTTTCTGTTGAATCCTTGAACATTACACGAACAAAAATAACAATCATCACTGTGATTTCTAGGCTCTCGCCATACCATAGGAACACCAAAGCTTAAACATTTCTTCCTACCTTTTTGCCAGTTTCTTAATGCTTCAACGCAAACGGAACAAACAGTATGAGGAGCCCAGGACTTGTCTTGGTCGCCAATTTTTACACTAAAATAAGCGTGGTATACATTTTTCACAAACGAAGTTATAGTTTGCCTCTGCTTTACTACGACATAACTACCACAGATATAACAAAAGTTATTCGGATTGATCCCACAATGCCTTCTTTCCATATTTATACGTTCTAGAATACTTAAAATACGCAACAACGAAGACAACAAGCGCGCGGACACAGTAGCACGACCACTAACACAACCAAACTGCACATAAGCAGGTTTCAAGGTTGTATTGACGCTTCTGCGCCGACTCTGTTGCTTTGCTGAGAAATCTAATATTAACCAGTGTTGCCAAATCACATTTAATTTCATAAAAATCAATTCATTTAAAAATCATGCCTAACATGGAACAAACATATTCTTGTCATAGGTATGTATATTAATAAATTAACATTCTTAAGATATAGAGCGCTATAAAAAAATTATGTGATAGAGCAAAAATATGGCGTTTTTTGAAATAAGGGCCCCCAAACATATACAAATTAGCAAACAGCTTTCAAACATCAAAATCACTGTAGACCTGTGTAATAGATGCTTTAGGAAGGAAGCTATTAAGACCTCTGCCAAAACAAAATTATCACTTAATTACTTACTCCCAGATATATTAGATCGCACGAACACGTATAAAAAAAAAACAAGAAAAATAAAGAGTATAACAGAAACTATACAATTGGCAGTTATATAACTTAAAAAAAATAATCACCGCTTCTCAACAAGATTCCTAAACAACCAACAAGTATAATCCTGTATAAGTAAAGTATGTTGTTTCGAAACGATTGATAATTGCACGAATAGCTTGTCCACTAGGCCGATTATGATGGTCAAAAATATGCCATATTGCTCTGTACGTAGCTCGAACTGATTCCGCATTTTTGTAATAAATTTTTACAATTTACAATGTGTACATTTACAAAATGAAAGCAATCTACTTTGAATGATCTCATGTTCCTATTGGTAGATTCTATATATATAAAATTTAAAACTCTTTAGAAATACAAATTTTCAATAGCACGCCCGTAGGCGATGAGTCATCAGCCCCTTATGTCCGGTCCCTAATTATTATACACGTATTTTGTAAAATAAATCGTTCACTATAATCATCCATTATATACTCCTCATAATTACACCTTAAGCATTCAATTGTAAATATAACCTTAAATTCTCCCTGTATATAAATCCTCCCCCTCTCAAAAAAAAAATTAACTATAATCATTACAGTTAGTATAATGAACTTATTGTAAATGAGAACTAATGAGTATTAAATCTCACTTTACATGCAAATATCGCCTCATATATTGCGTTGATTTCTACATTTCGAGAAACTAAGTTTGTACAAGTATGCGCAAACGCTGCACGTCGCGACGCAACCTACCTGGTTGTTAGGATAATGAAAAATTCATGAAAAATCACACTTATCCCGGAATGTGTGGATGCATTTGGGTTTTCTTTTTTTTTGAGATTTTGAGGTTCAATCTGAATCGTTGCTTCAATTAGATTGTTCATCAATTTTTTAATGTTAGCGTAAATAGAGTATATGATTAGCAAACGTCAACTTGAAATAGAAAAGTACTATCAAAGCAAGTATTAGAGAAATGTTTGCGCTACTTATGTCGAAGCTCTCCGAAGATTTCCCCGGAAGACTTTTGTCGGGCCTTTGTTAAATATATATATATATATATATATATATATATATGTGTGTTTAGATAATTTCTTAGCCGTTTATTAAACATAACAATTGATAAATTATTGGAGTTTTTCGGCTTTTATATGAAATATTTACAAATATCAAATTAGAATATATGTAATTGCAGAGTAAGTGGGGATATAAACATTGCTGTCTACAAATTACAAAGGAAATCATACGAAATTTTTAAAAAATTGTAGACAGCAATGTTTACATCCCCACTTACTCTGCAATTACATACATTCTAATTTGATATTTGTAAATATTTCATATAAAAGCCGAAAAACTCCAATAATTTATTAATTGTTATATCTAATAAACGGCTAAGAAATTATCTAAACACTTATATATATATATATATATATATATACATATAGATATATATATATATATATGTATATATATATATATAGACTATTAAGTATTATCGACCGTACTGCAAGTAAAAATTAATTAACGGGTGAGCGGTCTATCAAGTAAAAAAAAAACTCCTTTATTTTACTCTATATTTCAAAACGAATTTGTTACTTCCTCAGGAGTGTAATTGAGAGTTAAAATTTAGCAAACAACGACACTAAACATGTTAAAATTAATCAAATTTAAAACATCCAATTAATATGATGTTGGTTTATCGTCAACCTTTTAAAAACAAAAACGATTTTTGATTTTTGTTTAGTGTCGTTGTTTGCTAAATTTTAACTCTCAATTACACTCCTGAGGAAGTATCAAATTCGTTATGAAGTATAGAGTGAAATAAAGGAGTTTTTTTTTACTTGACAGACCGCTCACCCGTTAATTAATTTTTACTTATATATATATATATATATATATATATATATATATTGATCTAGGTCAAGCCTACACCTAAGAATGCCTCAGTTAGCAAAAGACGGAATTTTCATGTATAGATGTAAGCTTTAGAATTATAAAAAAATATTGAAACTGAATTCTTCATATGTAATATCAATAAAGTTGATTTCGCGTAATTAATTATTTTAAATTCATTCTCACATTTGTTTATTTTATTTTTTTTAGTTGTATCTGTCATTTCATTCCGATATCTTGTATTTCCAAAGATATTTCAACTTAATTGATTAATAATAAATGACGCCATTTATTTAGGCAATACTGTACAAATTTAAAAAGATTACCGCGGGAATTTTCCCCACTATAAAATTAGCATTATAGACAACTATCAACATTCACACGTCAAACATGTATTCACTAATATAAACTAGATAATTTATACTAAGCATAAGTATATTTAAAATGATTAAATTGTCATTTTCATTATAATAAAACGTCGAGACTATATAAATACATACAGTTGGACGAATCAGAAATTAGGATTGAGAAAAAAAAGAAAGTTAGCGTCACTAGAAAATTCTCCTTTAAAAACACCTAGACGTATTATAAGTGTCTCTCTGCAAATTAAAATAAAACGCATTAATAACTCTAAAAAACCATACGTCAAATCTAGTCAAAACCTTACCAGTATATCTAGCTCCTGTTTAACGCATTTTGCGAGTCCAGACGGTAACCGGTGTCCAAGAAAACGTAAATTGCATTTCGCCGGGAAGCCAGCCGCAAGATCGAACAACAAGCGGGGACGCCAGCCGATCGCCGTTGATACCTGTATGCACACATTTTAATTAAACCATTCGGTATCATATCAATATATACCGCCTAATTCTGAGTAAACGCAACGATTCCCCTGAATGCTGTAGGCGCGTCAACATCGATGTCATACATATAGCAAGCGCCAATTAAGTTGGCGCGAGGAGGGGGTTTAGCAACAGACTGTTTTGTGATTGGCTTAACATCGATGTCATACATATAGCAAGCGCCAATTAAGTTGGCGCGAGGAGGGGGTTTAGCAACAGACTGTTTTGTGATTGGCTTAACGCGTTCAGGGGATTTTTATTCGGAGCGGGAGAAATATTGGTACATTCAGGCCGTTGCGTTTGCTCAGAATCAGGCGGTATATATATATAAGCACCTGCGTATTCAAATGCAATGTTGTGTCAAAATTTCAACTCAATGGACCGACTACTTTTCGATTTATGCGAGCACAAACTACGTATGCTGATTTTTTATAGATAGAGAGATCAATTTATATTATTGAGAGTTGTTGTTGTGGTACCGAGAAAAATTTAATGCGCATCCTGGTAGGGTATACTCCTTCCTTTATTCTCAGTGGCTTATAAACTCCGCTTCGTTCCACAAACTGCCACCTTGAATAAAAAAATACACCTACTTCTACTTGGAACGCAAACAACTATTTCTTAAGTGTAATATTTTTCTATTTTTCACCATAATTTTACTTAGAGTACATTAATATGATTGAAAATATACAAACTTATATCGCATTATATTTTTGGAAGAAAGTATATTTTCGAAAATCATCCATTGAGAGAAAAATCTTTAAATAGCCCAAGGAATAACCCCCTGAAGTTTGGCCGCGTGTTTAGTAAACACCCTATAGAACTACGTACAGAACTACTTAAAGTTCACTAATCATCGATATGAATATGCGCGATTTTAGATGCGCTACTAATTTTGATTGTAAAAGTCAAGTCCTTTTTTAAAGAAATGTTAATACTAAAAATATTAAATATCCGAAATTGTCAGTGTTATAGATATGAACAGAATAATTTATAAAGAGACGAACTCAAGAAAAAATGCAAAAATCTCAATGCAACGTGCAAAGTAACATGAAATTTAAATATTTTCATTTACAAATCCATATCTTATCCTAAATCGTTTTGACAGATTTCAGGTTACAGTCTTCTGCCTCTATACAAAAGCAATATCATTTCCGTAGTAAATTGATATTGTCTATTTTGTATACAGAAAATATTTTTTACGCAAAATTTTGAAGGGAAAATAAGGAAACGGCGGAAGTAAGATGTTCCGGTTTTATATTACGCAACATTGCGTATATTATATGGAGAAATTCAAAAAGTTACAAATTCTTTTTTCTATTTACATTCATGTATTCAAATTGACATTTTACGGGTGTACACTTCCGCTCAAGGTTATTTAAGTTTATGTAAACTGCGTAGTTCTCTTTGAAATTAAAATAGGAAATACTGTGTATTATACATGTACATAATATATATATATATATATATATATATATATATATATATATGGTAAACCTAATCAGTAGGCGATTAAAGGTCTGTATATTACTTCAAAATATATGTATTTAAAAAACTCTACATGTTTCGGCTGTGTACGCCTTTATCAAGAGAATACAAAATATGAATGACAGGATATAAATGTCAAGTAATTAAGTTGCTATAGTTTAAATTATTCAAAGATACATTCTAGTAATAATAATAAATCATGCCTTAGTATTCCAAAAAATAGATAACAACGTGTGAACATATGTGTTGTTCGCTGCTAGCAATTTGTGTCTCCTTCTGGGTATAAACTTGTGTGTTAGTTGCTGCTGGCAGCTTGCGTCTCTCTATGGGTGTGTGGTTTTGTGTGAGAGCGTAAGTGTAGGGTTTTGTATGTCGGTGCGTTCGTGCGTGTGTTTAGTGACCGGTCGCATGAATTTAGAGAGGTCGGATAACCAGCCGTTGCATAGGGCCGCCAACCCTTTCCCGACAACTTCTTTACAATTCCGTGCAGTACTTCGACGGCCTGACCCCCGCCCCAACGAGGCAAGGCGCAGACAGGCGAAGCGCACCCTGTACGGGGTTGCTCATCGCTAACCAAGGGAACACTCTTAGTGGCTACCTCGGTCGACGATGGTCACACTTGTGCCATCTTAACGTTTTCCGCCGAAGCGGGGGCATAGCACACACGTCGAACGTGTGTGTGCTGTTAACGGCAGCCTAGCCAGGTTGCCGCCCAGGACCGGTCCTAGTGGTGTGTGCATTGCGCGGCGACGAGATAGCGCCGCGTAGCATGGTTTCTCACTCTTGCTGGAAAGGCGGAATGGCACCTGACTGCCCAACGGGCAGACCCCCCTAGAGTTTTGTAGCGCATATGCTAGGCTACAACCCAGTAGAGGACCACATCAGCAAAAAACAGAAAACAGGGATAGGCAGGGAAAAGCAAGACATGAGTTATTATTACGTATGCGCCCGTGGAGCGACTTAAGATGCAAAGTTGTCGGCATTCGCTCAAAACGAGAAGGAAAACCACTAAAACCTGCTCGGACAACTAGACAGGAATAAAAACACGGAACAGTCAGCATGATAAGCAAAAGTATATGATATTTAAATGATATTTAAATAACATAAGGTATATAACAAAAAAAAATATAATATGATGGTAAATTGTAGATCGTTACAAAATTAAATTATAGTATATACTGCTTAAATTTTTTATATCATTTCTGGTGTTAATTGAATTTTTTTCCTGTTTAATACTGATCATTTCTTTAATTTGTCTTTTCACTGTGTGTTGTTCTTTATCAATTATCTGTGTGTTTTCAAAATCGAAATGGTGATCGCGTTGTAGTTTGTGTGTAGACAATGCAGTTTTGTCTGTTCTAGAGTATTTGTGGGCTTGTATATACTTTTGCTTATCATGCTGACTGTTCCGTGTTTTGATTCCTGTCTAGTTGTCCGAGCAGGTTTTCGTGGTTTTCCTTCTCGTTTTGAGCGAATGCCGACAACTTTGCATCTTAAGTCGCTCCACGGGCGCATACGTAATAATAACTTATGTCTTGCTTTTCCCTGCCTATCCCTGTTTTCTGTTTTTTGCTGATGTGGTCCTCTACTGGGTTGTAGCCTAGCATATGCGCTACAAAACTCTAGGGGGTCTGCCCGTTGGGCAGTCAGGTGCCATTCCGCCTTTCCAGCAAGAGTGAGGAACCATGCTACGCGGCGCTATCTCGTCGCCGCGCAATGCACACACCACTAGGACCGGTCCTGGGCGGCAACCTGGCTAGGCTGCCGTTAACAGCACACACACGTTCGACGTGTGTGCTATGCCCCCGCTTCGGCGGAAAACGTTAAGATGGCACAAGTGTGACCATCGTCGACCGAGGTAGCCACTAAGAGTGTTCCCTTGGTTAGCGATGAGCAACCCCGTACAGGGTGCGCTTCGCCTGTCTGCGCCTTGCCTCGTTGGGGCGGGGGTCAGGCCGTCGAAGTACTGCACGGAATTGTAAAGAAGTTGTCGGGAAAGGGTTGGCGGCCCTACGCAATGGCTGGTTATCCGACCTCTCTAAATTCATGCGACCGGTCACTAAACACACGCACGAACGCACCGACATACAAAACCCTACACTTACGCTCTCACACAAAACCACACACCCATAGAGAGACGCAAGCTGCCAGCAGCAACCAACACACAAGTTCATACCCAGAAGGAGACACAAATTGCTAGCAGCGAACAACACATATGTTCACACCTTGTTATCTATTTTTTGGAATACTAAGGCATGATTTATTATTATTACTAGAATGTATCTTTGAATAATTTAAACCATAGCAACTTAATTACTTGACATTTATATCCTGTCATTCATATTTTGTATTCTCTTGATAAAGGCGTACACAGCCGAAACATGTAGTTTTTTAAATACATATATTTTGAAGTAATATACAGACCTTTAATCGCCTACTGATTAGGTTTACCATATCATACCAAGGTCACGAAGTTATTATATATATATATATATATATATATATATATATATGTATATATATATATATAGATAAAGATAATTATTTCGTGACCTTTGTATGTTATGGTAAATTCAATTTGTTGGCGATTTAAGGTCTGGTTTTACTTCAAAATATATATATTTAAAACAATCCTACATGTTTCGGCAAATGATGCCTTCTTCAAGGAATATAATTTTATTTTCAGTTTGGAGAAATATAAATGACAGTATATTAATGTCATACATTTGTAGTTGCTATGGATAAAATTATTCAAAGATACATTCCAATTGAATAATAATACAAATGAAACAGACATGCAATATACATATCTGTAACTGTACACATGGACAATTTGTAACAAATGCGTAATACGTGCATAACGTATTGATATACTTAAACCTTTTTGTATGAATAATAATAAATCATGCCTTAGTATTCTAAAATAGATAGACAACAAAACCAGGGAACACAACTGTATATGGACGCAACATGTGAAAATTAATGTCGAACTGTTAATAAATTAATATCCCGACAATATCGGATATTTTACATATAATTATATTTAATTCAAAATTTACTTTTTATTTTTAATCATTTATTAAACTCATTAAAGTCATTAACACGAAAATAAAAAGATATTTAATTTATTTACATTAAAATTTGTATCGACACTCTCATTTTTTAAAACAACAAAAGTGGCGAAAAGATCAATTTGTAATACACGCAGCATACATAACCTACTAACTAAGGCACACGCAGTAATACATGTAAATTCTAAAAATAATTTTATAAGTCTTATCCGTTTTTAATTCATCAAAATTTGGTTTAAAACAATAATTTCAATATAATTACCGGTTATAAAAGTGTATAAACCATTAGATCACCGCTTAAAAACATTTTTATCTGCCTAAAGTAATTTTTCTACGAGATATTCGTCATAGCATCATAAGGTGAAGCTCGCCCAAAGTATTTATAACGAAATAAAGTTAAAATGTACCTGGAAATACATCCAAAGTGTCTAATATAATAATCACATTACCGAACATAAAAAAAAAAACCATCCGATTTCTCCAAACTGAAAATACCTTAACCTTTATTCCTCCTGGCAGCATATTGAGACCCAAGCCAAATCCATCTTCCTCCTGCCTGCCGCAACTCCTACAATCACAGGTCCTTAGTTATATTTAAAGTAATTATGATCATTCTATATTATTACATTTACAAATAATTAAAAAGAATCTTGATTTTAACTAAGAGATACTAATCTTTTAAAGATAATATAGTCAGGAATAATATCTATTTAAAATTCACATAAATTCACTTACCTGTTTTTGTTGTATACTTTAAACAATAATATTACTTTACTTGGTATTTGATTTATAAACATAACCATACTATTATTAGTATTAATTCTATTTCATCACAAAGATATAATTTATAAATTGACCGAAAGAGTCCAAGTATTTAACCATATGTGTACAGTCTTCTTTAATCTAATAAATTGTTCAATATATAAAATATAAAAGTGGTGTTTTTTTATTCATGCTCAGTGAAATCAATATTATTAACAATTTTTGTCTCATTTTTACAGCCATATTTGAGTGTCACTACCGACTATATCCCGAGATAAGAAAACTCAACCATTCTTTATTAATCTTTTGCTCTCCGAGACATCTATGCATAGCTGTGGATACTGCTACTAATCAGCTGATAAGTCAAGAGATACATTTACATTTAAAATTCTTAAAAGCGCCCAATTTATTTAATATTATCAACATTTACACTCATTATCTCTTACATATTTTTTATTGACAGCCATCAGCGTCAGTTCTATATATATATATATATATATATATATATATATATATATATATATATATATATATTTAGTGTTTATAAGAATTTTATTTTTATTATTTATTTTATTGGCCGTGTCTTAATATTAAAAATAATAGACTTTTTATTGGTTTAGCGACCTTTTATTGAATTTTGATGTTTTATTCTACGACGTTTCGACTTTTATTATTATTCAATCTTTTTCAAGTAACTAGAAACAAGAATTAATACAATGAAAACATGAGAACTGTGTTTGCTTTTGTGAGATTGAATTAACAATTAAATTAACAATTAAAATTAAACTTAGATTAAAGACTGAATTACCAATTAGATTAACAATTAAAGTTAAAATTTAAAATTAGATTTATAATGAGTAAGGACAATTAATGTGATTACATCTGTATAAATGAATTGAAGATTTGAATTGAACTACAATACAGTAAGGTAACTAGAAACAAGAATTACTACAATGAAAACGTGAGAGCTGTGTTTGCTTTTGTCAGACTGAATTAACAATTAAATTAACCATTAGAATTAAAATTGGATTAAAGACTGAATTACCAATTAAATTAACAATTAAAGTTAAAATTTAAACTTAGATTAATAATGAGTAAGGAAAAATTAAAGTGGTTAAATCTGTATAAATGAATTGAAAATTTGAATTAAACTACAATTACCGTAAGAAACAATGAATGAACAATGAATGATAATAAAACTCACCGTTTTTTTTTGGTTTTCAAAAGCACGCATTCTGTATAACATGTGTTGTTGTCGGGGACATCCGAGACCTTTTTTTATAACGAACCGATCGCACTGGTTGGTATATTGTAAGTGTTTGTGGCTTTGTTAAGAGAGGTTAATTTTGCTAAATTCCAAAACTGGCTGGAATATTGTAAGTGTTTGTGGCTTTGTTAAGAGAGGTTAATTTTTGCTAAATTCCAAAACAGAACAGAAATTAACCTCTCTACGGTAATTGTAGTTTAATTCAAATTTTCAATTCATTTATACAGATTTAACCACTTTAATTTTTCCTTACTCATTATTAATCTAAGTTTAAATTTTAACTTTAATTGTTAATTTAATTGGTAATTCAGTCTTTAATCCAATTTTAATTCTAATGTTTAATTTAATTGTTAATTCTGTCTCACAAAAGCAAACACAGCTCTCACGTTTTCATTGTAGTAATTCTTGTTTCTAGTTACCTAACTGTATTGTAGTTTAATTCAAATCTTCAATTCATTTATACAGATGTAATCACTTTAATTGTCCTTACTCATTATTAATCTAATTTTAAATTTTAACTTTAATTGTTAATCTAATTGGTAATTCAGTCTTTAATCTAAGTTTAATTTTAATTGTTAATTTAATTGTTAATTCAATCTCACAAAAGCAAACACAGTTCTCATGTTTTCATTGTATTAATTCTTGTTTCTAGTTACTTGAAAAAGACTGAATAATAATAAAAGTTGAAACGTCGTAGAATAAAACATCAAAATTCAATAAAAGGTCGCTAAACCAATAAAAAGTCTATTATTTTTAATATATATATATATATATATATATATATATATATATATATATATATATACCGCCTAATTCTGAGTAAACGCAACGATCCGAATGTATGAATATTTCTTCCGCTTCGAATACAATTCCCCTGAATGCTGTAGGTGCGTCAACATCGATGTCATACATATAGCAAGCGCCAATTAAGTTGGCGCGAGGGGGGGTTTAGCAACAGACTGTTTTGTGATTGGCTTAACATCGATGTCATACATATAGCAAGCGCCAATTAAGTTGGCGCGAGGAGGGGGTTTAGCAACAGACTGTTTTGTGATTGGCTTAACGCGTTCAGGGGATTTTTATTCGGAGCGGGAGAAATATTCGTACATTCAGGCCGTTGCGTTTGCTCAGAATCAGGCGGTACATATATATATATATATATATATATATATATATATGTATGTATGTGTTTTAACTGGATTCCGGGTTTTCTTCCGCGTTTCCACTGTTTGGTCTTCGTAAAGACCGGTGCTGGTTCCTGGACGTCTTTTCGGCTAAATCACATTTGCCATCTTCAGGTCTGCGATAACTGGCTGCTTCTGCTTCTGGTTACTCGTAAACTTTTTACGAGTAACCAGAAGCAGAAGCAGACATGAAGATGGCACATGTGATTTTGCCGAAACGTCGTCCAGAAACCAGCACCGGTCTTTACGAACACCAAACAGTGGAAACGCGGAAGAAAAAACCCGGAATCCAGTTAAAACACATACTACTACCCGCGGAAACCTAAAAGAAAACATATATATGCATATGTATATATGTATATATATCTATATATATATATATATATCTATATATATATATATATATATATATATATATATATATATAACAATTAATAAATTATTGGAGTTTTTCGGCTTTTATGTGAAATATTTACAAATATCAAATTAGTATGTATGTAATTGCAAAGTAAGTGAGGATGTAAACATTGCTGTCTACAAATTACAAAGCAAATCATACGAAATTTTTAATTGAAAAGCGACAGTCCGGCAAACTGTAGACTTGGGTTCAAGTCCCAACGTAGACAATATTTTTCAATTAAAAATTTCGTATGATTTGCTTTGTAATTTGTAGACAGCAATGTTTACATCCCTACTTACTTTGCAATTACATACATACTAATTTGATATTTGTAAATATTTCATATAAAAGCCGAAAAACTCCAATAATTTATCAATTGTTATATTTAATAAACGGCTAAGAAATTATCTAAACACATATATATATATATATATATATATATATATATATATAGAGTAAATTAATCATTCGGCGATTAAAGGTCTGGTTTACTTCAAAGTATATATATTTAAAACAACCCTACATGTTTCGGCAATGATGCCTTTATCAAGGATGTAAAATATAAATGAAAGAATAATATTCTGTCATTTCTATTTGTCAATATTTTGTGCATATTTTTATCAAAATATGTGCATATATATTTGCATATTTCGCTATTCTATCATGCATATAATCCGAACTTCAGTTATAACAGTAATTCAACTTTTATTCATGGAATTTTCTCGATACAAACCCATTTTTTCTCTTAAATACTTATAATAACGCTTGACATGCATTAAGCGCTAATTAAATAAAATAATTATCTTTTTTCTTTCAGCCTGACGGAACAGTTACAACTATAAGTTCTCTGGAATTCTTAGCCACCCGTTGGGAAAATGGGAACGCCTTCGATTGTTATGCAGATAACTCAGTTATCCGTGAACAAAAGGACGCTTCTTTGCACAGTGTTTTTCTCATGGAAGTTTATTGTAAGTAACAAAAAATGCGAGATGAAGAATATTTCCCTGAGACTGATTGCTCATCTTTATTTGTACAGATCCCCCAGTGGTGACGGTTTCGCCGGAAAACATAACAGTAAACGAGACGGATGAAGATATATTGCTCTCCTGTTCCTATCATTCGAATCCTATGAAATTAGAAGATGCTTTATGGTAGGTTAATTTATACAATATATTGAAGGTCATGAATTTGTGCGTGTCTATCGAACATGACATATAAATTGCAATACTTAATGACGATTATAATACGCAATATTGATTTCAATGTTCAATGTCTTCTTGTGATCGTATCCCATATTGCTTAACCTTCGACTGATAAGGCCCCTTACATTTTCCTATGTAGAAATATCGTAAATTTTCGCAAAAGATTCTTGAAAGAACTTTAGTCTAAGCTTTGCAACATGGAAAGTACTACCTTGTTGAAAGTTTTGATGATCCAGCCTCTAAAGATGAAAAACAGATGAAACTCAACAGTTTCTTTTAAGTAACGCTCGGCAATTAGAAAACTTCTGATGAACACCAGAAAAGGCATACACCTTAAGGTAAAGACAGCCTATACCATAATACCAGCAGCTCGATGAACAGAACTTTAAACAGAAAGTTGTTCCATATTCCATAGTATTTCTTATATTTATTTCGTATGAAAAGCTATGAAAATATATATAATGTATAGAATTCACGATTGGCTCTTGGTGAAACATGATTAATAATTTACTAAATAAAACACTTGGTATATTTGTTTCACAAAATGTATTTAAAATATGTATTTAACCTAATTAATATTTGTCTTAAACAAAATTATTTCAAATTTCATGAAAAATTTTATACACAAACCAACGGTTTACCGATGGGTAGCCCTCTTAGCCCTTTACTCGCTGAACTATATCTAGCAGATTTTGACTGGGCACTGACAGACAGCTGGACCAATTTCTTAATTATTTAAATTCCCTTAATAATAAAATACAATTCAAAATAGAAAAAGAGGTAGACGAAACTTAAAATCAACAAGAGTTGATAAACGATTTGAATTTGATATCTTTAGAAAACCCACTACAACAGATACAGTAATTCCGGCAAATTCCAACCAATCGTGGAATATAAAAATGACAGCTTTTCACAGTTTCATACACAGACTGATTAATTTCCCTATAAATAATAAGAACTTCGAAAAAGAAGTATATACCATAAAAACTATAGCTAGAAATAACGGGTACAAAACAGAATTCTTAGACAAAATGATTTACAAAAAACAACGCGCTATCCTTACGAAAAATTTTTACTCCGGACATACATACACAAAAACTAACAAAGTGTTTCACACCCTAAACTATATACCTGGGGTTAGCAATAAAGTTTCTAATAAACTTAATAAATTAGGTTTAAATGTCATCCTAGTAAATAAATGCAATTTAGGAAATATTCTAGTTAACAATAAAGGAAAAACAGAATTGCGTGATAAGTCAGGGGTGTATGAATTAACTTGCAGTGATTGTGACGCGGTATACATTGGCCAATCAGGACGCTCTATAAAAGAACGTATCAAAGAACATAGAAGTTCTATTCTACATGGCAATATGGTCACGGGATTCGCGGAACACTGTATTCAAAATTCTCATCTGTTTAATGCTAATAATTTCAAACTTTTACACTCTTGTAATAAGGGTAAAAGGCTTGACTTCTTAGAAAATTTTAGAAATTAAAAAAGCCATAAATCTCAACAGACAGGTCACAAACACGCAGTTAGATTTTTCAAACACCCCCACAATCGATGCTGTAATAAACCTTTTTAAAAAATAACTCATAAATATTGGTAGGAGTACACTTTTCACTTAGTTTACATGACTCTTCGAGAATGACTGAATAAGTCGAAACATATGTCAGAGATATTTTAAATACATTTTGTGAAACAAATATACCAAGTGTTTTATTTAGTAGACAATTATATATTAGTATATAAATCACTTTTTTCTGTTACTGGAAATTTTTTTTTACATTTTATCCCTCTTGACAGGTAACAAAATGACACTTTTTGTCCGGATATGTACACATAAGAACACGGAGATATTTAATTTTAGAATATTTTGTTATACAAAAAGTTACATTTCCTTAATGTCAAAAGTATAGTTATTAAATGTGCATTGCATGAAGGGCATGTTCTTTAAATAATGCACCTGGTCGCAAATTGGGTCTTATTTCAACTACTGCACTGCCACACGTTCTAAACACTTTATTAGGCGTAAATATGCTTTCTACATTTCCCCCGCTAAATTTATTCGAATTTTTTTATAGAAAAAAAATTCGGCCTGAATAGGATTCGAACCCACGTGCATGGCTTGCCGAACCATCGCCCTAACCACTAAGCTATCAAAGGCAGTGATTTCGAATCTTTCTAGATACGCCTTGAGTTACACCAAGGAGACAGATTATATATATCTTGCCCGTAGTAGGCCGTTGTGCAAATTTGTTCCATTTTTCGCGAAGAAATGTAAATGTAAGCAGATCTTCAGCAAGTTGTAATTCTCCAGCCTCTAAATTCTTGGTTTGGGAGGGAGTCTTTCTTTGCATTGGTTTGAATGTTATCTTGGTTCTAATTTAAAAAAATCTGAAACTAATCAATTATACCAACCACTATATTAGTTAAAGCTATCCATATACTAGGTATTGCAAATTCTATGTTGCTGTATATACATATATATTTTTTTAATTTTATGGCTATATTATTATAGGTCTAGAAACGGAAGTAATATGACATTGGGTGATAATTATGAAGGTGGAACTATCGACTACCTACCACTGATGATCAAAAATGTTACGAGAGAAGATCACGGACTATATACTTGTATTTGTAAGAATAGTGTTGGTTCGCAAGAGTCAGCAAACAGCATACTATTAAATGTTCAATGTAAGTTTTTCAAAGTACGTTTTTCATTTTGCATACTTTAGATTGATTTAATACGTAAATAAATTCAACTTAAATGCATTGCAAACCATTAAAATTCGTTGAAAATTCTCCAAATTTGTTAAAGCGTTGACAAATTCGCTGAAAATTTTATTATATTACTTGAAATTTCATCAAATTCCCTGAAAATTTATGAAATTCGTTGACAAATCTTCAAATTTATAAAATTCTTCAAAATTGTTGAAAAGTTGCTGAAAATTCATTAAATTACCTGAAAATTCTTCGAGTTCCTTTGAAGATTCCTCAAATTCGTTGAAAAATTATTAAATTTGCGAAAGATTCTTAAAATATCTCTCAAAATTATTCGAATTCGAAGAAAATTCAAGTCATCAAATTCACTGCAAATTAAATCCGTTAAAAATTCTCGAAAGTCGTAAATACATCAAATTCGTTAAGAAGTCATCAAACTCGTTGAAATTTCATTAAATTTGTTGAAATTTCACTAAAATTTGTCGAAATTTCATTAATTTTCTTTAAATTTCACTAGATTTGTTGAAAATTCATTAAAGTTGTTGAAAATTCATCAACTACGTTGAAAATTCGCCGATATTCATAAAATTATTTGAGCATTATCAAATTAGTTAAAAGTTCTTCAAACTCGTTGAAAATTCACCAACTTCACTAAGAATTCACCTACTTTGCCAAAAATTCATCGAATTGTAGAATTTGCTAAAGTTCATAAGATTCTTCAAAAATTCACGAGTTCGTTAAAAAATCAAATTCGTTGTGAATTCCTTAACTTCGTTTAAATTCGTCGATATTAATAAAATTATTTGATCATTATCAAATTCGTTAAGAATTTTTCAAACTCGTTGAAAATTCACCAACTTCACTAAAAATTCACCTACTTTCTTAAAAATTCATTGAATTGTTGAATTTGTTAAAATTCATAAGATTCTTCAAAAATTCACGAATTCGTTAAAAAAATCAAATTCGTTGGGAATTCATCAACTTCGTTTAAAATTCGTCGATATTCATAAAATTATTTGATCATTATCAAATTCGTTAAGAATTTTTCAAACTCGAAAATTCACCAACTTCACTAAAAATTCACCTACTTTCTTAAAAATTCATTGAATTGTTGAATTTGTTAAAATTCATAAGATTCTTCAAAAATTCACGAATTCGTTAAAAAAATCAAATTCGTTGGGAATTCATCAATTTCGTTTAAAATTCGTCGATATTCATAAAATTATTTGATCATTATCAAATTCGTTAAGAATTTTTCAAACTCGTTTAAAATTCACCGACTTCACTAAAAATTCACCTACTTTCTTAAAAATTCATCTAATTGTTGAATTAGTTAAAATTCATAAGATTCTTCAAAAATTCACGAATTCGTTAAAAAAATCAAATTCGTTGGGAATTCGTCAACTTCGTTTAAAATTCGTCGATATTCATTAATCATTATCAAATTCGTTAAGAATTCTTCAAACTCGTTGAAAATTCACCTACTTTGTTGAAAATTCATAAAATTCTTTTTAAAAAAAACGTTGAATTTATTAAACCCCGTAAGATTCGTTAAAATTCACAAATTCGTTAAAAAATCAAATTCGTCGGAAATTCTTCGTTTAAAATTCGTCGATATTTATAAAAGTATTTGAACATTATCAAATTCGTTAAGAATTCTTCAAACTCGTTTAAAATTCACCAACTTCACTAAAAATCCACCTACTTTGTTGAAGATTTATCAAATTCCTTCAAAAACAACCAATGAATTCGTTAAAACCCGTAAGATTGGTTAATAATTTGCAAATTCCTTTAGAAAAATCAAATTCACTCACAATTCATCAACTTCGTTAAAAATTCGCGGAATTCGTTAAAATTCATCCAATTCGCTATAAATTAACAAATTCGTTAAAAACTCTTCAAAATACTTAATAATTTATTAATTTGTTGAAAATTTATTAAAATTTGTAGAAATTCTTCAAATTCATTGAAGTCATCAAATTCGCTAAAAATTCATTAAATCAATTGAAAATTCCTCAAGTTTCATTGAAAATTCTTACAAGTTGTTGAAAAGTAATCAAATTGATAAAAAATTTTAAGTTTATCAACTTTGTTGAAAAAATATAAAATTCGTCGAGTTTATTAAAAATTGGACAAATTCATAAAGAATTGATCAAATTTATTGAAAATACGTAAAATTGATCAAATTCGTCACTCACCAAATATGTGTATATATTTTGCCATAACTATGTTGCTATTTTCAATATCACTGCTGAACATGACAACGTCGTTTAATATTTCTTTGTGTAATATAAAGTGTAACTGTATTTAATGAGAACAGTAGTTACAAGAATAAATTTCTCGTATAAATTCTAGAAAACTTCACTGTTTTTAAAATATATTTATACCACTTTTGATATTCACTCTCTTTAGTAGTGTAATAATTCAATGTCTTTATTAATACAATGCTTTTCTATAGATCCGCCAACAGTGGATTTGGAAATATTTTCACCAATACCTGTCAAAGCTATCGAAGAAAAGAATGTTACGCTTGCTTGTGCAACAAGACAAGGAAATCCAGAAACATTATTAAAAGTATTTTAAACTTGTGACAGTCAAAATTACTTGTACATTACGAATTATTTTTCTGTAGGTCCGGTGGTTTTTAGGCAATGACTTATTGAAAGAATTACCAGAATGCAATTTCTCATCGTATGACGAAAGCGGAAACGGAGTAGGCTATGGCGGACCATTTTGCAGCGTCGATTCTCACGTATTGAGTTTGGTAAACGTGAGCGAAAGTTTTGCCGGAAATTACACGTGCCAAGGTCAAAACATAGCCGGATGGGGTCCCAAATCAGAACCTCAAGAACTGATCGTTTATTGTAAAAACATGAAATCCAAATTGCACTAGACATTAATTACGTAACTAATTCCAGATCCTCCTAGTCCAGCAAGCTTGAGAGCGTCACCTTCAAAGGTTATCAAGAAAGCCTCTGTCACCCTTCAATGTTCTGTTGAAGATCCTGGAAAACCCGAAACAATATCGTACGTATGGTATCGTGGAAATCGTCTTGTACCTGATGTAACTACACCTAATTGGACTATCGCCGTTGCTAGACTTGAAACGAAGAGCAATTACACTTGTTATGCCGTAAACGAAGGTGGTAATAGCTTACCCGCTTCAGTATTTGTAAATGTATCAGGTACAGTAATCTTAATACATGCTATTAATATATAGTGGAACTATGCTTTTAACTTCAACAGCACCTCCGGCATTTATTCAAAACCTTCTGTCTTATCAGGGAATTCTATACACAACCAAGAATATCTCTCTGACATGTAGAGTTGAATGTTCTCCGGAATGTTCGATCACGTGGTTGAAGGATGGACATGAAATTAGTAGAAAGAATCCCCAATATGATCTTCGAACCACCAAGCACCCACCAGATTTGAAAAAGAACGATTTCGAATCTATAGAATCAACATTGGTAAGTTACACAGTGAGCAATTTTAATTGATCGCGGTTGGTTATATTAAAATCCCTAAGTTAGAACATTTTAAACAAATTTTTCATTTTTTTATTTTTCCTTCGAAACTATGTGCAATTTTCGTTTGTTTTATAGTTCTAACAAATTGGAACCGCAAAAAATTTATTCTGACATGTCAGGTTTTGGAAAAAAAATATTGAAAAGTAAATGAAATAATATTAATTAGGTATACCGGGTGCGGCAATAGTGTGTCGGCGAAGCGTAGCATAAAAACTAATAAAGTTGTAACAATGAAATTTTACACACATATGTAGTATGCTACAGTGCATTTTCTATTTTTATTTATATATTTATAGGGTGTTCCAAATTTCCACAACCACTTTCAATTTTTTTTTTAATAGATTGCTATACTATCTTGTTATTATGATGATAGCCACCCAAATTATCTTTGCAATGATATATGACAATGTGCACTTACAACCGTTAGTTTTGATTTTATTGCAAATTTTGTTAAAATTTTGACAGTTGCAGCGTCTAACATTTTAAGTCTTAGCCTGAAAATGGGTGCAGTGCCTCACCTAAATCTTTTGTAACCAATTTATGGACTAACACGTTATGTGTTGAGGGTGAACAACGTGACAACATACACAGGGTGTTAAATATGTCGTGCCAAAGTTATCGAAGTTTAAAGGCTATTTTCTCTTTTTTTTTAAATTGAACATATAATTTTTTTATTAGTCAACAAATTCCTTGTAAAATTGCCGTTAAAATGGTACCAATAACATAGTACTTATTTATAGTATTTTCGAAGTTATAACCCTTTAATGGGATATACCTATGTTTATAATATTCAATATGCGGTGCTACATCTAATAGTTGGTTGGCCATGAAATGATATCAAACAAAGTAACTTTTACAAACACCTGTTTTCTAATTCTTTATTATTAGTTTTAGAATTACATTTTGTAATTTTTCCATAATAAAACAAAATTTATTTGAAATGTGTTCAAATATATGTCCATTCTGCTCTACACATGCTCTTAATCGCTTCTGCATCGACAGACTTACATTTTGAGCCATGTTGTCTTCACTTAATTGAAGAAAAGCGTTTCTGATTCGTTGCTGCATGTTCTCTGCCGTTGTAGGAGGTGTTTCGTAAACAATATTTTTTACAGTAGGCCACAGAAAGAAATCACAAGGGGTTAGATCTGGTGATCGCGGTGGCCAGTTTATAAAGCTTCCTCTCCCAATCCACCTATTGGTGAATATCCTATCTAAATGTGCTCTTGCAGCAGCACCGTAATGTGCAGGTGCACCATCATGTTGGTACCACAATCTCCTTATGACATTATCTGGTAGGCCTTCTAACAGCAATGGTAAATTATTTTGTAGGAAATTTATGTAGATTTCACAATTTAAAGTAATATTAAAAAAGAATGGACCTATAATAGTGTTTGCTATGATGCCTCCCCAGGTGTTAACACTCCATTTTTGTTGGTATAAAATGGGTTGCACAAGTTGAGGGTTTCTAGTGTCATAATAATGAGAATTTTTTCTGTTTGTTATTCCACAATTAGCAAATTTTGCTTCATCTGTGAAAAGCACATGATGTAGAAAAGTTAGGTCTTGTCGTAATTGGAAAAGTATTTTTTTAATTCACAGCAAGTCTCCTTTCAAAATCCGTTTATAATAAGCCTTGATGATTTTGAATTTTGTAAGGGTGAAATTTATGTTTATTTAAAATCTTTCTTACAGCAGTGACTTCTATCCTGTGTTCTTTCGAAATTATCCTTGTAGATACGCCCGGATTTTCCACAACGGACTGGACGACTGTCACTACATTATCTTCTGTAACCATAGTCTTAGTTCTTTCATGTTTGTCGTAATTCACTGAACCCGTCCGAAGAAACCTTGTCAACAAATTTTCAAACGTCTTAATATCTGGTGCTCTTCGGTGAGGACACTCCATAGCATATGTTCTTGATGCTAAAAGTGGATTTCTATTGCTAGCGACAAGAACAAATACCATGTCTATTAGCTCCTCTTTCGAAAAATTCATTCTAAAGAAACACAACTATAAACTATTACGGCATGTAAATAAAAAATAATGACAACAAAACGATATAACTGACAACAAGATAAGAACTAATAACGAGCAAACGGAAATTGATAATTAACTAGCCGAACTTAAATTATAACACTTAAACGCAATTACAGCAAAGAGGAACTACAGAAAAACACTTTATACGGAAATTTTAAGTAGATATTTGACGTATGGTTACACAGCAATTTTTGCTTAATATCATTTCATGGCCAACCAACCAACTATTAGATGCAGCACCGCATATTGAATATTATAAACATAGGTATATCCCATTAAAGGGTTATAACTTCGAAAATACTAGAAATAAGTACTATGTTATTAGTACCATTTAAACGGCAATTTTACAAGGAATTTGCTGACAAATAAAAAAATTTAAAAAAAAAGAGAAAATAGCCTTTAAACTTCGATAACTTTGGCACGACATATTTAACACTCTGTATATGTTGTCACGTAGTTCACCCTCAAAACATATAACGTGTTAGTCCATAAATTGGTAACAAAGGAGTTACGTGAGACACTCACCCATTTTCAGGCTAAGACTTAAAATGTTAGACGCTACAACTGTCAAGATTAGAACAAAATTTGCAATAAAACCAAAACTAACAGTTGTGAGTGCACATTGTCATATATCATTGCAAAGATAATTTGGGTAGCTATCATCGTCATAACAAGAAAGTATAGCAATCTATTTAAAAAAAAAATTGAAAGTGGTTGCGGAAATTTGGAACAGCCTGTAAATATATAAATAAAAATAGAAAATGCACTGTAGCATACTACATGTGTACGTAAAATTTCATTGCTACAACTTTATTAGTTTTCATGCTAAGCTCCGCCGACACACTATTGCCGCACCCGGTATACATTATATGGAGCCGCAAGTTATTTATTTATTTAAATATTGATTAAATTAATGGGAACTTTATTGGATATACCCACTAATACTTATATGACAAAGTAGTTGAATCTACTTATGTATGTTCGGTACGATTTACATTTACTTCTTCGATTAAAAATAGATTGTTACCAAATAGGACGTTAAATACCCGTCTTACTGGGTTTCTTTAATACATCGTCTTTAAAAATTCATACAAATTTTTAACAGCTGACTTTCGTACTGGGTAATCGGATCCTTATCATACAAAACTTATACACAATGTTACCTTCTAACGTTTCTATAAACATAAACATTGCTGAAAATGTATGAAAAGCCAGGTCTGTTCCGAAACGTGCAGATACCGGTATTTCACTGTTGCAGATTTTCAGTAAGCGAATTCGGATACAGACATGAGTTTCATTTCTATATTTCGTGTGTATATATATATATATATATATATATATATATATACGAATCATATTCAACTTATTGCATGTGAGAATTGATAATTATTACAATCTAATCTCACATGCAATTGTCACTTAACAACGCAACAAATTAAAAGACAATTGCATGTGAGATGAGATTTTAATAATTATCAATTCTCACATGCAATAAGTTCAATAAACATTGCTGCGTGTAAATACAATGGTGACGTTCTAAATTCTTATATTCCTTATTCGTAACAAAAAAATATATATATATAATACACACGAAATGACGTCAGTTCTAAAAGTCCATAAATTATTTTTAGTATGATTTTTAAAATGGGTTTGGAAATTAATGTAACACACATCTTTTAATAATTCAAACAGCTGATTTTGTGCGAGTTTACTGAACTTAGCATACAGTTTCTATAACATCGATAAATATTATCTATGTAAACATACGCTGTAGGGTATGGGTGTGAACTTCGATAGAGATATTTATTATTTATACACATTCTGAATGTTTTGTATATTTGAATTCATAGGCGAAACATGATACAATTTTCAGGGGGGTTTTAATTTTGCGGTTGGTGGCATAATTGATACAATATTTTGGATTCACATTCTATACAAGGTGTCCCAAATCGTTTTGTTCAAATTATAGGAGTGTAAAGTAGACTTCATTTCAAGTAACAAAAACGCAAAACTTGTATATCCATTTCTATTTGTTTCAAAGTTACAGATCTATGAATGTGATTGTCAGATCATGAAAAAAAATGTAATCCTAAAGTCAATACAAATTGATTTTATTTAAAAAAAGTTATACGATTCAATAACAGGCCTGTGATTGTTAACGTCGCATAATAAAATGTTATCCTAAAATAAATAAACACGTGTCGTGGTGCACAAAGTAATTTCTTGGAGATCTACAAAAAAGAGTACTGGAAATTCATTTATGATAAAGAAGGTTCTTACTTATTTCGTAAGTGCTGAACAATGAATATCATACAATAAACAAATGTTCAGATGACTGTTAACTTTGCATTTTTTAATAAAGGATTACATTACGTTTCAGTTCATACAACAGCTTATTAGTGAGTGGACACGTTTCCTTTATTCAAAATTTATTCAAAATATTTACCGATTTTCTTCTCAAGAGTATGCGGACATGCATTTTGTGTATGGCTACTGTAACGGCAGTGCACGTCAAGCAGTTATTGAATACCGACATCGGTTTCCCGATAGGCCCATTCCTTATTACAGAACGTTTCTGGAAGTACACAGACAATTTCGGGAATGCGGACTGCGTGATTATCTTTTCGACCGAGAAGAAAATTTGCCAGCAGACTTAGAGGAAGATGCAATAGCTATTGTTACAGGGATCCAACTCTCAGTGTACGTCGAATCGCTAGACAAGTAGGAGTGCCACGAACGACAGTTTGGCGAATTTTAAAACGTGAGGGCTTATATCCATATCACAATCGCAGGGGACACGGTTTGCTTGAGGCAGATCACTATGCTCGTCTAGTTTATTCTACCTGGATATTAAGACAGCCACGGCTTCATTTTAATTTCTGTAGAACAGTCCTCTGGATAGATGAATCTACGTTCACGAGAAGTGGTGTTACAAATCGCCCATCTAAATTTCAACATGAATTTTCTATTAACGTTTGGGCGGCCCTAATCGATGACTTGTTGTTGGTCCTGTTGTTCTTCCTGGGAGGTTAAATGCGGACAATTACCTTCAATTTCTTATTGACGAACTGACAGGTCTTTTAGAGGATGTCCCACTGAATGTTCGATGAGACATATTGTAATAACTCGATACGTAGTCATGTGTATGCGTAACACTTTGCCAAGGTGAAGCCTCGCTTTTAATACAAAACATTAACGTGTTATCTAAACACGACCTTACCTCGGATTTGTTGCATACACAAGACCAACGCATCAGGGTTATACATTTGTTCTAGAAACAAATGATAAGTAAGACAAGGATCTTCTCTAGTATATATAGACGATAGTTTAAGTCATAGAGATAGTCAGAGTTACGACGACAGTTACAACCAGTCAGTGGTACGAACTGGGTTACATCTTAATAACCACGTTCTGCCCTGTCTGAGTTGAACCAAGTATAACATGTGCATCTTGTAAATATATTGTTATTCAGTTTGTAATCGTTGAGTTAATTATAGAATGTTACCCGAACTTCGAGTGTGTATCATTTAGTACTTTATTCCGCCTCGAACCAGCAACGCGATGCGGCCGCCCAAACGGCCCACATTACATGCCGATCCTCCAGGCACATAGAGTTTACATGGACGATCCATCCTGCCCACGTTACATGGCGATTCTACCTTAGGGCATAAGGCCCTACCTTTATTACATGGCGATATCTGCCTACCTTAGGGCATAAGGCCCTACCTTTTATTACAATATGGTTTCACATGGATGGGGCACCACCACATTTCGGAATTGCTGTCCGAAATTGGGTTAACGTCAATTATCCAAGATGGATTGGTCGAGGTGGTCCTGTTGCATGGCCACCCAGATCACCCGATCTTAATCCTCTTGACTTTTATTTATGGGGGTACATGAAAAATTTAGTCTACGCGCAAGTTTCGAACACAAGAGAAGAGTTGTTGGATCGTATTCACCTGGCTGCCGAGCAAATCCGACAAAACAATTATGAAATTCGAAGTACTTCTTCTGTTGACTTACGGGCACAAGCTTGCATTCAACAAGGTGGTGGATATTTCGAAAATATTATTAATTGAACTTTTTTAAATAACATCAGTTTGTATTGACTTTAGGATTATATTTTTTCATGATCTTGTAACAGTCCTCTTCTTTTGTTCCACACGATGCTATATTGTAACAGCCCGGGCGTCGAGGGATCCGAGGTTGCTGCTGACAAATGATAACTTTGGCGATAAAAAGAGTTACATACCGCAGTTATCAAATATTGAGAATAGATTAATTTTAATATTATGTAATTAACTTGTTTAATTACTCTTGCTGGGCGCCAAGAGGTAGAACCCCCTCTAAGGTATAAATGACTTAAAAGATTGCCGGTTTGCTAAACTAAAGCGGAGAGAACAATAAACAGACTCTAGGTAAAGTACGTAAGTCAAGATGTGACTTACGCCTTTCTCTCTCAGAGCGTGAAAGTAAACTAAGGTGTAAATAACTGAATTCCTCTAAAATACTTAATAAATATCTCAATCAATTCCTTTTGATTGTTATGCTCTTGTGATGGATTTTATATTACAAGAATTGAAATAAAAAACAGATTGTTACAAAATATACCTATATTAATAAATAAAGCTTGCTACTTTTATAAATTATTAGTTACAAATTTACTTAGGTTTAATCGGACATGTTTAATAAAACTAAACTACGCAGGGGGCGAGATACCGTAATGTTGGCGCCGGTTTAGACTGTTTATTCTGATCAGATTATTACAGTTCTTATAAAAAACTAACCTTTAACACGCCGCACTACTGGCTATTCCCTTTGTCGCTGACTTGACGATTCTGGGGTGACGCACTAACTACTTCACTATTTTAGCACTTTTTCCCCACGTTTCAGGGTGCCTGATATCCAGACGAGAGCCCTGATGGCTTTTAACGTGGGATTTCACTTTTATATGAAAGACTATGCTTGTAGGCAAGTGAGGCTTCTTGCTATACAATATGTACTTATTTTGCGTCCGGGAGTAGCACGTCGGATTCGCAATACTGACTTGAATCAAGTGAGTCCCTTTCGGACTCTTGGATGCGTCCTAACTTTTGTTTTCTATCGGTGAATTCCCCAGTTCCTTCTAAAGTTCTCGAGCGCACGGGTTTGGTAGATGATGTAATATAGTAGTCCTTCTGATTCATCTATGTAGCACTAGGTTCTTTTATAGAGTTTCTTTGATATGGCTAACTATACATACTTATTCTAACAAAATGATGATGTAGCATTAAAAAGAACTGATTGAAATAACTACGTAAAACAATTGTGAAATGTTTTGCAATATTATTTTATATGGCGGGAAACGTATTAGAATTTATACAGTGTGTCTGTTTTGCTTTAAATAAATTAACTTTTAATATTTTCTTTTAATTTGATATAAATGCTTTGAGATAAGATAGCTGTAATTTGTCCCATTGCAATCTGACAATCACATTCATAGATCCGTAACTTTGAAACAAATAAGAATGGATGGACAAGTTTTGCGTTTTTGTTACTTGAAATGAAGTCTACTTTACACTCTAAAATTTGAACATAACGATACGGGACAGCTTGTATAATTACATCTCTTCATTTTTCATAAATTGTCTTTTTATTTCAAGGACACCCCATTTAAATATCATTTAATAATAACTGTTTCTGCTTAGGTATTTAATATGAATCAATGGCCAAACGAACAACTAGACAAAACTCAACATACATCCTACACTTGCCAAAGTTCATCGAATGGGATTGGTCCAGCTGTCAATTCAACAACAGAACTAGTAGCTGACTGTAAATTGATTATAATTATTGTATGTCAATGTTGCATGTTTCATTTGTAATATTCTAGATCCTCCAGAGGACTTGCAAGTTTCCAAAGGCGTTGTTGACGTGGTGGAGAACAGTAAACCTGAAATTATAAATTGCACAGGCAAGGGGCATCCCAGTCTGGGGTACGTATGGAAGAATGAACATGGGATGAACGTTTCCACGGATGGAGTGTTATCTCTGAAAATCGCTACTAGATCCGATGATGGGGTGTACATGTGTGAGGCTTATAATAAACATGGAAAAACCACAATCAACGCGTATATAAACGTGCAGTGTAAGTAAATAGAATTCCATTCATATACACATCCCATTTATTCTAATATAGTGGCTATATCATTCTAAAATTATGAACCAATGAAAATGCATGATTTTCCATAGTTGTCATGTATTACAGCGGTTATTAACATATTATGACATAAATCGAATACCGCTTGTGTCAAATATCATTAGGCATAGGGAATACGTATGAGTACATACGATGTATAACGTGTGTTCATTTGAAAAGTCAATCTAGGTTACTTTGAAATTTTGATAGAATAAAACGCGAATATATTAGTATGTGTTTGTTGTTCCGTAAACGTAAATCCAAATGACATTTGATAATGTCAATCACAAATATCAGTTAGTGCATAAAATAATCGTGCATCGATTCTGGTTTAAATAAATTGCTTCTCAGTTTTAAAATGGCTTTCACTTTAGAACATACAATTTTTTTAGTCCAGGCTTATTTTCGAAGTGGTAATAAAATTGACGGTTTATGGGTTTATTCAGTTCAAGATTGCATGGTAGAATTTCAAGTTGAGTTTCCACATTTTGTAATAGATTATATACAATTTAAGAATACTTTGGATAGAACTTTAAAACTTTTTTCTGAAACTGGTAGTCTCTTAAGAAAATCAGGCAACGGAGCAGTTAAGAAACGTACACCTCAAGTTGTCAATCGTGTTGAAGAAATAATGGAAAATGAACCACAAACATCTGTTCGACATTTGAGTCAACAAATAAACCTTTCTGTTGGTACAACTCACAAGTTATTAAAAAAAGATATGCAACTTTATCCATACCGTGTCACAGCAGTACAAGAATTGTTAGAAATTGATTACCCTCGTAGACTACAGTTTTGTAATTGGTTTGTAAATAGTACCGTACGGAAATTTTACAACCACTTGTCAATCAGTTGCATAATGATGAACTTCAAAATGCATATTTCCAACAAGACGGAGCACCTTGTCACTGTACTGCAGAATCTTTGGATTATTTAAGAGAATTTTTTGATGAGCGTATAATTAGTCGAAATACTGAAATTGCCTGGCCTGCACGTTCATGCGATTTAACACCTTGCGACTTCTTTTTGTGGCCTTATCTAAAAAATAACATATTTCGAACACCTATATTGAATTTGAATGATATGCTACAGAGAATCGAACAGAAATGCATGGAAATTAATAACAATCCAGTAATGTTGCAGAATATCATCAGAAATTTTGAACGGAGGATTTTAAAGTGCATTGATCTTGAAGGACAACATTTTCAACATTTGTTATAGTTTTCAATAAATACCTATTATTTGTTATTTATTTGTATGTATGAAACTGTCAAAATATACGACTTCGTAGGTTAAGTAGTAAATTTAATTTACGACATACTTCAAAATGTTCTCAGTAAATCACATGCTACTAGATTGACTTTTCAAATGAACACTTGTTATGTATATGGAAAACCCGATCCAATGCCAGCGAAGACCGCGACGGCCGGCAACGATTGTCTCCGATTGTTTCGCAAATACAAGTTAGCAGTAATCATTTGACCATCGACATAGGTACTTGTAATGCGTTCTAAAATAACATTTACGAAATGCAAAGGATTTGCTTTTCTTATTTCTTTCAGTAGATGCAGGAAATTTTTAAGCTGCGGTGCGTCGCATAAACAAAAGCGTAATTCTAATAAAATTAAAGAATAATCCTAATAAAATAAATAAAAAAGGATTCTAAAAATTATAATAAATTATACAAGAGGTTCAAAAATTCCTCCTTGCACAGCAAGACATTCTCCTAGGCGGTCGTAGAAATTAGCTCTTACATTTGCTAACATGTCGGCAGTTAATGAATTCGCAGCCTCAGTTATTTTTTCTCTCAAGGCAACTAGATTTTCTGCTCTACCAGCTTCATGAGTATAATCAATATTTTTTAGATACCCCCACAAAAAGAAATCATTTGGAGATAGATCAGGAGATCGCGGGGGCCATTTAATGCTTACTGTTCCAGTAATAAGACGGTCAGGAAAAGTATTTCCTAGAAATTCCTTTACCCTCACTGCATTATGTGCTGGACAGCCATCATGTTGAAACCAAACGATTTCCTGATTTATTCCATTGTTTTGAATGGCGGGAAGTATTTGATTTTTCAGTAATTCGAGATACTTGTCGGCATTTAATATACCATCAATAAAATAGGGGCCTGTAGAATGGTCACCTAAAATACCTGCCCAAACGTTTAGTTTTTGAGGATATTGAGTGCGATTTGCAAAATGCCGGTGTTGATTTTCCGAAGCCCAATATCGAAGAACAGAGGGATTGTGCTTTCCGTGTAATGGAAAAGTTGATTCATCGGTGAACAGAATATTTTTAAAGAAATTTTCATCTCGATGTATCTTTTCCATAACGTCTTGACAAAACTCCATTCTCCGGAAATTGTCCTCTCGAAATATTTCTTGAGTTTTCGAATATTTGAAACATTTTAAACCATTACGTTTCCAAATACGTGAAATAGTTGTGTTACTTGTACCCAATTCCTCGGCAGCACTTCTAGTAGATCTCGTGTTATCAATTTCCACAATACTACAAATTAATACATCCCGCCGTTCTCTTTCCTCAATTTTTTGTGGAGATACCTCTCTTGGTTTGCATTTCGTACAGTTATTGAGACAGAAACAAGTTTCAAATTTATTTATAATATTATAAATTGTTTGTCTGCAAGGTACAGAACGGTCTGCAAAAGTCAGCGCAAACAAATTCATACACTCCATTGCAGACTTGCCAGCATAAAACCATTTTACTAACTGAAGCTTTTCAGTGGGTATATAAAGAGCCATTATACATTAATTTTATTGTACGCTTTCAAACTGTAATGGCCGCAGCTAGACTGAATGCAAAATTTCCAGTCAATCGGTATCGGAGACAATCGTCAGTCGTCACGGTCTTCGCTGGCATTGGACTGGCTTTCTCATGTACGTATACATTGTATGTACTCATACGTTGATTCTCTATGCCTAATGATATTTAACACATACGGTATAGGAACTCTTATATATTCACTGTCAAAACTACTATTAGATTACTATGATTTCGACTTCAATAATTTTACAGTATTGAATTATCAGATTTGTTAGTTATCATATGGCTCGTTTCGGCAATATTTCCGCGAAATTAATTGATGAAATAATCGAAAATAGTAAACCAACTCGACACTTCAAAATTCTCGAAACTCGACGTATTTCCTAAAAAAACATCACTCGACCTGGTCTCGTGGTCTTTCACACAATACGTCGCATATAATCGAGTATTTTCAACTGTCTAGTTGTATAATATGTAACTATACAAGTGAATAAATTTAATCAATGAAACCCACGAAATTATTCATCTGGGTACTACAGTTTCGTTAATACTCACTTCCTCGAAAACGTAAAAAGTAGGTTTTGGGCAAACAGAGAGATATTAAAGTTTTGTATTGAATGTATTTACAATTTAACATTGTCCCCTTCAAAGTATGTTCCTTGAAAATGTACACAGCATCTCCAGCGATTTTGCCATTCCTAGTAACAATTCTGGAAGTCTTGTTCCTTTAGGCTATTCAAAACCTGCGTCGGTACTCTTCGAATATTGTCTATTGCTTCGTAATGGTAACCTATTAACTTCCGCTTAAGCGTTGGAAAAAGAAACTGATCACATAGGAAACATGTCTGGACTGTATGGACTGATTAGGGTACTGAAATATTTTTCTCTGACAAAAATTCTGTAACCGACAATAAGGTGTGACTGGTGGCATTATGATGCAAGATCCAAGAGCTGGCAATGTCAGGTCACACATAAGAGGTTTTATTCGTTGTCTGGCCCTACAGTATGAATTCTTTGAGGACAATTTTCCACGACAATAAGAAAAGATAATAAGCATGGACTTAATTCGGAATTTGCTCATGCTAGTTTTCTTCGGCAGCGGTTATGATGATGTGTACCACTACACGCCTTGTGCTTTTGTTTCAGGATCGTCTTTAAAAACCTATGATTCGTCACCTGTTATCACTCTATGCATGAATTGGGTTCAGTTGTCAAGTGATCCAACAGTTCTTAGCTAATGGATAAACGATTTTCTTTTTGTTCGTCAGTTCTTGAGCACCAGCTTTGCACATATTTTCTCACACCTAATTCCTCTGTCAAAATTCGATGAACAGTATCCTTACTCATGATTACTTCGTGTGTAATCATCTTAACTGTTAACCGTAACACAGAACGCACCTTCAACAGGCTTTCATCAATTTTCAATGTGGACGGCCGTCCGGAGCGATATTCATTTTCAATGTTTCCACGACCCTCTTTGAAAGCCTTGTGCTATCTGAAAACTTGCGCTGAAGATGAAGCAGCATCTCCATATACTATTCTTAACATTTGAAGTGTCTCTGAAGCAGTTGTTTCTAGTTTAACGCAAAATTAATTGCATATCGCTGCTCGATATCTGCCCGCATTTTTCGTGTGATGCGATATTGGAATACCTTTTCTAATTGCGTAGCTACCTCTTCCACTCACATGTAATCATCTCCAGCATGATGCAGTGTTACCACATTACTTCTAAGGTATTCATTGTATGTTTTACAATTCAACTTCTGTATCTTCTCGTTACAATAGTTGAAGATAACTGGGATCTTATCGAAACGTCGATATAACATCCTTCAAGGAGACGAAGTATTAATAATGATAAATCAAGAAACTGAAAGAAAAAGAGACATTCTTGACTGGATAGATTTACTAAGCTATCTAAGCAGCACTACAGTCTGTTAAGTTCAGTCCCAATTAAGTATAAGAAAATCTACGAAAGTTCTTCTTGAATTAAAAGTTAAAAAAATAAATTTCAATAATATTTAAGAAAAATGTAAATGAAAGTAAGAGGTTAGTCGTCATTTTCAACGTATTTTATTTTTTTGTAGCCAAACGGTACCTCCCCCCCTATAAGTTTATTGAGATAAATTGCTTCTTTAAAGGTTCTCTAAACGTTTCAATAATTATTTCTTCGAAATCTTTTGCATACGTATTCTTTAACCTTAGTCGAAACTGTTCAGTTTATCGCAAACTTAACTGTCATGGTTCATTCAAATAGATATATTTGGTATATAGATATATAATTGGGGATCTTTCTTGTGAGTTGACGAAATTACATTGGCCACAAATCAATGTTTACAAAAATAATTTGACAAGATCCAGTTGTTTATTCGGCTTTTGAAACGTGGTCTTCTATCGAAATGATCAAAATTTAAAAAAGGCAAGTCAAGTTCAGATAACATTCAAACCGATCTATGTAATCGCAATAAATCTTCTCCCATTTAAATACTTTCCATATCTCTTAATTTTAAGACATGTTTTTTTTTCGCAGATGTACCATCTTGTACAATCGGACTACAAGGCTATGACGGTTCGCCATCTCTGGAATGTATAGCCAAGGCAAATCCGGCAGAAGTATCGTTCCGGTTTCAAGTAAAGGGCGAAAATGAAACGATCGATTCCAGTCTGGTCATTCAGGAGGGAACGAAAGCCTACTTGAAAATAGATTCTAGTGTCGATACGTTCAGAACTTATCAATGCTTCGTGAATAACTCCGTTGGAACTGGTTCGCCGTGTGAGCGGGATGTTGTCGGTGTGTATTTCAGCTTCTACTTTTGCATTAAGAGTACCTTTTGAACTTGTTATGAGGTCTATTTTATTGTATATAGCATACCAGGAGCAAAGTAGTCAAATTGGAATACCAGGTAATCTCTCGTAAATTATTTCGCACGCATTATTTCAATACACTTTTCTCCTGGTTTTCTTTTTATTATTCACTATGGCATTAACTTGCTTCGTAGAACAATTATTGAAGATTGCCAACTGTTTAGTACAAATTATGAATAATACTAGGTTAGTTATTTATGTATCTGGAACTCGCAACACTAGTGTTGATAGCCACCATTTGAGATATCCATCTGCTACCTATACAACGTGCAAGCAACAAAACTCGCGAAAACTGGCTTTAATAATTTTTCAAAATCCATTGGCTCTCCTCGGACTTACCTTTCTTGGGGGGTTGTTGTTAAACACAAGCCAGCCAGCCAGTACTAACGTCTTAATCTCAGTGAAGGCGACTTGGGTTTCTTGACAAAACTTTGTTAACCTGATTGATCTATATTTAAAAAGGGCGCGCCTGCGATTTAGAGGCTGCTTTCAAAAGTGGATATACTGGTACATGCGATAACGTACCCACTACAATCAATAAGTCCGGAACCAAGGAAGCTATAACTGCAGAATAAGAAGCGGCACACAAATAATATACAACAATATTTATTTCGAATATTTGTAACTCCTAACACATAAACAGTACATAACTTTTGAACGTCTCTGTATCTAAATGTAAAGTAGTAAAAATATCGACTTATCAAAAATAGTACAATGGGTGAAGCACTTGTAACAGACCTTAAACACTGGTATATATTTATAATATCCCGTGTCTCAAGGGATTCGAGGCTGTTGCTGTTAACAATTGATAACTTTGGTACTGAAATAACTAAATGCCGCAGTTACCCTAAATATTGAGATATAGATTAAAAGTTGAAAAATAAGTAATTGATTTTTCAATTACTGCTTAGTTGGGCGCCAAGAAGATTTACCCCTTCTAAGGTATATAATTGAATTTATTTTAATGCCGGTTAGCCAAATAGTCAGCGGAGAGATTAAGAAAAGGGAACTCTAAATAAAAGCGGGTAAGCTGAAATGGGACTTACGTCTTTCTTTCTCAAAGCGCGTATGAAAACGTAGGTGAAATGAAATGAATCCCTCTTTTTTACTTATTAATTGTTTCAATCATTTCCTTTTGATTAATATGCTCTTTCAATGAAGTTTATATTACATGATTTGAATAAAACAAAATAATTATAAACTATACTTATATATTGATAAATGAGCTTTCTATTTTACATATAATTTACTACAAAAATCTTTATGGTTATTCTGAAATGTTACTTAGATTCTATACATACATATAAGGCGAGATACGGTAACTTTTACATATGATTGAAACTGTTTAATCTGATCAGATTAAAAAACAGTATTAATAATGACTAACCTTAATATCGTTACACTAATGACCATATCACTTTATAATCTAATCGCTTCCTCTGGAGGTGATGCACTTGTTCACTGAATTAGAACTCTTTCTTCGCGCCTCAAGGTTCCCGGGATTCCAGACAAAAGCCTTGATGTAGTAAGCGTGGGAATTCACGTTTTAAACAAATAACTTCACTTCTAGGCAAGAAATACCTCTTGCTACACTATATACTTTTCTTATTTAAGTACAATAAATTGCGGTAAACCCTCTCTTACTGTTACTTTAAAGGGTCCGCACGTCTGGCTTGGTTGACTACCTTGAGCCAAGTTTATTGCGGTAAACCCTCTCTTACTCTTACTTTTAGGGTCCGCACGTTTGACCGGCTTCGCGACTTGGAAGCAAGTATCTCGTTTCGTTCTCCTTGATCCGTTCTAACTTCTCTTTTCTCTCGGTGAATCCCCAGCTTCCTTGTGAAGTTCTCGATCGTTCTGGTTACGTGGATGATGTAATACAGTCACTCTCTCGATTCGTATATGTGATACAAAGCTATTCTAATTGAGTTTATACATGACTAGCTTTACAAAGTGAATTACAGAAAATGTTGATTGTGCATAAAAGGATCTGAGTGAAATACGCATTTAATATTATTGCGAAATGTTTCGCAATAATACCCAATGGCTGGAAACGCATTAATATTTATATAATTTTAGTTTTTAATTTTATACAAATTAAGTTTTGATATTCTTTAAAATTATAACAGATTGAATTAATGTCTTGAAATAAGAAGGTCGTAATGTGTCCCATTACACACTGTATATAAATGTCACCGAAATTATTATTAACTGTAGCCTTAGGGCCATGAAGTGGATGTTCGTAAAGTTCCAGAATGATATTTTCAGACCAGTACCTGCAGTTTTGTTTGTTGACCTCGCCCGAAAGGGGCAAATGTGTCTCATCACTAAAGATCAAAACATCCGTGTGGGGAATGTTGCGAAGTTCGCGACACAAAGTGATACGAAATTCGCAGTCTCCTTCACGTAGCTCGTGTATAGAAGCGATTTTATAAGAGTGCATATGGAGATCTCGGTGCAGAATTCTTCCAAACACTTTGTTTTTATAAACCCGAAGCAATCGCGTGTTAACGTGCAGAGCGCCTCGGAGATTGCTGAATTGACGCTTTCACAGCGGCTACATTTGCCGGTCCTGTTGCTGTCCGAAGTCGACTAGGAGATTTTCCTTTTAACGCCGATCCTGTTTGTTGAAAGTTTGACACCCACTTGCCAATTGTCTTTCTATTGGGAACCGAGGTAATGTCGACCGAGATCGAAGTGAATGCGAAAGGCACGCTGAATGTTTATAGACGAACTACCATTTCGAATAAACTCTTCAACGACAAAATCACGCAAAACCACCACCATAGGCGTAGCTAGACGCTTTCCAAATTGGGGAACTCTTGGGGGACAAGATACATAAGATATTGCATGAACATTTAACCGTGAAAAGGATTTGTATGCATTGGATCCCACATAATTTGACAATCGTTCGATAAAAGGCTCGTGTTGATTGGTACATAGAAATGCTCAAAAGATACAATCGTTGTTCCTCGAAAACCGTTTATAACATCTACACAGGTGACGAATCTCGGATCCATGTGGGTGCGCCTGAAAGCAAACAGCAGTTATCGACGTGAATGTTCCAAGATGAACCAAACCTAACAAAAGTTGTTTGCGCAAAAAGCACTTCGAAGCAAATTTTGGCCAGTTTTAAGGGGGGGGGAATAGACGTGTGGCTACAGTACCACTAGAATATTATAGAACGATCAATTCTGAATGGTAATAAACTATTTATTTGCCAGAAGCCCTTGGAGAAATAAGAAGAATCAACTGGCCACGCAAGATCATTCTGCAACCACAATTCCCACGTCGACACAAATAACTCAATATTTGACCAGTGAAAACATCGAACTGATGCGTCATCCACCGTTTAGCCCTAATTTGGTGCCAAATTATTTCTTTTTGTTCCCATACGGGAAGAATAAACTATTTTCGACGCCAAAATAAGCGGTTGATACGTTCAAAATGCATGTTTTGTAGATACCTCAATCGAAATGAAGAAAGTGCTGTAAAAAGAGATTCAAGAGTATGCAAAAGTATATCGATCATCACTGAGAATATTTTGAAAAACAATAGAACCATTTTCAATAATAAATATTTGTTTTTGTTTATTATTCCAGATACATAAATAGCTACCCTTTGTATTTATAAACAGTATTAATGCATGAGCAATTTTTGTTAGGCAATTGCTAAAATATGTCAAACGGTTGACAACTCTTGATAACTGCTTCTACGCATACAATATTTTAACACTCACAGTTATTAAATATACATCACCAATCATAAGTATTTGCCACATTTTGGCCAACATAAATAACATAAGCTTGTCGTCCTTTCCGAAGAAATGCTATAAGAAAATTTAGCCAAAACAAATATTATTCAAAATTTTATTAAGTTAAAAGTGATGAAGCACACGAAAACCCTTTGATTATATTTTAATACAATAAATTTTCATATTACACGCTCATTCTTTTGACTTTCTTTCGAGTGAACATCATCTACAATTTGAACAGAATCCACAAACGACATCGAATCATTTTGTAATTTTTCAATTCCCTCCGCTAGTCCATAGTAGTTCTTGCAAATAGTTTCTAAATCACTTTTCACCTGACTATCTTGAAACATTTTCTGGCTTTTCTTGATAGCTTCGGCGTGTCTCGGATCGAATTGTAAAACTACCTTCTTTACAACATCAAAATGTTGGCAGTAGTAAAACGCGGCCTCTAACCATGTTCCCCAACGCGTAGTAATCGGCTGTGGTGGTTCAAGCGCTTTGGGACACAGTTCGCGAAATTTTTTTGTACGTTTTGGGGACTTTAGAAACACTGCCTTCGTATGAGCTATTAAAGCATTTACTCGTGGATAATATTTAGGTATCAATTGCGCCACAAGGTTTAAAGCATGTATTTTACATGTTACATGTAACAGATTGCCACTCTCTTCTCTAATAAATCGGCCTAAGGAAAGCATGTTAGCAGCACCGTCACTCACAAACATTAAAAGTTGGTTTCTTGAAACATGAAATGCAATGCAATGCGCTCAACACCACTTTTAAAATTTCATCGCTAGTACATTTTGCACACTCTTTTGGAAGCAAGTAAGATAGAGAATGACGGTTCAAATTCTTCTATTATACATACCATCACATTCACCACAGAATGTTTTTGCCGATCGATTGTTTCGTCCACACATAACCACAGTTTTTTATCTTTCAATTCTGCTATAATTCTTCTTTCAACATAGTCACGAGCAGATAGCATAACGTTTCTTATCGATGTCCGACTTGGTAATGTATAATCCGAATACTAGCTCCAGAAGAAGAGAAATGCTTTTTGGTATAGCAAAGTGGACGGTAGATTACATATAATAAAACAAACACCTATATCAAATGTTAATTGTTCGCTGTATCGTTTGCCATGGATTACAGAACAGTGTTTTATACTTTTTAGGTGGCGTTCACACTTCCACCTGCTGGTACACGTCAAATAGTCGTCGCACCTTACACATTTAATTCTATCGCCTTCGTATTCTAAATCCGGCATACTCGCTAATACGTTTTCTAGTTTCTTCGAAATACGCCGTTTCCGAAACGTACCTAAATGCAACATTTTCTAAGTATGTGTGTACTGACATGCACTCACAACGACCACTGGAATAATACTCAACAAGTGTGCTACGATATGGACGCTTGAGTTTCCGTGCCGCGTGCTTCTCCCCTCCACGTTGCTCTCGGCACTGCACTGGAAATTGCCTCTCTTTGCTGAGTCTATTAAAATAAATGTCTAATGTCAATAAAACTCTATATCAAAGGCATATTTACAGTAGCCAATTATTTGTGTCTGGCATCCCATGCTCCTAGCTGTACATCATTTTTCAAAATTACAACACCCTTTTAAAATACACTAGCTCCATCGCTCCAGTAGCTTCGGTATTCCCTTAGAACAAAATTCTTTGAATTGACGACGGAAACAATTTTGAATCGAATCCATCACTACCTCATTAGAAGCAAATCGCTTGTCTATCCAGAATTGTTGAGTGGCCCAAAGAGTCACTCGGACCCAACTCCGGGACTATATGAGGAGGTATATGAGGCAGTACTTTTTAACCCAATTTACTCAATGTATTGTTCGTTAGTATCTGGGCGGGCGTTATTGAGGATAACGCCCTTGCTTAAGAGACAGCATCTTTCTGTTCATATGGTCAGCTTAACCTTTGCAAGAAGGTTACTGTAATAAGGTGGATTTTTTTTCTTCGAGAAAATTTATCAAGTAGCGTCCCAGAATACAGTCACCATCACTCACTGAATTTTTTCGACGCCATTCCATGTTACCATTATTGCTTTTCGGAATATAATGGTGTACCCAGGTCTCATTAGTTGCTTGATACCTGACAAAAAGTCATCACCTTCACTCATAGCGAAGCCGGAGTTCTCTGCAAAATTGAAGTCGCTTCTGTTGTTCCGTGGAAAGTTGTTTTGGAACCCCACCTAATGGCGCTAACTTTAATAAATTTACGCTTGCCGTTGACAATAGTATGAAAACTACCATCACTAGTGTTTACAATCCGAGAAATTTCCATCACAGATATTAGCCTATTGTTCCAGATCGTATACAACTTCGATGAATATAAAACCGCTTGGCAGTAGCTCTATCAATTATATTCAGAAAAAAAAATAAAATTCAAGTCAAATTTGAATTGTATTCGAACATACCGGGTGCGGCAATAGTGTGTCGGCGGAGCTTAGCATGAAAACTAATAAAGTTGTAGCAATGAAATTTTACGTACACATGTAGTATGCTACAGTGCATTTTCTATTTTTATGTATATATTTACGGGGTGTTCCAAATTTCCGCAACCACTTTCAATTATTTTTTTAAAAAGATTGCTATACTTTCTTGTTATTATGATGATAGCCACCCAAATTATCTTTGCAATGATATAGGACAATGTGCACTTACAACTGTTAGTTTGGGTTTTATTGCAAATTTTGTTAACATCTTGACAGTTGCAGCGTCTAACATTTTAAGTCTTAGCCTGAAAATGGGTGCAGTACCTCACGCAACTCTTTTGTAACCAATTTATGGACTAACGCGTTATATGTTTGGAGGGTGAACAACGCGACAACATATACAGGGTGTTAAATATGTCGTGCCAAAGTTTTCGAAGTTTAAAGGCTATTTTCTCTTTTTTTTTAATTTGAACATATAATTTTTTTATTAGTCAGCAAATTCCTTGTAAAATTGCCGTTAAAATGGTACCAATAACATAGTACTTATTTATAGTATTTTCGAAGTTATAACCCTTTAATGGGATATACCTATGTTTATAATATTCAATATACGGTGCTGCATCTAATAGTTGGTTGGCCATGAAATGATATCAAACAAAGTAACTTTTACAAACACCTGTTTTTTAATTCTTTATTATTAGTTTTAGAATTACATTTTGTAATTTTTCCATAATAAAACAAAATTAATTTAAAATGTGTTCAAATATATGTCCATTCTGGTCTACACATGCTCTTAATCGCCTCTGCATCGACAGACTTACATTTTGAGCCATGTTGTTTTCACTTAATTGAAGAAAAGCGTTACTGATTCGTTGCTGCATGTTCTCTGCCGTTGTAGCAGGTGTTTCGTAAACTATATTTTTTACAGTAGGCCACAGGAAGAAATCACAAGGGGTTAGATCTGGTGTTCGCGGTGACCAGCTTATAAAGCTTCCTCTTCCAATCCACCTATTGGTGAATACCCTATCTCAATGTGCTCCTACAGCAGCACCGTAATGTGCAGGTGCACCATCATGTTGGTACCACAATCTCCTTATGACGTTATCTGGTAGGCCTTCTAACAGCAATGGTAAATTATTTTGTAGGAAATTTGTGTAGATTTCACACTTTAAAGTAGTATTAAAAAAGTAAACAAGTCTCCTTTCAAAATCCGTTTGTAATAAGCCTTGATGATTTTGAATTTTGTAAGGGTGAAATTTATGTTTTTTTTTAATCCTTCTTACAGATCCCGTGTTCTTTCGAAATTATGCTTGTAGATACGCGCGAATTTTCCACAACGACGACTGTCACTTCATTACCTTCTGTAACCAGAGTCTTAGTTCTTTCATGTTTTACGTAATTCTCTGAACCCGTCCGAAGAAACCTTGTCAACAAATTTTCAAACGTCTTAATATCTGGTGCTCTTCGGTGAGGATACTCCATAGCATATGTTCTTGATGCTAAAAGTGGATTTCTATTGCTAGCGCCAAGAACAAATACCATGTCTATTAGCTCCTCTTTAGAAAAATTCATTCTAAAGAAACACAACTATAAACTATTACGGCATGTAAATAAAAAATAATTACAACAAAACGATATAACTGACAACAAGATAACAACTAATAACGAACAAATGGAAAATGATAATTAACTATCCGAACTTAAATTATAACAATTAAACGCGATTACAGCAAAGAGGAACTACAGAAAAACACTTTATACGGAAATTTTAAGTAGATATTTGACGTATGGTTACACAGCAATTTTTGCTTAATATCATTTCATGGCCAACCAACCAACTATTAGATGCAGCACCGCATATTGAATATTATAATCATAGGTATATCCCATTAAAGGGTTATAACTTCGAAAATACTAGAAATAAGTACTATGTTATTGGTACCATTTTAACGGCAATTTTACAATGAATTAGCTGACTAAGAAAAAAATTATAGGTTCAATTTAAGAAAAAAGAGAAAATAGCCTTTAAACTTCGATAACTTTGGCACGACATATTTAACACTCTGTATATGTTGTCACGTTGTTCACCCTCAAAACATATACGTGTTAGTCCATAAATTGGTAACAAAGATTGAAAGTGGTTGCGGAAATTTGGAACACTCTGTAAATATATAAATAATATATATAAAATATAAATAGTAAATATAAATAATACATATATATAAAATATAAATAATATATAAAATAGAAAATGCACTGTAGCATACTACATGTGTACGTAAAATTTCATTGCTACAACTTTATTAGTTTTCATGCTAAGCTCCGCCGACACACTATTGCCGCACCCAGTATATACAGTAAATCTTCTCTTAAATCTTGCTATATTTACTTCGGATGTGTTAATATCTAGAAAGTCGAAGGCGATTTAGAATAATAATTTGCAGATATTCAAAGATTTCTAAAACAAAACTAATTGTATTTATGATTTTGTTTTAGGTATAACTCCGTGGTGGAAGCAACTCTTTGGAGATAATCTAATTATACCCATTACCATCCTCGTAGGGATAATTTTACTCATCTTTCTTTGCATCATAATTATATTAATATGCAGGAGAAAACGTACCAATAATAAATGTAAGTTATTTTCTTTTCGTTGTTTTTAAACGTAGCTTTCGATTCGTTGAATTTTTTAATTTTTAATATTTTCAATATAATGGCAGATTACTAATTGCGTGTTTTCGTTTTTGCTGTTGCTAACTTTAGATAATAACACCGTGGAAATGGAAGAACGTGAGAAGTAAGTTTTATTTTTTAATGCAAATATATTTTCTTTATTACATTCTGTTCTTTTTCTTCTTCCTCTTCTTCTACTTCTTTTCCTTCTGTGTTCATACGGAAGCACTTCGCTAGTAATTATAATGAATACTCCGAAAAATAAGTCATATTTTTCTATCCGAATTGACGGAGACTTTGGCTTGAAATCTTAAATAAACAGAAACAAGAAAAATCCCCACCCGCAATATAAATTACTAATCTTTAAATACATATTTCGACAACTAACTTTCCAACTTCAGTAGAACAATCTGAAAAGGAAAAATATTGATAAACGTAGCGTTTTGGGGCCAAGGTATAATGTTTTGAGATATGCTCTTCACCAAATCGCCAGTGGGATAACACTAAATTACTAACAATTAAAACAAACGTTTATATACTACCATGAACTGGGTGAAATTTTAGTATTACGAGGTGCATTCAAGTTCTAAGGCCTCCGATTTTTTTGCTCCAGACTGAAAAGAGATAGAAGCATGTGCATTGTTTTAAAATGAGCGTGCGTTCGTTGTCAATACGTCACAGAGATGGCAGCACTGTACGGCAGATGGAATTGTAGCGGCAGCGTCGAGAATGAAAACTGTTTTAGATACTTAAAATGGCTACGTTTTCCTTACTTGAACAGCGTGCAATCATTCGTTTTCTGAATTTGCGTGGTGTGACACCAATTGAAATTCATCGACAGTTGAAGGAGACATGTGGTGATGGAGTTATGGATGTGTCGAAAGTGCGTTCGTGGGTGCGACAGTTTAATGAAGGCAGAACATCGTGTGACAACAAACCGAAACAACCTCGGGCTCGCACAAGCCGGTCTGACATGATCGAGAAAGTGGAGATACTTGTTTTGGGGGATCGCCGAATGACAGTTGAATAGATCGTCTCCAGTGTTAGCATTTCCGTGGGTTCTGTGCACACAATCCTGCATGACGACCTGAAAATGAAAAGTGTCCTCCAGGTGGGTGCCACGAATGCTGACGGACGACCACAAGGCTGCTCGTGTGGCATGTTGCCAAGCAATGTTGACGCGCAACCAAGGCATGAATGGGACTTTCTTTTCGTCGATTGTGACAATGGATGAGACGTGGATGCTATTTTTCAATCCAGAAACAAAGCGCCAGTCAGCTCAATGGAAGCACACAGATTCACCGCCACCAAACAAATTTCGGGTAACCGCCAGTGCTGAAAAAATGATGGTGTCTATGTTCTGGGACAGTGAGGGCGTAATCCTTACCCATTGTGTTCCAAAGGGCACTACGGTGACAGGTGCATCCTACGAAAATGTTTTGAAGAACAAGTTCCTTCCTGCACTGCAACAAAAACGTCCGGGAAAGGCTGCGCGTGTGCTGTTTCACCAAGACAACGCACCCGCACATCGGGCTAACGTTACGCAACAGTTTCTTCGTGAAAACAACTTTGAAGTGATTTCTCATGCTCCCTACTCACCTGACCTGGCTCCTAATGACTTTTGGCTGTTTCCAACAATGAAAAACACTGTCCGTGGCCGCACATTCACCAGTCGTGCTGCTATTGCTTCAGCGATTTTCCAGTGTTCGAAACAGACTGCTAAAGAAGCCTTCGCCGCGGCCATGGAATCATGGCGTCGACGTTGTGAAAAATGTGTACGTCTGCAGGGAGATTACGTCGAGAAGTAACACCAGTTTCATAGTTTTCAGGTGAGTAGTTAGTTAGAAAAAAAATCGGAGGCCTTAGAACTTGAATGCACCTCGTATTACCATGTTACCATGTTACTAGGGGAGAGTCGGGCATTGGTGCACACCTAAGCCCAAATCAAATCAGAGTATTGCGAAAACTAGAAAGAATTCAGTTTCCAATTCTTTTTAAAATATACTTCAAGGGTCTAGGTATCTTGGTAAGGACCGCATTCAACCCTTTGTTGAGCAGTGTAGGCAATGACCTATTCAGTTAATGGTGCGCATACGTCGGGTAACCGTGCGCATCAAATGAGAAATAAGAAACAGCTTCGAGAATGTAATTTATTGAACAGAAACAGACAAGGAATATACAAAAAAAATTTCTAATATATATTATTTAAAAATACATAGTCTGTGTATCGCACAAGTCGCAAATAAATCGTTCTGGACTATCCTCTCCAGTACACAAGGCGGGGGCCCATCTTTGGCATACCGAACACTGGACTTTTTTATTGCCATCGCCACATACCACATACAAGTCATTTTTATCCGACTCAAGATCGTCCAACTCATCATCATCGCACAGTTCATTTTCTGAAATATCTTCGGAGTCGCTATTCTCGAAAACCTTCCTTTTCGTATTTTTTTTTTAATTTCGAGATTGTCTCTTTGCCTCTTCTCTTCTCTTTTCAGCTTCTATCTCAAGTTTTACTCTGTTAGGCGTTTCTGTTAATATCGCTGATTTTTGTTTTTTTCGGTGATTTTTTTTCACTTGAGATGGTTTTGGAAGCGGTTTTAGATTTTCTAAATTACCGCTGCTAGATGTACTTGGAACCGGAGCATATGTATTTCCGGTATTGAAGACTCGAATTTAATTATCGCTGGATGATGTAGGTGGAAGCGGTTCACCATTAGCTGGTTGAAAAGGCCTGATACCAGATGACTTTACCAAATATCTCCGCTAAATTATATTGAGTTATCCTTTCTGCTGTTAGTAAGTCATAGTCACATTGTCTGTTGAATGCTGATTTAAGAGGGCCGAAGAAACTTATATCCAAGGGTTGAATTTTATGTGATGTGTGGGGAAGTATTGTCAGAAGAGAAATCCCATTCTCTTTACAGTAGTCAAATATAATAAGGGTGACTGGAGTAGTTGTCCAAGATCAAATATACTGGATCATTTTTTGATGGTTTTACGATATTCTTGAAATGCTAAAGCCATTCATATAAAAAATCTACATTACTCCAGCCACTTTTGCAACAAGAATAAATGGAATTGGGAGGGTCATTCTTTGTTAAAGTATCTGTCATTCTAATTCTTGGGTAGATGAACGTTACCGAAACGTAGCAGGCGCCTGATGCGTTGATGCAGCAAATAACTGAGACTGTTTTTCCCCTTTCACCGTATGTTTTGCTACCAAACTATTTCACTCTCTTATTTCCAAGTTTTTTGCAATGCTTTTGCACTGTGGTAATTCCACTCTAATCGGAGTTGAAAACTCAGTCTTCCTTAAACTTGAATTTCATGTATAACTTTTGCAAATTATTGAAAAAGTTGGTAATTTGCTCTTTATTAAAGCCGAGATCCTATTTATGTTTGTGAGTTCAGGCTTTCTTAGAGAAATTTCTGGATTTCTCTTTAAGAAACCGTAATACCAGTCCGTTCCTGCAATTTGTCTTTCGGGATTGAAGTTATGTTTAATGTGATTGGCATTTGCCAGAAAAAGAAAAAGTTTTCTGAGCTGGTGTCTGGTCAAGCCATGAAATAATTTCGCCATCTTGAGAACATGCTCACTTAATTCTTTTCTTGGCCGAGAGAAAATATGCAATGCTTCCCGATATGGGGATTAACAATATCACCCCCATCATCAACACATTTCTTACTTTTTCTAATAGACGATTCTGGAATATTGAATCTTCTACCAGCTCGGCGTATTTTACCATCATTTTTCCGAAGTCTAGGGCCTTGCCCATAGTTTCGACATCCCAAAACGCTTTTTTAGTTTTTCGTTGATATTTTGAAATCTGAAAAAAAAATAAAACAGAAACGTGAAAATTTCATTCTTAAAATTTTTCATAAAATGTTTAAAAAATGCATTTATATACTAGACAACTCTGCAATACACGGCATTAATATAAAATAAAAAAAGAATAAAAAATAATTTGCTCAAACTAACTATACCACCATCTAGATATCTAGAATATTAAGCAAATAACGTTTATGCATATTTTCAAAAATAATATACAGGCCGATTCATTTTCGGCCCTCACCATGGGGATCTCTCTTATTGTTGGAGATAGAGTACAGGTTTAAATTTGGCAAAGTTGTTAAATTTTGTGTTTGTTATAAATCCGTAAAGAAAATAGACCTGTGACAAATGACCTTCGTTATTTAAAAAAAAAACGCGAAACCTGATTTTCTTCTTTTACCTGTAGCACCGACATTTGGCATTGTAGAGAAAAAATAAAAGCACATCCTTTTGGCCATTTATAAACCTCTATCCAGCGGTGTACTCTAATTTTTATACGACGTTTCGTTTCTTTCTGGCCATTATCAACTATCTAATTTCTTATAGGCGCCATATTGGATTTAGACATCTTCAGAAAGAGTTTTTTTTCTGATTTCAACCATGTACCACATGCTGACTATAGTTTTTGACATTAGGTTTTATTTGAAAGAATAAATTATAAGATTAAATAAGGTAGCCTTTGGAATTTCAATCTGTCAAACATTTCATTTATTGTTCATTAATAGTACAAAAATGTCATACACTAACGAAGAGAAACGAGATATGAGAAGTATTTTTTATTCTTCGAAACGAAATTCAACAGTAGCGAGTACAAGATAACAAAAACATTAATAAAAATACATAGAAAAGTAAACTATAAACAATTACAGTAAATGTTCAATTATCTGGCCATCTTCGGTAATGCACAATTGGGCACGCCTTCTGGCATTTTGTACTGCCCTTTGTATAGTTCTTCTAGGAACTGCATCGAAGGCATTCTGAAGTCTGTCTCGTAATTCTTCAATGTTTTGTGGCGCATCTACTTTATAAATATTATTTTTAACATATCCCCATAAAAAGAAATCTAGCGGACTTAAATCAGGTGATCTCGCAGGCCATTCAACAACTCCCCTATTTCCAATCCAACGGTTTGCAAATTCTTGATTTAAGAAATTTCTAACAACAGCTGCATTGTGTGCTGGTGCGCCATCTTGTTGCCACCATAAATATTGTAATTGATTTAATGGGATATTGTCGTCAAGATAGTCAGATACGTATGTACGTAAAATGTTTAAATATCTTTCTCCATTTAAATATTCTTCATACATAACTGGTCCTAAGAGACGATTTGCCAAAATACACATCCAAACGTTTATTCCAAAACGATGTTGTGGTCTTCTAGCCCTGTTTTGTCGGGGATTTTGTACTGCCCAATAGTGCTCCGTATTTCTGTTGAACATTCCAGAATTTGTAAATTTTGTTTCATCTGACCAGATGATTTTGCTTAAAAAATTTTCGTCGTTTTCTATCCTTCCCATTAACCAATTACAATATTCTAGCCTTCTCAAATTATCTCCAGGCAGTAAAGAGTGACTAACATGGATCCTGTATGGTTTAAACCTACTTTTATGTAAAGTTCTCCAAACTCTGGACTGGCACAAATTTAATTCTGACGCTACTTCGCGTGTAGTAATTGATGGATTATTATTTATCTATAAAAATACAAGATTAACATGAAATTTGAAAACACGCTTTTAATTTACCATTTGTAAAATATCTTGTCGATTTTCATTTAAATTCCTGTTGTCTTGACCATTACGCGGCTTTGTAGACGATCCATACTCGACCAAATTTCTGTCGAGATCTAGAAAAATGGTACGATGAGGCTGTTGTCGTTTTGGATATAATTGTAGATATCTTGTACTCGCTACTGTTGAATTTCGGTTCGAAGAATAAAAAATACTTATCATATCTCGTTTCTCTTCGTTAGTGTACGACATTTTTGTATTATTAATGAACAATAAATGAAATGTTTGACAGATTGAAATTCCATGGCTATCTTATTTAATCTTATAATTTATTCTTTCAAATAAAACCTAATGTCAACAACTTTAGTCAGCATGTGGTACATGGTTGAAATCAGAAAAAGAAACTCTTTCTGAAGATGTCTAAATCCAATATGGCGCCTATAAGAAATTAGATAGTTGATGATGGCCAGAAAGAAACGAAACGTAGTATAAAAATTTAGAGTACACCACTGGATAGAGGTTTAGAAATGGCCACAAGGATGTGTTTTTATTTTTTCTCTACAAGGCCAAATGTCGGTGCTACAGGTAAAAGAAGAAAATGGGGGTTTTCGCGTTTTTTTTTTTAAATAGCGAAGGTCATTTGTCACAGGTCTATTTTCTTTACGGATTTATAACAAACACAAAATTTAACAACTTTGCCAAATTTAAACCTATACTCTATCTCCAATAATAAGCGAGATCACCATGGTGAGGGCCGAAAATGAATCAGCCTGTATATGTAAAGGAAAAAACTTACCACTTATTTTTTGGGACACACAAATAGCTACAGACCACGCGGAAACATGTAAACAATAATCAACAACCGGTAAAGGAATCCCCGTCGTTTCTATGTGTAGGACGATCATGCATTTACCAATAGATGACATGACGATGTAGTTTATGAAACTTTATTAAATAGGAGATGAGCAAACTTGATGCGCACAATTACACGCCGCGCACCATTATCAGACTCTCCCCTACCCCAAAAGTCTGTAAGGTGAGTACGGGGACTATTATAAATTCGATACACAGAGTGTCCCTAAAACATAAGACAAACTTTAAGGGGTGGTGGGGACATCAAAATAAACATTATTTGTTTAATAAACATATATCTGCAAATGAGCCGTTTTAGCATATAAAAGGAAAAATTGTTTTGGTATTTTACAAAAAATGTTTAGGAAGACATTAATGTTTGTTTTATTGACAAATAAATTATGGTTTACAAAAATTGTTGAAAATGTTGATCATTTGCTTCAATACAAAGATTGCACAGTCGAATATTCCGGGAATAACTCCTACATGTGTAAACTATGTTTCGTAAACTAAAGCTTTCAGATAACTCCCAAAGGAAAAAATACAGGGGATTAAGATCGGGAGAATGCGCGAGCCAGGCCACGGGAACTCTCTTCCAATCCATCGGTGGAGAAATTATTGGTCTAGATTCTGGAGCACGTTTAAATAAAAATGTGGAGGTACCCCATCATGTTGAAACCACATGTTACTTCTAATGTTTGAAGGAACATTTTCTAATAGACGCAAAACATTTTGCAGAAAATTCAGTCTACGTTCAAACGAGCAAGCATCAAGTGAACTATTAGATTCTCTCCAACAATACCAGCCCATATGCTACCACTAAATTGTTGCTGGTATCTTCCCACAGCGTGAGGATTTTCATCATGCCAAACGTGACTGTTTCTACTATCCCAAAATCAATGCCAAAAACTTAATCGATGCGGATAATCTTCAAGATTTAAAACTTGTACGCGTTGTAAATGGTAAGCGTAGAGAAGTTGTTCATGAATGACACGGTGTACCGTGGACTTGGAGGATCCTATATGGTGTGCAATTGCGCGAACACTTGTAGATTGGTTTACTTCCACATTTCAAATTGAACTGTACGAGCTGTTCTTGGACAACCACCACCACCAGGACATCTTAGATTCTCACTTTCTCTAAGGCGACGATGAATGGAAGTAAAGGTTGTATGATGAGGTTGCCGACGTTCCGGATATCTCGTTCATACAAGCGAGCTGCGTCTCTTCCATTACACTGTGCAAGGTGCATGTCGGCAAGGTCTAAATTTTAAATTAACAATCAACAAAGTTAATGTTATGATGACAACTAAATGTCACAAATAACTACTACGACCTCAAAATCGGCATCGGCGGAATGTTTATTGTAATAAAGAAATGCTTCTGCTGTCCAACAAAAACCGTAGTTGTAACAAAAAATGTTTAAGAAAAGACTGCGGCGTCCAACTAAATCAAGAATTAGGTACTTTAGTTATTTGGATATGATTTAAAACAATTTATTGCTATACAGCACAAACGGCTCATTTGCAGACATATTGCTATGAATAGTGGGTAAGAATGAAGATGAGCCACTATTCACCACAACACTGTCCAACTTTGATGCTCAATCAGTTAACCTCTTTAATGAGACAGCTTTCCTCTCCGGGTTTCCAATGGGAAAACGTGGTATTTATACTCCTACAACATTTATACGGCGCCAGTAAAAGAGTATAGACGAAAGTGTTAATTATAAATAAAAATCACAATTCTCAAATAAATTTTAATATAAAAAAAAATAAAAAAAATTTGATTCTTTATAAAGTATAAAGAGCTGTGTAAAACAATAATATATAAAGAGGTAAAATAATTTGCTCGTATTGACCGCAAAGCAAATTCAAACGTCCTCTAATGAATCGCGGACTAAATTATATCTAATAAATTGCAAAGATACTTTTTTCTTTCGCCCCTGATAAACAAACTCAAAAGTAAACAGATAAACCTGTCAGACCGAAATCTCTAACACATGCGCGATACCACATGTACAAAAACACCAACTTTGAAATCTAAAACGTTCTAGAATTTAACTCTATAAAAAAAATTATTTGAAACGAAAAACTATCTTTATCATTTATATTTTAATTAATATTAAAATATATATAAATTCATACAATCAATAATACAATAATAAATGCATACAATAAAGAAATAATACAATATAAATTAGTAATAATATTTTTAACTTACTTTATATGAAAAAATATTTTTTCACGAGACACTTTATGTTAGAAGAACGTATTAAATTAAACTACGAGATCAGCAAACTCGTATTAAAAAAAACGATAGTGAATTCAAACACATCAACTATTTAATAAACTCACGAAGCTAATAAACTAAGATAAAATATAAAGATTTATATCTTATAAAAATACGTCTTGTCAACTCAGGTAACAGTTAGTGTCTGCAGGAAATAGCATGGCAAATCGGCGTACTAACAACGCTAGTTAAAATAACTCAAAATACAATCTGTATTCATAGAAAATAAATTATACAAATGTAAAATAATGTTTTTCAAAAATGTTTGCGGGGAAAAATCCATATCAATATATTTATTAAACAAAAAATTTTTGTTTTGATGTTCCCTACCACCCCTTCAAGTTTGTCAGTACGTTTTTGAGACATATTGTATTTGTAAATAATATAATTTTAAAATAGAATTTAAAACATTCTTAATAACGAAATGTGACAAGATAAAGCAAGTATTTCATTGAATCTTTCAACTCTAATGTCAAATTGCCCTCGCATATAAATTTTTAAATCCTTTTAATAATAATTCTTCCACAGACATCATTTCATAAGCTAATGTAAAATATTCTTTTCCGCAAAAAGAACAAATGCTACAGATTTTCAATTATTTTTACATATTCGAATGTGCTTCTTGTATGAACTTCTTCATCACAACTGTATTTTACTATCATTTATTAAGATTTTTTTGAATAGATCAGTAATATGGTATATTGACTTGCTGTTTGATCCTTCAGGTTAACTGAAAATACTATGTAGAATACTAACAAGTGCAATAAAACCTGTGATATATCACTTTGATTTTGTTGTTTTTTTTTCTTTATCGATGTGTTACTTTTGTTTCATTACGTCACTCTTCTTGCATTACACTTTAGCACAAAGGTAAGATTTTGGTTGTGGACACAACACTTATTAAAGTAAGTACATTGTATCTTATCGTTTAACACGTTTATTTCTTTTTGGTAATTTGTTTACGCACTTCTTTTCGTTTTGGGTTTGCTTCGAACAGATATCACAGATTAGTATTGCACATTAGTTTAGTGAAGATGTACATAAAAATAGATTTAAATGTTAGGAAATCCAGAAAAAACTTAGTTACAGTTACAGAACGTGTATGTACAGTTTGTTTAGAAATTAATGTTTTCAATTACAAGAAAGTGTAAAAATGTGAATATAATAAAATATATAAAAAGGGTACAAAGGCTTGTTGAAGAATTTTGAAAGTTAGTGGATTTAAAAAGGACTGTTAAACTGAAGTCAAATACTACTTCTTTGGATCGAAAATAATTCGCAGAGAATTCTGTCAATTAAAATACGAAACTAGCATTAGAAAACCTTCTAACGTGAATAAGCATAATAAAAATGGCTGCTTACCGTTTAAGATGGATACAGGGGTATTTCGAGCACCTGCGTATGTTCTATCAACTAAAGGCTTTCGCTAAATATCATTAGGCAGGTGAAACCGTGAAATCCCCTCGATCTTTCATTCGTAAATAACACGATTCTAACACAAAATATAAACTGCCTTATCCATTACACACGCGACATTCAAGATACCTCGAACGAAAGTGAAAACGAAAACGCTACGTCATCGATAGATTAAACCAGAGATCTTAATATGTATGTCGACAGAGCCTAGCTGCGTCCGGCATTCTCATTGGTCAATTACACACCCGCTCAACTAGTCTAGTTAAAGTCGATGTACAGAAATACGCTCTAATAGAATAGTTCGATAAAATAACGTAACCAAAGGTGGAATATTACAACCATTTATTTAATAAATACTATTTACTCTAAGTGCCTACTAGTTTGTTGCTTCAAGAGAATATTTAATTTTTGATGACGCGCCACGGTATAATGTGTGCTTGTATCTGATTACTCCAAAGAAACGAAAGCGGTTACCGGGGTGTGACAAACACTATCGTCATTGGAAATATCTCTTACAAATATCACAAATGCTATCGAAATACTGGCAAAAGGGGTAGGATCGAGTAAGCAAAAAAACCTTAACTATTGAACAAACACTATCGTCTAGCAGTTAGGGGGAGCGGAAAGGTCGAGGATAATATCTCTTAACATTAGTCAGGAAGTTTAATAGCAAAATTCGGTGCTTATATACGCAAAATAACAGGTAAGGTTTCTCGAAATTTTGAGTGGAAGAATTCTACGCCGGCGTGAAAAGTAAGATGTTCGTGCAACGCGCGAAACGAGTGAATGAGCAAATTACAATACATAACACATTTCATCATCGCCCTTCAGAACTTACAAATATTTTGTGCTCTTAATTCTAATTCCTAATTCGAGACATTCCTAATATTCTTCAATTTGAGGACGAGGTTCGTTACAACGAGGGTAAACTCGGCTCTTGAATGCCATCATGGGATCACGGGATGACCACTCAATCAGCGCGCCCCTCTCTTCGCCATACCTCTGGCGCTCCCTTCTCTATACAGCGCATGTGTACTGTGCGTGCGTGTATATAGGTAAACGCTATAACCTGTGTGTATGCTGGCGCCTCCTCTCTCCGCTATCCCTACAAGCTATACACTAGGCGATCGCCACTTTTACGTGTGTGTGCGTCTATCGGTGCGCGCTATAGTCGCTTTACTTGCGTACACGGCATCGCCTTAAGTTTTTATTTAATCGGAGCGTCCTTTCGAACATAACGAAGTTTTTCCAACCAAATACGTTGCAACTTTTTTTAATACAATATCTAGTTACTCCCAGTCCCAAATTTCTACTCACCAGTGTAAATTTCAGTATAAATAACATGATTAATTATTATAAGTTATAACATACCACGAGCAAAATACGCTCAACGTTGTCTGACAAAATAACGAGCGCTCATATAAATCCGGAGTTGAAGTAAGCTGTGCATGAGAAAACGTATTTTCTAACTTAAGCATTTGTAACATCAACATACATGCATACATATTTATCAATGTTAACATTTCATAATTAGTTGTCAACGCTGACATTTCACATAACTTTAATCGTATTTCAGCGATTGTAAAATTAAATTATTTTAATAAACTCAAAATATTTTTTTACTTTATTTAATTTATATTACCTTCTTTAAATAACTATTTCGATGTTTCACATCTGCCAGTCGTCCCGTGACGGCTAATGTTTTTTGTTTTTATTTCTTTATTTTTCTCGGCCCATTTATAATGTTTACATACGTATTTAAAAACAAAAATGTATTACTCCGTTTTAAAAGGTAAGATTAATATTGAGCGGTGACTACGGAGACATTAATTAATAAATAAACTGTACCTACATCAAGAACAATACAAAAACCGAACTAGACAATGTATTCTCACATTGAAATTGTTGTAATAACACTAGATTATTCGAAGTAGGTAAACCTAAATGGCCTGTACATACATAGCAGTGGTAATAGTAATACATGGAACACATCAATTATCTATCAAATTATCATTACCAAGCAGCGCTATTTACTGCACCAATTAAGTTAGTATCTATTAAATTAACCGTCAACAATACGTGCGTATTAGCTCCAAACGTCAATGTCCGATTAACCTTTGTTATTGTTATACGCATCTCTGTTAAAATTTATATCGTTCGGGTTCAACTGAAACTTCAAATCTCTAAGATATGCTAAAAAAATCAATTCCAATACAACAATTAAACAAATTACCAGTGTTTAAATATATAAGTGGGGATTCGGTTGGTTAAATTGTAGTAATAAATAAAATGGGAACCCAGCCTAATATTATAAATTGAACTACTTGCAAAATTCCTTAAAAAATAGATGTTCTAAAATTCTAAATATCTTTCGACACTGCATGGTTGTCATAAGCTTATGTATATTCGATTTATAAATATATTTTTTAATAAATTGAAAACGTCAACAAGATCAAAAAAGAACTGCTTTGGATTTATATTAATTAATTAACCTACTTTCTGAAACAAAAAACAGTTACAAGAAAGCAAAAAATGTTTACTTGAATTTCACTGTGGTTGAAGTGTATTTCTTGACGTTTCGTTAACCATACATTCAGCTTCTTGAAAATTATTCTAAAAACTTCTATTTTATATAAAATTGTCTTCAGTGGAGAACGCCCACCAAAATATGATCGGTATAGATATGTTCAGCTTAGCTGTAAACATAATCTTAGAGGCCGTACTGTTCGCCGGTATTTGTAATATCTGTATGGTCCCCTATAACCTTACTACATCATAAGCAATTGGCCTTCAGCCTCAGGATCCAGGTCCTCCTCCACCAAACCACTCCCCATAAATAATCGTCGATCTTACTGCTACTGTGTACAACCAGTGTACTACACTTGACTTTAATCCCCATGTCTTTTCCAGTAGCTCTTCTACATCTTCAAAAGATCTTCGTCTCTCACTTTGACTAGGTGTCTGCTCCAATTCAGTTTCGCATTAAGTGTTATACCTAGATACTTCGCTACATTGTTTCTAGCTTTAGTTCTAGCTCTTGTCCGAACAGTCTTACGCTACCCAGGCCAATTAATTTTCTCATGTTTGTACAAGCTACCAACTTTGTTTTTTATGGATTAACAGTCAGTCCCTCCTCAAGACGCCATCTCTCCACAATTCGCAGAGTATTTCACATAATGCTCGCCACTATCTCCGGAAACTTCCCCTGGGACTCAATGACCATGTCATCAGCAAACCCCTGCGTTCATATTCCCTGATTATTTAACGTCCTGCTGAGATTCGTTATCCATGGTCCAGCTTCGATTTCACAGATTGTTTCGTTCTTTAAATTAAGAACTTATATGAGTAGAGTTGTCAGATTTTCCCCACATTCCAGAATCGTACTCGGTATAAATTAATATACGAACGTTTTCAAAACACATCGTGTTTTATAAAGAATACATGTTCGTATGAAATTACAACCCGCTACTACTATGAATGTGCAAGCACTAGCGGGTATAAGAAAATTCAGAAGAAACAATAACATGTGAAACGGGCCGTTTGCATTTTTGCTAATATATATCATCCGATAAGATTTAAGTATTCACAAAGAAATTACTCATTGTAAGAGATGTTTACGAAAAGTTTAGTTTTTTTTTAACTCGTACTGAGTAGGACTCTGGAATGTGGGGAAAAATATCAACCCTACTTAGGAGAGTGTAAGTTGAATACTCAACCTTTTCCATATTTTAAAACAAGCTAAAAATAGTTTGTTTAAAACAATCTACTCAAATAGCGAGTGTCGTTACGATCGAAATGAACGCAAAATTTTACAGTTACCAAGGATTACCAACTTGAATACAAATAAGATAAGGACCCTTTGCCTATGACGTCTCAATACAAAAAACCAGATTCGAAAACCCAGATTCGAAAACCCAGATTGTTTTTTATGAAGGGAATTAATTCAATCGTTACATAAGAAAAGTCGAATTTGAAAAATGAAATTTAAACTTAAAAAAGGTGTAAAACCCCTTACACATTAATGTTCGTATCCTATATGAGTACCACGACTACTAAGTTGTCGTCTTCAGTACGAAAGAATAACAATATTGATCATGGGCACAGTAAAGCCAACACACAACGATCACGAAACGCTTTAATAGACGACCACGTGTACACTTTGTTACAAATGCTTTCAAAATATATCTCATTTGATGTCATACACTAATACCACTAAATAAATCCAGTCGCCGAAATATGATGTGCGAATTTTGTCTTATGGCTTAGGCAGATTCAAAACTTCTTTCGCGAAGCGATAATTTTATCTTGTCAAACAGGAAGAGGTCACACGGTATCATATCTGGTAAATAATGTCATTTACCGATTATATTCGTTGAATTTTTTATGCAAAATTGGCGTAGATAGATCGATGTGTGAGACAGCGCATTGCCATGAACCAAAGTCCAAGAAATGTTCTTTAACAAATGTGACATTTTCCAGCGAACGCTCTCCGTCAAACGGTTCATAACGACTAAATAACATTGTTCGATGATTATTTGTCCTCCGGAAGAATTAGGAATGGGAAACACCGCAATGGCTGAAGATAACAGTCAACGTGACTCTGATTTAAGAGCGACTTTTACGTATTTTTTTTTATTTCGTTACTGAAATTACTGGTGGCCAAAATAAATATAAAATGGAATTGCCCCACGTTGGGCGCCAAAAATAAATATAATATGGAATAATTTTTTTTAATTTTCTCCACGTGTAGGTGCCATAAATAATATAAAAAAGAATTCTTTTTTGTGACACGTTGGTTACCTCGATAAATATTACCATGACTTTTCGTATTTTTTTAGTTTCGCTACTGATGTGGTGATCAAAATTAATATAAAACGGAATTGCCTCACGTTGGGCGCCAAAAATAAATATAAAATGGAATGTTTTAATTTTCCCCACGTGTAGGTGCCATAAATAATATAAAAAAGAATTCTTTTAGGAAAGTTTTCTTTGTGTCACGTTGGTTACGTCGATAAATATTACCATGACTTTTCGTGGTTTTCTGGTTTCGTTACTGAAGTTACCGATGATCAAAATTAATATAAAATGGAATTGGCCCACGTTGGACGCCAAAAATAAATATAAAATGGAATAATTTTAATGAGATATTTTCTAATTTGCCCCATGTATGTGCTATAAATAATTTAAAAGAGAATTCTTTTAGGAAAGTTTTCTTTGTGTCACGTTGGTTACGTCGATAAATATTACCATTCGCTTCACCATATATCCCAGAGCTAAATAATCCAAAATTCCAGCAAGATCATGCACGTCGCATTACGATTCCTGCAAAAAGCCAACGTCAATATTCTCAATTGGCCTGCACGGTCGCCACACATATCGCTCATAGAACATGTCTGGGATATGACAGCTCGCAAGATTGGAATGCTTTCTAACCCTCCAACGAAGTTACAACAGCTACATGATGCCCTACAAGCTGATTGCAATAAGCTTCCACGATAGTCAACATAGATCATCTTATTAGAAACATGCCCAGGCGAATTTTACAATAAAATAATTATTTATTATTCTCAGCACAGTAAACTTTTGTACAAAACTTGGTTTAAAATGTATTGTTACTGGGAATTGGTTTTTTCTTTGTCACATAGTATACCGGGTGACCCAAAACGTACCGGTAATATTTCAAGGATGAATTACAGAACCTATTTAGGGTCGAAAAGTTATTGTTTATTTCATAATTTATGTGGCTAAAATTTTAGTTCTACAAAATTTATGAAATACATTTTTTAGTGCATTTTTATTATTTTATTTACAAGAAATGTTGAAAATTGTCTCTATTCTGTTCAACGGATTTCATGATGATTAACAAATTATTTTTTTAACTTGTTAGTTTATTACTATGGTGCTGATGTTATTGCTTCCTTTTGTGCATCCTTATTCCAATAATACTTCACAATGCCAATGTTATCTTCAAATAAGGAATATGCAGATATTTTTTTTACGGTCTGTATGATGGCAATGCTGTAGCAACAACAATATTGTAGAAGATATCCCAGTAGGAGACTGTCTACTTTACGTACACTTTTCTTTAATTCACATCGTCAGCTAAGGGAACATGGCTCTTTCAATGCAAGACATGCTATCGGCCAAAGAGTTGTCCGTAGACCGATAAACGAAGATGAGCAAGTTCTTGATTTATTACGCGAAGATCCGTCTTTAAGTGCCCGAAAAGTTGCATTAAATTCTAGAATATACAAGTGTCCCGTATAATTATGTTCAAATTTTAGGAGTGTAAAGTAGACTTCATTTCAAATAATAAAAACCCAAAACTTATATATCCATTTTTATTTGTTTCAAAGTTACAGATCTAGGAATGTGATTGTCAGATCATGAAAAAAATGTAATCCTAAAGTCAATACAAACTGATTTTATTTAAAAAAAGTTATACGATTCAATAACAGGCCTGTGATTGTTAACGTAGCATAATAAAATGTTATCCTAAAATAAATAAACACGTGTCGTAATACATACAGTAATTTCTTGGAGATCTACAAAAAATAGTACTGGAAATTGATTTATGATAAAGAAGGTTCTTACTTATTTCGTAAGTGATGAACCATGAATATCATACACTAAACAAATGTTCAGATTACTGTTAACGTTGCATTTTTTAATAAAGGATTACATTACGTTTCAGTTCATACAATAGCTTATTAGTGAGTGGACACGTTTTCTTTATTCAAAATGCCTTACCGATTTTCTTCTCAACAGTATACCGACATGCATTTTGTGTATGGCTACTGTAACGGCAGTGCACGTCAAGCACAAGTCAAGTACACAGACAATTTCGGGAATGCGGACTGCGTGGTTATCTTTTCGACCGAGGAGTAAATTTGCCAGCAGACTAGAGGAAGAAGCAGTAGCTATTGTTACAAGGGATCCAACTCTCAGTGTACGTCGAATCGCTAGACAACTAGGAGTGCTACGAACGACAGTTTGGCGAATTTTAAAACGTGAGGGCTTATATCCATATCACTATCGCAGGGGACACGGTTTGCTTGATGCATACCACTATGCTCGTCTAGTTTATTCTACCTGGATATTAAGACGGCTTCATGTTAATTTCTGCAGAACAGTCCTCTGGACAGATGAATCTACGTTCACGAGAAGTGGTGTTACAAATCTGAGAAACCTGCACAGGTGGTCATCAGAAAATCCCAAAGCTATACGCCCATCTAAATTTCAACGTGAATTTTCTATTAACGTTTGGGCGGCCCTAATCGATGACTTGTTGATTGGTCCTGTCGTTCTTCCTGGGAGGTTAAATGCAGACAATTACCTTCAATTTCTTATTGACGAACTGCCAGGTCTTTTAGAGGGTGTCCCACTGAATGTTCGACGAGACATATGGTTTCACATGGATGGGGCACCACCACATTTCGGAATTGCTGTCCGAAATTGGGTTAACGTCAATTATCCAAGATGGATTGGTCGACGTGGTCCTGTTACATGGCCACCTAGATCACCCGATCTTAATCCCCTTGACTTTTATGGGGGTACATGAAAAATTTAGTCTACCCGCAAGCTTCGAACACAAGAGAAGAGTTATTGGATCGTATTCACCTGGGTGCCGAGAAAATCCGACAAAACATGAAATTCGGATAAGTACGTCTTTTGTTGGCTGACGGGCACAAGCCTGCATTCAACAAGGAGGTGGACATTTCAAAAATATTATTAATTGACTTTTTTAAATAAAGTCAGTTTTTATCGACTTTAGGATTACATTTTTTGCATGATCTGACAATCACATTCATAGATCTGTAACTTTGAAACAAATAAAAATGGATATACAAGTTTTGTGTTTTTGTTACTTTAAATGAAGTCTACTTTACGCTCCCAAAACTTGAACATAACGATACGGGACACTTGTATAGAACCCAGGTTTGGAGAATAATAAGAAGTGGTCGCTTACACTCATTGTCAAAGAGTTAAAGCCCTAGGTATTGATTTTGAAGCTCGTTTAATATTTCATAATCGGTTACAAAATAATCAAAACTCACCGCATATTATGTGGACCGAGAAACCTTCTTTCACACCTAATTATCATGATCTTTATAAACGGTATGCACAAAATCCTCATTTAGGAAGACGCTCGTGTTTTCAATATAGATTTGACCTTCATTTGATAGCTGGTATTCTTAATGATCGTCTGATTGGACTATTTGAACTGCCACACCGTTATATGTAGTAGAGTGACCTACCTAAGTCATGCAGATACTAACACATTACGAATATTTCCCTAGAAAACTGGCCACCGCCTTCGCCGGACCTGACTCCATTAGATTTTTATCTTTGGGTGTCACATGAAAGAGATTGTTTATATAATTGCGGCGTCCCAGTTTATGTATTAAACAGAATGGTGATGATTTTAAACATTTATTGTAAATAAAATCATGAAAATGTATTAAAAAATGTATTTCAATAGGTAGAACTAAAAGTTTAGTCACATAAATTATGAAATAATCAATAACTTGTTAACGGTCTTCGACTCTAAATAAGTTCTGTATCTCATCCTTGAAATATTTCCGGTACGTTTTAGGGCATCCTGTACATCAAACCAATCTCATACTAACATTTTCAGTTGTTCCTAAAGATAACAACTCAATCGTTGTACTTGCGAAATTAATCGAGATTGTTTTTCAATAACGCATTTAATCCTTCGGCAACACTTAAATAAATTAAAGAATCTAGGCATTAATGTGGGTTCCCATTAAAAAAAAATTAAATAAGTAACTATTAAAAGAAATTGAATCATTTAATGATAAAGTTCTAAATGTTACCGTTCTTACTTTAGATAAATTATGAGAAATGCTTACTTTATATACAAGATTTAGAAATATTATTTTTATAGTTTTTATTAGAACGAATTCTGAAATAAAAATTTTACATATTCTGACTTAAATTTTAGAATTACCTTGCAAAATCCAAGATATATTAAAGCATCGATCAAAATTCCCCTAAATTTTTCTTGTAAATATTATTGTCAAACCACATAAGTAAATAAATATGCATATTCTACTGATTGTCCAAAAATTAACGCAATTCTTAGGTTTCTGTGCACGCAAAGTCCCGATGTACTGGGACTACCTTTGGTTCCATGTAGTAGAGTGACCTACCTAAGCCATGCAGGTACTAACACATTAATTAGTTTATAGCATGATCACAACTTCCACATATTAACAATATATTCTCAAACAGTATGGGAAAAGGTAATATTATACTTGGTAGAGGGCTTTTTTCCAAAAAAAAAAAATAAATAAAATAATTATGATCACTACGTCATTGTAATCTAAGCCATGCTAAAATGTAAAATGGCTTTATAATCACAGTATGACCAATACATTCCAAACAAGCTTACATAGTAGCTACAATTGACAAATAAGCAAATAGTTAATAAAAAATTGTTCTATTTTAGAGCCCATAAAAGCAAATAATCAATAGAAAAATTGTTTTATTTTATACATATCATAAATATCATAACATAAATAGGAATTCAGGAAAAATAAAAGCAATCATGCCAGCACATTTATATTTGAGCAAAAGAAATTACGTACGAGATGAGCTTAATACGCGTGACATTATTATTTATCAACGGAATGATACGACTCAACGTGTCGCTAAAACACATCGATCCTACGATACTTTACAGTATCCAAAGTACGGTCCCAATTATAGGCAAGTGTTCTTCTTCTTTAGGTGCCGTCTCCGCTTCGAAGGTTGGCAATTATCATAGCAATTCTTACTTTTGAAACCGCAGCTCTAAACAGTTCATTATTATTGCATCCAAACCAGTCCCTAAGGTTCTTCAGCCATGAATTCCGTCTTCTTCCTATAGATCTCTTGCCCGGGATTTTTCCCTGCATAATTATTTGTAGTATTTGATATTTTTCTCCCCTCATGACATGTCCCATGTACAGCAGTTTTCTTCTCTTAGTTGTCGGAATCACTTCTCTCTCCTTATGCATACGTCTCATCACTTCTACGTTGGTTTTTCTCTCTACCCATGAGATCTTCAATATTCTCCGGTATACCCACATCTCAAATGCCTCCAGTCTCCTCATGTCGGTTACCTTCAGCGTCCAGGCCTCCATCCCATAGTATAGTATAGACATCACATAGCATCTCATCAGCCATATTTTTAAGTCAAGGTTTAAATCTCGGCAGCAGAAAAGCCTTTTCATCCTTGTAAAGGTGCTTCTCGCCTGTTCTATTCTGACTCGTATTTCTTGGGAACTGTCATTGTTCTCATTAATGATCGTGCCCAGGTATTTGTATTGTCTTACTCTCTCAATAGGCTGGTTCTTCACATATATCTTACGATTATCTTTAGTTGTTTTTGTTATCAGCATATATTTTGTTTTGCTTATGTTCAGCGTTAGTCCATACTCTTCGCTTACTGTGACCATTCTGATAATTAGCGTCTGTAGGTCCTCGTGTGTTCCAGCTAAAATAACTGTATCGTCAGCGTACCTCAGATTATTTATTTTCATGCCGTTAATCTTAATGCCCATGTCCCGATCATCAAGTGCTCTATATACTATGTCCTCCGAGTACAGATTAAAGAGGATTGGCGACAGTATACACCCCTGACGAACACCTCTTCGTATTTCTATTTCCTCTGATGTCGTGTCTTCTATTCGTACTGCTGCTTTTTGGCCATAGTATAGGTTTGAGATTAATCTTATGTCTCTGAGGTCTATCCTTCTCTTGACCAATGTTTCTATGAGTTGATCATGTCTAACTTTATCAAATGCTTTATTGTAATCTATAAAGCAGGCGTATATGTCCTGGTTTACGTATAGGCAAGTGTAGTAACCTGTATTAACATACATTCGATAATAAAATTTTGTCGTTCATATTTCTGAACATTAATTTCAATTTCTTTCTGATCACTTACTTTGTTTCTTTATTTCGTACATATAGGTGAAACGCTTAACAAAAAAATATCAACAATGAATTATTATGCATATCGTTCGTCTTGCTTTTTCGATGACGATAAACAAGGCTCAAGCCCAATCGCTGAAAGTGTGCGATTTTAATATGGAAAATCCATGCTTTTGACATGGCCAATTATACGTATCTTACATGCTCACGAGGACAACTCACGAAATTATTTGTTTTTGCTCAAGACGGTATAATTAAAAATATAGTACATCCCAAAGCACTTTAATGAAAGAATAAAAATTAAAATACAACGGAGGGAGAGGCAATCCAATATCATGGCAGATTTCGAGATCTAGCATGATATGGGGCAACGACCACCACGTGGTGGGACCTGTGGAGTTAAAGATAAGATTGAATTTCTCAATATTGCCATATCTTGAATTTTCAACAAAATTCGTAAAAAAGTCAATAAAATACTTAAAGAAATATAATTTTTCAAATACTATTTGCAGAATTAGACAAAAAATATCATTATTTGAGTAGCATACCAGCGCCTACCAGGTTTTTGCTAGTATTATATAAAGCCATTAGAATAGTACAATTCCATATATGGTATATACTTAATGAAAAATTCGTGAAAAGTATCATCTATCCCGGATTGTGTGGATGTATATTGCTCTTATTGGAACTCGTCAACACACGGTATCCTGGAGACAGACATGACTTCCACTTCTATACTTCGCGTATACCGTATGTGTTAAATTTCATTAGGCACAGAGAATCAACGTATGAGTACAAACAATGTATACGTAGGTACATGAGAAAGCCAGTCCAATGCCAGCGAAAACCGCGACGACTGACGATTGTCTCCAATACCGATTGACTGGAAATTTTGCATTCAGTCTAACTGCGGCCGTTACAGTTTGAAAGCGTACAATAAAATTAATGTATTCTGGCTCTTTATGCACCCACTGAAAAGCTTCAGTTAGTAAAATGGTTTTATGCTGGCAAGTCTGCAATGGAGTGCATGAATTTGTTTGCGCTGACTTTTGCAGACCGTTCTGTACCTTGCAGACAAGCAATTTATAATATTATAAATAAATTTGAAACTTGTTTCTGTCTCAATAACTGTACGAAATGCAAACCAAGAGAGGTATCATCACAAAAAATTGAGGAAAGAGAACGGCGGGTTGTATTAATTTGTAGTATTATGGAAATTGATAACACGAGATCTACTAGAAGTGCTGCCGAGGAATTGGGTACAAGTCACACAACTATTTCGCGTATTTGGAAACATAATGGTTTAAAATGTTTCAAATATTCGAAAACTCAAGAAATATTTCCCGAGGACAATTTCCGGAGAATGGAGTTTTGTCAAGACGTTATGGAAAAGATACATCGAGATGAAAATTTCTTTAAAAATATTCTCTTCACCGATGAATCAACTTTTCCATTACACGGAAAGCACAATCCATCTGTTCTTCGATATTGGGCTTCGGCAAATCAACACCGGCATTTTGCAAATCGCACTCAGTATCCTCAAAAACTAAACGTTTGGGCAGGTATTTTAGGTGACCATTCTATAGGCCCCTATTTTATTGATGGTATATTAAATGCCGACAAGTATCTCGAATTACTGAAAAATCAAATACTTCCCGCCATTCAAAATATTGGAATAAATCAGAAAATCGTTTGGTTTCAACATGATGGCTGTCCAGCACATAGTGCAGTGAGGGTAAAGGAATTTCTAGGAAATACTTTTCCTGACCGTTTTATTACTGGAACAGGAAACATTAAATGGCCCCCGCGATCTCCTGATCTATCTCCAAATGATTTCTTTTTGTGAGTACATCTTAAAAATATTGTTTATACTCATGAAGCTGGTAGAGCAGAAAATCTAGTTGCCTTGAGACAAAAAATAACTGAGGCTGCGAATTCATTAACTACCGACATGTTAGCAAATGTAAGAGCTAATTTCTACGACCGCCTAGGACAATGTCTTGCTGTGCAAGGAGGAATTTTTGAACCTCTTGTATAATTTATTATAATTTTTAGAATCCTTTTTTATTTATTTTATTAGGATTATTCTTTAATTTTATTAGAATTACGCTTTTGTTTATGCGACGCACCGCAGCTTAAAAATTTCCTGCATCTACTGAAAGAAATAAGTAAAGCAAATCCCTTGCAATTCGTAAATGTTTTTTTAGAACGCATTACAAGTACCTATGTCGATGGTCAAATGATTACTGCTAACTTGTATTTGCGAAACAATCGGAGATAATCGTTGCCGGCTGTCGCGGTCTTCGCCGGCATTGCATCGCCTTTTCCATATACATATACATCGTATGTACTCATACGTATTCCCTATGACTAATGATATTTGACACATGCGGTATATAGTTAATATATTGAACTTAGTGAAAATGAAAATGAATGAGTATTAACTCTCACTTTACTTTAATACTCATTGGTTCTCATTTGCAGTAAATTCAATATGGTATATACTTATTTGGAATCTTAATGGTGGCTTATACCTCAGGCAATGAAAATATGCACATATATGAACACACTGTGATTATAAAACCACTGTATAAAATATGCGAGTGCTCGATCTAGCGATTTCAACTTTAAGTTAAGCTCAAATTACAATGACAGTTCTACTTGTAAATATTTACTATAACAATCGTTTTTAAAACAAAAGACCAGATGGACAATTTAGTAATTCAAGAAAATCAAAATGGCCGCATAAGTTGGCAATTTTTGCACATAACAATGAATTGAGAAACATGAACATAACCCAGATCACGTCTCTGAATCAGTTCAAATGTACTTCCGTGCCCAAATACGACCACAAGTACAAGAGAAGTAAAAAAAAGATATACTATAGATTGAGAGATCTATTTGGGCTTAATGATCAGGATTCCTTACCACTAGGGATATATCGAGATTCTACTGCGGGTAAGTTAAGTGTCACTCACACTTATCTTTGATTTATTTTTGTGTTTGCATGTTGTTTAGTTACTTTTAAAAAAAATAACGCACCGACCGTTAGCACGATAAAGACGGTAACAGCTCTAAATCCACCGTCGAGGAAAAGGAAAAAACCGGGTGCTGGTATGTATAATATTTATGTCATTTTAACATTTTTTTTATGTAATTCTTAATGTCTCAAATTGTACTTTTAATATATCCAAACTATAATAATAATTAATTATTACGAAGGTAGTCTGAAATGTTTTCTGTAGTAATACCATTATTTAATAATGGTACTACCATTATTAAATGGTAATACCATTATTACCAGAGCTTTGAATTTATCGATAATTTCACGAATGCTTGTTGCATAGCGACGAAGACGAGTGTCAGTTTGACAAGCATTTAAATCACGACAGACGTTTAATTGTCAAATTGACACGAGTCGAAGTCGTTATGCAGGAAGTATGAGTGAAATTATCGATTTTAATTCAAAGCTCGTATGGTATTTGATTAGATTATTTTACGTAATACAAAATGAAATTTATCTAAATTCTTTATTTATTAATTCATGTATAAATTAGTACACTGAAAGGTACAATTGTTATATACATTATGTTTTTTATTGGATGTGCTTGAATCAATATTTGCACTGTTGTAACTATTTCCTCGCATTTGATTAATAATAGTTTCATGGTGTTCTTTATCTAGTTGTAGATACGACTTAATAGAATGCGAACTACTATGGCCAGAAATTTTAACTAATTGTTGCTCATTTACACCAGCTTTTGCTAAATTTGAGACAGTTGTCGCTCGACTATAATGGTTACTTATTTTTTGGTTTTCTGTGTTGAAACCAGTTCAGCACTTTTCTTAAACCATTTCAAAATTTCATTTCTTCCAATAGGCATATTTTTATACCAGCTACCTTTTTCTTATTCCACGCTGGATTGACAGTTAAAAAGAGTCTATGACTTTTTATACGAGCGTTTTCTGTCCTCGTTGAAATGAGTTTTTTAAAAAGTCTGACTGGGAAATTACTTGGTTTTACTTTGTTGGGAATCAACCATTTACTGTCAGCACATTTTTGTGCTCCACCTTGGGTAGTTTTCGTGAATATGGGATTGTACTCTATTCTTCCAGTCGGTATATTGTATACGTTCATTTCTTCTCGGAAGTAGTGAATCAAACATGCCGCGCCTTCTCCTCCTCGCCATGCCCATTCAATCGACACTATCAGGTAAAATTTCTTTTGTAGTCCATCTGGATTTTCTTTATCCCAAACATTTATCATTTTTTCATATTCGTTTTTCTGTAAAGCTGCAGAACTCATTTTCCGTTTACCAGGTATCGCTTGAAGAATTCTCCTTTTGGAGTTCCTTGCGCCGCGGGCTGCTTTAAATACGATGCTCTGAAAAGGATCAATTTTTCTGTTATATTCGTTATTAAACTTCTCTTGTAGCAATTTTGCCGTGACATTCCACATCGTTTTAACAACACCTTCTTTATATTCTTCCCCATTCACCTTCCTCATATTGAAGGCTCAGTCATTCAGAATATCTGCAAGTTCCTCTTCTGTAACATTTTGTTCGATGCTGTAGTTTTTCGCATCACAAAACTCACTAAATTATCACCAAATTGACGCTTTACTCTTTTTCGTATTAGCCGGTTCAGCTTGTTTTACTATTTGATCAATGTTTACAACTGATTCTTCCCCAAATCTCAGCATTGTTTTATGACAATGAAACCAGTTTTTTGACAGAACTTTAGAAATGTCTATCCTTATTAACCGCATTTCCATAACAACGCCTAATTATTCTATGAAAATGATCGATAAATTATCGCTGTAATTTCGAGTTGCTTCAGTAATACGCAAATCTGATTGGTTTATATTTGTATGTGTAAAATAATCAACCTAATATAATAGAAACAAGTATTTTTCCCGTCAAGTATTTATATTTTTCAATATAATCTCGTTTTAATTCCATACACTTTTCCCAGCGATGCTCTAACATCTTTAACCCTTCCAGATAGTAATTGCAATCTTGCTCCGCGAAATAGGCATTTACTTTAGCCATGATCTCCTGATTCGCTGAAAATCTGTCCTCCAAGCGAAACTTTAAGCTTAGGAAACAGGAAAAATCCCTGTGGGCCAGATCTGGTGAGTACAGTTGGTGTTCAATCAATTCGAGGCCCAACTCGCGAATTTTGGCCATAGCCACCAACGAAGTGTTAGCAGGTGCGGTGTCTTAGTAGAACAGTACTTTCTTCTTCAAATGCAATCGATTTTTTGCAATTTCTGCCTTTAGCTTATCAACGTTTTACCTTTTTCAAGATAGTCGACGAACACAATTCCGTGACAATCCCTAAAAACAGTCGCCATCACCTTTCAATGGAACAGTCTTTGCCTTGTTAGGTACAGCTTCACCTTTTGTAATCCACTCTTTGACGGTTCTTTCATCTTAGGAGTGTAGTGCTAGATCCAAGTTTCATCTACCGTTATGGATCGATGCAAAGAACCTGATCCATTTCGCTTAAACTGCTCCAACAGGACTTTGGAAATGTTAATTCGAATGCGTTTTTGATCCAAAGTGAACAAGTGCGGCACTCAGCGTGCGGATAGCTTTCGCACGTGTAATTCTTCAATGAATGATCAGACGCATTCTTTCAATATGTGCTATCTCTCTAACCATGAATTCAATGGTCGCCCAATTCCACCTGGTAAACATTTTCAATGTTATCGGTGGTGGTCGCAGCTTTTGGCCATCCCGAACGCTCATCATCAACCAAGCTGGTACGACCACGTCCAAATCCACTTCCTCATCTTTTCTCGGTGGCAGGGTGATGGGGCAGAGTCCCCATAAACAGCGTCCAAGTCGGTTTAAATTTGTGCAGTCGTATTGCCTTTCCAATGCAAGAATTTAATCACGGTACAATGTTTTTCATTTTTACAAAAACGCTTACATCGACTTACACAAACAACTGTCAAACAACAACTGAGCGTTCAAAATGGTTGAAATTTTCATTGGCATCTTTCAAAGCATATATTACTGTAATACCAGAATGACTTCAACGAGTAACGCCATCTTCATGTTGAAGCTCAAAACATTTCAGACTACCCTTGTAAGTACAACTGTATCTGTCAAACTAAATGTCAGACGATATTGAAAATTTAAATGGCCTTTTGAAAACACAGCCTACTCGAAAATAATGTCAATTTTTTTCACAAACAAACACTGGTAAGCGAGCAGCTTTCGCTAAATCATCCTCATACATCAGTAGATAAGCAATGGGGTTGTCTAGCATAAATTCCCATGTATTTTATGGAGCTTCATTTTACAATTCAAGGTCATTTGAGCTTTGGCATCACAGGGTGAGTAACGCAAAACAGGATTGAACAGGTTAAACTGTTCATTATCTGTCCTGTTTTACACAGGTTCGAACAAATAACGAACATATATCAAACATGTTCGAATCGGTATAAACAGGTTTGAACAGAAAATGAACAGGTTTACCTGTTCATTATGCGTTTTGTGTTAGTAAGCTGTGAGGTCACAGGTCAAATGACCTTGAATTGGAAAATAAAGCTTCATAATCAAATACATGGGATTTCGCGCTATTATATCCAAATAATGTAATTTCAGATATCACTGCGAGGAGGTGATTTGCAAAATTTAGACAAGGCCAATTCTATTTATCTAATAAACTAAAAGTTGATCGCTTGGCTGATATTTCAAACACTAAATGGACATACTTCAACGGCTTGAATTATGAGGACAGTATGACAAGAATCCATGTTTGGCGATAGATACCGCTGGTGACTCATAATTTGCGTATAGTTCGGTTCAGCTTATTTTAATTTGACTAAATAGCGCAGGAAAGTACGTTTATAGCACTCCTGGGGTGAGGGCTTAATGAAACGTAAACATATTTAACATGTTCCTTACTTTAATAGCCACAGTGGTAATAAATAAGAACTTGATTTGCTTATTGATAATACTTCTAGGAATTAAATTTAATAAATAGTCATTACTTAATATCGTATAATTAAAATGGCATTACAGCTCAACATTTCCTACATTTAAGTAGTACAGTCCATATAAATTTTCGTTAGTAGCAAAATATAAATTGTAAAGTGAGAAAGCATATATTTTATTATAAGAAAATGTGGAAATCTTGGGACAAAGACAGCGAAGATAAGCAATATGAAATAAATAACAATATAAATAATATAAATAGTGGTGCTAGATTCAACTGGTAGTTCTAGCTAAGAAAATACTGTTAAATGTGTATAATAATTTACAAGATAATGCAGAAGTTACATAAAATGCCATTATAGAAAGAATGTCGAAGTTAACTGATGTCTGCTGCAGCACAGTTTACAATATAGTGAAGTATCGTATTACGGAAAGAAGAGTTGGAAGTGATGAAAGGAAAGAATCAAGTTGGGACGTTGATGTCATTCCACGAACAGTATATAATATGTACAAGCAGGGAGAAGTTGCCACATTAAACAGCTTACAAAAAACAATTAAAGAAAACACCGAAGTAGAAGCCTCTAGAACAACAATATGGCAAACATTAAAGCAAAATAGTATCCAATTTGGGACAATAGACAAACGACGTGTTATAATGGAGTCGCTGAGGATATACGGACTCGGACTTACCTTTCGTGAGCGGGTTGTTAAACATACAATTCAGCCAACCATATATATATATATATAAGGTAAACTTAATAAGTCGGCGATTAAAGGTCTGGTTCATTACTTCAAAGTATATATTTAAAACAACCCTACATGTTTCGGCAATATGCCTTTGTCAAGGGAATACAAAATATAAATGACAGAATATAAATGTCAAATAATTAAGTTATATTTATATTTTGTATTCCCTTGACAAAGGCATATTGCCGAAACATGTAGGGTTGTTTTAAATATATATACTTTGAAGTAATGAACCAGACCTTTAATCGCCGACTTATTAAGTTTACCTTATCATACCAAGGTCACGAAGATATTATATATATATGTATATGTATATATATATATATATATATATATATATATATGTATACAAGTGTCCCGTATCGTTATACTCAAATTTTAGGAGTGCAAAGTAGACTTCACTTCAAGTAACAAAAACACAAAACTTGTATATCCATTTTTATTTGTTTCAAAGTTACAGATCTATGAATGTTATTGTCAGATCATGAAAAAAATGTAATCCTAAAGTCAATAAAAACTTATTTTATTTAAAAAAGTTCAATTAATAATATTTTCGAAATGTCCACCTACTTGTTGAATGCAGGCTTGTGCCCGTAAGCCAACAGAAGAAGTACTTATCCGAATTTCATACTTGTTTTGTCGGACTTGCTTGGCAGCTAGGTGAATACGATCGAACAACTCTTCTCTTGTGTTCGAAACTTGCGCGTAGACTAAATTTTTCATGAACCCCCATAAATGAAAGTCAAGGGGATTAAGATCGGGTGATCTGGTTGGCCATGTAACAGGACCACCTCGACCAATCCATCTTGGATAATTGACGTTAACCCAATTTCGGACAAGAATTCCGAAATGTGGTGGTGCCCCATCCATGTGAAACCACATGTCTCGTCGAACATTCAGTGGGACATCCTCTAGAAGACCTGGCAGTTCGTCAATAAGAAATTGAAGGTAATTGTCCGCATTTAACCTCCCAGGAAGAACGACAGGACCAATCAACAAGTCATCGATTAGGGCCGCCCAAACGTTAATAGAAAATTCATGTTGAAATTTAGATAAGCGTATAGCTTTGGGATTTTCTGGTGACCACCTGTGCAGGTTTCTCAGATTTGTAACACCACTTCTCGTGAACGTAGATTCATCTGTCCAGAGGACTGTTCTGAAGAAATTAGAATGAAGCCGTGACTGTCTTAATATCCAGGTAGAATAAACTAGACGAGCATAGTGGTCTGACTCAAGCAAACCGTGTCTCCTGCGATAGTGATATGGATATAAGCCCTCACGTTTTAAAATTCGCCAAACTGTCGTTCGTGGCACTGCTAGTTGTCTAGCGATTCGACGTACACTGAGAGTTGGATCCCTTGTAACAATAGCTACTGCTTCTTCCTCTAAGTCTGCTGGCAAATTTACTCCTCGGTCGAAAAGATAATCACGCAGTCCGCATTCCCGAAATTGTCTGTGAAGTTCCAGAAACGTTCTGTAATGGGGAATGCGCTTATCAGGAAACCGATGTCGATATTCAATAACTGCTTGACGTGCAATGCCGTTACAGTTGCCATACACAAAATGCATGTCCGCATACTTGAGAAGAAAATCGGTAAGGCATTTTGAATAAAAACGCGTCCACTCACTAATAAGCCGTTGTATGAACTGAAACGTAATGTAATCCTTTATTAAAAAATGCAACGTTAACAGTCATCTGAACATTTGTTTATTGTATGATATTCATGGTTCAGCACTTACGAAATAAGTAAGAACCTTCTTTATCATAAATCAATTTACAGTACTCGTTTTTGTAGATCTCCAAGAAATTACTACGACACGTATTTATTTATTCTAGGATAACATTTTGTTATGCAACGTTAACAATCACAGGCCTGTTATTGAATCGTATAACTTCTTTCAAATAAAATCAGTTTGTATTGACTCTAGGATTACATTTTTTTTCATGATCTGACAATCATATTCATAGATCTATAACTTTGAAACAAATAAAAATAGATATACAAGTTTTGCGTTTTTGTTACTTGAAATGAAGTCTACTTTACACTCCTAAAATTTGAACATAACGATACGGCACACTTGTATATATATATTTAAATTATTGCTACTATAAATGAATACGCCAAAGTTGATCAGAGACAATTTAAACTAAATTCAAAATAATAAATGTACCAAAACTTTTGAGCGTGCCTGTATATTAACCAGGCTGTATATTATATAACAAAGAAATATATGTATCTTGGGTATGCGTTTACAAGCGAAATACAAGCTTACGTACGAGCAGTACTGCTAAATAAAATGCGACATTAAATATTTATACACTGAGGACCTGAGGACAACGAGACACAGATTCAATACACAATAATGAATGTAAAATGGTGTAAACAATAATACATTCATTTCGTCCCAAATTTAGCGAAGTAGCTTTAAATTGTATTACAGAAGCGATTGCTAATAAAACGCCGGAAAATGGAAAAATTGTATTAAGCATAAAATAGAAGTGGAAAACGTATATTTAGAAAATGTAAATATTCATCACCAACTTAAAATTAATAAGTGACGAAGACAAGACTGACTTTTAAGATGTCCAAAGTATGTAAAAAAGTGTTTTCTTAAGTGTCATATTTTTCCGGTTTTTCAGGTACTTCACTGATATTGGATTATTGTTAACATTACCAATTATTATACCGGGTGGGGCACATAAAGTGTTACAGAGCAATAGCACTCAAACGATTAATCATATCGAAAAATGTTTCAGGCAAAAGTTTCAGTGTTCGGGAAGGCGGTCATACTGGGCCACCCAGTTTTTTTATCGGTGTAGGCGTAGAAGCTACGTCAATGTCAACTCCAATTTTTTAAATGGAACCACGTATTTTCTTTCCAATAACATTATTACTGATTTTAAGACGAATTCAGCGACCTACAACACAAGGTCTTTCTAGTCACGCAAAGTATGAAAATAGTCGAAAAATCGAAAAATATCGGAACAATCAGCATCAACTGTCAACGCATACGGCTGTCAGTTAGTCACGCATTACCTTCTATTGTGAGTACATCGGATCGCGAAAATGAACGATTATCAAGAATATTTTGATATGTTAATGGTGCTGGGGGAATGCCGCAAACATTACAGAAACGCTGAGCAGTTGTATGCGGCTCGTTATCCGGACAGACAACAAAAATCGCACATGGCATTTAAGCGATTAGCTGACCGTTTCTGTCGCTTCGGTACAATGAAACAAACACGAGCCAAACGTCGACCGATTGTTGATGAAAATGCGGCTGCTATCTTAGCTTTTACTGCACAAAATCCCCATGCGGGCACCAAGCAAATGGAAAGAGAGAGTGGAATTAGTCGGCGATCTGTATTAAGAATATTACATCAACACAAATTACATCCGTATTGTATGTCACTGCATCAGGATTTGTACGGCAATGATTTCCAAAATCGCGTCAATTTCTGTAACTGGATTCGTCCAAAAATGCACACGGATGTTTCATTTTTGAGTCATGTGCTTTTTTCTGACGAAGCTAACTTCACAAATACGGGATATGTGAATAGACATAACATGCATTACTGGGCAAATGCGAATCCTCGATGGACGAGAACTGTACGATATCAACATCCGTGGTCCGTTAATTGTTGGGCCGGCATTGTCGGCGATCACGTCGTTGGTCCACATTTTTTTGAAGGTCACTTAAGTGGGCAAGTTTACGCAAACTTTCTGCAAAACGTACTGCCCGAATTACTGGAAGACGTGCCCTTGCTAGTTCGCATAAACATGTGGATGCAACACGACGGTGCACCATCCCATTATGCTCTATGTGCAAGACAAGTGATGAATGAGATTTATGGTGAAAAATGGATAGGACGAGGCGCTACTGTTGCTTGGCCACCTCGTTCGCCAGATCTAACACTAATGGATTACTTTTTCTGGGGTTTTGTCAAAGGACACGTAATGGCGGAAGCACCTACCACGCCTGACGACATGAGAGAAAGAATACGCCGAGCATGTACCGAAATTACACCACAAGTGTTGGCTAACGTTAGACGGTCGTTTCCTCGGAGAATTAACCACTGCTTACAAGCGGAGGGTCGAGCATCTTCTGTAGGTAGACCCAAACCAAAGTTAGTGGATCCTTTGATGCTGATTATTCCGATATTTTTCGATTTTTCGACTATTTTCATACTTTGCGTGACTAGAATGACCTTGTGTTGTAGGTCGCTGAATTCGTCTTAAAATCAGTAATAATGTTATTGAAAAGAAAATACATGGTTCCATTTAAAAAATTGGAGTTGACATTGACGTAGCTTCTACGCCTACACCGATCAAAAAACTGGGTGGCCCAGTATGACCGCCTTCCCGACCACTGAAACTTTTCTCTGAAACATTTTTCGATATGATTAATCGTTTGAGTGCTATTGCTCTGTAACACTTTATGTGCCCCACCCTGTATATGGCTAATTATAGGAAAAGTCTTAATTAGAGTTATATCCTCAATATATATTTGACCATTATGTATTGTAAAACATAATATAATTAATTTTTTTGTTTACGAAATAAGATTTAAAAATAATAGCTATGTATTCATAGTTTGCTTCTCTTTACAATAGCACATTATACAGGCTGTTTCTTAATTGAATGCTAATTTTGAAAGGGGCAATCCTTAAGGTTATTTTAAGAGAAAAATTAGTATAAATATGAGTCCGGAAATACTTCCTTTCCAAGATACAGGGTGTTAAGCTTCTAAGATAAAAATCGTAATGGTACGCCTCTGCACATCTACGGCCCAGGGTACCTGAATCTCATTTACGTTATCGTTAGCTGATCGTAGTCTTACACAAGGGGATGCTATAAAGGTACATACTTTCTATTTAGTCAAATTAAAATTAATTGAAACGAACTGTGCTCGTTGGCGAGAGACACCGCTCATGTGACTCATAATTTGTATACATACTATCGCTTATTTCATATTTCATTTCATGTCACTCTTCAGTCAAATCCTTGGTATATACGAGTATTTTAATTTAAATTTTTGAATTTTGGATGTTTTTCTAGCCAAAGTGGTAATGAGAAATTTATCCAAATGCTTTTTCTCATCTGTATAGACTTGCATTGAATTGTATTACTAAATAAAATGAATGTTACCCTGTTATATTATCTGCTTAATATACAGTATAGCTGTGTATATTTGCTATTTTTGCTATATATATTAATACTATTATTTATATTTACTGTTCCAGTACCAAACCAGTCTTCTATAGGAGATAAAGGTGGCTTAGGGGCTGCTCCTTCAACTGGCGGTACAGCAGACCCTCTAATTGATCCAGACAAGCTATTCTACGAAAATTTACCTTTTCACGGTATGCAAAACCCACCCAATAAGGTAAATACACTTTCATATCTCCTTGTCACTGCATTTTGTTTGAGTTCGCTTAATTTTGCATGTATTTTACAGCCGATTTCGATTATTTCGCCAATTGTACAGACTAACAGACAGAACCGATCGGTGACACGCCCTTGTTTAATGGCATTCAATACTTCCTTGAATATTCCTATCCAGCAAGTCGGTGAACGGACGAAAATTTTTAGAAATCAATCCTTTCACGGCTTCCAATCGGATAACGTACAAAATGCCAATAAAATATTCTTGATATCCAATGCGAACTCGAAAAATTATTCCCATCAGAATTTAGAAAATATTAATTTTTTATCGCCGCTACATTCCCCTTACGACCTTGTATCTAAAATTAGCAATATTCAAACCGGATTTTTTAATAGAAGCCAACAAAATTTGCAGGTTAAATTTGGCAATAATTCACCGTGGTTCCAAAATGCGACTGCACGAGATAGCGCCAGAATTATTGGTAGAAATGAATCCAAGTTAGATATTAGAACGACTGCGTCGGGTATTAATGATTATCAAAAAGCACCGCAAGGAAAAACAAAAATTTCTTCGGAAACACAACCTGTTCACTCCTTCAAATCATTGGTGCCCCAGAAAATTAAACGAAAATATTGTGACGGTAAGAGATCTAATTCTCTTAATTTACGTAAGCATAGGTGTTATTCCCCGACATTTTTTTCGGTACGTTGCAAAAAACACGCCAAGAAAAGGCCAACAATCTATACTGTTTTAAAAACCTCGAAGGCGACAACCGAGAAATCTTGCAATTTAGATGAAGGGAATAATCAGTACGAAAATTTGACCGACAGTATACAAATATTTGAACAAAATTCCGATAGTATTGATAGTGAAATTAAGAAGGCTCCTCGTCCTGCTCCCAGGTGTAGAAAGCACAGAAGAAAGGAAGTTATATATGAGAATATATCAAAAGTTCTCGGGCAAAATTTAAATAGCTCAAATGACAGTTCAGTTAACGAAGCGGAAGTTTCAATAATCGAAGCTGTTGTTCACACAAATTCGTCAACTAAAGCATCGAATGAATCCAAAGACACAAATATTTTAAATACATCTAGTAATTACAGTAATAAAACTCCTGTTGCAAGCAATGAAGTTATTAAGACTGTGAATAATAAAGAAATCAAAAAAATCAAGTCTGATACGCAACTAATTACTAAGTCACCAACTGCGAATCTTAAATTAACGCCCACAATAAAAGTAAGTCCAAATTTTATTAAACCCTTAGTTGAAAGTCCCAAAGGTGCTTTAAACACTCAATTACAAGCCAAATTAAAAAATTTATGTAGATCCTTTTCAAATGTTTCCACACAAACATTAACTAAAGAGCCAATGGATGAGATAATTAAAACTAAATCTTCCAATACAGGTGCGTTATCTAAATCTTTGCAAAATCCATTCCAATCGAATGCCGTTAATATAAGTGGCGCCTTAGTTAAAAGCTGTACAGGCAATGTAAAAAATAAGTCACCAGGATCGGTTCCTAAAATGCCACTGCTAAATATTGAGTTCGTAAATAAAAAAGAGGATGTAGATATCTCTAAACAGGTTTGTTTTTTTTAATTATTATTTTTCGTTTAAACTTTAAAAAGGTATAAAACTCCTTACCACGATTAATACTCGTACCCCAAATATGTATTTCGACAATTAAGTTGTCATCGTTCGTAGGTAAAATTATTAATCACAGTGTTGAAAATGGGACACAGTAAAGGTAACACGAATCACGAAATACTTTACGAGTGTCCACGTATACATTAAGTTTTAAGAAACTGAAATTACGTTACTTACCCCTCTTCAAAAATGGCACGCTCTAGTCGTATCTACTACTTTTCTAAAAATTCTAAAGGGCAACTTCCCTGACGCTGGACCTTTATCGACACTACATGTTATTGTGTTTAATAGTATGGATAGTCTCCTGTATGTCCGTGATGTTATAATTACTTTCTAATGCGTGACGGGTGACACTCGATTTTTCCGGTCTGTTGACTAGAAAAGTGAAAGAAGCCCGTATTTTGTTGGAAACTATGGTTTGAATTTGCGATGATAAAAACCTATTGACATTGGTTTCTTTCCGGAAAATATCAATTTCTATTTTATGCTTATTTCTAATTATTAATGTATCTAAGAAGGCTATACGATCATTGTATTCTTTTTCCACCGTCAATTTAATTGTCGGAAATTTCAAATTTAGCTGATCTACGGAAAATATCACAATGGAAAATGTTTCATTGTATATCCGTCGGAAATGTAATAACCTATAATCATGTTGCATGACAATAATTGTCATGTTTTTTTTGTTAAATTTCAAATCATGTTGACAATTCATTGACTTAGGCATTTTTAGGCGGGGGAAATTTACAATTTGTGACAATCTAATCAAATTTTGATGTGACATTGACGATCAGAATTTATTGCTCGCGACAAACTTTGAGAAATATTTAGCGATATTTTTTAATTTTACTTCGAAGTTTCTCATAAATAAATTCGCTATGAATGGGGATAGGTAATTATCCATTGCTGTGTATTGTTTTTGTTTATAAAATTTTCCTTTAAAAAAATTTCGCGACATGCAAAGAGTTGTTAATCGGAAGTATTCCTTGACTGTTAACGGTTCGATGTTATTCTTATAAAGCCAATCCTCTGGTACTGATCGCAACAATGACGTTACATCGAACGAAATCTTCCCCTCTTCCAGTTCACAATCTGTGACCTGTACAATATGCAAGCAACGAAACTCGCGAAAACTGGGCGAGTTGCTGTTAAACAACAAAAAGTCAGCCGATCAGTACCACAGTGCGCCTCGAGTGAAGACGGCGTGGGTATCTTGACGAACCTGACTGATCTATATTTAAAAAGGGCGCCAACGCATTTTAAAGGCTGCTTGTATAAGTGAATTAACATTACGCGGAGGACGTATATGCGATAACGTACCCAAGTAAATTCCAGGTCTACGGAAGCTAAAGGAATTAGAAGAAGACGAACAACCTAAATAACATGTAATAATGTTTATTTCAAACGTTGGCAACTCAGATCTTATAAACAGAAAATAAAGTCTTAAAGGCCTTTGCATAAAAATGTTAAATAATAACATTATATCGACTTGACAGAATACCATAGTGGGTGAAGCCCCAAATATATATACAAATGACTAAAAATATAATAGTAACTACGCCAATGGTAAAAAATGAAGATATATAAACAAAAGTTAGAAATAATAAATGTACCAACAATTGTGAAAGGACCGATATATATAACAAGACTCTATATTACATAAGAACAAAGAAAATATACGTATAAGTGAGATCTCGGTAACGTTACAAAAATATTACAAGCTTTTGTACGCAACTAACTAAATAAAATGAGACTTTAAATATTTATACAATGTGTCCGCGAAAATCTGGGAAATCTCTCGGATTCAGATAGAACTTTAAAAAATAAGATGACAAGTTCCCAGAATTTTTTTCCTAGCGGCCCTCCCTACGGAGATACGGCCTCCTAAACGACGCCACTAGAAATCAATTTTTCTTGAATAACTTTTAAACTACTTATTATAATTTAATGAAAATTTAATATGATAAACAGTAGTAAGGACCTCTTAAAAGACTGCCCTTAAATTTAAATTAGCATGTTTAGTTTACCAGGGGCGGACTAGGTTGTACATTTTAATGATTACATTTTTAACACCCTGTATGATAAGGAGTTAAAAAACAAATTTGGATACCTTGAACATTAAGCTATCGAAAAGGTACTCTTGTTCATTGTCGAAAAAATGAACCGTTTTCGAGGAAAAAAAAAAATAGAATTAATGTTTTATTTCTATTAAAAAGAACCATGTTTTTTATTTTTTTTTGTCTGCAACTAAGTGTGATACAAAAGTCGTTCCAGGAACAAAAAAGTTTTAGTTTAGGTTATTTAATACGACAAAATTACAAAGATTCTTAGAAATGCAGTTTTGTCCCAGAAAGGCACCTTAACAAAAATTATGTTTAGAAATGTACTCACTAAAGCTTGCAACGATTGAACCTAAATACGCTAATTAGAAATAATCAATTAAAAACTTCATAAGTGGGTTCAACATGGGCTCCGTGAACTCTGATACACTCGCGGGCACTACGAATAAAGGACTGCTGTACTCGCCACAACAACCCTGCATTGTTTCTTATCACATCACAATGAAATGTGATTCTCTGTAAAAGTTCCTCCCTAGTATCAACCGGAGAGGAATACACCAAGGTTTTGAGATGACCCCACAGGTGAAAATCCATTGGCGTTAGGTCGGGAGACCGTGGAGGCCAGGCAATGGGACCTCCTCTGCCTATTCAACGGTTTGGATAGACGTTATTCAGGTGGTCGCGTATAGCAACGCTAAAATGAGGTGGGGTTGCAAGTGGCAAATGCTCTATTGAATCCAGAAAAGCGTTCTGAAGGAACTGTAAATAAAGTTTACCATTCAATCGTGGCGGCAATACGCATGGTCCAATCAAAAAATTGCCAATTATTCCTGCCCAAACACTAATTGATTGGAACTGATGTTGATAATGATGAACGACAGTGGCATGAGGGTTTTCATCAGCCCATACATGCGAGTTATGTAAATTTACAATACTATTTTTGGTAAACCCTGCTTCATCGGTAAAAAGAATAGTGCTAATGAAGTTTGGGTTTGTTCGTTGCTGATCTAACAGCCAGTTTGCGAACTGGATTCTACGAGGAAAATCTTCAGGAAGTAGTAGATGCACTTTTTGCAGATGATAAGGGTAAAACAACTGTTCTTTAAGTACTTCATGAATTGTCGTTTTTGACGTATTAAGCTGCGCGGCTAATCTTCGAGTGCTTATTGAAGGAGTATCACCTACAGTATCCATAATATTTTCCTCCAATTGCACCGTACGTACTGTTCTTCTCACACCAGCATCAGTACCTACTTTTTTTCGCAAAACTTCCTAAAACATTAAAGAGAGTCAATAATGTTACCTTATTAACTGGAATCGCCCACCAGTCTCTCTTAGACGTTGGTCAAGTCGCTGAAATGTTTTCTGATTTGGAATATTGCGATTAGGATATCTTTCTTCATACAATCTTCTTGCTTCCAAAGCATTGCAAGATACAAGACCGTACATAAGATGCATATCTGCATACTCACTAAATGTGTATCCCATTATCAAATTAAATTTACCAAGATATTCAAAATTCAATAAATTAATATCGAAATAAAGGATCAACGTGTTAACAATATGAAAGATTACAAGATTGAAAATTTGCACGTCAATGCAAGATATTTATTAATTCGTGGGTACCATAGTAACGTTTGTAAAAACAATGCGTTTTTTAGTACTCAAAACAGTTTTATTTCAGACTTTTGTATCACACTTTGTTGCAGACAAAAAAAAATAAAAAACATGGTTCTTTTTAATAGAAATAAAACATTAATTCTTTTATTTTTTTTTGCCTCGAAAACGGTTCATTTTATCGACAATAAACAAGAGTACCTTTTCTTTAGCTTAATGTTCAAGGTATCCAAATTTGTTTTTTTTTACTCCTTATCATACAGGGTGTTAAAAATGTAAGCATTAAAATGTACAACCTAGTCCGCCCCTGGTAAACTAAACATGCTAATTTAAATTTAAGGGCAGTATTTTAAGAGGTCCTTACTACTGTTTATCATATTAAATTTTCATTAAATTATAACAAGTAGTTTAAAAGTTATTCAAGAAAAATTGATTTCCAGGAAAAAAATTCTGGGAACTTGTCATCTTATTTTTTAATGTTCTATCTGAATCCGAGAGATTTCCCACATTTTCCCGGACACATTGTATATGCACAATGGTGTATCCGATAACAAATGATTAAACATTAAAAGGGATTAACAAGTAACAACGACAAAACTGACGAATTAATACTTTTTACGTGATGTTAAATATACTATTACATGTGAAAACAATGAAAGCCCTATAGAAATATAATTATTAATTAATCAAAATAGTACAACACTTAACTCTGGGGTTGCAAATGTAACCCGATCAAAAGCCAACAGCAATGGGGTCTATTCCGCCTCGCACGAGGTGCCAAATGACTTCCGGTACCGCGTTGGTTAATTCAACTCCTGTAACCGGTACTTAAATTCCTATGGATGTTAAATCTATTTATGCGTTAGTAAAAGAGGAATATAGCGACAATGAACATGAGGACACGAGGAACATCGGCATGGACGTAGGCCCAAATCCAAATATAAATATATTGGTGTCAATCGAACTAAGAGTGAAGCCACAAAATCCATGTATTTAGATCTTTATTCGGTAATTTACAACACTTTTCACTAAAAAAGAGCGACCATACACAATTCACCTGTTGCCCACCTATTGCTTGGGTATCGGATCAGATAATTGGCCATAGCATGGGCCGATCGACGGCGTACACTCTAGTTCAATATGCACGTACAATACGACGAAAAAAAACGCCCAATAACATTTAGAAACGATATTTCAAATAATAACCCGTAACAAATCTTTAATTGTTTGCACAAATTCTACGAAATTTTCAACTGACAAACTTCCTGGTTTTACAGGTAAATTTTTTACTTCATTCACTAACCATTTAAAAATCAAATGAGCTGATACCTGAAACAATTGGTCTCATCCAGTTACCTGGTTTATGTATCTTTGCTAAACAGTACATTCTCGAAACCAAAGGATTACTCACACTTAATTTATATTTTTGGGTAGAAGTTATTAATATTGGACATTTCGTCAACGCGTCTTTAGTGTAGATCATTTTCGGTAATGGATTCCTGTTCATTTCCACACGCAATTAAATTTTTAACTCTTTAGAAATAGTCGATTTTGTCCATAATTACTTACTTGTTCCATGTATCTGCTTTTAAGTAAAAACAGTCGTTTGATCTGAGAGTTTTAATGGTATCCCATTCATTATTAACTACTCCTATTTGTGCCGCTCTAAATCTTTAGTGATACTGTATGCCAATTCTGAAGAGGGGTAAGTAATATAATTTTAATTTCTTCAAACTTAATATATACATATACAGCTTGTAGTGTTTCACGATTGTGTGTTAGTTTTACTGTGCCCCATATTCAACACTGTAATTATTAATCTTAACTACTGAGGATGGCAGCTTAGTTGTCGAAATACGTATTTAGGATACGAGACTTTTTATTATTCGTTGCTTAATTGTTGTAAATCGTTTTACGCAACTAAAATGTGTACTAACCCGTTTAAGTGTTTTTACAGAATGCCTTTTACACACTAACAACACCCAATTATAAACATTCTTCGAAAGCTCCATTGCCGCAACAGTATTCCGCAACCGTGCCCCATCAAAAACACATAAAGCTGATACCTCGGTCCCTGTTCCAAGAGCAACAAATAAGTAAAAGTAAATCTTTTTCGTCGAAAAGCAAACCGAAAAAGCACTTCCAGATACCACTCCAAAAATACCACAGTTTCAAATTTCAAACGGCAGAAAGTTACTTTCAACCGATCAAAAATATTCACGAAGAGAACCTCATGAGGAACGGATACGTATCTGATGTAGGATCCGTATATCGCGGGAGCCACCACAACAGTTACAACCACAAAAAGGACGTCCACAAATTGAAGGGATCCTTTGTAATAAGAAGACCGAACAATTATCAGGAGAATATTCAGTTTCAAGAGAATATGCAAAATTCTGTCCAATTACAGTATCCACAACCAGTACTAGCTAGGGGTTCCATTTCCAAGTCAAATGGAATCGTTTATGCCGACTTAGATATAGCCAAAAAGAGTAACGTTAATAACGCTTTTTTAGAATCCACTTTATCATTAACAAAAACGCAAAAAACTAAACCCAAGACTGAATATGCAACATTAAAATTTAACGATGTAGGTCAAGAAATAGATGTCTAACAAATGTGGTTTTTTTTACTAACAACATTTTTCTAATTAAGGTTAGTAGTATTAGCGATAACTTAAATGATTCTGAATTGTAGCTCCAATTTACAATTATCCTTTTGACTAAATTATTTATTTTTTTCTAAATTTTGTTCTAGACTAATGGGACAACAACAACCTCCCCCACTAGCGATACATATATTTATTAAAAAGGTAACGAATTTACAATAATATGATTGTAAGTTTGGGCACAATTGCAAATTTAATATTTAACCAAAGCTTATGCAATTATCATTCCTTTATTACTTAATCACATAACCAAATCGAAAGATGTTATTTTACTAGTCGTTCACACAACAAGCCAACGCAATATGCCGTATGAGCGAGCGTCCTATAATCACCTGAATATACACAAAATCAGCTCTTATAAGCGTTGTCCGATATATCGCACGATTAACACAATAAATATATTGCAATACTTATCGACAAGAAAACATTTCAAATTTTCTCTAGTCGCAGGGAAAAATTAAATATTGTGATAATAGAATGCAATAATAATTCCCATTGTAAATTAAAAAATAATGTAGTTGTAAAAACATCAAACAAACATGGATTTAATTTGAGCAGTATAGCAGGAAAAAACTGGGTACAAAGACCTTTTGGAAGAAAAACGCGTTGAATTTCTGGAAGAACAATACCAAATAGGTAATTTATCTCAATTAAAACAAGTACAACAATCCTCAAAAGACACAAAATTGAGAAAATCTCCTGGACCTGGAAGGATGCACCCGGAATTTATACAAAATGGACCTAAAAAGCTGCTAAGAATACTAAAATCTTTATTTGAAAGATGATTAAATGGCGAAGAAACACTGACTGAATGGAGAACTTCCTATATATCGACCATCCATAAAAAAGGTTTAAAAGACGATCCCAAGAATTACCAGGGTATAGCAGTCATTCCAACAGTAGGAAGAATATATTCCCGGATTCTTAGAAACCTAATTGAAGAAGACATTGAAGATCAGCAACCGGAGGAACAAGCGGGATTCCGGGCGGGAAGATCTACGACGGACAAGCGTTTTACTTCGAAAATAACATTAGAAAAGCGAATTCAGCGAAATAGAGAAACACATATAGCTTTCAATGATCTTGAAAAAGCTTATGACAGTGTCCCAGTATCACAGTTATGGAAAACAATGAGAAAGCTCGACATTAGACCAACATTAATTAGGGCCGTCCAACAATATTACAAAGAATACACAGGCCTGCATAAAATTTGTGATGACGTGATTTTTGTTTGTTAAGCTCAGTTTTTATATAGCAATAACTAATTAAAATACAGTTGGTCTCTACCACCCACAGATTTTTTTTTTGCACAAAAGAAAAAGAAAAAAATATAAAAAAATCTTATAATAGGCGTTTTAATACATTTTAAAATGAATGTACTACTTCAAATTCTAGGTATTAACCCAAAAATTATTTTCTGTTGTGGTTTTAAAGAAATTTGTTAAATAAGCTCTCATTACCTGATGTAAATCTTTTATTACATGTATTGGACAAGATTTCCGGGAATTTTTACCTGCTAAATCCTATTTATTATGCTTTCACTTTATTAGTACTGCGAAGAAGGATTTCAAATTTATCACTCCAAACAAAATGTATATTTTAATGTCATTTACTTCATTATAGCTCTGAGTGTCGATCAGTAAACAAGTAAAATTAATTTGTCTTTAGTGTTGTGCGTGGTATTTGATAAATAAACATTGCTTAAAAATATGTCTAGCCGGTGTTGCAAAAACAAACCAGATGATTTCTGTTATATTTGTGGATATTTCGTCTTGAAAAAGTTTAATAGACCAATTGGTGAATTTGTGAAAAATGCATATTATGCTTATTTCAAAATCAAATTAGGAGATCAAGATAAAGATTGGGCACCGCACGTTGTTTGTAAGGTATGTGAAGAAGGTTTAAGACATTGGACCACCAAAGGGAATAGAAAAAGCCTTCCTTTTGGAATACCGATGGTTTGGAGAGAATCGCAAAATCATCATGAAGATTGCTACTTTTGTCTTTGTGATATTAAGGGGGATAATAGAAAAACTTTGAAACATATTTTGTACCCAAACAATATTAAATCAGCTATCACACCAGTTCCTCACAGTGATCATGTACCTATACCTATACCGCCCCAAAGTACTACAAGAAGATATTGAAACCTCTTCAACTTTCGGCTCCGTACAGATGGATAGTGATTTTGAACCATCAACCTCAGGTCAAAACCAACCTCATCTATTTTCACAAGCCGAACTGAATGATTTAGTAAGAGATTTGGGATTTTCAAAAGATCTTTCTGAAGTAGGTTGAAACAAAAAAATTTGCTTGCCCCAGAAACTACCTTCTCTTGGTATAGAAATCGTGAGGCTGGATTTGTAAAATATTTTGCACAAAACGGACCACTCGTGTACTGCCAAGCAATTGCTGATCTACTTACTTCCCTCGGAGCTCCTGAGTACACACCTTCTGACTGGAGACTTTTCATCGACTCTTCAAAAAGGAGCCTTAAAGCTGTTCTTTTACATAATGGCGATGTTTTTGCTTCTGTTCCGGTCGGCCATTCTGTTCATTTAAAGGAAAACTATGAAAATTTACAAGAATTACTTTTAAGAATACAATATGAAAATCACAACTGGGAAGTGTGTGGAGATTTAAAAATTTTAAGCCTTCTCTTGGGTCAGCAGTCTGGATATACTAAATTTCCATGTTTCCTGTGCGAGTGGGATAGCAGAAATCGAGAACAGCATTGGATAAAAAGAGACTGGCCACAAAGGGTGACACTAACACCTGGAATCAAAAATGTAATTCGCGAAAGTCTTATTGTTCGAATAACTACAAAAGTAGGTAAAAATCCATTCAAATCAATATTTCTTAACTTTTTATTTTATTCTAACTTTTGTAATTGTTAGTAAGATATGTATCTTTAAGTACCTACTACTTTCTTGTTCAGGTTTACTACGTAGGACAGGTACCTATGCTCCTCGTCGTTCCAAGCATATTGTTACGAGACTAGAAATCTGTCGAACCAACTGGATTACTCGAAGATTCGCGAAACACGTCAGTATTATCCCCGAACAATGTGGTAGGTTCTCGATGTTAGGTAACTCGTATAAATACAACGCATCGTCCGCTATCGGGGCAGCTAAGTTTTAACTACGGACTAGCGAACGTTATATTGTTTGAATTGTAATCTGTGAAGAATAAATATTTCGTCGTTCGAACTTGGCATCTACCTACGTAACAATATAATATCAATTTTGATTTGGATAAACCAGGCCCCAGTAAAAAAACGTAATCGTAAGGTTGAAAAGTTGAAAATCGGCAGTTTCAAGATATTTGGACCGAAAAATACTTTTTTATTTCATCGCATAACAAAAGTGTCTGTTTAATATGCAAGAGTAGTGTTTCTATTCCGAAGGAATATAATGTGAAAAGGCATTATGAAACCCAGCATCATACTTTTACCAAAATAATCCGGCGAAAATCGAACGCAAAAAATTTCCACTTTACAAAAGGAACTAATAGGCCAGCAAGCTATGTTTACAAAACCAATTCAAGATGCTGAAACAGCTACTGAAGTTAGCTTTGAAATATCTCGAATAATAGCGAAAACTTGTCGGCCTTTTAGAGATGGTGAGTTTGTTAAGCAGTGTTTAGATATCGCCGCAAAAAAAGGTATCCGACAGATGCCGAATAGGTTTGAGAAAATTCAACTAAATCGGATGACTGTTCAAAGAAGACTTACCACATTAGCAGCTAATATAGAAGGGCAATTAGCTACGAAATCGAAAAGTTTTGAGTATTTTTCTATAGCACTCGACAAATCTACAGATATAAGTTCCACTGCTCAACTCTTAATATTTTTACGAGGTGTAACGCAAAATTTTGAAGTGAGTGAAGAACTGATTGGTATGAGTTCTTTGACAAGTCAAACCAAGGGGAGTGACATGCTCAAAGCTCTTCTGGAAAAATGTTCTATAATGGATTTGGATTTAACGAAATTATCTGGAATTACGACTGACGGAGCACCTTTAATGGTTGGAAGTAAATCTGGGATAATAACTATGTTAAAAGTGTATATACAAACTAAAAACATAGATACCAAGGAATTAATAAAGGCATTATACATCAAGAGGCCCTCTGTTCAAAATTATTTGGATTTGAAAATGTGATGAAAGTTGTAGTACCTACTGTAAACTTTATAAAATCACGAGGTCTCTCTCAATCACCGACAATTCACACAATTTCTCGAGGATATTGAAAGCGAATATGGTGATCTCCTGTTTTACGCTAAAGTAAGGTGGCTAAGTCGTGGGTTGTCACTAGAGCGGTTTCTTAACTTGATTGAAGAAGTCAAAATATTTCTGTCGGAAAAAAAAAGGGACGTCTCCGAACTCGACAACCCTGATTGGCTGTGTGACTTAGCGTTTCTTGTAGACATCACAAATCACTTGAATGTCTTAAATACGCGACTCCAAGGCAAAGATCAATTGATTTCGCAGTTATACTCTCATGTTTCGTCCTTTCAATGCAAATTGAGTCTTTTCAGGACACAAATCACTTCAGCCAATTACAGCCATTTTCCAAACTACAAAAAAATTATGGAGAAATTCAATAAAACTGATGTCATTTCGCTTATGTTAAAAAAATTGATATTTTAATACAAGCTTTTCATGATCGTTTTCTAGACTTCAAAAAAGTTAAACCTCTATTAGACATTTTCAGCAATCCTTTCAACATTTCACCCGAAAATGCACCGGAATCATTACAGCTGGAATTGATAGACATGCAAAATGATAATTTACGAAACAAGTTTAATGAAGGTAATTTAGTCAACTTTTACCGTTGTGATGACAAAACCGCTTATAAAGCGTTGCGAATAAATGCATTGAAATGCGCAAGCTTATTTGGATCGACGTATATTTATAAGCAAACGTTTTCAGTGATGAAACTTAACAAAACAAAAAATCGAAACCGACTGGCAAATGAAAATCTGGAAGCGATTTTACGTGTGGCGACAAGTAATGTGGAGCCAAACATAAACAAAATTGTTAGGTCAATGCAATGTCATGCATCAAAATAATAAAACATGAAATATTACATTGTAATGATTAGATTACATTACGATTACATAATTACAACAAACATTTTTGAATGTTCTTTTATTTTTATCATTTGTAGTAATTTATACTATTTAAAAATAAAAATATTTGTGTTAATAAGTATTCTTTGTAGTGGCCCGTCCTTGGCTTATAATTTTCCCGAGTGGCCCCTGTTCCCTATAAGTCTGTGCATCCCTGCTCTAGAGCAACGGTTTTCTCATCATGCAGAACACAATTATTTTCATTTTTAAATGATATTTTCGGTGTGAGGCACTTAAAATGACACAATTAAGTACTATAAAGATCATGAGATATTACTTACAAGTAAAGTCTTCAGACATTAACGGTTTGGAACTAGTTCACGATTTTACATTTAACAAAAAAATCCTCTGGAAGTTTTAAAGCTAATTACGGACCTGAACTATGCACCTAATCTGAAAGTTGCACTCAGAATACTATTTACACTACCAATAACCGTTGCTAAATTTTGCTTTTGTCCTGAGCTGCAGAAAAGCTACAGCCGGCCCTGCTGGGACAAGTATATAGAATTCGATAGGAATCATGCTGAAAATAAAATATATTTTTTACTCTAAAATAAGTATTTCATTCAAAAGTCATTCTTCCGTCCAATCACCGTCGTATTTATTTTATTTTTCAATAACTTCAGTATATTTTAAGATTGGTTATATTCCCCCTTATATTAATAAAATAAAATCTATGAACCTCGCAGGAAAGTAGTTACTAAAACGCGCATTTTATCTAGACTGTATTTCCAAAAATGTTAAAGTTACGAGGTTACAAAGTTAGAACTAACAAAATCACATATTATGTTCCAGCCATACCGACCCGAATACAGTGACCTCGATTATGCAGATGTTGATTATCGATCATACGGTCCAATCAATTACAAGGCTGCCTCCATATACGCCGCGATGAAAAAGAAAAAAGAAACCGGCAAACTCGAAGAAAAAGACGACGACCTGCTTTAATGTTTAAACCTTCTCCTGATTTATCTTCCTTCATTTTAATAAAATTCTTGTAATATTTTTAAAACATAATATTTATCTATAAGTTAAGTGAAGCATGTGTATTAAATACTATTGTTTAGGTATTTATTTAGGTACTGCAATTATTAAATATTTGACAGTGAAATATTTAACTATTGCTCGGTCTACTGCCAAAGTGTTGTGCAAATATTTAAACCAAAAATATTTTTATACATATCTGAATATTTGAATATTTATAAAGCCAAAGAAAATCAGATTATGTCACTGAGAATACTGTTACATTTGTAGTAACTATAATTCACATTAAAAAAATTATTTTCTACAATGTTTTTATCAAATAAAATTTACAAATTTAGCGATTAAATTGTGTAGAATTAGTATTTATTATATTTCCTAGAGTTACAATCTTCGCGGGTACATTTACTTTGAAACAGCGATAGCAAATTAGAGAAAATGCTTAAATTGAGAATTCCCTAATAATTTAATCGTTTCTGAACCTAATATGATAATATTTGAATCGAATTTGTGAAAAATTGAGACGAAATTGAAGAAAATTGAGATTATATATACGAAAATTCTAATTATAATACATACCAATTCAATTTTCCATGAAGTTGATTAAATATAATTTACTTACTTTTACATCCCATAATATATTTAAACTTTCATTAATTAAAAAACTCGTTTAATCTTGCAAATAATTTTATTGCCAAAACACTAAAATATGAGGTTATGTTATGTAACAATATTAATCGGTCTACATTGTTACGTCGTTGCCATAGTAATTGAAAATCTTTACATATAATGTGGTTGTGGTATTAATGAGCTTTTATTGGGCGTTTTATTGGTTACAAATTCATGTATAATATTTTGCCTAACTAAGGTACCTAAAATATTTACCTTATTTTTTAATAATTAATTTTGATATTGTAATTTGGCTGTTTATATCTTTTCTTTATTTTTACAGTTGTAAAACTTTATTTCTGCAGTAGTATCAAAAAAATATATGTTTGCACTATACATTACATAGATTACAAGATACAGATGTAATGGAATAGAGATGTGTAGTTCACAAACGAATTATTAAAAAGAAGGATTCCCAAGCGCGAAATAGATAAACTAGTTCGGATATATGAAATGATCTAATTCACAACGAACTATTATAAAACTCTGTGTTAAGTGCTAAGTAAAAAAACATCAATAATAGAAATGGTACATTATTCTTCGTTTTATTTTCATTAAATAATATTTAAATTGAACACTCAGGTACTATTTAAACTTCAATAAGAAACTTAAACAATCTTCAATGTTATTGATAATTTGGTATCTATAAAGTTGAAGATTGCTTGAATCCGTTAGCTAAAGCTAATGTTTCATTTTAATTTTTTACTTAATTTAATAATAATAATAATAATAGTTTATTAAGCGCCCAAGGCTTAAGTTAATAGTTCGTTGAAAACTAGTTCGAATTCTCGCAAACTATATTAAAAAACTAATATTATTTAAAAAAATATTTATTCCCATCAATTGCGACATCTAGCGACGACTAGGTAAATTACTTCAACAGCCAAATGTCAAATCAAAATTAGAACTTTGGTTTAATAACTTTACAATATCATGTTTATTTCAAAATTAACTTCATTTAACTATTTTTTTTCAAGAGGAAACTAAATTTTTACAATTGAGTGCTCAAAATTATTATATCCTCAAGGATTGTCAAATAATAAGTCCCTTTTAAAACTGGCAGTAATAAATTCTGGAATATTCTTGGAAAAGATTAAATTCAATAAATTGTGTGGAGAAACCTACTTTTAAGTGGTTTCTTAAAAAATATATTTTTTATACTTAAAGGCATTTAAATCAACAAATCTGGAAAGACAGACAAGGTATAGCTTTTTCGTTTTTCTTACTATTTATTATTGATCTCATATTGCACTATAGAACAAAAAATTGTATTTATATGTCAACTTAATTTAGATATTTAACTTGTAACAAATTTCGCCATCGTTTAATTCCGTAAACATTACAATTTAATTGATCTCGATTTGCTATCGCTGACCTACAATTAACCGCGGAAGTCGACATGCACCCCTTGAAAGTACATTACTTAGAGCAAAAACATGGTTATGTATTTAGTTTGTTTTGTTTATGTTAAAATTTGACAAAAATGTAAGAAATATCACACTTTTTCAATACCTACCTAATTTCTTATGTAAAATACAATATCCCCTAAGGCACACATTCTAAATTACAATAACGATTAACACAATCTTGTGAATCTCCATTAACTTGATAAATAACTCGGAATCCTTCCAATTTATGAAGTATAAATTGATTTATTGTTTTTTTTTTAAACAAGAAACGAAGTTTTTCCAATAATAGTTTTAATTTTTATATAGATACATCAGATATTACACGTAAATAAAATTTGATGAGTAGAATTACACGCACAGAATTTTTAGGTTCACGATCTTAGAAAATTCAATCTTTTGAAAACATTTTTGTAGTGCTGCGATGTGTTATATTAACATCATATTTCACTACCTATAGATACTAACTTTATCTTTTTTATGTTTCACCTAGTCATCTTCAGGCTCCAGGACTTAATCTCTTCTATGTGACCAATAAAGATTAGTTTTTTATCTCTCCTACGAGATATATATCTTTAAGTGAATATTCTCGCGGAGAAATGATGGGAAATCTGCATTTTTTGATTTCTTCCGCGTTGTGTTGTAGACTTGTACAGATTATTTGTTTAAGAGACGAATCATAATCTTCTCGACGTTTCAATGTGTATTAATCAGACAGTAATTGACACACACTCCAGAAGAAGATGCCAGCGCGAGCATTGAAACGTCGAGAAGTTAAAGATTCCTCTCCGAACTAAAGAACCTCTACAATGTGGAAGAAATACGAAAGCACAAATTTCTCATATACCAAGATGGTGTGAGTTAAGGAATACAACGCAATTCTTTGGCATTTAGTAAATTGATTTCTCGACATAATCTCTTTATAGCCCTATTTACTTAATTCAGCGATGTACCAACTTCTTTAAGCCATCCACATAATAAGATTTGTCGAACTCTGCGAAATAAGCCTCTATTTCGGTAATGACCTATTCATTTAACGTGAACCGCTTTTCGCCAAGCCATTTTTTCAATTTTGGAAAAAGAAAGAAGTCACAGGGGACCAAATCTGGCGAATATTGTGGATAGAGCACCAATTATCATGGGAGCATTATCATGATGGTAGAAAAATTTTTTCTTCTCTAGGTGGGGTCTTTTTCTCTTTAGTTCAGCATCATATTGGTCCAATAAATCAGCATTGTACTGTCCCGTGTTTGTCCTTCCCATCTCCAAATAATCAATTACGATTTTGCCTTGCTAATCCCAAAATATCATCGCCATATCATGCCATCTTCTTTGGCGCACGTTTACCGGGAATTACCCATTGTGCCGACTGATCTTTAGTCTCTGGCGTGTAGTGATGTATCTGTGTCCCATCTACAATCACATAACTGCGTATATACTCGTATTACGTTTAAACATGTCCAAACATTGCTTTGAAGTTTTCACGCGATTTCGTTTTTAATCAATCGTCAGCAGATGCGGCACCCAACGTTCTCACACTCAATTTTTCGTGAAGGATGTTTAGCGCACGTTCAATTGAGATGTTTACCATATTAATCTCTTTAATCTTCACCGCGTAGTTTGCTAACACCATGTCATGGAACTTTATTGATCATATCGTCAGTAGTCACCTCGAGGGAACGACTTGCCCGCATCACATCAAAGACGGATGTTCGTCCACGCTTAAATTCATTAAACCAGTATCTAGTGGTAATCATCGAAGGTGCTTATAAACTGCATCCAACTTCTCTTTAATTTCTGCACACGTTTTCCCCTCCATAAAAAGAAATCGAATCACTGACCGATATTGTTCTTTTTCTATGATTCCACAAGTACATAAACTTGCTCACTTTCAACAGCTCTTAAAATAACAGTACTCGATGAATCTTGACAGGCGTCAACTAAAAAATTACTCACAGTTGGTGACGCAGATTTTGACGCAAGGTATCATCTGTCTCCAAACACGATCCTCGTATGTTCCGAGTTTATTACAATCTATTGCCGTTTTTCTCATTTTCTACCTTGTTCTGTCATACCAATCTCGGTCTTCCAGATCTATTTGCTTGGTTTCAGTATCTACTCTTTTTTCCATTCTGTTCTTGGTGCACCTCCTTTCTTTCTTTCTTTGGAACAGTACTCGCTCAAGTGCTTTTTTTAATATTGTTTTCTAACGTGCATTTTATGTGGCCATACCACATTAACTGTTTTTTTTTTCTATTTCTTTAGCAATATTTTACTCAAAGTACCATTGGCTGCATAGAAAAGTGGTAGTTGTGTAAAAAGTGTTTGTCAAGTAACATGGAAACTGGGCAGCTTGGGGTCTTGGATTCTAAATAAACAACTTTAAAGCAAACTAAACACTTACTTATTAATAGACGGAACACAGGAAATTCAAGCGAAATGTAAGTAAATTATTATCCTGGTATGAAGCACTCTTGTGCATCGTTACAACTCAATAAATTGTCAATATTTTGTCATGTCGCCAATATTATTTATCACATCCTGTAATCTTCGGGGTATGGTGTATTCTGGAGCAATTTGCTGCCATACTTCAATAATCTCTGTCTCAATTCATGTCTATTTCTTGGTCGAAATCCTTCCTGATACATAGTTTTCACCGTTTGTACCCAGACATTTTCTATGGGATTGATATCCGGGCTCTTTGAGGCACATAGTAAAACATTTATTCCTTTGTTCTCCAATGAATTTTTGAAGTCCTTGCTCGATGAACTGGACTATTATCATGCTGGAAGTACATATTTTCTCCAAAAATGGGTAGAACGGAAGGCAGTAATGCTTATTCCAAATACTCTCCGATACACAATAGCATTTAGTCTCTCTTACAAAACGATGCAAACACCTCGACCTCTACGGCTGATCCATGCCCAAACGTTCACTGAAAAACGACAACTTTTGTTTGTTTTTCGAGTCTGGGTTATATCGTTCTCCTCTTGGCCGATAGACAGGCACCGTGCCATTATGACATGACTGAAAGCATTTTTCATCTGAGAATACGACGTCCCAGAAATCATGCGCTTATCTTATCAAATCCTGTGCGAACTAAAACCTTTGTTGTTTATTCTTCCGACGTCAGAAAAATTTTGTTGGCGATGCAGCGACTTCTTATCTCAGTATCACGAATTCTACGCCATGCAGTATCGGATGATCCTGAAAAATCAGTTTCTTCTTTTGCCCTGATCGCCGTCTGGAATGGATTTTCTCGAAGATAATTTACTAATTGGTTGTCCTGCTGTTGAATTGTTTCTCTTCTACGGTTTATTACCTGTTTTCGTCCTATCACACCTGTCTCAATAATCTTTTTCTTCGCGAGTACGATGGTGTTTCCTCCGACTTCATAGCCACTTGCTCTTACGCTGACTCCATCATGCAGCCTAGTTCGAATTATAGCTTTGTGAAACTCGTTCATTTGTGGCATATTAACCTGATAATATATGACAGATATAAATGATATTAAATTTAATTTTGACATGCTACAGCCCAAAGCAATCAAGCTAAAACTAACTGTACTAGTTATCTATGCAGCCGATGGTACAGCTGGGTTCATTCAATTTTGGTACGACTCTTACAGCGAATTTTCCCGATTTTTAAGTGTTGTAAAGGGGACTGTTCAAAAATGTCCCAACCTCCCTTGTGACATTTTTGAACAGTCCGCTTTACAATACTTTTTGCAGAACGATTTTTCGTTGTTAAGGTGACTAACTCTTTACTTGAATTTTTAGAATTAGGTTGTATATCTACTTTTTTTTTATAATTTTCATAAACTATAAAAAATATTTTTAAAGTTTATGGTTATATCTGTATGAATCGAAAATAAATTCTTCAATTTCTTTTTATTAACTATGTTTATTTTCAAGTTATAAATAATCATCAACTTATCGAATAATCAACTATGTAGTTAGACAAAAAAATAAGTAAAAATTTAATATTTTGTCATGCCCCCGTTTACATCGATAACTCTCTGTAGCCTGCGGGACATTATTTCATATAAAGGACGCGTAAAATTTTCTTCGTTGCTAACGTCTTCCAATATGGATGAAATTTCTTCCAAGAGATGTTCTACACTTTTTTATTTATTTTTTAAATTTATTTCCGTCATTTTTTTATTGAAAAGACCAGTTTACACACGAACATTTTAGCCTAACTAAATTTAATAAACCCAGCAGTACATGCATTCTCTGCTTCACAAGTTCGTTTCTTATAGGTTGAGTGCACAATCCATTTCAAGTGACAACAGTCTACACTTCATAATGTATAACTTTTCAGTTCGTACTGTCCAAGTGTGAATCGCAAATTCTACTTTATCTCTTTCTAACACACATGAATACGCGCTGTAATACTAAACATGTTTGTCATTTTAAGTTAAGACGTACGTCTTTGAAATATTATATTAAATAAAAGGATAAGTTGTCTAGGAGATAGACTTATGATATTCGGCTTGCTGTCAAATTATTTGAATACTGTTGATTAGTGACTTTGTTTCCAGTATACTGACTTTTTGGTTAAGCATTATGCCTTGACATATTTCTTTTTAAATAAATTTTTGATTGAATATTCTTGTGAGTTTATAATTATAACTAACATTTAATAGTATATTGTTTAACGAGTGACGAAAGAAATATTTTTTTAAGCGAGAGAACAGTTTGCCAAACGAGGCCAAGCCGAGTTTGGCAATATTCGCGAGCTTAAAAAATTATTTCTACGAGATAAACACTATAGATTTTCTACGGCCTCGCCTATGGCATTATAACAAATTTTAAAAAAATATATAAACTAATACTTTATTTTCAATTAAAAATTACAAAACTATAGATCATATTTAAATTAGTTATAATTTAAACATTGATGCATAGAATATGTAGACCAAAAGATCGATGGCTTCCAATTTTACCACAATTTCCAAATATGAATTCTCTATTCGATGAATTTTACATAGATTTCTACATTCCTCTTTGTCGATTTTTCTTGTAATAAGCCCGCATAGGTTTTCTAAGCTTGATTTACTATTTCCGGTGGCGTATTGGGAATATCTAAATCACTTTCTGAATCAGAACTCATGATAAAGTTTCAAGCAGCACAAAGTGACGTGTTTTAAAAATGGGATACAGCGACACTAGGCAACTATACGCAGATCAAATTTAGTAACTTTCGTCACTAAAGACGAAAGTTATGGGATTTTCTCTCATTAATTATGGAAATCAAGTTTTCGCTGCAGTATTACGGTGACGAAAAATGTCTTTTTATAAAGGGTCGTAGAAAAAATTATTTATTCGAATATTAAAGTAATAATTTCCGGATAGTTTTCTTGGGTGGAAAATATTTATACAAAATAGAAAAGAAACAGTACTTTTGAACATGTTCCCACCTTACTCGTTATTATTTTGACATGTAGGTTATGTACTATTACGATCGAAAAATAAGGGACAAGTCTTAACACATAAATTCGTCATATTTTTACATTGTAAGTCTGATTTCATCTACTCAACGAACGTCATGTCACATAATGTCATGTAATGTCACACAAATGTTAGTCAAGCGTTATTTAATATTGAGCTTTTATTTTTAATTAAATAAATTGGAAAATATTAATACATATAATTTTTTATTTATTAATTTATTAACTAATATTTTATTACAGATCCATTATTATCTATTACACATTGTAACTGTTTTCTGAATGACAACGCTATCCGTCTCACTAAATCGATATCTAAATTTTCCGAGTGGTTTTCCACCGTTTCCCACAACTCTTCACTATTTGCTGGTCTAAAATCACTTTGGTATATTTGCTTAACTAACAATCCCCAAACATTCTCAATGGGATTAAGATCGGTACAACGTGCAGGCCATGGTAATACATTAATATTATGCTCCTCCAGCCAGTTCCTCATTAAAGTGTGAACAGCACAATTGTCCTGTTGTAATGTAAAGTTATTTCCATGAATTTGTGTTACGGAAGGAAGCATAATATTTTTTAATATATTCCTATACACGATGGAGTTGAAACTCTCCAGCATACACCTTGGCCTTGTGCGCTAGTCCATCCCCAAATATTCAACGAAAAACGGCCGCTAGAGCAATTACGATTTAAATATTGATCATCATACCTACAATTTTCAGGCCCATTTACACGAACACGACCGTTCTTATGGGACTGAAAAACTTTTCCGTCAGTGAAAATGACATTATCCCAGAAATCTTGCTGCATGTTCAGATATTGACTAGAAAATATCATTCGTCGCCTTATATGTTCTTCTGTTAATTCTAATTTATAAACCGCTGCATAATTTTTTAAGCCAAAGTCTCCAATACGGACGCCGTGCGACGCAAGCAGATAATGGAAAATTTGTCATCTGAACAGCTCTACTGGCGGTATCAAAAGGATTTTCTAGTAAATACTGAACCAAATTCTGGTCCTGGTCATTTGTAGAAGCCTTGTGACGACCTGAACCACGTTTTCTAATGAGCAAGTTATTATTTTGCCATTTACGGTAAATATTGTGAATGTTGCTTTTACTAACTTTAAATCAGCGGCCACCATTCACAAAGACCAACCATTATCCAGTAAAGTAACTGCTCTTGATTTGCATTCAACACTCAAATGCGTTCTCATAATGAAAATTATTCGTTAAATGACAAATACAAACTGACATTGCTGACATTTCATAAATTGGCAAATCATCATTTTATCATGAAGTAGACTTTACAATGTACAAAAATAAGTGTCCCTTAAATTACGATCGCAACCGTACATACATGCTTTCTTTGGTTATATTGCATGTAACGTAGGTACCTACTAAAATTTTGACAATATTGCAAAATATACAAAAAGGTTTTAAGTATATCTATACGTTAATGCACGTATAACGCTTTTGTTACAATTGAAACAGACATGTAATCAGTATACATATCTGTAACTGTACATTTGGACAATACACCTCGTATTTTCAGCATTTACTTCTGCTTAAGACAAGCTTGACTGACGATGCCTATAGATGGCAGAAACATATGTCTTAAGCAGAAGTAAATGCTGGAAAATACGAGGTGTATTGTCCATGTGTACAGTTACAGATATGTATATTGATTACATGTCTGTTTCAATTGTAATATTGCAAAACATAACGTTTATATTTTATGATGACAAACGGTTGTTTTCGCGATTGAATACTGACTTCATTTGACTCTGAAGTACTTATTTGAATCACATACTATGAATTTGGCCTTGAACTGAAAAGATATACTTTATGAAGTGTACTTACTTCGCATCTACTTGTTTACTAGCCATACTTCAGCGGAATAATATACAGAGCCGATAGTTCAATTGAATTCTAAATAGGAACTCCCCGAATTCTCTAAATTCCTTCCCCATTTCGACATAAATTTGTTATAAATAAGAAATATTTCATGCTTTTTTGTGGAAGGTATTTATCACAATTTTACATCGTCACAAAATCAATTACTTTCAAAAGGATAGGTATGTAAACTTTCGTGGGTGAGTATATACTTGAAAAGATATGAAAAAGGCGAATAAAACAAAAACCTATCATAAAATAAATAAATAAGTCGTAAAAGTATATATGGAAACGACGAAAAAAATATCACTGGTTTCTATGAAGATCAGAAACCAAACGTTACTATTGTAAATAGAAGATGTTGTGATACAAGGTTACAAACATATTAATGTACACATATTTGTAAATATAATTCTAATTCTCACCTCGAACCTTGTGTAATAATATCTGCTGAGGAAAATAACTATTATTTTTTTTATAACTTGCGAACATAAATCCTACGCCTTTCTTTAAGTGGCTCAATTAGCGTCCAGGCGTACGGATTCATGTCTGCTATTCTATTAGTTTCTTTTTGAGTATGTGAACAATATAACGTCCATTAAAAATTTGGTGTGGTGCTGCAACTAATAAAATTTCGGACTTTTTATCGAATAAAAATGTAATTAGATTTAATAATTATTAATAGAAGCATTTGTTTAGTTACTATACATATTATCTGTACTATCATGTAGATACTGTATAAATAAAGAATTAGAAATTGATTAGCAAAGTGTATATGTTCCTAATATCACACACATACAACCACTAAGCTCAAGTTGCGATCCAAATTATGCCAGTTTCATAGAAAAAGAATACCTTAAAATGGCAACTCCTTGAAGAGAGATGTGAGATAGACCGTCTTGTGATTCTGCTAGCGTAACAAATAGAAATCTATAGTTGCATTCTTTCTAGATTCGTAGATTTACTGTTACCGCAAAATTTAAAATAAATTTTAAGTAAATATGAAATGTATTATAAAATAGCAAAGTAACACAAATAGCAAGTTAACCTCTTTTTTTATTTAGTAATTAACAGGATATCTTTCAAATAATTTGCAATTTATAATACATTCCAGGTTTACTAAAAATTTAGTACATAATTCGACAAAATAGTTTTTGGTATGAATCGGTGTTAAATACAAGAAAAAGAATATTACACAGGCATACTATGTGAAAAAAGATACTTATATATTATAATTTGGTACAAACTATACAATAATATATAATATACGAGTGTCCCGTATCGTTATGTTCAAATTTTAGGAGTGTAAAGTAGACTTCATTTCAAGTAACAAAAACGCAAAACTTGTATATCCATTTTTATTTGTTTCAAAGTTACAGATTTATGAATGTGATTGTCAGATCATGAAAAAAAATGTAATCCTAAAGTCAATAAAAACTGATTTTATTTAAAAAAGTTCAATTAATAATATTTTCGAAATGTCCACCACCAAGTTGAATGCAGGCTTATACCCGTAAGCCAACAGAAGAAGTACTTATCCGAATTTCATACTTGTTTTGTCGGATTTGCTCGGCAGCCAGGTGAATACGATCCAACAACTCTTCTCTTGTGTCGAAACTTGCGTGTAGACTAAATTTTTCATGTACCCCCATAAATAAAAGTCAAGAGGATTAAGATCGGGTGATCTGGGTGGCCATGCAACAGGACCACCTCGACCAATCCATCTTGGATAACTCGCGTTTTGGGTTAAGAACGACAGGACCAATCAACAAGTCATCGAATACGTTAATAGAAAATTCATGTTGAAATTTAGATGGGCGTACAGCTTTGGGATGTTCTGATGACCACCCGTGCAGGTTTCTCAGATTTGTAACACCACTTGTCGTGAACGTAGATTCATCTGTCCAGAGGACTGTTCTGCAGAAATTAAAATGAAGCCGTGACTGTCTTAATATCCAGGTAGAATAAACTAGACGAACATAGTGGTCTTCCTCAAGCAAACCGTGTCCCCTGCGATAGTGATATGGATATAAGTCCTCAGGTTTTAAAATTCGCCAAACTGTCGTTCGTGACACTCCTAGTTGTCTAGCGATTCGACGTGCACTGAGAGTTGGATCCCTTGTAACAATAGCTACTGCTTCTTCCTCTGCTGGCAAATTTAATCCTCGGTCGAAGAGATAATCACGCAGTTCGCATTCCCGAAATTGTCTGTGTAGTTCCAGAAATGTTCTGTAATGAGGAATGCGCCTATCGGGAAACCGATGTCGGTATTCAATAACTGCTTGACGTACACTGCCGTTACAGTAGCCATTCACAAAATGCATGTCCGCATACTCTTGAGAAGAAAATCGGTAAGGCATTTTGAATATAGAAAACGTGTCCACTCACTAATAAGCTGTTGCATGAACTGAAACGTAATGTAATCCTTTATTAAAAAATGCAACGTTAACAGCCATCTGAACATTTGTTTATTGTATGATATTCATGGGTCAGCACTTCAGCACGAAATAAGTAAGAACCTTCTTTATCATAAATCAATTTCCAGTACTCTTTTTTGTAGATCTCCAAGAAATTACTGTATGCACTACGACACGTGTTTATTTATTTTAGCATAACATTTTATTATGCGACGTTAACAATCACAAGCCTGTTATTGAATCGTATAACTTGTTTTAAATAAAATCAGTTTGTATTGACTTTAGGATTACATTCTTTTTCATAATCTGACAATCACATTCATAGATCTGTAACTTTGAAACTAATAAAAATGGATATACAAGTTTTGCGTTTTTGTTACTTGAAATTAAGTCTACTTTACACTCCTAAAATTTGAACATTACGATACGGGACACCGTGTATAAATATGCAACACAAAAAAGAAAGAATTTTCATAGATTCACATAAATGAATAAATATTATAACAAAAGAAGGGAAAACAATACATAAATTTTGTTTGTAAAATTATTAAATGAAGTAATATGTTGAAATAAGTTAACCAACAAATTTTAAATGGATGAACGTCGCACATTGCAACGCCTGTAAGATAGGCCCAAAAAAAATTTCAAAGTGAAAACTTACAGTCGGTATTGTCAAATTTATAAAATATTCTTTGCAAGAGTTTGTAAAACGTAATATATTAATAATACGTTTTGCTAAAACACACTATACTAAACTACTATAACACAACTCACAAAATTTACAAAACTATATACAAAATTACATATACAACGATACAATACAATAGACCACAACACGAATATAGACACAATACGAATATCGAATATGGCGAAATACGATAACCCACAACAAGCCGTAACAAACAGAAAAAGCATAAGTGCTGCCACCTATCGCTTTCAAATACTACAAACCCCAAATTACGCTAGCAGAATCGTCAGATGGCCCTGCAATCAATGATTTCTTCGTTACATTTAACTTCCCTACTCCTAGCCAGTTTTACAAAAAATTAAAGAAAAATCAAAGAACATCCAATGCCGCATGTCAATTTGTGGCTGTTTTAGCCCTATTATTTTATTCTACTTCTTCTGGCAATGATTGAACAGCATCATCTTCAATTTCACAGTCATCAGCGTTATGCAGAAAAGAAATGCAGAAAACCAAAATAAACAGAAGGACGCTACTGATTATTTGCGGCATAGCTTGTAAAAGCACCAACTTTCATACATTAAAAAAAGCGCGGGCGATTCAAACACCTTTCAATTATTTATATACACACTGTATTAAGTATTAAGTATTAAGTGTAAGTTTTGTATTAAGTATTAGATTATCTGTTACATCATCTAAGAAATGCTCTGTTTAAGTCTGTTTGGAAATAATTTTCATCAACTTTATCTACGTGGCTACAAACAGATGCCCACTCTTCTGCATTTACAGATGCGAATTTTTCTCTGGCTAAATTTTCGTCGTCTGCTAACTTAAAAGTCACATTTCTGGTTCCAACCCATTTCTTTACAATCGCCCATATCATTTCGATTGGATTTAACTCCGGGTGATATGGAGGCAACCTCAATACATTATGTTTATGGGCCCATAATAGTGTATCCAGTTTATATCTCGAATTTTCACTTTTATTTTTCTTTATTAATTCATATAACTCCGGCTTTGTCCACTTCACATCAAACGCTATATTTCTACCTCCTCACAGAAATAAAATGGCGTCACTCGCTGCAAATGCATTGTAATATTTAATAGCTCTTACTGTAGGAGGAGTCTTGTCCCAAAATAAAACTCCGGTACTTAAATTATTAGTTCAGGTTTTCTCAATGCATAAATGTGTTATAGGATTTTCACATAAGCATTCTCATAAGTACGGTATGCGCCCAAATAAACAACACTGAAATTACTCAAATTACTGAAGTATATTATTTATTACTTATACATTATTATGCCTATAGAATACATGTTCAAAATGTGCGCCATGCGTTGTAGGCACTGCTCATAACGGTTACGCAGATTGTCAAACATATTCGAGAACACAGGTTGCTGCATATTCCTGAAAAAGGAGACAATGGCACGCATTTCAGTGTTGTTTATTTAGACGCATAACCTTCTAACATAACTACCGAGCTAATATGTAATAGGGGAAAAGTAATTGGTGGCTGATTGTCGTAACTCCACCTAAAAACTATAAATTATCTTACATACTAAAACTAGATTTACATAATTTTGTAGTTTCCTCTAAAAAAATGGGCGTAAGTACGTAATATATTCAAGCATTTATAATATAAAATCGAGTTTATTTGAATATTTAATTTTTTTGCTTCGCCCACAACGACAATAGACATGTGAAAAGGGAACTGTAATTTATTTGAAGTGAATTTTCCAGAAATGCGTCAGATTAGTGTTTATAAGCTTTCTTTTTTTAGTTTACAAAAATATTCTTCTATATCACAGAACGAAGGTATAAAATTAGAGGAAAATGCTGTGATAAATAAAATGCAATAAAATTGTAGGTTACATTTAGGTAATTTTAAAAATACAATACGTTTTGGTATTCTTTTAAACAACCTTAATTAAGACTGAGATACCAAACACGGCTCAACTCTCTACTGATATTAAACATAATTAAATACTAGTTTTGAAATAATAAAATTGAAACAATAATATTCTTTACATATTATGATATGCAACATTTAAAATTTTTTGTTTCATCTACAGCGCCCTCTCTTCAATAATTGCTGAAATTCGGAACTCCGTGATTTATGTCAAATACAGTATTGAAATGGTAACTAGTCTATTTTCTTTTAACATGATTGGCATAAAAAGTAATAAAATATACATTGTTGACGAAATCATTTTATAAATTTATTTTTGTCGCCAACAACTTTTATGGAATGAAAATTATGTATAGTTATGTCGCGATATCCCTGGTCACATTTTTTCAGAAGAATGGGTAATATAAAACATCTCACGGACAAACATCTTGTGTTTTCTCATGCCCATAAATTTTATTTTGAAAAGCTGTTTCAATTTCATGTAAATCATGCTATAATGAAGCTCCTCCAATGCTCCTAATATAACAAACACCACCTCAACAGGTATAGCAAAATGGATATGCGACTTCAAAACCCATGCAGCTTTATTTTTTCGTCTTACATATCTGTAATATATTTCTTAAACTAATTATAATCATGCATTCACTTTACAAGGGTGTGTCTCTGCGTTGAATTTTGATTTAACAGTCATCGTCGTTATAAATAGAATTTTATTGACACTGACAACAAAGTGACTCTGAATTACTTTGTCACCACGAATCAATGACAAGCCAAGCCAAAACGTTCTTTTATGTTGACTTGAGTAGGTACTGATTTCTGTTGTAAGAACAAATGTTTTTGAAAAATACGTTAAAATTACTTCTTGTAAGCATTTTCTCGAGTTATAGCAATGTTGCAGAAATATATCATCTGATGATACATTTTAAAGAGGGTTGCATATTAACGTTAACTATATAGAGGCACTGAATATATCAGACGCTTAAAGTCACTAGATACATATATTATCTAGTGACTTTACAGACGCTAGCATAGGAATTTCAACCTACTAATCGAAAATATGTTTGATTTGATGTCTGCTAAACAAACAAAAATTCTACTTAAAGTACACGTATGGATGAGGTGGCAGTTCTTAAATCAGTTTAGAATTTATTACAAGAGGCAAAACGTTTGATTTTGATATTTCCTTTTAATTCATTAAATCGATTAAATAAAGAAAAATGTTAAAAGAAATTTCTCTGATTAATTATTTTGGAAAGTTATACAAGAAAGAGAATAGTTTGTCAAGTTTTTTTGATAGCACTTTCCCTTTATGAGTTACGTAGTAAATACCAGTAAATACAAGTTACTATATAGAAATATACACATGTATACGCTGAATACTACACAGTTCAATGACCAACTATTGGTGGTAAATTATTGCTTAAATTACATTGCCAACCCAAAATTAATAACTTTTTTTATAATTATTAAATTAATAGAATAAAACACATAATTCGATTTAGCTTTTTAAAACTATAATCTCCTTGATTAAGCAAAATGATAAGAACTAATATATTATACTTAGGGATTTTTGTTTTTATGTATAGCACTAAGCAATTCCAGTAAGCATCAAGCGTTATAGCGTCCTCTAAATTTTATGGTGTTTCAAGTGTTTGTATTATAAGTTTTCCGTTGTAATCCTAGTAAAATTAAGAAATTATGAGGCGAAAGAGTAGAAAGTTTAAGCAGGAAGCTGAAATAAGTGAATCCGAAAAGGCAGACAATTCTGAATTGGATAACGGAAACGAAAATCACGACGAAAATATAGATAATAATTCAGATAATCCCGAACCAGAAAGTAAAAGGCGCAAAAGTGACAAGAAAGCTTCCAAAAAAGCGGCTAAGGAAAAAGAGAAGCGGGAAAAAGAAGAAAAGGAAAATGAAGATGTTGATAAAGGGGATGCTCAATATGAGGTAACATAACATAAAATATGGTAAATTTAATATTGTATATGTTGTTCTACCTTACATTGCATATATCAATTTAAAATAATCAGTTGCTATACTTAATATATGTTTTATAGGTTGAGTCAATTATTGATGAGAAAAATGTTAAGGGTGTTAAGCACTTTTTAATACGTTGGAAAGGTTTTGATGAAGAATCTGATACATGGGAACCAGAAAGCATATTAAATTGCCCTGATATAATAAAGCAGTATCAAGCAAACCGCAAAAACAATGCTAATGCAAAAAAGTCTAAAAGTCCTGAGAAAAAAGAGAAAAAGATAAAAAAGAAGAATAATGTTGAAGAAGATGGTGAAGAGTGGGATGAAAACGAGGAATTTGAAGTTGATCGTATTGTAGAAGTCCACCACAAAAGAGATGGAAAGCGTGAATTTTTAGTGTCCTGGAAAGGATACCCTCAGTCACAGAATAGTTGGGTGCTGGAAGAAGACATGACCTGCAGTGACTTAATTGCTAAATTTATGGCTAAAGTTGAAAGAGCAAGAGAATCTGAACAAAAAAATCTAAGAGTTAAACCAGCGCATACCGACAGATTTACATTATCGACTTCAGAACCGGGAAGACGTTTGAGTAAAAGGAACTCCGGGAAGCAGAGGTAAAGTATTTTTTTGACTCTATAGTAGACTGTTTACATTTGAGTAATGAAAACAAAACCATTGAAATTGAAATGATATTCAACACTTTAATAAAGTTTAAATTTATATTTTATTTTAAATTATTGACAAAATCAGAAATTTTTAACAAAATACGAGCATTTGTGCTTTTTTTATTGGTATTTCAAATATCTGTAAAATATAGTCATTTTAATCATTGTACTCTTAACAATAATTAGAAGTTGATCATTTTTAATATATAGAAACATTGGAAAATAGCTAAAACGGTAAATAAATCTAAAGTAGCATGATTCATGTTAATTAAATATTGAAATTAATAGGTTTTTATTCGAAAATGAAATATGTGATATTTTTTAAATAATTTTTTGTGTGTCTTAATCAGAAGACTATTTGTTTTTTGTCTAATAAAACATAAAACTTTTATTAATGAAGATGGCATATTCCCATTAAAGTTCATATAAATTATAAAACTTTTATTAATGAAGATGGCATATTCCCATTAAAGTTCATATAAATTGCTTTTTAATATTATAATTGCATTTCCCTATACTTTTTTCTACAAGATTGCAAATGTACCTGATTTTACGCATGCGTGACATCATCACTTACCTCGTGAACTTCAATGTGGGAAATACTGTCTGGTGGCGCCACCTACATATAAAGGCCAGTTCCCACTTGTGCATTTTAATGCTGCATTTTTTGATGCATGAAAAGTATGCATTTTTTAATGCATGACTTCCTATGCATCAAAAATTGCAAGGATATTCACATCTATGCAATTCCATGTGCAATAAAATAAAACCGAAAAAAATACCTAGGGATTTAATTTTTAGGCAATCACAAAATTATTTGACAGATAGTAACGCAAATTTTGTGGTTTTAATTTGGCATAAAAAGTCTATTTTTTTTTCTATTAACTATGGATTATGAGGAAATATTACTTTTATTAATAATTGGAGCAAGTGCTTCACTGCTTTTACCATCTCCGAGAAATCTTAAAGCAAATTTTAATTTGTAATTTTACGAAAATGAACCTGTAAAAGTTATAAAATTGAAAAATTAAAAATATATGTCTATTACTATTACATGTTAACATTTACCATTCAACAACAAAAGTAAGGTGATATATTTTCGATATTAAAAATGAAACCGTCCAAACACATAATACCAATGTAAAATTATATATTGGTAACGCAGTATTCCCTAGCTTTCACTAGAATTGTATGCAAATTATTGCACGAATTTAGAACATGTTCTAAAGCCGTGCAGTAAAAAATGCATGCATTTCTGTTGCATGCAATTGGTGGAAATGCATAGTGTGAACGCAAAAATGCAGCATTTTGATGCTGCATCAAAAAATGCACAAGTGGGAACTGACCTTAAGTAATAGTACTGCTACTATTGATATTATATTATTAGGCCCCTAACTTTCTTTCTACTGGTCAGATCGAGGATTTCAATAGCTTTAAACCTTCTTCGGACAACGCAGATCATTTAAAAAAAAACGCCGGGTTAATCGGTCCACTATTTTTTTTTATATATAACGAACACATACTTTTATACAGAGAGATATTGCTATAGTTATTTACTTGAAGTGGCAAATTATGATCAATTATTGATCAATCATGTTGGGTACTTGTAATTTATTGAATTGTTTTAAAAGATTTTTCATTTAAAATTTTGCGAATATATGCAACTATGTGCAAATGTATTGAACACCCTGCAGTTTAAGATTTGAAATAAGCAATTTGTATATATACAAGTGTCCCGTATCGTTATGTTCAAATTCTAGGAGTGTAAAGTAGACTTCATTTCAAGTAACAAAAACGCAATACTTGTATATCGATTTTTATTTGTTTCAAAGTTACATATCTATGAATGTGATTGTCAGATCATGAAACAAATGTAATCCTAAAGTCAATACAAACTGATTTTATTTAAAAAAAAGTTATACGATTCAATAACAGGCCTGTGATTGTTAACGTCGCATAATAAAAAATGTTATCCTAAAATAAATAAAAAGGTGTCGTAGTGCATACAGTAATTTCTTGGGGATCTACAAAAAAGAGTGCTGGAAATTGATTTATGATAAAGAAGGTTCTTACTTATTTCGTAAATGCTGAACCATGAATATCATACAATAAACAAATGTTCAGATGACTGTTAACATTTGTTTATTGTATAATATTCATGGTTCAGCATTTACGAAATAAGTAAGAACCTTCTTTATCATAAATCAATTTCCAGCACTCTTTTTTGTTGTGTACTTGTACTTCCAGAAAAGTTCTGTAATGAGAAATGCGCCTATCGGGAAACCGATGTCGTATTCAATAACTGCTTGACGTGCACTGTTGTTACAGTAGCCATACACAAAATGCATACTCTGTCTGCATATTCTTGAGAAGAAAATCGGTAAGGCATTTTGAATAAAGAAAAAGTGTCTACTCACTAATAAGCGGTTGTATGAACTGAAACGCAATGTGCGTTTCATGCAGACAGAGTATGCATTTTGTGTATGGCTACTGTAACAACAGTGCACGTCAAGCAGTTATTGAATACCGACATCGGTTTCCCGATAGGCGCATTCCTCATTACAGAACGTTTTTGGAAGTACACAGACAATTTCGGAAATGCGGAATGCGTGATTATCTTTTCGACCGAGGAGTAAATTTGCCAGCTGACTTAGAAGAAGAAGAAGCAGTAGCTATTGTTACAAGGGATCCAACTCTCAGTGTACGTCGAATCGTTAGACAACTAGGAGTGCCACGAACGACAGTTTGGCGAATTTTAAAACGTGAGGGCTTATATCCATATAACTATGGCAGGGGACACGGTTTGCTTGAGGCAGACCACTATGCTCGTCTAGTTTATTCTACCTGGATATTAAGACAGTCACGGCTTTATTTTAATTTTTGCATAACAGTCCTCTGGACAGATGAATCTACGTTCACGAGAAGTGGTGTTACAAATCTGAGAAACCTGCACAGGTGGTCATCAGAAAATCCTAAAGCTATACGCCCATCTAAATTTCAACATGAATTTTCTATTAACGTTTGGGCGGCCCTTAATCGATGACTTGTTGATTGGTCCTGTCGTTCTTCCTGGTAGGTTAAATGCGGACAATTACCTTCAATTTCTTATTGACGAACTGCCAGGTCTTTTAGAGGATGTCCCACTGAATGTTCGACGAGACATGTGGTTTCACATGGATGGGGAATTGCTGTCCGAAATTGGGTTAACGTCAATTATCCAAGATGGATTGGTCGAGGTGGTCCTGTTGCATGGCCTCTTAGATCACCCGATCTTAATCCCCTTGACTTTTATTTAGGAGGGTACATGAAAAATTTAGTCTACGCCCAAGTTTCGAACACAAGAGAAGAGTTGTTGGATCGTATTCACCTGGCTGCCGAGAAAATCCGACAAAACAAGTATGAAATTCGGATAAGTACTTCTTCTGTTGGCTTACGGGCACAAGCCTGCATTCAACAAGGAAGTGGAGATTTAGAAAATATTATTAATTGAAGTTTTTTAAATAAAATAAGTTTTTATTGACTTTAGGATTACATTTTTTTTCATGATCTGACAATCACATTCATAGATTTGTAACTTTGAAACAAATGAAAATGGATATACAAGTTTTTCGTTTTTGTTACTTGAAATGAAGTCTACTTTACACTTCTAAAATTTGAACATAACGATACGATAGCTAGTAGCAAAAAGTAAATGAAATCTACTTGCTTTTGGATTTGGATTTTGCTGTATCTATGAAAAACAAAAGAGTTGTCATTACAATTGTTGACGTGAGTGTCAAAAAGAAATCATTCAATTTGGAGTTTTATTTTGAAATTAAAACTCGAGTAGACGTAGAGTTCAAACGACTCAAACTGTAATAACATGGATTTACAACCAAGAATTGATTTAGTTCAGTGTTATTATGAATGCGGCAGAAATTACACGGCTGGATTACGAAGATTTAGCACCAGAATGGGTTTGAGAGCGGGGCCCTGTCAAATGCAAGCGGACCGCAATTTGATACAATAATTTGACAGAACAGGGTCTGTAACAAAAATGTATCCATATAAACTGAAAATACTGTTTGAATTAAAGGAGGCAGATTTGCCTACTAACGTACGATTTCTCTTTGCGAGTAATGGCTCAGATGGAAATTGAACCCGAATAGTTATCCCGTATTTTATGGACAGATAGGCACATTTTACTCTGAATGGTGGAGTCAATAATCGAAACTGTCGAATCTGGTCTGCAGAAAATCAACGAGAAATCGTTCAACAAGGTCTTCATGACAGGAAAGTCACCGTTTGCGGTTTTACAGCTGATTTTATCATTGGTCCGTATTTCTACGAGGAAATACAGAATGGGGAAGCCGTATCTGTAACTGTAAACGGCGAACGATACTTGCAAATGTTAAGAGATTATGATATTCCACAGCTGCAAAACGAGCCCCACGAAAATTTATGCAGGATGGAGCACCCCCGCACATTTTCCGACCAGTCAAAGAATTGTTAACCAACGTTTTTCAAGATCGTGTGTTAAGCAGACATTTCGCAAATTCATAGCCACCAAGATCACCTGATCTTAACCCAGCGGATTACTGGCTGTGGGGTTACTTAAAAAGTTTAGTGTTTAGAAGACGACCAACAACGCTACAAGAATTAAAAGACAATATTATGCAGCAAATTCGTGCAATTCAACCAGAAATGTTACGGAATTCTGTGTACAATTTGGGGGAAAGGTTGGTAGTCTTACAACAACAAAATGGAGGTCATATTGGGCAATTGCCGTAACTGGTTTTGTGCATACTAAATCACATTTCTTAAACAATTAGATTTCGTTTATTATTTGTTATTAACTTAATTTGTTAAAAATTTATAATAATTTAAAATATATCCCTTATTTTATGATAACCCGTTATATCTATTGTGGAAATGTCAAGGAACTATATAAAAATAAATATAATAGATGGCGCATCAGGTTATGTACATCGAAAAATATTACTGTCGCGTGGATTTTGCTGTAACTTGGATAAATAATATGATATAAGATATAAGTGTAAAACATAATTTTGCAAGATATTGTAGGAAATTTGCTGTCTAACTTACAAGCAAATTTTCTGATAAAATAGACATTGTGTAAAACTGGTTTAAAGAAAGTCTATTAATAATAAATGAATATTTCACCGGATTCTTGATACACAAATTGTGCTTTAGATTTATTAAAAAATCTGTAACAAATACGAATAACAAAAAGATAAAACTTATAATTTTTTTTTGCTTTTAAAAAATTACAAAATGCATAAAATCACAACAAAACATGTTTTGATTCATCAGAAAATTACTTAGATCAAGTTTTCGGGCCTCCAATTCTCATATTTTTTCGCCCGCGCTAAACGCTTCGCAAGATAGCTTTTGTGATACGGTCATGTAGGTCGACGGCCGTTAGAAATCCACGGTGCTTATAGAAATTGTTATTTCATAATTTAGTTCAGTTATCATGGCGAAGTAATGACGCGTCTATAAAAAATGTTTGCTCTTTGTTTAAAAAAGACAGAAACAAGAAAAATACCTAAGAACTATATAAATCAATAAGCTCTAAAGATGTATTCCGGCAATTATGCTGCCATCCTCAGAACAATTTGAAAAAGAAAAATGGTGTTAAACGTAGCGATTTTGGTTAAGGTACAACGTTTGAAGATATGGTCGCAAGTGGGATAATACTCTTTGTTTGTAAGTCTCGCCATTAAAGGGCTACACCGGTGTGAACGCTGAAAATTTGGGTGATTACATAATTATTTCATAGAAAAATATTGAGATCCAAGCGATTTATGCCTACCTTCGGAGGCGCCAAAAATAAAGTTCCTCCACTCCATGATTCCGATCGATTGAGTAGCTGAAACCTAATAGGGTTTTCCTGTACGATGACGTAGAATTTTAGAAAAATATCAAAATGTAACAAAATGGCATAGTTGTGGAAAAAAGTTTCTTACCTATAAAATGGTCGTTTCTTTCAATGCCAAATCGTCAATTTTCATCCAATTAAAAATATCCTACGTCATCGTAGAGTAAATATATTAAAGAGTACTCAGTTAAAATTTCAAGTCAATTGGATAATTACTCTTCGACTTACAATTTCGGCAAATTTTTGAAAAATCTCATTTCGAGAAAAACGCGTTTAAAGATTTAGGTATCGATTTTTGTAAGATAAAATGATATTTACCATAAAAACTGCTAATCAGCTACACTCGGCCCATACAATGGATCCTCCTCTTCCTCGAATATTGCCTGAAGCTTTTCTTCGAGCTGTTCGTCCCTCTTTTGAGGATATCTCATGACGTAACTCCGCCAGTTTGATTCGCAGATGGGGCAGTTTATACCTGCGAGCGGTTGCTCTTTAGAAGACTGCAATTCGGGCAGTATTACAGGTACGGCCTCGACATTTTCACAGGATATTCTTGAAAGTATAAACTATCGAATAAGGCACAAAAATCGATTTTTTGTAAGTGTCACACTGGTATAGCCCCTTAAGTTGGTAAATGGCGTTTATAGTGGAAACTCTTTGGTACTGAAGAGCATTAGCCAATGAAAATTTTGACGAAAATGAAATGGTGACTATACAAAGGTGATTTTACGGCACTGACTTTTTAATGAAATACGTATTTTAAGGTAAAAAATATATTTTATGTTTAAACATAATTCCCATCCATTTCTATACACTCTGCCCAGCGCCTTTCCAATTAATATAATGCCGACTGAAAAGTTATCTTTAGGAAGCTCGTCAAAATAAACGTTCGTTGCGACTATCTATTTGTCCGGAATAATCTCTTTGAACCAAGCCATTTTTTTAAGTTTGGGAACAAAGAAAAATTACTCTCAGCCAAATCTGGTGAATATGATGGATGAGGTACCAATTTGTAATAACGAATGAAGGAGAGGCCAGAGTATCCTGATGAAACGAAACTTTTTTCTGAATAAATGCGGTCGTTTCTTCTAAAATTCGACATCGAAATGTATCAGTACATCATATTGACCAGTTATTGTACTTCTCTTCCGTAAATAGTCAATAAAGATTTCGCTTTGGGAATCCCAAAAAATCGTGACCATAATCTTATTGGTTAAAGAAACTGTTTTTGCCTTCTTAGCAGTTCTTTTTTCAGAAGAAATCAATTGTTTTACTGTGATTTTGTCTGGAGTATAGTGATCTATCCAGGTTTCATCTAATTCTCTCATATGTATTTCGTTTGAATTTAGCAATACGGTTATTTGAAATTGTAACACAAGTTCTCATTTGCTCAACACCAAGCAAACGCGGTATCCATCTTAATGTTAGGCTTTTTAATTTTTAAATGTCGATGCAAAAGATTGTGTACTCGTTCGGTTGAAATGTTTACGCCATTAGATTTCGCGCATTTTTATTTTACGGTCACTCTTTGCAATGGTATGGACATTATTAATTATTTCTGTATTTCTTAAGCTCATGTGACCACTTCAAAGCACTGATCCACTTACAAATCATTCCATTGTAAGAAGCAGATTAATCATGATATTTATTCAATTTTTCTTCAGTTTCTATAATGTTCTTTCCACATATACAAATAATGTGTAATTAACATGGGAAAATTTTTTTTCCCTATGTTAACAGAAACTCAACAAATAGTTTATTTTAAACAATTGTAAAAAATTGATTAATTGAAAGAATTAGGCGAAACTTTGACAGTAGACTTCTAAAACATGGCTGAAATCAGTACATATAACGAAGGTGTTGCCAACTTTTGAAAAGTCACTCTCCCATCAAATCACCCTTGTAGTTATTCTCATACGTAAATAGTTGAATGATGCAATAAATTTCGACAGCGAAACAAATACACAAAAAGTAATCTTTCAACAACTCTGCAAAATATGCATTTGTCTCGGATATCGCCTCTTCATTTGTTTAAAATCTCTTTTCACTGAGCCATTTTTGAAAATTTGGAAATAAAAATAAATCACTGGGAGCCGGATCTCGCGAAGATAGCGGATAAGAGTTGAAGCACATCAAGAACGGCGCGTATCGCCACAGAAAATTCCGATAAATCAAATTCATAGTTTTAATATAAATAGCGCACAATATATCGACCAGAATCGAATCACAGAAATTCGTGAGGGATTGCTGGGACTAGCATTCATCGGCAAAATTTCTTAGCGAGCCGATTCCGACGAATCCTTCCAACTTCCAACGAAGTGTGCGTTTGTACTTCCAGCATACATCGGGTGTTTTTAAATTTCGTTTATACTCGTTCTTTGTCGGGGTGATACGGCGACGTTAGCAGCAGAAATGTAATAATTCTTGTATCAACACGCATATACCAACGAAGATTTGCTAGTGGTTTTATTTAAGTGTTTAGAAAATTATGGAGGAAAAACTTATAAGTATTGTTCGAGATTACAAAGAATCTACGATCAAAGAAGTTCACACTGCTACAATCAAGTCCGTTGACAGAATATATGGGAAGAAATCACGAATTTTTCGGTACCGGTAAGAGCCGATACGAGCCGTTTAGATGTGCTTCAAACTTAAGGCAAGAATTCGTAACGCAATTCGACAAATTTTGTTGAAGCAACACAGCGGCTGAATGAAAAGGGACATTGCCGTGATGGAACAATATTCTTTTCTTCAACAAATGCGATCATTTTTCTGTTTTTTAAATAATAAAACTAACATTTACGAATGCTAAAAAGCTGTAGTCATGACATTATCGGCCGAAGAAACGAGTTTTCCTTTCTTGGAAGAAATCCATTGCTTCGACTGTATTTTCGTTATATGAAATCACCGTAGAAACTGTTGCTAACCTTTGAAAGTCACTTTTCCGTCAAACTGACCTCGTATTATCGGTAAAGAAACGAATATTGGGCAGCGCGTCAGGAGCAGTTGTGTAGAGTTCTGTACGGTGAATGTAAGAATGTCACAGTTATGTAGTTCGACAAAACGACCACCGCCAGGCGCAGTGAATAAGTTTTCTTATAAACACGGTTTCGTTATAAACAGGAATATAACCGGTAAGACTTTTATCACGTTTTATAAATTACAGCTCACTTTTTATTTTATGCACATACTATTAATTACGCTGGTCAATGCAGCTTGGTTTTCTTAGACACCAATACACGTAGTTTATGTCAGTTGTCATGCTGATTCTGAATCTGATTTAATATTTGCTTCATCACGTCAGGATTTTGAAGATATTTTCTAAAATAGTTTTTTTAAAAAACGCATAGAATTGTACAAAATTTCAAGTTACTTTTATATAAGAAAGATACTACTAAAAATATTGTTGTGTCGAACATTGAGTGGACATGTCTGAACATGTTGCATGTTTTCTACGTCGGACCACTTAACCCACGCTATTTTTGCTGTGGAACCAATTACATCAAGAATTGGTAGATATTTAGCTATGTGGGTATATAAAGGGCTAAACACAGCTCTTTCTATTCAATATAAGTCGGTTTGTAATAGCTGAACGTCCTTTTATTTCATAATGTCGCGTGCGTGTATAAATAATCCAAACAGTTTCTGTTATGTATTGTAAAATTCATTACCCACCAGCATAAGCGGAATATTACACTTTTAATTTAATAGAAAAGTTATATTTTCGCTTATCCATTGAACATCAAGACGAGCCATGGTCTTCCAGCATTTGCAGTGCACGCTGTGTTGCTAATCTGAGGGACCGGTCAAACGGTAAGAAAAGCGCTATGCCATTTGCGTGAACAAACAACAATTCGACTAACTGCTACTTTTGCTGCACAAAAACTTTCAGGTTTTCCAACAAAAATAAGAAATATATTAGTTATGCTAGTCTGACCTCTTGCTACTTATCCAGGAACTTATTCGGAAGCCTTGCCAGTATCAAGATTCATAGGCGTTTCGAGTGAAGCATATGATGTTACAGAACCAGAAAAGAAGCAACGTGTCAAGTTGTCGGCAAGCGATTGTGAATATTTGCCATCTCAAGAGGACGGATCACAACTAATAAATCAGTTAGAATTAAATGATCTTATTCGAGACCTGAATTTGTTAAAAACTAGAGCAGAAATACTAGGATCTAAACTATTAAGGATGGAAACTTTTAGGTCCAGGCACACATATTGCACACATATATCGTAATCGTCAGAAAAGACTATCATCACAGTATTTTTCAACCAACGAGGGCCTTTCATACTGCGATAATGTCGATGATTTGATGTTGGCATTAGATTACCAACACCATCCCGAAGAATGGCGTCTTTTAGTCGATGCTTCGAAATTGACTTTGAAAGCTGTCTTTCACATAGGAAACGTACGAAAATATGACTTTTCTTCGCAGCGCAGACCTCAAAATTGTAGCAATTCTACTCGGTTTACAACTAGCGGTACACAAAGAATTGGTGATTTCTTTGTGAGTGGGACAGTCGATCAAGAAATTTCCAATACATTGTTAAAGACTGGCCGGCCAATCAGAGCTCAGTATATTCCTAGGCAAAAGAATATACTAGTCACTAGGTGAACCTGATAAAATACTTGTACCGGCATTACACATAAAATTAGGTTTGATGAAAAATTTCGTGAAGCAATGGATAAAGATGGCCGTGGATTCTAAAACCTTAAACATAAATTTCCTAAAATCTCAGATACAAAACTGAATTTTTGTAAGACCCCAAATTAAACTTCTACAACAAGATTATATAATGAACTAGTTAATGAATTTTTTAAAAATTGCCATAAATTGGGCTGTAACACAAGTTTTAACTATATTTTTTGCACTCGCATCTGAATTTCTTTCTCCCGAACCTTGGTGACGTGAGTGACGAACATGGCAAAAGGTTTCTTCAAGACATTTCTGTTATTGAAAAACATTATCAATCTCTCTTCTTTAAATGTCACCAGATATCTCTTGTCACTTGACGGGATAAGATTGTGATTACTTGCGGGAGCGAACCATAAGACGTCACATCGTGAACCCCCACTGATGAAATCATTGAGATCGAAACGCAAGTGTCTGCGATTTAATACGTAGTGTATGTCCATAAGTATAGCAAGCGCCAATTAAGTTGGCGCGAGGAGGGGGTGCGCAGAATCCGTTTTTAAAAACGTCCACCCCCCACTACTCAAGTAATTGTCAGAATACATTTGTCATTGACGTTTGACGGAACATATTGTCTTTGCTAGGGGATCATAAAGTGATGCACGCTCAGAGGTTATAATTATCTGACATTTTATGTAAAACCAAATACAAATCTCCCCACTACTTCTAATCCTGCGCGAACTTATCCCTCCTCACGCCAACTTAATTGGCGTTTGCTATACATATATAAATATCTTTTAACATTTTTGTATTAATTTGCTTTTTCTAATGCTGATGATGAGAATGGGAGATTGAATTTTCAATGTCCCATTGGCGTTTCAAAATAGCGAGTTTCACAATTTCATCATCGTCCTTATTTGAAACTCCATCTAAAATATGCCTCCAGCACATTTTTTTAAAATTTCTAAGTTGATTACTGCGTCTCTAATACACAGCTTTTTCAAGATATCGGATATATTCATGTAAGACATTCTGTAGTACAGTTTCGTTAGTTTAATTTCATTTTGGTCGATCGGCTGTATAAATTGTGTGACATTAGGGGGGAGAAACATTGTTACAATTTGCCCATCCTCACTTACTTAATTCATCTTCATTTGAATGCGATGGCACGTTATCTAGTAGGAGTATAGCTTTTATCGGAAGGCCTTTATCCTTTAGGCCAAGTCTTTCCACCTCTGGTTAAAGTTCTGATTAACTAACCGTTGGTTAAATTAAAAGTCTAACGATTAAGGGAAATGGGTCTTTCAAATGCATTTTAATCGCCGTTTTGTAAACCAGGAGAAACGTCAAATATATTTGTGTTGGCAGCTAAGCGGTTGTATATGACCTCTACAGTTTTAAGCGCGCTATTATCCATTAATATAGTATCTTACCCTTTCGTTTCAATTGTCGTGGTTATACTCGTAATTTTAATAACTTTATGAAAAGAAAATAAATTAACTCTTCTCCGATAATAGTAAAAAATAAATATTCTAAATTAAAGGTTCAAGTAATCCACCACATTGTTCTTGACAGTATGCCAACCTATAATAAAATTCTTGGCGGACATTACTGATATGTCCCTATAGAAAGAACCGACAATTGATTTATTTAAAATACCAGCCCATACATTTAATTTTACCGGCATAATACCATTTTATGATTTGTGTCTTTACTTGAGTTGTAAAAACATGCATGTTGAAATCGACTATTAATATACGCCGTAAAGAAATAAGTGTTGTACACCCGGTAAGTGTTTGTTAGGGAATAGGCCATGTTAAATGTGTATGTGTGTCCACCACTCTGCGCCTCCTTCCACTGTTTGAAAGCTAGCATCGTTGAATATATCAAGCATACACTATATACGCAAACAGAAATTAAAATTTGTCGACTACTGTATAGATGTTCGGCAGAATTTCTAGGCAATTTGTTTACGTTAATATTGACATTCACTGAAAATGTCTTGTCATATAATCCATTCAGATGTCTTCGCTTACACTTCGAGTTTTTTCGGGGTACCGGTTATTTTATTGGGAACTATTCCCAACTGCTAACTTTAGTGCCGGTTAGAGGCACTTTAACTGGTAGTTACTGTTAATCGTAGGTGAAAAGACTCAAATCTTACGGTTAAAGCTAACATATGCTGATTAAAATTTAACCAGAGGTGGAAAGACCGCGCCTTAGAAACCTTTTTACCTTTAAGTAAAAAAAATGACTTAAGTTTAAGATCTAGGAAATATAAAATTAAAACTTGAGGTACAAACAAATAAAACCAGTGTTTGAAAATGCTAGAAGTCATCCAAACTGATTTTGAATCTTCATAGTCCACAAGACCAATTTACTTATAAAAAAACATTAAAAACTTAATTTAACAATTATTTTATGCATTTTGTATGATTTTTTTACGTGAATTATCAACGATATTACGTAATATATTAAAGTGTTGAATATCAATCAAATGAGGGCCCAGTTTGGGATTGGATTGTATATTAATATTCTCTGTTCTATCAGTAATGACAGATCCAAAAACAAAGGAAGCAGGTATAAAATATATTGCAATGTCCGAGATATTAAAATTGACTGAATCAACAATACCGTTTATTTTTACAGGGTGCAGTACCACGACGCTGAATAATCATGCCAAGTACAATACAACAACAAAAATCTTACATTAAAATATCCACAAATGAATGTTGCATGAATTTCTTTGAGGTACATAAGTTGTTCTATCTTTTTCTTTTTTTTGTTGTGTGGCCATCTATAATTCTATGTATTTAGTTACATTCGGTTATAGAATACGGAAACTAGAGAGAAAAAAATATCGCAGGGTACAAGGCTCTATTAGTAACGCAAAAATTATATTTTCTTTCTTCTTTTCGTCATTTGGCTTTTATAGACTTACGCATGTGTTAAACATTTTTTTTTATTAAAAAAAATTACATTATTTTCTATGGTAACACTTAAGTACTAAATTTGCAAGTAATTTCGTAGATAAGAAAGTATCTAAGCTATTTATACTTTTATCCCAATAATTGTATCCTGTTATACTACAAAAATCATAATAGCTTTCGCAAAGAAAAGAACACTATCAAAACACTATTTAATTTACAATGTGAAACATCTATAACAATAAATATATATCACGTGAACCATATAAGGATTGACATGTCACGCAATTTGCCTGAATTTATTATTCAACATTAGTATCTGCCTTTTATTGTGTTTGCATTGAATTTTTTTAATTTTTTATTAGTAACTAAATCGTTCATCTTTGTGATATATATTTAATGAGTTATTGTGTTATTGTTATTAGCTTATTTAGAGGAGCAATTTTAATTTTTATAACACATACGTTGTTTGCGATGTTAGACAAAATAATTTTAATTACGACGAAAGTCGGTTTTTTTTTTAAACGCATTTAATATCCGATGTAGTTCTTCCGAATTAATCGCGTCTCACTATTTTTCACGTTAATTTATTTACGTTAACATTACTTAAATGCTGGAATATCTTTTATGACTTCACTATAAAAAAGAAAACTGCAATCAAATAGTAGACGTGAAGGTTATATGTATAAATTAAGAAAAAATCACTAATATATCACAATTAATAGAGAAATAATGTAGATTCTGTATTAACGTTCTGAAGTAGATGGGCAATGGTGGTTCCGACACAAAATCCCATATAGTCTCTTGTGGACGTTCATTTTGCAATTCAAGGTCATTTGACTATTTTATACAGGTTGTAATCAGTATAAGGTGTCACAGCTACTAACTTCACGTTAGTTGTGTGGGACCAGTATGAGTGGTGATACAGTATTTTAGATGAGGAACTGCACCCAAGTCATTTTCACTATGTATATAGATTCTATTCAACAGTATTGTCAAGACTGGTCTTAAACAAGTAATGACCAGGTTTAAACCTGTTCCAGAGCTGTTTAATAGCTGTCTTGATAATGCTATGGAAGATTAGTGTAAAAATCGTTTACAACCTGTATGTATAGGAAAAATTACTTAGGCTGTAACCCATTATGTGAAATATTGCCTTACCTCTTCCACTGACCTCTTCTTCTTTCTAGTTCTTTGAATTGGGCGCTAGTAAATCCAGGCACTTCAACACAGTGCTGTTTGTACCACCCTCAATAGATCTCAGTCCCATTCTGTTAATCTTGTATCCTTGATAAAATGAATACGCTCGTAAAATCCAATCTCTTCCTAAATGCTTCTGTCTGAGTCCCTTTAATGCCTCACAAATGCATATTTTATGAAGGCTAGTTTCCTCCTGTTTTTCACATCTCCAACGCCAGAGCTCGCTAACCAAGCCCATTCTATTCAGATGCTTCTTTAAAGGACGATGTCTGATTATCAAGCCGGTAATAATTTTAATTTCTTTTTATTTACTACGAATTAGGTTGGTTGAAAGCCTAGCATCCAGCTCCTCTAGTTCCCACCAACCTCTTACAACTAATGTAATGTGTTATATGACACAACTCACCGATTACAACCTGTATAAAATAGAGGAATAATCTTTTTTTATTTACTACGAATTAGGTTGGCTGAAAACCTAGCATCCAGCTCCTCTAGTTCCCACCGACCTTATGCAACTAAAGTGAAGTTTTATATGACAACCCACCGATTACAACCTGTATAAAATAGGGGAATAACCTTTTTTTATTTACTACGAATTAGGTTGGTTAAAAGCCTAGCACCCAGCTCCTCTAGTTCACACCGACCTCGTGCAACTAATGTGAAATTTTATGACAACCCACCGATTACAACCTGTATAAAATAGGGGAATAACCTTGAATTGCAAAACGAACCTCGATAAAAAGTTGTATGGGATTTTGTGCTCGGACTTGGTTGTCTACTTTCTAAGTTTGGATGTAGCTTGCATAAGTGTGTTTATATACTTCTAATGTAATTTTATATATCAGCTGTAGTTGAACACATTTATTTAATTGGATTATAAGAACCTTCAACACACGCATAATCCAAAAACAAAACATTCAGGGAGAACAGAAGTAAGTGCAAAGGCTCAGATATTCAAATTACTGTCGTAGTTACTGTAATGTTATCCATACTACGAAAATATGGATAATTTTAGGTTATACATGGGAACGTACTTGACTAATTTAGAAAGAAATAGGTTAAATTACTTGTTTGAATGAAATTACAACGAAAATTAATGTATACAAAACATTTTAAAGGTCGAATTCCTCATATCATATAATCCATTTATTAATCGAAATAATCCAGCAGTATTCTAAACTAAATATTCCTTTCCCTTGCTCCTGATGACTGTTTCGAATGCCTAAATTACAGCTACTGTATCTTTGAAGTGTCTTTTTTCATAAAAATAGTGAAGATTCATCGGTGTTAAGATGGATGTGAAAATATTCGTAACTACGTAAGTTTCTGCTTGCATATTTATAATGTGTGTAGACATGCGTTATCAGAGAGAAGAGTTAACAGATGCAGTAACTGTGATTTAATAAATACGCAATTTTCAGTGATACAGATCAGAGAGATTGTGCTTCAAGATTTAAATCGAAACGTGGGGCTTTATAGGCGTCGACATTTGCTAGGATATTTTCGGCGCCAAATTCAAATAAATTTCTAGATTTTGGACGAAATGAAAACGGTATAATCAATAATCTTTTTTTTTTATATAAAGTGTAACTTTGTTTAAGGCTTGTTCGTTCATTGTGTAATACTTTTTTCTCAGAAATTAATAAAAAGGCGTATATACTTGTAAATAGCTCATCCCATAAAGTCCCATCTATTTCTCTACCTCTGTTAATTTCGCACACGTAACCTCTATCTTCAAACAATCCTTTCCATCTGATATATTGCACAGTTAACCTTTTGCGAATGAAATGGTGGTTTTGAAAGTTACATCGGTGCTTTGAGCACGTCAATTTACTCCCCAAATCTCTTACTATTGTCATATAGAAAACATTTCTTGCCGCAAGTTATAATCCGGTTGAAAAAAGTTACTTCTCGTTTTTACAAATCTCCAAACGCTTCAACATCTGTTTATCATTTAATTCATTCACAATTTTGCCACTTTTCCTATTTTTTTTCAAGATGGCGACTTATAGTCTTGGCCGAAGATCTCCCAACTCTTCCACACTGTACAACACTTGGTGTGATCATCAAGAATTGTCTCTGATCTTTCAGATTGCAGGAATTTGGAATTCTGCAAACCATCGTCGAATAATTCACTCTTTCTCCGTGCAGAATTAACATTTCGCCAAGCTTGCGACACATGCCTAATGAAGACTTACGGTGTCGTCATCAAGAACTGTTTTTGAGCTTTAAAATTACTCATTGTCAAAGTTCTTATCTCTTTAACGGAATTTTGCAAGGCATCGTTAAATATTCTTTCTTTCTCCAAATGCAGTGTTAATATTTCATGAGGCTTACAACACAGCTATTAAGCAATTAAATTGGCGCGAGGAGGGGTAAGTTCGCGCAGAATTAGAAGTAGTGGGGAGATTTGTATTTGGTTTTACATTAAATGTCAGATAATTCTAACCTCTGAGACTGTATCACTTTATGATCCCCTAGCAAATACATTATGTTCCGTCGAACGTCAATGACTTGACTAGTAGGGGTGGACGTTTTTAAAAACGGCTTCTGCGCACCCCCTCCTCGCGCCAACTTAATTGGCGCTTGCTATACATCTCAATACAAGGTTGAACACACTACAAACTTGGACTGGAATACCGTCGCTGAAGATGCTTGACTAATTAGAAATCGGACATTTCATAAAGTACAATCTAATATCACTTCTATTAGTTTTATTCTGGAATTCATTTAAATGTGAATGGAAAAATATGTTCAATTTGAATGATAAATTTTATTTTTATTTGATTCTTTCATTTTTTATACTTTTAAATTGGTTTTTAAATCTCCTATGGCTTTTAATTTGATTGGCTGAGGAATAGAACACTCCTTCGACCAAATTTAGGAATAAACCAATGTAAAACAAAACAGAAACATGTATCTTTAATGCACATTTCGACAACTAAGTCGTCCTTAATAAGCAAAAATTAATTACATCAATATTGAACAAAACACTTCGCTGTTTAACTATATTTAACCATAACATTGTTTTGAACGATAATTTAGCTGTGTTTTCTCTACGCTGCTTGTCTGGTATCTTCTGGTGCTACAATATTGGGTGAGTTTTGGTCTCCTCAGCTATTAAACTTCACCTCTTTCTATCCCTGGCAATCTTCTTCCAATTCTTTATATTTAATGTTTTTAAGTGTTCTCTGCGATTTTATAAATTTATGTCTTCATTATGCATTAATCCGCTCAGCTCAAAGTTTATCTCTTCTTGTGTACCCTCCCAAATATCTTTTTTAGGACCCTAACTTCAATTATTGTTGACATACGTCTTATTAAAAATTTCCATAATTTTTACCTTTGATGGTTTAGCATTTCAGAGTAGGAACTTATTCGTAAAATAATATATATTCCCCACTTTCACTGTATTCCTGGTTTCCCCGATTGCAGAGTTAATGTTGTTCAAAGAGGATCCTAGGTAGACGAAACTGTTCCTTTTATTTTTTATTCTGTTGACCCACCATTAATAATGTTACATAGTTTGCTTAATCATAAAAATCTAACGCCAGGATTCGATTTCCATATTTCCACGATATTTGATTTTTCATATTTATTGTTTTTAATGTGTACAATTGATTCTCTATAGTTGAGAATTTCGTCTTAATTTACTAATCAATTGTTATTATGGCGGTAAAGCAATATATGTACTTTGTGTATTACGAATAATAACTTAGTTATTGAATGCATTTACAATATTTTGAACGGTGTGGTAAGGGTAATAAAAATTGTAACATTTGCTTCTTTTTCTTTCAAATCGGTAACCTAAAAACACAATCTAAATACAAAATGGTACGTATTACATCGATACACAGTCTGGTACGAGTATTCGAATATCTGATCCTTAATCATTATTAATATTACTGTTTAAACAGTATTAAGGCAATTCATTAATGAATTCTAAATAGTTATGAAAAAATATAATTTTTTCATTTTCATAACGTGAACGTTTCAAAACACACATAGGACATAAGCTTAATTTTGATTTTATAATATAATGATTAATGAAAGAAGAGAAATATATTCAGCTCCTTAGAAAACTCCACACTCAACAACAATGTTATTCATTCATCCATTTGTATATTTTTTATTTCTAGAAGGAATAGAATTTTCATTTTTAAGTAAAAATATTTTTATAATTGTCATGTAATGTACATTCTGCACCTACAATTCAAATTCTTTACCATAAGTTAAGTATGTAGCGATTCATTATATTTAGTAAGTAAAATAATGTAACAATAATCTTAATGGCATCTTCAGGTATATATATGCATACATAGCATTTACAATGTAGTATAAAAATAGTTTGGTTTCTTTATTTTGGTGAAGCAGTAATGTTTGGTGCAATGTTAAAAATGTATTTGTAATATAAGTACAGTTTTTTATTCGTACAAAACATGTTAAAGAATTTCATACAAATTAATGTAATAAAATTATTTTTGTTAGAGTAATAGTACATATTTTATTGTAAAGATATTTCTCAATAAATTTGTGTTCAAAATTGTGCGTTTTATTCGATAGTATGGGATTAAATAAGACAAATGAAAGAAATCTATATTTATCAATTGCTACGTTACACCTGGTAAAGTCCCCGTTAAATAACCAATTATTAGGCTTAATCTAAAAAATACCCTACGTTGGGCGCCAAGTGTAACATTTAGTACGAAGTTAGTAATTAAGTCCCTTAGCTATTTTATACTAAACAGGAACGATATACACATTGTACATAAACAACAAAGTTCTTAAAAGTTTATTTACCTTTAAGCTTAAAAGAGTTTAAAATTAATAAATTAAAAATATATTCGGCACTAATTGGAAGGTTATAAGATGATAGTGATTAAGTGATGAGATTAGATTAAATGGAGAATGATTGAAGTAAGTATCGAACTATACCTTGCAACGTATATCTGTTTCTGTATCCAATAGATAGTCTGTGAACGCAAATAAGACGCAACCAAAGCACTGTACTTCGAGAACTAATAATGTAGACTCTGTTATTTTTAATACATCAGTCTATGTAACTTGAATATCAATACCAAAGCGATTGATATCGACACGACTTCGATTTTAGTACTCTGCAACGCTGTTGATATTTAGTAAAGTTTTATTGGGAACCAAAACTATGTGTCTCACAAATAGAAGATAATATGCCAATTAATCGCGTTTACAAGCTTCGACAAAATGTACATTTTGTAAATATACAAGATCGAATGAGAGAGACCGTTTTTAGAAAGTTCGGCCTTTATATAACATCTTTACAGCTGGAGACACATTTATCCGTAGATGAGCAAATTGTTCCTTTTAAGGGCTCGCTTAATGTCAATCAATACGTAAAGAACAAGCCGAAGCCTTGGGAAATAAAAATATTTGCGCTGTATAGCTCCAGTGGTCAAATGTTTGACTTTGTTATTTACCAAAATTCTAAAACCGAACTAAATGAAGAAGATTTAGCTGTTTTTGGCCAGGGAGCTGCAGTAGTTCTAGAACTGACGGAAAGAATTTCGGAATAAAATGTAAATCTCTTTGATAATTACTTTTCAAATTACAACTTACTACAGTTTTTGCGTCGAAAACAAATATACGCAATGCGCATTATATGCAGAGATGTAAAATTAACGTAATATATATTTTTGGTAAATTACTGCTCTTTTTTTACCAAGATTTATTCTTGCGAAATTTACCATTTTTTGAGTAAATTACCATGGTAATTTACCACACTTTTTTATTGTTTAAATAAAACCCCCACAACAAAAAAAAGTCTTATACATTTTATTAAAGGAAAAAAATAAAGAGTACAATATTAACATATTTTAAAATTAAACAATATTCTGAAAATAGAACTAAACAATGATTTTTCATTATTACCATTATGTAATATGTAATGTTATTTACATAACTATTCCAGATCACTCAGTCTCAGCATTGCAATTCGAATCAGAACATTCCAACTCTTCTGTTGGGAGTTCTTTCAGTTTTAAATTTAAATTCACATATACCAACTTAGCAGCTCTTTCATTAGTTAATCTATTTCGTTTTTTACTTTGTATAATACTAAACATAAAAACAGAAACATAATACAGAATTCAATTTGCCTGTCTCTAATGCTTGCCATATAAAATCTTTTGAAAACAATTGTTCTTTCGATTTGTAATAAGCAATCTCAGTCATAATTTCTGCTATATCAGATCCACTAACTAGATGCGTTGATAGTTTGTTAATATATGTCAGTGCTGTGATATATTCCTCGTTATTGAGATTTTTGCCTATAAATTTTGGATCTAGTAAATTGGCAGCCAAATGTATAGGTGTTATAGCCATTTCTCTCCGTGATTTTAAATGTGATAGGACAGCATTTAGTTCTGAAACTGGGCATGCAGCAATCAGTTGATCTTTCAGGTCTTGAAAATATTCAACAACATGAGATATGCAAGGTTGAGAGGTTTGTATGTTCTTTAAAATTACGGAGACTGGGTGTAAAATTGTATGCAATCAACTCTTTCCCAAAACAGATCATCTAAAATATTATTTTTTATTCTTTCGTCTAAAGTTTTAGCTATAGTTTCTGTTATAGCCAATTCTTTTAAATTTTTTTTATTTATCCTTAAGCTTTCTAAACAGAAAATATTAGAGCGCCATCTAGTTTGGCCAGGTAGTTTAAGAGATTTTAGTGTTATATAACAACGGCGTAATACGTGCAAAACGTATTGATAAATATCCCCTTTTTTGTAGATTTTAGTGTGTTTGATTTTTGTAATGCTCGCTGTTCATCTTGTATATTTTTAAATGTAGCATTCAAAATATGCGATTTTTTAATAGTTTTTACTATGACTTTACAATCAGTAATTAAACATGCAAATACTTCCAATTTTAAAATATCTTGTGCGAATAAATTCAAAATATGAGCACTACATCCATAATTAGACGGGTACATATCACTAATTAATTTCCAAGTTGATTTCATATTGCTAGCGTTATCAGTCACTATGCTTATAACTTTATTAATACCTAAGTCGTCAATAACAGAACTAAGTAAAGAACAAAGATATGCAGCATCGTGGCGATTTTCCTTGCAGTCAATTACTTTAAATAAAACTGGTTCTGGACATGTAATTATTTATAATGGATTCGTTTCTAATATTACTCGACCCATCAACTTGAATTCCAATTGTTTTAGCCTTTGCTATTTTTTCATTAACTAACTGATTTATTTGATTTATTGATATCTAGTCGGCAATCGTAAAGATGGTTTAATTTGTTTAAACAATTTTTGCCAATGAACATTTTCCGTAAAATTTAAAGGGGTATTACTAGCAAAGCATGCTCTTACTAAGAGATCCCAAATTTCCTCTTCTTCTGATTTATTCATTACATCCACAAAAAAATCCAAATTTTCACTGTAAGAGGATTTAGTGGTGCTTGCAGCAGATTGTGGGCGAGAATCGCTTGAAATCGTCTCTCCATCGTCTTCTAAATCTGTTTGCGAAGAACTTTTTCTTTCCGGAATCTCTAAAATGTTAAATACTTTTCGATAAAACCCAATAGGAATCAATCAAAATTACTCACCTTTATTTATTGCTTTAATTTTCTAATTAACACTTAATGCTCTTGATTTTGATTGTATTTCATTCTTTATTTTACGAGGACAACGAATGCACTTATTCTGTAAGTGACTTGACATTCTGGTTACGTTTAAAACATAACTTTGCGAACAGAAGTTACACGAATATAATTTCGAATGTTCTGTGGATTTTGAAAATGCTGTTAAAATAACTTTTTTTATTTTATCTTTTCGCCCCATCCCAGCGCACTGCACTACGAGTAGTATATTCACAAACTTTATATAGTTCAACTTATACACCGAAATCTTTTGAAAGACTACATCATTCGTTATATAAACGGATGATTCACGAGCATTTACATCTGCTAGAAAGGGACTTCCACAATCACCGAGTGTGCAATGTCATACGTGTACATAGATGATGTTTTACTTTGTTTGTAATTTACTGAAATTTTATGTGGTAATTTACCGTAAATGACGGTAATTAATTCGGTAATATACGGGGTAATTTACCGACTTACATCACTGATAATATGTGATCTGTGCTACAAATCATGAGAACTTCAAATAAAACAGCTATGAAAATAAAAGTTTGGCTAGACAAAATATGCTAATTTGACAAGATACAATGGTCCATTTATGTATACAATCTGTAAGGAGAATGACTAGCATTCTTTTGAAACTAGATAGGATGTATAAAAACAATTCTAAAAAGCCTAAGATGTCTGACAAAAATCAGTAGTTTACACGTAAAAAAAAATACGAAGTTTCGCTTTTTAAGGTGCTTTATTTCTAATAATAATACATATTTTTGACTGAGTTTTATATAGTGAATTCAGAAACAAAAGACTAATGACAATTTATTGTATAATTAACCATTTCTGCGAAAAAGAGTGATAAAAAGTTCTCATATCGTCGTCTCGCGTTTTTGGAAATATCACCGAACCCGACCCATCTTACTTAAATTCTTATTGGGGATTCGTTTATTTACTTTCACTCCGTTGACGTCACAATAATATTCGTATGAATAGATTATCGTGATTATTATTACTAAAGGCCGGATTATATGCAGTTTGCATAAACTTGCATATTTGCATAATACATATATGCATTTTGTATATTATTTGCATATTTTGCAGTAATTCAGCATTTTTGCATTCTTTAAGTATCCTAGTTTTATTTATTTACTAAATCAAATTTATTATAGGCATTACTAAACATATGTCGTAGATGTAACAAACAAACAAAAATTAAACAGCCCTCTTTAAATTAAAAATAGCATTTTATCAAGCCTCTTCCCGGTACTTTTCCGATAAGCGTCTCCAAGAATTTATTAATGCTCTTCCCATACATCCAGGCCGAGACAAAATTCCAGGAAAAGCTAATACCTTAAAACTAAATAAATACAAAAATACGTTTTACCAGAAAATTAGGAGTATATGTGTTTCTTTGCTATTCTGAGAAATTTATTCCCATATTCGAAAGTAATTTTATTTTAAACTTCGTTTTACGTTGGTTTTTCAAAGTGTCAATTTGTGAGTTGTGATATATAATAGCAAAAATTCCGTAAATAGCAACTGTGCCTGAATGGATTGCACCTTATTCAGAATTGCGTATGGATGGAGAAAAAGTGTTTTGCGTAGCATGCTGCAAGATTGTGAGTAAAATTTTAAGTTTATTTCCTCTTATCAATTAATTAATTAATTAAGTTTTTAATTATTCCTTTATATTTTATTAACATTTTCTTTTTTAAGAAAACAACCGATGATGTGATATTTTTTTGCAGATTACAAGTGAGAGAAAGTTCCAAGTCGACCAACATATGAAAACTCCATCGCATGCTGCAAAACTAACAAAGATGAAATTGGAAATTGGCGAAGAAGAGTCAGCAAACATTACCGCAATGTTTTCCATCAACTTCCAAAAAATCGGAACAAGAAAAATTTAATAAAGATTTGTGTCAAATGTTTGTGTCGGCAGATGTTCCACTACATAAATTAAACAATTTAAACGTCAAGTTATTTTTGCAAAAGTACATCAGCAAATATAACATTCCCGACGAGAGCACGTTAAGAAAAAAATATATTCGCTGTATCTATGCAGAAACATTGAATAGCATTAAGAAGGTTGTTGCAAACAATTATCTTTATATATGCGTAGATGAAACTACTAATAGTGTGGGCCGATATATAGTTCATTTAATGATTGGTATTCTTAACGTATCGGTTCCAAATCTTATTTAATTTCATCCAGTTGGAAACGGCAAATAATTTGACAATAACAAGGTTTATACAGGAAGAACTGCCAACTTTCTTCTTACCGGAATCGATTCCAACAGAGAAAATTCTATTGTTTTTGACGAATGCTGGCTGCACCATACATGGTGAAGGCATCTTTCAACTTGAAATCTTTTACCCAAATTTAATTCATACAACTTGCTTGGCGCACAGACTAAATCGTGTTGCAGAAGAAGTCAGAAACCATTTTCCCTTGGTAAATACTTTAATTAGTAGTGTTAAGAAGGTATTTTTGAAGACCTTATTATGAGTTCAGTTTTACAAATAGCATCTACCCGGTGTTCTGCTTCTTCCTCAACCAGTAATCACACCATGGGGAACGTGGCTGGAGGCTGCTATTTTTCATGCAAATCATTATGAAGAAATAAAGACAATTATTATGGATCTTGATAGCGATGCACAATCTGTGATAGACACCCAAAAGGTGTATTCGAGTAAAGAAATACCTCATCAGTTGGCGTTTATTAAAGCCAATTACAGTTTTATTTCCACTTCTATGTATATTGCAGTTGGAAAAACAATTTATGTCGCTAATCGAGAGCGTTGAAATAATAAACAAATTTGAAAAGTCATGTTTTGATGTTAAAGGAGGAGTGGGACAGTGTGTATGAAAATTTTTTAAGTGTAATAGGAAAAAATGAGGGTTTTAAAAAGCTAAAGGACATTGCTAAAATCTTGTGTGGTGATTCAGTAGAAAATATTGAGTTGACAATAGATGATATTTCTAATTTTAAATATGCTCCTATAACAAACGTCGACGTAGAACGAACCTTTTCAATATACAAATACATGTTTTCAGACAAGCGTCACAATTTTTCTATTGTAAATTGTTTTCATAGTTAATTATGTTGTAAAATGTTCTAAATAAACTTGTAGTAAACATAATAGAATTTTTTTTTTCTACAGTATTCCATTTTCTAACATTCCTCGTATTTTTTTACCTGCATATTTTTCATAAGGAAGTGTATATTTAGGCTAAAACATTTGCATATTTATTCGCATATTTTCAGTTTTTTTTGCAAATAATCCGGCCTTTACTTATAACAAAAAATATAAAGAACAACGAAAGACTAAATATAATAAACAACGGCATAACAACAAAATTTCAAATAAACGGTAATAAAAAAACTGCAAATCACATTGTAACACCACATTTTTGAATATCAGGTGATGTCCGTAGCCACGTGATTTGTAACATATTTCGAGCATTGGGCAATCCTCTTAGACGTTTACTATCCTTGCGTTTTATAATATCAATAATAATTGATACTATACTTAAGATTTTAATGTGTATGTGACAATGTATCTCGAAGAAGTGCGTAACTATAATTGCGAGTAAATGTAAATTAATTTAAATGAGACAATGTTTACTAGTTTTTAAGCTAAAATTTAATTTAATAATAGATATTTTATCGTTCACTAATAGACTATTCAACTGGAAAATTTATTCGTTCAGAAAAATTAATATTAGCTTGAATTAAAAAAGTAAGGTACGTTTTGTATGTATTCATAGTTTCAAGTATTTTCATATTGGTTTCGTGAAAATATTTAGTACATAACCTAACATAATCCTCTAATAATAATGTAAATATGCTTCTCTCAATTATTTCAATTTATATTTTTAATACATTTTTAGTTTGAAAAACGGTGGGAAAAAATTTATCGAATTTACCAACCGTTACCAACATCAAAACTGTAAAAATCATGTTTTGTATATATTATGCTGTGTGTGTTTTAGGTGTAAGATACTAACAAGTTATGTGTTTTATATTTTAAATATAAAGAATATTATGTGTGAAATACAATGGGATGCCCTTGCCGAAATTAAATTAAATGATGCAGAAGCTTCCCGAGGAATATATTGTTTATGCAGTAGGGTTTTTATACGGTATGTAATTTCTCTGTCATCTGTCAATAAGTCAAATAATTTTAAAAATTAAATGGAAATTGTACGTTTGTTTTTAAACTTCCTTAATAATAGTTTTAAGTGCGAATTTTATAAAAGTAAGTTTAAGAAGAATAAAACGAATATTAATAGTTTACATTGTCAGAATTGAAAATGGAGGACAGTACAGTTTCTAAAGTGCCTGATATACAAGATTTTTGTATAATTAAACCCATAAGTCGTGGAGCGTTCGGGAAAGTATTTCTTGGCTGCAAGAAAAATAATACTAACACTATGTATGCAATTAAAGTAATGAAGAAAACGGAAATGGTAAATAAAAATATGGTAGCACAAGTTGTTAATGAACGAAATGCTTTAGCTTTAACAGCAAGTCCTTTTTGTGTACAATTATATTATTCATTACAAACCCAAACATCTGTATATTTGGTGATGGAATACATGGTAGGTGGAGATCTGAAGTCATTACTTAGTGTGTACGGATTTTTTGATGAAAATATGGCTGCATTCTATATAGCAGAAGTATGTTTAGCTTTACAATATTTACATAATCACAAAATAATTCACAGAGACATTAAACCAGATAACATGCTTTTAAGTCGTGATGGACATGTAAAATTGACAGATTTTGGGTTATCTAAGTTACATATACATAGAGATTTGGAAGTATCCGATTTTCAAAACTCAACGCCTAATTTGTGTGCTCGTACACCAGGACAATTATTGAGTCTAACATCTCATTTAAGTTTTGGATCAGGATCAAAATATATTTCTCCTTTAAATTTGCAATCGTCATCTTCTAGTGCAACGTCAGAAGTCCAGAAGGAACGAAATGGAAATGTGTCGGGTAATCACAATTCAAAATTCAACTGTAACACACCTCATACAGATTCTGTATTGTCAAATATGAGTGAAATGTCTGGTATTGCTCCGTTTCATTCGGCAGAAGGAATAACACCGCTTTTAGAAACTGATTTTAGTTCGTATTATACTTGTTCACATTGTGGTAGTACGCAACAAGATTTTTCAGATGAAAATATGACATCGCCGATAAGCAGGAAGGTGCCAGGCAGATGTTGTGTAGTAAGTTCAAGGCCTAAACGAAAATTCATGTCACCTTCACCTACCAAGAAAAAGACTTATGTACGGACAGGTTTGACTGGAGAATTAGAGATGTTACGAGTAGATATAGTCAGTCCACCAAAAGGTGTAACCTTTAGTACACCTTTGTCTACTCAAAAAATAGACATAGGGAGAAATAAATCTACTAAATTCGATGTTTCCATAAATAATAAATATTCGGATAGCAGAAACAAGTCACATAGCTTTACGAGTCCAACCAATGAAGAAAAAGAAAATTTTCAAATCACTTGTAACAATATTACACCAAAAACACCAAGAACACCATACCGTACCCCCAAATCAGTACGTAGAGGACAGTGGAATTCAGACCAAAGAATCTTGGGAACACCGGATTATTTAGCTCCAGAATTACTGCTACGTAATGGTCATAGCTCAGCCGTCGACATATGGGCTCTGGGCGTATGTTTTTATGAATTTGTCACTGGTTTTCCACCATTTAATGATGTAAGTCCACAAAATGTATTTAAAAATATATTGGAACGATCCATTGAATGGCCGACTGGTGAAGAAGCTTTATCGCAAGATATCGTGGATACTATTGAACAGTTACTTACATCAGATCCGGAGAAGAGGCCTTTAGCAACAGAATTAATGAAAATGCCAGTGTTTAAATCCACTAATTGGGATAATTTGCTTTTAACTAGACCACCTTTCATTCCAGACCCATATGATCTGACTGATACTGGATACTTTCAAGCTAGAAATGAATTGCTTAAATTTAATTTATCAAACTTTGATTCATATTAAAGTGTAATCTAAGTCAATTATTTAAAAATGATGTAAATATATTTTTATAAATTAAATGTTAAACACTTTATTGTTAGAATTGTAACTGTTATTGTAGACTAGTCTTGATTCTGTGATATGTTAAGTTTCCTATCTAATAAATCACCACTGAATGTATTCTTGTCACATAGAGGTTAAGTACTATGAAGCTAGGAATTTAATACATCCAGAATCTAAATAAAAATCTTATTTTGTTATTTAATAACATCGAGAATAAATAAAGAATAACAAGGCATTTTTTTTTTATAGTAATTGCAGCGAAAAACTAAGATTAAGTACAAATTCTCTTGAGGATCTCAGTGCGTCAGAAACTGAGATATATAACGAAGAAGGCATACAACCGGAAACTTTCGATCAATATGAAAATCAAGAGAGCCACGATGCAAAACATGATGTAAGCTTTTTGCGTATTCTACACCTTGTTATGTAAATCAGTAGTTACCTGTGTGGATTTGATGCCTAGGGTTAGAGTCGTCCACATACTTAAATAGATATACCGCGCAAAAGAGACGTCCGACACGCGGAAACATGGGAGCTGCCATTTTTACATACTTCCTGAAGGATAGACTATCCAACTTGTAAATGTTCTATATTGATTGCATAACTATCTATAAAGTTAACATAAGTATTTCTGTTAGATGTGGTAATTCTACTCGTTTAAAAAATCACATGAATATTTTCATGTGATTTTGATCTTTGAACATTTAATTTTAAAATACCTTCTGATATTTAAATATTGGCACACACCAATTAATTTTTATTCTTAAAAACAAACTCAATAGATAGGTTTGTTTGCACTTCAATATAAATTTTTCTCTCATTTGCTATTACAACAATTTTAGTTAGTAAAATAGCGTTCTTATTATGTTCCCCGGAATTAAAAGAAAAACGGACACGCGCCACTAAATAAGAGTTTTATTATTTTAAAGTCGAAGCTTATATAAAGCCCGTTTTACGTCTGTCAAGATATTGATCAATTTCTAGATCTTGAAATAGATCAAGTTCTAGTTCTTAACTTGAAACTTACACTTGTCAATAAATTTGTCCTACATTTCAAGATCTAGTTCAACCATGTACCACATGCTGACTATATTTTTTGACAGTAGGTTTTATTTGAAAGAATAAATTATAAGATTAAATAAGGTAGCCTTTGGAATTTCAATCTGTCAAACATTTCATTTATTGTTCATTAATAATACAAAAACTACTAACGGAGAGGAACGAGATATGATAAGTATTTTTTATTCTTCGAAACGAAATTCAACAGTAGCGAGTACAAGATAACAAAAACATTAACAAAAATACATAGAAAAGTAAACAATAAACAATTACAGTAAATGTTCAATTATCTGGCCATCTTCGGTAATGCACAATTGGGCACGCCTTCTGGCATTTTGTACTGCCCTTTGTATAGTTCTTCTAGGAACTGCATCGAAGGCATTCGGAAGTCTGTCTCGTAATTCTTCAATGTTTTGTGGTGCATCTACTTTATAAATATTATTTTTAACATATCCCCATAAAAAGAAATCTAGCGGCCTTAAATCAGGTGATCTCGCAGGCCATTCAACAACTCCCCTATTTCCAACCCAACGGTTTGCAAACTCTTGATTTAAGAAATTTCTAACAACAGCTGCATTGTGTGCTGGTGCGCCATCTTGTTGCCACCATAAATATTGTAATTGATTTAATGGGATATTGTCGTCAAGATAGTCAGATACGTATGTACGTAAAATGTTTAAATATCTTTCTCCATTTAAATGTTCTTCTTACATAACTGGTCCTAAGAGACGATTTGCCAAAATACCCATCCAAACGTTTATTCCAAAACGATGTTGTGGTCTTCTAGCCCTGTTTTGTCGGGGATTTTGTACTGCCCAATAGTGCTCCGTATTTCTGTTGAACATTCCAGAATTTGTAAATTTTGTTTCATCTAACCAGATGATTTTGCTTAAAAAATTTTCGTCATTTTCTATCCTTCCCATTAACCAATTACAATATTCTAGCCTTCTCAAATTATCTCCAGGCAGTAAAGAGTGACTAACATGGATCCTGTATGGTTTAAACCTACTTTTATGTAAAGTTCTCCAAACTCTGGACTGGCACAAATTTAATTCTGACGCTACTTCGCGTGTAGAAATTGATGGATTATTATTTATCTATAGAAATACAAGATTAACATGAAATTTGAAAACACGCTTTTAATTTACCATTTGTAAAATATCTTGTCGATTTTCATTTAAATTCCTGTTGTCTTGACCATTACGCGGCTTAGTAAACGATCCATTCTCGACCACATTTCTGTCGAGATCTAGAAAAATGGTACTATGAGGCTGTTGTCGTTCTGGATATAATTGTAGATATCTTGTACTCGCTACTGTTGAATTTCGCTTCCAAGAATAAAAAATACTTATCATATCTCGTTTCTCTTCGTTAGTGTATGACATTTTTGTATTATTAATGAACAATAAATGAAATGTTTGACAGATTGAAATTCCATGGCTACCTTATTTAATCTTATAATTTATTCTTTCAAATAAAACCTAATATCAAAAACTTTAGTCAGCATGTGGTACATGGTTGAAATCAGAAAAAAAACTCTTTCTGAATATCGCGCCTATAAGAAATTAGATAGTTGATGATGGCCAGAAAGAAACGAAACGTCGTATAAAAATTTAGAGTACACCACTGGATAGAGGTTTAGAAATGGCCACAAGGATGTTTTTATATTTTCTCTACAAGGCCAAATGTCGGTGCTACAGGTAAAAGAAAAATGGGGTTTTCGCGTTTTTTTTTAATAACGAAGGTCATTTGTCACAAGTCTATTATCTTTTCGGATTTATAACAAACACAAAATTTAGCAACTTTGCCAAATTTAAACCTATACTCTATCTCCAATAATAAGCGAGATCCCCATGGTGAGGGCCGAAAATGAATCAGCCTGTATATTAAATCAATATCCACACATCGTCACAGTCATATAACATAAAATATTTTAGAGTAAAATACAATTAATATTATTTTAAACTACAATAAATACAATATAACGTGGATATATCTCAATAATCAACGGAATTGAAAAAAAACGTCACATGTATTAGACAGTAAACACTACTATCAAAGATGTCCCGTATCGATATGTTCAAATTTTAGGAGTGTAAAGTAGACTTCATTTCAAGTAACAATAACGCAAAACTTGTATATCCATTCATATTTGTTTGAAAGTTACAGATCTATGAATGTGATTGTCAGATCATGAAAAAAAATGTAATCCCAAAGTCAATAAAAACTGATTTTATTTAAAAAAGTTCAATTAATAATATTTTCGAAATGTTCACCTCCTTGCTGAATGCAGGCTTGTGCCCGTAAGCCAACAGAAGAAGTGCTTATCCGAATTTCATACTTTTATCGGATTTGCTTGTCAGCCAGGTGAATACGATCCAACAACTCTTCTCTTGTGTTCGAAACTTGCGCGTAGACTAAGTTTTTCATGTACCCCCATAAATAAAAGTCAAGGGGATTAAGATCGGGTGATCTGGGTGGCCATGCAACAGTACCACCTCGTCCAATCCATCTTGGATAATTGACGTTAACCCAATTTCGGACAGCAATTCCGAAATGTGGTGGTGCCCCATACATGTGAAACCACATGTCTCGTCGAACATTCAGTGGGGCAGCCTCTAAAAGACATGGCAGTTCGTCAATAAGAAATTGAAGGTAATTGTTCGCATTTAACCTCCCAGGAAGAACGACAGGACCAATCAACAAGTCATCGAATACGTTAATAGAAAATTCATGTTGAAATTTAGATGGGCGTATAGCTTTGGGATTTTCTGATGACCACCTGTGCAGGTTTTTCAGATTTGTAACACCACTTCTCGTGAACGTAGATTCATCTGTCCAGAGGACCGTTCTGCAGAAATGAAAATGAAGCCGTGACTGTCTTAATAGCCAGGTCGAATAAACTAGACGAGCATAGTGGGCTGCCTCAAGCAAACCGTGTCCCTTGCGATAGTGAAATGGATATAAGCCCTCACGTTTTAAAATTCGTCAAACTGTCGTTCGTGGCACTTCTAGTTGCCTAGCGATTCGACATACACTGAGAGTTGGATTCCTTGTAACAATAGCTACTGTTTCTTCGTCTAAGTCTGCTGACAAATTTACTCCTCGGTCGAAAAGATAATCACGCAGTCCGCATTCCCGAAATTGTCTGTGTACTTCCAGAAACGTTCTGTAATGAGGAATGCGCCTATCGGGAAACCGATGTCGGTATTCAATAACTGCTTGACGTGCACTGCCGTTACAGTAGCCATACACAAAATGCATGTCCGCATACTCTTGAGAAGAAAATCGGTAAGGCATTTTGAATAAAGAAAACGTGTCCACTCGCTAATAAGCTGTTGTATGAACTGAAGCGTAATGAAAAAATGCAACGTTAACAGTCATTTGAACATTTGTTTATTGTCTGATATTCATGGCTCAGCACTTACGAAATAAGTAAGAACCTTCTTTATCATAAATCAATTTCCAGTACTCTTTTTTTGTAGATCTCCAAGAAATTACTGTATGCACTACGACACGTGTTTATTTATTTTAGGATAACATTTTATTATGCGACGTTAACAATCACAGGCCTGTTATTGAATCGTATAACTTTTTTTTTAATAAAATCAGTTCGTATTGACTTTAGGATTACATTTTTTTTCATGATCTGACAATCACATTCATAGATCTGTAACTTTGAAACAAATAAAAATGGATATACAAATTTTACGTTTTCGTTACTTGAAATGAAGTCTACTTTACACTCCTAAAATTTGAACATAACGATACGGGACACCTGTATAAAACGGCAGTAACTGGGTTGCCTAAACAGCAGGAAATACGTAATAATGTCGTCAAATTCTATCTCCTTTCATTTCAAACTCCGTACAAATGCGCAGTGGACCATGAGAGGTAGATTTATTTATATGTATGTGGGGTCGTTAGAGAATTTCCGAAATTAAAAAAAAGTATATACAAATCGCTTATTGCTGAAAGAATCGAAGTAATTTTTTGCTATTTCACAGAAAATTAAAAAAAAACGTTATAAACATCTATGTGACATATTTTTAATTGTTATACTCTGATATCATCTAAAAAGCCTACCTAACAGACGAGAAGCATTAAAAGACATCAAAAGTATAGCTATACTTAAACACACTCGCTTGGACATCTTAACTGATTCTTAAACAAAAACAAACTGAACCTGTTTGCGAAAATTGCGAATTACATATGTATCTAGGCCTCGACTACATACATATAAAATGGGTTTTCCCCGGGACTCTCACAGAAATCTAGTGTACCTGATTTAGCGTTATGAACGCGCGTAGTGGTGTTCTGTGTGAACGCGTTAAGAACCTTTTCAAAACAGTGCGTCATAAAAATGGAGTTTGTGCTAATGTTAGGTAGAAATGGGAAACCCGAAGTGGCCAAAATCTCAATAAACGCACAAAAATTTATACATGAAATTCCGGTAAATATTTTATTATATAGAGTGTTACTATTTTACAGATTCACTATATGCAGGGCTTTTTACATGAAATTTCATTGAAATATTCTAGGGCTTGAAAAAATTGCATTATAAACAATTTTTATTATTATATTATTATTTATATGGAGTTTCACTATAAACAGTGTCGACTGTAGTTGGGACCATTGATTTTAGTATTAAAGTTGCTGGTGATCTGACAACTACGTACTTCACTTTTATTTATAACATTTATAAACAATGCGCATTGGCGTTCACATTAAATACAACGTTCCAAACGTCAAATATGTAAAACTAAATATGAACAAAAACGAAACAATGACACGAAAACGAGCACAACGGGAACAATAATTCAAAATTGAAAAACTCTAAAATAATACCGAGGACACAGAAAATTAATGGAACGCCTCTGACAACTTGTCAATAATTAACCGTCAAATCAATGTTAGGTGCTTGTCATTCTAACCTGAATTAAATCTTAAAATGAAAAACACACTAGAAACGTGATGCCAACTATTTCAGTCTTTTCGCTCAGATAGTACATAACCTACATATCAAAATAATAATAACGAGTAAAGTGGGAACATGAATAGTTCAAAAGTATTCTTTCTTTTCAAACAACTTCGGACTTATTCCCACTTATTGATATTACTATATATTATCAGTATTGTTCTAAAAAAAAAACAGTTTGTAATTTTTGATGACAAACTAAATACATATTAAAATTCGTAGAATGTTTAACCAAGAAGTCAGAATACCGGAAACAAAGTCAAAAAAACAACAGTATTGAAATAATTTAACACAAACCGAATATCATAAGTAGAGACCGGACACCAGAAGCCCCATGACTCATCACCCACGGGCGTACCATTGAAAATTTGTATTTTTAAAGAGTTTTAATTTTATTTATGTAATTGTAAAAACAAACGAGTGGTGATCTATAAAATACGAAATACATTTTTATTTGTTCATTTTGTAGTTCAAGTTGAGTAACGGAGTATTAATATTAACTAGCAATACTTTCTCAAGGTTCTCTTCTGTAAAATTTGTTCTCTTTGAATGAAATACATCCTTGTAGATAGAAAACATCCTTTCTACATCGCAACTGGTTATAGGTGCATACTGGAAATATTCTATTATTTCGGCGTATTTAGCAGTTAGATTTTGAGGCATTGTCCCCATACACAATTGCCGCAATGTTATTAAATCTGGATTTCTATTAAAAACTGCGTCAAACTTTTGGCGAAGGCCACATCCGAAGTCACTTGGAATATTTTTCAAATTATTAATAGCCCACATCTAATGTGATTAATCCATCATTTAATTTGAGATTTTGATTTTCAAAATAAGTGATTAGTTTTGGCAAATTTCCAAAATGTTTCTGAAGAAAGTACAATTGATTTTTTAAATTTGGAATTTGTATTAGTTCCTCAGAAATACTTCGAGCATCGTCATTTAAACGTGTAACGAAATTTTGTAAACTATCGAAATTCTCTGCATAAAAGCTAGTAGCTTCCAACCATGTCCCCCATCTAGTTATTACTGGAGAGGGAGGCAGTGACAAAGATGGTAGTTTTTCCCTGTAAAGAGCTACTTTCAATGGTGCTTTTCTGAAAACTTTTTTAAAAGCGGATGCAAGTATATCAACTTCCAGAAAGGTGTCTGATATATTCAAAGATTCTGTGGAGAGCATGTGCTACACAAGTAATATGCAGCATATTAAGATATGTTACCTTTAATAGTCTGCCTGGTTTTAACATATATGCAGCACTGTCACTGACAAATAAAAGTATTTTTTCTTTGTACCTCTCGTCCGAATGAAGGATTTTTGGTGCATTTCTCGTAAATGGTTTTAGCTACTGTTTCCGCACCAACTGTATTTATAACTTTTGTTGCTATTACATATGCGTTATATAGAATAGTTGGAGTGACAACATTTACCATGCAGCGCCCTAATACATCAACAATTTCGTCAGCACTTATCTATAGGTACTGATTTGAAAGATGGCTTCTAATGCGTTCTAGAAGAATGTTTTGAAGTTGGAATTGTTAAGTTTATTTAATGGAATATTTGCCGCCATTGAAGTTTCACAGAGTTCTTCGTTAAAATTGTCCGATTCCAATGAGTCTAATTTACGAGGGAAGATCAGTAGGTACCCGTGTTTGAAGACAGGTGGCGCTGCTGAGGGAAGTTGGCATTACCGTCGTGTACTACCATCTGTCAGGCAACACCATAATAAATTTCAAACTGATTCATAGGTTAGTTTTTATTTGGCAGCCAGTTGTATCACACGTGTTTCGTGTTTCTCGATAAAATGGAAAAAGAGCAATATCGATCCGTAATTCGCTTTTTATTTTTGGATGGAAAAACATGCGAAGAAATAAAAGCAAAGTTGGATGCTGTCTATGGGGACCCTTCACCATCTATGACAACCGTAAGATATTGGTTCAACGAATTTAAACGTGGTCGTACATCTGTTTTTGATGAGGAGCGCCCAGGCCGCCCGGCAGACGTGGTTACCGAGGAAATCGTTGAAAAGGTCCACGACATGATTCTCGCTGATCGCCGAACGAAAGTGTGCGAAGTAGCAGAGGCCGTAGGCGTGTCGTACGGAACGGCAATTAATATTTTACATGATAAGTTATCGGTGAGAAAGGTGTCGGCCCGATGGGTGCCGTGATTGCTTACGGTGGACAACAAGCGGATACGGTTGTCAATGTCGAAGCAGTGTTTGGACCTCTTTAAGAGAAATTCGCAGGAGTTTTTGCGTCGAGTCGTCACCGTTGATGAAACCTGGATCCATTATTATACGCCAGAGCCCAAGCGACAGTCAAAACAATGGATTTTTCGGGGTGAATCTGCTCCGAAGAAGGCAAAGACGGTCCCATCGGCCGGAAAGGTCATGGCCACGATTTTTTGGGATTCCAACGGAATAATCCTCATGGACTTTTTGCAGAAAGGAAGAACGGTCACGGGGCAGTACTACAGTGAATTATTGGACCGATTCGATATAAAATTGAAGGAGACACGGCCCCATTTGGCTAAGAAAAAAGTGCTGTTTCACCACGATAATGCACCAGCACATTCATCCAGAATTGTCGCGGCAAAGTTGCATGCACTGCACTACGAATTGCTGCCGCACCCACCGTACTCGCCTGACTTGGCTCCCTGCGACTTCTTTCTGTTCCCCAACATGAAAACGTGGCTCGGGGGAAAAAGATTCAGCTCAAACGAGGAGGTTATCGTCGAGACAGAAGCGTATTTTGCAGAGTTTGACAAATCGTATTTTTTGGAGGGGTAAAGAAATGGCAGAAACGTTGGGAAAAGTGTATTGTACTAAAAGGTGATTACGTTGAAAAATAAAAAAAAAAATTGTGAAAAACTTGCGTCTTCTTTCTTAACACGGGTATTTATTGATCCACCCTCGTAATGCGAGTGCCTCGTGTGTTTTCGGTGTTTACTAAGAAAACGCTACAGTTAGTACACAAGAATACACGAAGCACTCGCATCATTTTACGCGCCCTCCCTAATACGTCATCACGAGCCACGCCTGGAATGGACATACAATCAGTATGACCCTTAATCCAACTCGCCATTGTTTCACGATGCTATTCTCGACATTGTTCCATATCATATCTGAAAAAGTAACTTAAACAATGTTCAAGAGCTAAATAAATGAAAATTAAAAATGTATGCATAAGTTATTGAAACTTAACGAAATTCACTGCGACACTTACCTCAAAATAATTGGGAGAAGAAGATTCGATGAAACGATATTAAACAGGATCTGTTGCAAAAATTACGTAGTATGGTAATTAACAGTTAAAACAATGAAAAAAAGAAACTAACTCACCGTTCTTGATTTGTAACAGTCCTCTTCTTTTGTTTCACACGATGCTATATTGTAACAGCCCGTGCGTCGAGGGATCCGAGGTTGCTGCTGACAAATGATAACTTTGGCGATAAAAAGAGTTACATACCGCAGTTATCAAATATTGAGAATAGATTAATTTGAATATTAAGTAATTAACTTGTTTAATTACTCTTGCTGGGCGCCAAGAGGTAGAACCCCCTCTAAGGTATAAATGACTTTAAAGATTGTCGGTTTGCTAAACTAAAGCGGAGAGAACAATAAACAGACTCTAGGTAAAGCACGTAAGTCAAGATGTGACTTACGCCTTTCTCTCTCAGAGCGTGAAAGTAAACTAAGGTGTAAATAACTGAATCCCTCTAAAATACTTAATAAATATCTCAATCAATTCCTTTTGATTGTTATGCTCTTGTGATGGATTTTATATTACAAGAATTGAAATAAAAAACAGATTGTTACAAAATATACCTATATTAATAAATAAAGCTTGCTACTTTTATAAATTATTAGTTACAAATTTAGTTAGGTTTAATCGGACATGTTTAATAAAACTAAACTACGCAGGGGGCGAGATACCGTAATGTTGGCGCCGGTTTAGACTGTTTATTCTGATCAGATTATTACAGTTCTTATAAAAAACTAACCTTTAACACGCCGCACTACTGGCTATACCCTTTGTCGCTGACTTGACGCTTCTGGGGTGACGCACTAACTACTTCACTATTTTAGCACTTTTTCCCCACGTTTCAGGGTGCCTGATATCCAGACGAGAGCCCTGATGGCTTTTAGCGTGGGATTTCACTTTTATATGAAAGACTATGCTTGTAGGCAAGTGAGGCTCCTTGCTATACAATATGTACTTATTTTTTGCGTCAAGGAGTACCACGTCGGACTCGCACTACTGATTCGAGTCCAGTGAGTCGCTTTCGGACTCTTGGATCCGTCCTAACTTTTGTTTTCTATCGGTGAATTCCCCAGTTGCCTTCTAAAGTTCTCGACCGCACGGGTTTTATAGATGATGTAATATAGTGGTTCTTTTGATTCATCTATGTAGCACTAGGTTCTTTTATAGAGTTTTTTGATATGGCTAACTATACATACTTATTCTAACAAAATAATGATGTATCATTAAAAGGAACTGATTGAAATAACTACGTAATATAACTGTGAAATGTTTTGCAATATTATTTTATATGGCGGGAAACGTATTAGAATTTATACAGTGTGTCTGTTTTGGTTTAAATAAATTAACTTTTAATATTTTCTTTCAATTTGATATAAATGCTTTGAGATAAGATAGCTGTAATTTGTCCCATTACAGATTTATCTTACGAAATATAAAATAATAATAAAATAAATTGTAAAAACTCCTCACGCTTCTATCTACGCCCATATAGAAAGAAATTTAACTGTAATATTGAATTAATAGCGTCACAATTCAACGACAAAAAACAGATGTGCAGTTAACCGAATGAATTGTTAGTGAATAAACAGTAGGATAGTTGAATGTATGGTTAATGGTCAGACAAAAGAAGTAGTTGTCAATCGTTGTAGCGCGTACAAAATTGGTTACGAAATAAGGGGATAGAGTATGAGGAGGATATGGTTAGAGCTTACAGGTTGAATGATAAAAAACACACACAATGTTGTATTAGATTTACACTTTATTTAATAATATTTAATAATATATAACAGCTGTTTCACCGTACAACGGTTTCTTCAGATATAACAAGCGGTACTGTAAGAGCCTCCGCACACGGGTCGATTGGTATTCGAAGTGGACGCGTCTCGAAGTCGAAGCGTTACACGCGTCACGCGCGAACTGCACGATGCAAATTCTGTCCATCCGCACACGGCTCGATTTTTCTCGTCTGCTTTCTTCATCTATACACAAACTATATTACCCGCCCTCTTTAGTATTATTTACGTTAAAAAGTTTTATTAGGCGTAGTCATTTTTGTAACCATTCTACCGTAACTTTGTGCTGTAAGCTTGTTCACAGAATATTTATATTTGTATAGTGATTGATTTTATCTTTATAATAAAAGTTTTTAAATTCCTCCTGTGATTTTAATATTTGTCTCAACTCCGTTTTAATGAGTGATTCAAGTGACGAGGAAGATGCTGTTATGTTTTATTATTACCGTCGGATAAAAAGAAGAAACGGAGAGTTTGGATGCCATAAGAGTGCCATGAAGCAAGAAAATAGCAACTGAAGTAAACTGTTGTGAATTGATGTTTGAACTGACAAATTATTTTTTTGTTTACTGGCACTCTTATTATTGCAATAACAAACTATTATCTACTGATAGCATAAAAATGTAGAAGAATTTAAAAATGAAAATTTTTCGGCGAAATTTGGTATTAGGGGTTCTTGAGTGATTTGTAAAAACTTTTCCTAATACTTTTTTGCTCTATCTTAATCGCTAGCATGACTTTACTTGAAACAGTACTTTTTATTTTAATTATAGTTGGCTAGATATTGGCTTTATAAAAACTCAAATCACACAAAAAGGTGCATTGTTATGGCTTACACAACTGATAAAAATTTTATATTGATCGCTTTCAAAATAAAAAAGTTATTTAGGTGTCCCCATGAAAAGTGAAACACACTGTATGTAGATCATATGTGGGCAAAGTGACCAAACGGAAGATAAAACTTACAAAAACAAACGAACTTACCTCCATGCTGCTACTGTATACTTCAATAAACTACCTACACTATTTCGTTTACTATGTTTATTGGTGCACTTTATAACTAGAACTGTCGTGTAGTGCCTCACGGCTAAACCAAAACTGTGTGTTTATTTTTTGACTGTATGTATTAGCGCTATCTGAATTTCTCTAGTTTTTACATGCTAATGTAAACAAATTCCCAGTTTATGCAATCGCTTTCAGACGGATTCCCAAGACCCTTTTCCGACGACAGCAAAAAAAGGTCATGATTTGGAGATAACAAAACCTACGCACTTAGCGGAGGTAACGAAATATATATAGATATGAGAAGACGATGTACACTACAAATGTGTATACTTATGAGTTTTGAGGAAAATAAAAGTACAATATTATACATAGATTATGAAATTATGATGTAAAAAAATCAAAAAAAAAATCCAAATCCACCGTACGATATGCTCGCCACGCTCGAAATTTCCCGTTCGCTGCAGGTCGCACGGTTCGAGCGACGATCGAGACGCAATCGCACCGATTACGAATTGACCACACTTCGATCCGTTGGTGGATCCTCATTCACTTACGTACGAAGTTGAAAGGTGGGAGAATCGCTTCGAGTACGAGACGCGTCCACTTCGAATACCAATCGATCCGTGTGCGGAGGCTCTTAGTATGAGAAAATCTGAATCCTTGTCAATAACACTTTCAAATTTTCGTATTACACACTCATTTTTTTCGCCTTCCGCCGCACATAGGTGTGAGTGAACATCATCCACAATTTAACCAGAATCCACAAACGACATCGAATCATTTTGTAATTTTTCAATTCCCTCCGCTAGTCGATAGTAGTTCTTGCGAATAGTTTCTAAATCACTTTTTACCTGTCTATCTTGAAACATTTTCTGGCTTTTCTTGATAGCTTCGGCGTGTCAGGGATCGAATTGTAAAACTACCTTCTTTACACCACAAAATGTTCGCAGTAGTAAAACGCAGCCTCTAACCATGTTCCCCAACGCGTAGAAATCGGCTGGTGGTTCAGGCACATTGGGAGACAGTACGTCAAATTTTTTTCTACGTTTAGGGGACACTGCCTTCGTATGAGCTATTAAAGCATTTACTCGTGGATAACATTTAGGTATCAATTGCACCACAAGGTTTAAAGCATGGATTTTACATGTTACACGTAACAGATTGCCACACTCTTCTTGGAAATCGGTGGTGGTTCAGGCACATTGGGAGACAGTACGTCAAATTTTTTTCTACGTTTAGGGGACACTGCCTTCGTATGAGGTATTAAAGCATTTACTCGTGGATAACATTTAGGTATCAATTGCACCACAAGGTTTAAAGCATGGATTTTACATGTTACACGTAACAGATTGCCACACTCTTCTTTAAGAGATCGGCCTAAGGAAAGCATGTGAGCGGCATCGTCCCTCACAAACATTAAAAGTTGATTTGTTGAAGCTTGAAATTTGTTCAATGCGCTCAACACCACTTAAAATTTCATCGCTAGTACATTTTGCAACTCTTTTGGAAGCAAGTAAGATAGAATTGACGGTTCAAATTCTTCCATTGTTCGTACCGTCGCATTCACCACAGAATTTTTTTTCCCGATTGGTTGTTTCGTCCACACATAATCACAAGTTTTTATCTTTCAATTCTTCTTTAATTTTTCTTTCAACATAGTCACGAGCAGATGGCATAACGTTTCTTATCAATGTCCGACTTGGTAATGTATAATCCGAATACTTGCTTCAAAAGGAGACAAATGCTTTTTGGTCTAGCAAAGTGAACGGTAGATTACATATAATAGAACAAACACGTATATCAAATGTTAATTGTTCGCTGTATCGTTTGCCACGGATTGCAGAACAGTGTTTTATACTTTTTAGGTGCCGTTCACACTTCCACCTGCTGGTCAATTAGTTGTCACACCTTACACATTTAATTCTATCGCCTTCGTATTCTAAATCCTCGCTATTACGTTTTTTAGTTACTTCTAAATACACCGTTTCTGAAACGTACCTAAATGCGACATTTTCTAAGTATGTACGTACTGACATGCACTCACAACGACCAGTGGAATAATATTGAACAGTGTGCTTTGATACGGACGCTTGAGTTTCCTCTACGTTTCTCTCGGCACTGCACTGAATATTGCGCCTCTTTGTCGAGTCTACTAATAATTTATTCAACATTTTACAATAATTACTAGAGAACGGACGCAATTTCCATAAAACGCAATCGACAATTGGAATTGTGTATAACGTCGCTCAGTACATTCCGGCGTAATTCAATAAAGTATTTGTTTGACTTACTCGGACACCTGGTCTCGCAGCGATAACAATGGACAAGCCAGCTATTGTATTCGGAGAATATAGTGATTTTTAAAGTGTTTTCATGAGCGTAGATAGAAGCGGGGTTTTTATAATGTATTTTATTTATTAGTTTATATTTCGTAAGATAAATAAAGTGCTGTGAGTAAGTTTCTTGTTTTCATAGTTTTAACTGTTAATTACATCGTAATTTTTGTGATAGATCCTGTTTAATATCGTTTGATTGAATCTATTTCTACCAATTATTTCGACGTGAGAGTGTGCATTGAATTTCGTTCAGTTTCAATAACTTACGCACGCATTTTTAGTTTTCATTTATTTAGATCTAGAGCATTGTTTAAGTTACTTTTTCAGACATGATATGGAAGAATGTCGAGAACGACATTGTAAAACAATGGCGAGTTGGATTGACGGTCATACTGATTGTATGTCCATTGTCAGTGATTCCGAAATTTATAACAAAATCTGTAAAATATCGTCAAAAATTCGTCACTTAGGATCGCAAACACATCTGAACTCAGTAAAACTTTTATGGCGGCTAATATTCCATTAAATAAACTTAGCAATCCCACTTTAAAAATATTTCTGAAAAAATATACTGGTCGAAATGTTCCTGATGAATCAACTTTACGCAAATATTATGTTTCTAGGTGCTATACGAGAACAGTAGAACGCATTAGAAGCCATCTTTTAAATCAATACATATGGATGGGCGCCGACGAAACGGTGGATATGTTAGGACGCTGTGTGGTAAATGTTGTAGCTGGTGTACTACATCCAACTATTCCCTATAACTCATATATAATAGCAACAAGTGTTATAAATAGAGTTGATGCGGAAACAGCTGCTGAAACCATTAAGGAGAATATGCAAAAAATGCTTCATTCGGACGCCACGTACAAAGAAAAAATACTTTTATTTGTCAGTGATAGTGCTGCGTATATGTTAAAAACTATAACATATAATAACATATAAACTATAAAATATATCCTAATATGCTGCATATTACTTGTGTAGCACATGCTCTCCACAGAATCTGAATCAGAAAAGCACCATTGAGAGTAGCTCTTTTCAGGGAAAAATTTCCATCTCTGTCACTGCCTCCCACTCCAGTAATAACTAGATGGGGAACATGGCTGGAAGCTACTAGTTATTATGCTGAGAATTTCGGTAGTCTAACACATTTCGTAACACTGCTAAAGGAGGATGCTAGAAGTATTGGTGAGTGCAAGGAGCTCACACAAATCCCAAAATTTAAAAATCAGTTGTACTCTCTTCACGAACACTTTGGAAAATTGCCAAAACTAATGACTTATTTTGAAAATCGAAATCTCAAATTAAATGACGGATTAACCGCATTAGATGTGGCTGTTAATAATTTGAAAAGTATTCCAAGTGACTTCGGATGTGGCCTTCGGCAAAAGTTTGAAGCAATTCTTAATAGAAATCCAGATTTAATTACATTGCAGCAATTATGTATGGAGACAATTCCACAAAATCTAACGGCTAAATATGAAGAAATAAAAGAATAATTCCAGTATGCACCTATAACCAGTTGCGATGTAGAAAGGACGTTTTCTATTTATAAGGATGTACTTAATTCAAAGAGAACAAAATTGACAGAAGAAAACCTTGAGAAACTATTGCTAGTCAATATTAATACTCCTTTACTCAACTTGAACGACAAAATGAAGAAATAAAAATTTTCCAATTATAGAAATAAAATAAAAAACTTTAAAAATACAACTTTTCAACAAATACATATTGCTGTGAATTGTGTTTTTAATTGCTTATTGACTTTCAATTCACACTACAACTTATTTTCCCTGCTATCTTCAGTCGGGTCGCCTTCCTTGAGCTTCTTAATCTTCAGGGCTTATTCTCTGGAATATGTGGTATGGAGAAAAATAATAGGTGTTAATTCAAGAAATAAAACTAACATTAACGCCACATACATATAATATTAAAAAAAAAAAAAAAAATTCTACTTTATCAAGTATAAAGCAGGATTGTGACTTTATTACGCCGCAACTTAGAGAAAAACTCATGTAGATAATGACTTGTACATGAGATAAAAAAACTCTTAAATGAATCCCGAACAAAGGTTTAAATATAAATATAAACAAAATTTATCAGCTGTCAGTAATTACATTACCCCCTCAAATCAAACGTCAAAATAGAACTTTCTCTATTTTTCGCACGCATCCAAAATTGATCATGCGCAAAATTTCAAGCATGTAACAAATAAGTTTTCCTGCTTCCTAACATACTACGATAACTTATATGAACAAAAACTATACTAAAAAAAAAACAGTCTAATAAATTTTGTTAATATTTTCAATGATTACAAAATATTACAAACTAAAATTATAAATTTAAGAAGCTTCTGATTTCAATAGAATTATCGCTACAAATATAAATATAATATTATTTCATACATTCATTTTTTGTATACGTCACGTCACAAAAACTATTATAAGAGAGACTCCAGATAGGTCATTTAATTCAAATTACAAGTTTTAAAATACTCGTAATAACACGTAAATAAATTTTAATTCCATCAAAACACTATCAAAAACACAAACCGTAATTATCCAAAATTTTAAACTTGAATAAAATTAAGTTTTATCCAATCTCAAATACACAACCTATCTGCATAAAAACTACCCAGTCTCTAAAGCATTATGAAGCCGGAAACAGCAAGCTACCCCTACCTAACACAAAATAAAATCAAAATAGCGACAAGATATATATATCTATATATTATTACAACTTCCAGCTTGGCGCGAACTACGAACATCACATAGGCCCGTACATCCTACAGTTGTGGACAAAAATACACATTATCATAAATTGTTATATAAAATTTTTATAGTTATTTCTCTGGAATAAAAATATACATAAATACAATAATTTTCATATCTTCTATAGTTTCTTCCTTTAGAAAAATTCACGACAATATGTATTTCGTAATTTTATAGATCACCACCCGTTTGTTTTCCAATTATATAAATAAAATTAAAAACTTTATAAATACAACTTTTCAACAAATAAATATGTATTTCGTAATTTTATAGATCACCAATCGTTCGTTTTCCAATTATATAAATAAAATTAAATATTTTAGAAATACAGCCTTTCGCCAGTACTGCACTGGGTGGTAAGCGTGTCCGTTCTCTAATAATTACATGTGTTAATATTTATTTAACTAATGTTACATGTACACTGTGAAAATAAAATCTTTTACCTAATTTTGTTTATTATTCAAACGAAATAGACAATAAATTTAGAAAACAAATAAATACATCTACTGTACAACTATCTGTCTGCTTTTTCGGTGGTATTCTACCATTTCTAATGAAATTAATTTAAACTAAGCACCGATAATTGAGGACGCTATGTGCAACTTACAGCAAGGATAATTTTACAATAAAAAATAAAACGTAAATAGTTTCAAAATCATGACAAAATTCTAAATAAACAACGTATCTGACAAATGTCGTTATGTCGCTAAATCGCTGAAATTTCACTCGTTTGTAACAGACTTTTCTTTAATTTTAGCAGCTAGTTTTTGTGATAACGAGCTGATCACGTTTTTTTTTTGTGCACCTTTTCTGTTGGGTTGGGGTTTTATATAACATGAGAGCAAAATGAATTGAGGTAGTAGGAGGCTGCGGTTCCCTGATCGTATTTCGTGAATTATAAAGTAAATAAATCTTACTGACAGCACTTAAATGTCTCCTTGATACAATAGTTATTTACGAACCAAGTGCGTGAAATCATATTTCGCGAATGAGTGACCAGTTTAAAGCGCGAGCCGTAGGCGAGCGCTTTATGGACACGAATTCGCGAAATGTTTCACGCACGAAGTTTGTACAATATTTTTTGTACGAGAACTATAAACAATAATAATATTTATATAAAAATTTATATATATATATATATAAGTATTTTTAACAATTTTACTGGTATCTGTCAGGATGGCCGAACGGTCTAAGACGCCAGACTCAAGGTTTACCTTGCTCGTTATACGGGTTCTCGAGCGTTCTTGTCCTCTCTGAGGGCGTGGGTTCGAATCCCACTTCGGACAATTTTTTTTTTGTTTTCTATAAATTTAAAAAATAATATTTGTTGCTGTTCTGACATTGAATTACATACCTTCCAAATATAACAATTTCTATTTCATTTCCTTTTATTTTCATAGAAAAACAACGAACTGGGTAGCTTATTATTAAGGTTAGGGATTTATGATTTTAAAATGTCACTAAATTAATCAAGTTCCAGGAAGTACCAACTTTACTTTTACGCACTCGTGTTTAAAGTGACTTTTTACGCACGCAAATCGAATCGTGAAATGACAGGTTTTGATAAGCGAGTACAAAAATTTAATTTACAACTTAAAATATTTATAAAATGTCATACAAATGTCATGTTTTATATTTTATTGAAAAGTTTACAATAATTGTTGAAACTGTTGTCCCTCGGCATTCAAACATAAATTTACGCGCCGCTTCATGTTTTCAAAAACCTTTTGTAAAATAAATCCGTCTACTAACTCGCACTGTCGCACGATATTGTTCCGTAAATCGTCTATTGTATGCACTGGATTCTTAAAAATAGAGTTTTTTAAGTATGGAAATAAAAAGTAATCCAGAGGAGTTAAGTCACACGATCTTGGCGGGAAACGGTCAACACTAATCATTCTTTCATCAAAAAATTCACGTAAATAATTTATTGTTTCACGGGCAGTGTGTGGTCGTGCGGAATCTTGCTGAAAAAAAACCTAACTGTAACTCGTCATCATGCAGTTGATTTATGAATGTTTCCAGTATATTATTGCGATATCTTTCACCATTTATAGTTCCTTCGAAAAAGATCGGACCAATAAGCCTTCTACGTGACATGGCACACCAAACCCCTATTTTTACAGGATGCAACGTTGTTTCCCTATAATAATGCGGATTGTCTGTTGCCCACATACGCATATTCTGAGCGTTTATGTAGCCGCTCAGGTGAAACCACGCTTCGTCGGTGAAAAACGTTTTATCCAAAACATCGTCGTCGTTAAGATTTGCATTAAAGAAACGACAATAGGCAACTCTTCGAACGTAATCTGGCGGCAATAGTTCTTGATACAATTGAACCTTGTAAGGATGCATACCAATATCGCGTTTAAGAATACTGCGGCAGGTTCCATAACTTATATCCAACTGTTGTGCCAGTCTTCTGACAGATGTTGTAGGTTGTTCTCTAATTGCATTTCTTGCATTATTAACAACATTTTGGGTCCTAACTCGAGAAGATCTTCCCCCTTTCCATTGTCTTTTTACAGACCCAGTTGTTCGAAAGTTATTTATAATTCTCAATAGGTCACGAGAAAAGTTCTTATTTACTAAAACAACTTCAGGAAAACGTTGTTGGAATTCTTCCTTGCACATTTCTATTGAATAATACCATTCGCCGTTTGGCAAACGTCGACAGTTACGAAAGTAACATTCTAAAATGAACACCATTTGTTCTTGAGTAAACATTCTGAATGTGATTATACTGTTTTTTTTTTTTTTTAATTGTATTGAAAGAATTAATAATTCACACTGACAGTCTGTCATTAAATGTTTGACAGAAAAATATTGTGAATAAATTCACGAAATACGATCTACGAACCGCAGCCTCCTACTACCTCAATTCATTTTGCTCTCATGTTAGAAAAATCTTGATAAATAATCGTTTTATTTGTAGGCGGATGTAGAAGCTGTAAGTTGTTACTGCAGTGCCTCCCATACAGACAACATATCAACCGATGAACATGATAGTTTAAAGGAATCCCACGTTAGTACCAGCAAATCGGTGTTGCTGAAAAGCCTTCAGTCTAGCGACAGCGGTGCAGATTTAACGGAATATTTTAAAAACGATTATGAATCTGCCTGGCACAAATATTGGTCCGTAAACGGCGAACACATTATTTGGAATTCATGGATATCAAAATACAGCGACTATATCAATCCGGACTTCCTGCCTGTTTGCGCGAACAATGACGCGAACGTTCCCGATAATCAAAAAATAGATAGCAAATTCGAAAACACTAACAATTCTAAACTTCACGAACATTCCAAAAATAAGTTTTCTTATGATAAGAGCGACATAGACAAGTACGGACTCGAGCTGAATTCAAAATCCGAGCATGAATTTAATTGCCGGTTGAACAGAATCGACGAAAACACCGCGCTTAAAGGTAACAGACCGCAAGAAAGTTACCATCATCATCACAGTAGCCTTGTTAGAGCCTTATCTGGTAGTGATTCTTACGATAAGTTACACACTGAAATATCTGACGGCTGGAACCCGCTATCACCGGTTAGTGTTGACTGCGAAACTGAAGCTGAAAGACTTTTGAGTTCGCAATGTGGATCCCACGCTAGCAGCTCCGTTCGAACGGTGGACTCTATGACAAATGTTACGCGCATGACTATCTCTTCCTTCGAGTTAAGTGACAGTTCAAAAATAACAGATAGTATTTCTTCCGTTAGTTCCGTGCAAAGTTCTTTGAGTTCGACCAGTTCAGACGATATAGACGATTCAACAAACGATTATCAACAACAATGGAATATCCTTTGGAAAAGGCATTATGAGGAAGAATACTTGGCCGAGTACCAAAAGTTTTTATCTGGTGTAGGAGAGCATAGTTTTAGTGAAAAAAAGACTTGTAGGGAAACACCCGTATTTACTGAAAAGAAACTAAATTCGCTTGAAAGTGAGAAAAGCAATTCTGCCACTCCCGATATTAAAGGTGTTAATGTTATGTTGAACAGTTTGGCGCTAGATATCGATGAGTCGGAAATGGAGGACAATTCGTCGATTAACGCTGTACATAGTGTTGTGAGCAATGCTTCTTTCGAAATTAGTGATATTGATACGATTAGGATTCCAGAGCAATATGATGATATGAAAGCAATGGGATTACCCACTACTTTTGGCAAAAAAATTAACAAAAGTAATAAAATTAAAATAATAAGGTAAGTCCGGTAAATAGCATTTCTCTGTAACTTGCATTTTGCTTCCTTGTGAAGTAACCAATCCAACCCAATTCTGCCACATTTGTTAGTATCCATCTTTTCTTTAATAACTCTTATATCCATCTAGTCGATTGACCTCCGCCATACTTAAAAATTTCTGTTATTATTTCATCTTTCCCAAGGCTTTTGTTGTTCTTAAAACTCGGCACTTTTTTTCTGTCTTCTACCGTTGGTGGTTCATCTTCCGGTAAGTGCGATAAATAGCATTTCTCTGCAATTTGCCCAATTCATTTAGAAGTAACCCATCCAACCTAATTCTGCCGCATTTGTTTTGTATCTATCTTTTCTTTAAAAACTCTTATATCTCATCTAGTCGATTGATCTTCGCCATACTTAAAAATCTCTGTTGTTATTTCATCTTTCCCAAGGCTTTTGTGGTTCTTAAAACTAGGCCCTTTTTTTCTGTCTTCTGCCGTTGGTGGTTCATCTTCAGGTAAGTGCGATAAATAGCATTTCTCTGCAATTTGCGCAATCAATTTTGCTTCCTTGTGAAGTAACCAATACAAACCAATGCTGTCGCATTTGTTTTGTATCCATATTTTCTTTAATAACTCTTATATCCATCTAGTCAATTGATCTCCGGTCATACTTGAAAATCTCTGTTGTTATTTCATCTTTCCCAAGGCTTTTGTTGTTCTTAAAACTCGGCACTTTTTTCTGTCTTCTACCGTTGGTGGTTCATCTTCAGGTAAGTGCGATAAATAGCATTTCTCTGCAATTAGCGCAATCCATTTTGCTTCCTTTTGAAGTAACCCATCCAACCTAATTCTGCCGCATTTGTTTTGTATCTATCTTTTCTTTAATAACTCTTATATCTCATCTAGTCGATTGATCTTCGCCATACTTAAAAATCTCTGTTGTTATTTCATATTTCCCAAGGCTTTTGTTGTTCTTAAAACTAGGCACTTTTTTTCTGTCTTCTACCGTTGGTGGTTCATCTTCAGGTAAGTGCGATAAATAGCATTTCTCTGCAATTTGCGCAATCAATTTTGCATCCTTGTGAAGTAACCAATCCAAACCAATGCTGTCGCATTTGTTTTGTATTCATATTTTCTTTAATAACTCTTATATCCATTTAGTCAATTGATCTCCGGTCATACTTGAAAATCTCTGTTGTTATTTCATCTTTCCCAAGGCTTTTGTTGTTCTTAAAACTAGGCACTTTTTTTCTGTCTTCTGCCGTTGGTGGTTCATCTTCAGGTAAGTGCGATAAATAGCATTTCTCTGCAATTTGCGCAATCCATTTTGCTTCCTTGTGAAGTAACCAATCCAACCTAATTCTGCCGCATTCGTTTTGTATCTATCTTTTCTTTAATAACTCTTATATCTCATCTAGTAGATTGATCTTCGCCATACTTAAAAATCTCTGTTGTTATTTCATCTTTCCCAAGGCTTTTGTTCTTAAAACTAGGCACTTTTTTTCTGTCTTCTGCCGTTGGTGGTTCATCTTCAGGAAAGTGCGATAAATAGCATTTCTCTGCAATTTGCGCAATCCATTTTGCTTCCTTGTGAAGTAACCAATCCAACCTAATTCTGCCGCATTCGTTTTGTATCTATCTTTTTCTTTAATAACTCTTATATCTCATCTAGTAGATTGATCTTCGCCATACTTAAAAATCTCTGTTGTTATTTCATATTTCCCAAGGCTTTTGTTGTTCTTAAAACTCGGCACTTTTTTCTGTCTTCTACCGTTGGTGGTTCATCTTCAGGTAAGTGCGATAAATAGCATTTCTCTGCAATTAGCGCAATCCATTTTGCTTCCTTTTGAAGTAACCCATCCAACCTAATTCTGCCGCATTTGTTTTGTATCTATCTTTTCTTTAATAACTCTTATATCTCATCTAGTCGATTGATCTTCGCCATACTTAAAAATCTCTGTTGTTATTTCATCTTTCCCAAGGCTTTTGTTGTTCTTAAAACTAGGCACTTTTTTTCTGTCTTCTGCCGTTGGTGGTTCATCTTCAGGTAAGTGCGATAAATAGCATTTCTCTGCAATTTGCGCAATCCATTTTGCTTCCTTGTGAAGTAACCAATCCAACCTAATTCTGCCGCATTTGTTTTGTATCTATGTTTTCTTTAATAACTCTTATATCTCATCTAGTCGATTGATCTTCGCCATACTTAAAAATCTCTGTTGTTATTTCATCTTTCTCAAGGCTTTTGTTGTTCTTAAAACTAGGCACTTTTTTTCTGTCTCTCCCGTTGGTGGTTCATCTTCAGGTAAATGCGATAAATAGCATTTCCGAACCACAGTTCTTAATAGCTCAAGTGGCAGAGCGATGGTCCGGCAAACCATGGACGTGGTGGGTTCGAATTCTGCTTAAGGGCGAATTTTTTCTATTAAAAAGTTCGAATAATTGGCGTCGCAAAATGTTGAAAGCAATATTTACATTGGGTTTTATAGTTTCTATAAATGTGGTCATTACTTGGTAATTTGGCACCTTTTATATCACTCACCTTGTATAACTGAGCTAAATGTATAATCTTTTGTAATATATTTGTTAAACATGAACACATTTGAACGTAAAAACTCAAATAAGTTTTTACTTAGCCACAGTCTCCGATGAAAGGCTTTTTGCATTTATGTGTTTATTTTGTAAAGCATGTTGTCTAATTTTGTTTTTTAAATGCCCAATCTAGATATTTTTATACTTGTTCTTTGCTGCGGAAATGTTTTAACAAAATACAAAATCTAGCATACACATACAAACACAACAAAGAAGTTGTACTTCTCAAAACTAATAAACAATTCCCAATAATTGTAGATTGTCACTTGCTAAATATATAAATTTCTCAACATAACCTAAATTTATTCCTCTTTTTGTCAAGAAAAAGTTGCTAACATGTATATATTGATCACAGTGATTATTCACAATGAATTCTTAATCACCGTTTTGTTTAGCGCGCCAATCACAGTGATTACGATTACAGTTTTATATTATATTATATTGATTCGTGTTTCACCATTCACCGTTTAGGATCGTAGGCTTCCGTAAATTAATATTTTATAGTTTACAATCGCTAACTTCCGTATACAAAGGCAAATAATACTGGCTAAATTTATTAATCGATTTAATATTAATAATGATCTCTAATCTCTATCGTAAACGTGATAATATAATAATATACCGAAAATCTTAAATTATCATTGCCATCATTTCTAATTTAATAATCATTTAAAAAATCAATAAAAATAGCACTCTATACATCAATGCTTTTCTATTTTTTATAAGGTAGTTTAAATATATAAAAAAATGTGTAAGTAATTATATAAAATTAAATTTGTATGAAAATAATAAAAACGAAATTAAAAAATATTCCTGGTATTACAAAATTATCTATTTAAATAATTCCTATTCTTTCAATATCACATAAATAAAATCACAGTTAAGATAATCTCTAGTAACAGGTATATTTATATTATTTATACAAAAAAATTAGTTTCGGGGAATACCTGGTGTTCTTATGTAGTTTGTGCTTGCTAGATGTTTGTTATTCTAATAAAGTTTGATATTAATTAACTTTTAAAGCCACTTTTCATAAAAGGCTTCTTGTTCTACAGTTGAGGATCCTTTCTGGCTAAGGTAAAGCATACAACCGCCACTGATTTTCGCAAAAATAATTATTGGGGAGTAAAATAATTAAGGGGGACCTTTAGGGAAACAATTTATTTCAATAAAGTTTACAAAGTTTTAGGAGGAAAGGGACCGTTAAGCTACAAAAAAATGAATAGGCTCAAATGTCCTTTTTACAGTGGAATTTTCCATAGCGTTTATTTAATCAAAGTTAATATACAGAAAATATAAACGCCAATGGCTTTAGTATAAATCAAGGATACTATATAATGCCAAGAAAACTTTATATGTGTGTATTTGGATGTAAACAACGTTCGAAGTTAGTTCTCATTTTGAACGTATTTGATTTTTTGATAGCTTAGCGGTGCCTTTGCCCTTAAAACTTTGTAAACTTCATTAAGATATATCACTTTCCTAAAGGTACTTTAAACGCCCCCCCTTAATTATTTTTGAGAAAATCGGTGGCAAATGTATTCATTACCTTTGCCAAAAGTTGCTACGACTATTTAAAAATCCTGCCTTACAATATAGTTTCTTATGTTCACAGTTCCGAATCCTTTACTGATTTGGAGGAAACAAAAGATCATATCAAGTCTGCATTTAAATTAATGGGATTAGAATATTTAGAAAATAAGAGAGTATTTAAAGGACACGTTGACTATAAGATGAAACATATTCGTTTACAAAATCGCCATTTGAAGTTGCATCAATACAAAAATGAAGAAACCACAGTTCCTAAACACATAAGATTTGACGATGATGGAAATGCAATTTTAGAAACTCAAGACGTTACAGAGGTAAGTCTTTGTTAACGTTTACGCTTACAATATCTATTAAATGTTATAATCATCTTAGAATTCGTCGCCTGTATCGGATAGTTCCGATTATAAACAGAGCACCAGTTCCAATACCGAAGACAATTTAGATGATGCTAATTTTGATAATCTCTCGCAAGATGAGACTGATATATATACCGAGAATATTACAGTGAGGAAAAGAAAGCGTAAAAGGAAAATAAACCTTCCGTCTGAAATTAAAGAAAATCCCAAATTAAGGAGATACTGGAATAGAAGGTTCTCCTTATTTAATAGGTTCGATCAAGGAATAAAACTTGATGAAGGTAATTAAATAGTTTTGTAACTGGAGCTAAAATAATTGTTTCTAAAAATCACAAGTGCTTTTGTTTGTACAGTATATATTGAATACAACAGAACTGAGGGGTAATACATTTTTATAATTTTCTTTTCTATGATAAAGCTGTTCATCGAGCATTGAGAAACAAAGTGATTTGTTACTGTTAAAGAGCAATGAATATTATCAATTATTCGTAGGAATTTTCTTGTTTCTGTCTGTCATAGATTAATAGTTTTGTTGTTTAATCATCCACATTTTAACATTCCGATAGCAGGTATATCGTATATTCAAAAAAAACCTGTGTCTAGTGAACCATGATTTCTAGGTAACATCAAAAAGCATGTCCTAACTTTATTAATATGAATTTTTGAAATGACAGACGGCTTTAGAAAATTGCTAGGTTATAATCTTCCTGTTATGAATAAATAAAATTCCATGTTATCGTTTATGACATTAATGACTAATATTTGACAATTCAGATCGGTGCGGTTTAGTTATGACAAAACTCAAAATTTCATGGCCAACTCTGAGGCTTTTTTTTTTGAACACACGATCGATATCAGTTGTAACAAACTGTCTTTTTTAAAGATATGAACTTTAAAACTGTAACTTCTGATACAATTCATTATAAAATTGTACAAATGCAATCTTCACGAAATCGATTTCCCAGATCACATTGATGTATAAGGGCTTCAAATCTGTAAAATAATAATAGTAAAAGACAAAACAAAGAAACCAGTATCGAAATGAAGTAAATTTATTGTTCTACCAAAGGTACATAACTATTTTTCCACATAATTACCATTTAATGCAAACATTTTTCCAAACACTGAATCCATTTGATGCAAATCAATTGCTTTTTGGCGAAGTAGTGTAAATGATATCATTTCGTTTACATTTCTTCGCGAAAAAGCAATTGATTTGCAACAAATTTGCCAACTACAGGCAAAACAATATTAATATCTGTTTCTTAATGTGATTTAACCTTCCGTTGCTGGCGCGAGATCCTAGAGACACCGTTACTGGCGGCGGACTATGACTCCGCATGCCATTTTCTTGGGTTCAACCGCAAAAAATGGTCTGTTTAGTATTTATATTGTTAAAACAAACACTAAACTAATTGAACGCTATTTATTATTTCATATATAGAATACATATTTTGAGTATTATAGTAATAAACATTGTAGTTACGAATACGACCTCGAAACGAATAATAAGAGCAAAACATTAATTGAACGATGGGAGTGACTTACAGTACAAATGCAAGTTAGATGTTCCAGGCGCATAAATTTTCCACACATTCGACAGGAAAATCGAGTTGGTCGGTTCTTTCTTCTGTCACAATAATGACAACGTCCTCGTGTATTCTCAGCATTTGCAACAGGTTGAGGATCTTGTAATCCAAGTATTTCCTTCAATCTGGCTGATATAGTTCTGGGGATATTGGTTTGGGCTACGCGAACACGAAGATAATTATCAGCTAATTCGGAAACTAGAATGTGCAAAAATTTTCGTCGAGGGATTCTATGGTCAGTGTTTTGCAGATGAAACAGTACCATAGAATTCACTCCAGCTATATTCAGTAACGCATAAAATATAACCATTGGCCATCTTTGAGTCCCTCTGGCACAATCATATGCCGCGCACATTTTATCTAATGTGTCTACACCACCCTTCGACTCGTTGTAATCAATGATCATTTCAGGTTTACCTGTTGGTTCGTGGATCTTATCGTGGTGATGCAGACTTGATACCAGTATTACGTTTTTTTTTCTGTTTCGGGATATATGACACCAATGTTATATTTTTATCATATGCAAACATACTTGTACCTATCGGTCTTTTTTGTGGATTTGAAATTTCTGCAGGTAGTTCGCGTTTGTTTTTGCGAATAGTTCCCAGAAAAGTAAGCGTGTAATCCGTATATAGCGTACGTACTAATGGGATACTGGTAAACCAATTATCACACGTCACGTTCCGTTTTGAATGTCTGATTGGTTCAACCAGTCTTTGAACAAGTGCTAAAGGGGAATTATCCAAACGCCAAGGTCCATCTGGCTGTGTGCCAACATAGACTTCCAAATTGCTCGCGTAAAATGTCTTTGAATCCACCATAGCATAAACCTTTAGGCCATACCTATTGGGCTTGCTTGGGATGTACTGGCGAAAGCCGCATCTCCCACGGAACGCCACTAACATTTCATCAATTGTTACATTTTGAAAAGGAGTGTATGCAGATCTACACTTTTCGACAAATGGGTCAAATATTTCCCTGATGGGGGCTAATTTGTCTGTCTTTTGCCTCTCCACGCGTGTATCCATATCATCAAATCGTAAATGTTGCAGTAAAAAAGTAAAGCGAAATTTAGACATTGTGAGGCGGAATTGCTCAACACCAGTCCCACTGTTACTCCACAACTCTTCCACATTTAGACGACTGGACTTCAGTACTCCAGCTAAATAAAGCAAGCTAATCAGGGCCTGAATCTCAGCTTTATCAGTTTCTTTTGCATTTCTTTCACGACTGTATTTTTCTTTATTCTTGTCTATATGTTTGTATATTCCACGATTTTTCCTAACATGTCATCATCAAAAAAATATTTCCATATTTCATAAGCACCTTTCAAATGTTTTACAGCTACCTTAGGACCCGGCAATCGCGTAATCAGGTTCTCCGAACGTGGTCTACTTGAAGGAGGAACATGTTTGGACCATATTGATCCATATTTTCCAACAAAATGTGGTCCCCATGAAATCGGTTCTTCCTGTTCACCACCAGAAACTTCCTGTTCCGTGTCTGAATCTTCCTCCCGTTCTTCTACACTATCTTCCATAGAGTCATCTTCTTGATAATCATTCGCGACTTCACATTCATTATCATTCTCACTGAGACATTCTACATGCAGTCTCCTTTGTTCCTCCTTGTAGGACAACTTAGGGTGATACATCTAAAGAATACATTATTATGTATATAGCTGTTGAAAATGTTCATGTATCTTACCTTATGCGAATTTCAATAACGTTTTCACTGGCCGCGGACTCTCACTCCGCAATATTTTATGAAACAAAAAGTACTACACTGATACACTTCAGGTTATAGACTAATATTCCTTGAAACTAGTTCGACGAATACCGTAACGGGCAGATTTCGGGGGTGGGGAAATGTTTAGTAAATCAAAAACAAAGAATGACGCGGACTCAGAGTCCGCGCGCCAGCAACGGAAGGTTAAGACTTTCCCGGCGATTCGAAACTTCAGTTCCCTTAGTAGCTTAATGGTACAGCAGTGGTCCGGCAAACCAATGGACGTAGGTTCGAATCCTGCTTAAAGACGAATTCTTTTCGGTAAATTCGAATAATCAGCGTCGTAAAACGTAGAAAGTATTTAATTCATTTACGTTACTTCGCAAAAAGCAATTGATTTGCATCAAATTTGCCAACTACGGGCAAAACAATATTAATATCTGTTTCTTAATGTGATTTAAGACTTTTCCAGCGATTCGAAACTTCAGTCTCCTTAATAGCTTAATGGTAAAGCAGTGATCCGGTAACCAATGAACGTAGGTTAAAATCCTGCTTAAAGACGAATTTTGTCGGTAAAAAATTAGAATAATTAACGTCGTAAAATGTAGAAACCATTTAATTCACTGAATCCATGTCTTCATTCCGTCCATGAAAAGACTTTCTTCCCGAACTTCAGTGTCTGATGAAAAATATTGGCTTTTTAATACCGCCTTCAACTTTGGTAACAACGAGAAACCTGAAGGACCGAAATCAGGACTGCGTAAAAGGTGCGAAAGAACCGTGAATTTCAGGTTCATTACCGTCTTTATCATTATTGCAATGTGATCTGGCGTTTTTTCTGATCTTACTTTACGGATGTGGTTCTTTAGTGATCGTAAAGTTTTGCAGTATTTTATTGAATTAATCGTTGATCCCTTCGGCAGATATTTCGTATGAATTACTCATTGCCCAGTGCAGTACTGGCGAAAGGCTGTATTTCTAAAATATTTAATTTTATTTATATAATTGAAAAACGAACGGGTGGTGATCTATAAAATTACGAAATACATATTTATTTATTGAAAAGTTGTATTTATAAAGTTTTTAATTTTATTTATATAATTGGAAAACATACGGGTGGTGATCTATCTATCTAAAATTACGAAATACATATTTATTAATTAATTTTATTTATATAATTGGAAAACGAACGGGTGGTGATCTATAAAATTACGAAATACATATTTATTTATTGGAAAGTTGTATTTATAAAGTTTTTAATTTTATTTATATAATTGGAAAACATACGGGTGGTGATCTATCTATCTAAAATTACGAAATACATATTTATTAATTAATTTTATTTATATAATTGGAAAACAAACGGTTGGTGATCTATAAAATTACGAAATACATATGTATTTGTTGAAAAGTTGTATTTTTAAAGTTTTTAATTTTATTTCTATAATTGGAACATTTTTATTTGTTCATTTTGTCGTTCAAGTTGAGTAAAGGAGTATTAATATTGACTAGCAATAGTTTCTTAAGGTTTTCTTCTGTCAATTTTGTTCTCTTTGAATTAAGTACATCCTTATAAATAGAAAACGTCCTTTCTACATCGCAACTGGTTATAGGTGCATACTGGAAATATTCTTTTATTTCTTCATATTTAGCCGTTAGATTTTGTGGAATTGTCTCCATACATAATTGCTGCAATGTAATTAAATCTGGATTTCTATTAAGAATTGCTTCAAACTTTTGCCGAAGGCCACATCCGAAGTCACTTGGAATACTTTTCAAATTATTAACAGCCTCATCTAATGTGGTTAATCCGTCATTTAATTTGAGATTTCGATTTTCAAAATAAGTGATTAGTTTTGGCAATTTTCCAAAGTGTTCGTGAAGAAAGTACAACTGATTTTTTAAATTTGGGATTTGTGTGAGCTCCTTGCACTCACCAATACTTCTAGCATCCTCCTTTAGCAGTGTTACGAAATGTTTTAGACTATCGAAATTCTCAGCATAATAACTAGTAGCTTCCAGCCATGTTCCCCATCTAGTTATTACTGGAGTGGGAGGCAGTGACAGAGATGGAAATTTTTCCCTGAAAAGAGCTACTCTCAATGGTGCTTTTCTGAAAACTTTTTTAAAAGCTGATACAAGTCTATCAACTTCCGGAAAAGTGTCTGTGATATATTCACAGATTCTGTGGAGAGCATGTGCTACACAAGTAATATGCAGCATATTAGGATATGTTTTCTTCAATAGTCTGTCTGTTTTTAACATATACGCAGCACTATCACTGACAAATAAAAGTATTTTTCTTTGTACGTGGCGCCCGAATGAAGCATTTTTTGCATATTCTCCTTAATGATTTCAGCAACTGTTTCCGCATCAACTCTATTTATATCACTTGTTGCTATTACATATGAGTTATAGGGAATAGTTGGATGTAGTACACCAGCTACAACATTTACCACACAGCGTCCTAACATATCCACCGTCTCGTCGGCGCTTATCCATATGTATTGATTTAAAAGATGGCTTCTAATGCGTTCTACTGTTCTCGTATAGCACCTAGGAACATAATATTTGCGTAAAGTTGATTCATCAGGAACATTTCGACCAGTATATTTTTTCAGAAATGTCTTCAAAATTGGATTGTTCAATTTAAATAATGGAATATTAGCTGCCATAAAAGTTTCACAGAGTTCTTCGTTAAAATTGTCAGATTCCAACGGGTTCAATTTTTTTTCGTGCTTTAACGATCCTACGTGACGTTTTACGGTTGATTTATTGCAATTTTTCAATAACGTTTCACACACAAAGTAAGAATATTCTAGATCCAAATAAACGAAATTAAATAACGAAATTTTATGCACACTTACGTGAATATCATTGGAAGATGTTGCTTAAATGAAAAGAAAAGGAATGTACGTGCTATTTCTCTTACGAAATACGATAAACTTATTTATTTTATCTACGTACACGAGACCACTGACAAACACTATATTCTCCGAATACAATAGCTGGGTTGTCCATTGTTATCGCTGCGAGACCAGGTGGCCGAGTAAGTCAAACAAATACTTCATTGAATTACGCCGGGGTGTACTGAGCGACGTTCTACACAATTCCAATTGCCGATTGCGTTTTATGGAAATTGCATCCGTTCTCTACTCATTTATCTTCACACGCCTGTCCAAGACGATATCGTGCACTTTTTCGATGATTTCCGGTGTGGTTACTGTTTTTGGCCTTCACGTGGGTCATCTTCGAGGGACGTGCTACCACGTTTAAAATCAGCTGCCCACTTTTTAACGGTTGACATTGAAGGAGCAGAGTCCCCGAAAACTTTTATCAGCTTCGGATGAATTTCCCTATAGGTTAATCCATCCAAAACTAGGAGTTTTATTATTTTATATTTAATTTTAAGTTTATCCATTTTAACGAAAAACACGTAAGACGTCTACTGCGAAAACTCGTGTAAACAAACTACTTGACAGAACAAGTTGAAACTTATACGAACTAATGACAGGTGCACTCAGGCGGGGATCATAAATTTTCGCTGATTGGAACGCCATCTCTGTGTCAGGCCTAGAATTTCTCACCTTACCCTCGTATAACCAGTTGCGATCTAGAAAGGACGTTTTCTATCTACAAGGATGTATTTCATTCAAAGAGAACAAATTTTACAGAAGAGATCCTTGAGAAAGTTTAGCTAGTTAATATTAATACTCCTTTACTCAACTTAAACTACAAAATGAACGAATAAAAATGTATTTCGTATTTTATAGATCATTACTCGTTTGTTCTCTAATTATTAATCATCTCCACGTCGATACTGTTTAAGAAGTTCTTGACAAATGTTTTTTGTTTGTTCTTTTGTGACGTCCGTTAATTGTCGAGGGACCCATCAGGGGTAAATTTTTCTATAATTCAATGTACTGAACTCTTTCTTGACTAATTGCCGAGTAATTTGTTTTTGCGTAATCCGCCGATTTCCTTGAATCAGTGCATTAATTTTTCTTTGATTCTTCTCATGCGTCACCGATACTAGTTCCACCAGATCGCTTTTCGTCAAACACCTTCATTTCATCTCCATGACAGAGTTTTGCAAGTCTAACCCACTGACGAACATTCTTCATATTCATACAATCGTTGCCAACAACTTCCAAACCCCTATAAATTTTGATAGGCGCGCAACCTTCCAGCGCTAAAAATTCTATCACGGACCATTGCTTGGTACGCATCTCAGAAATCGAATTCGTGATAATTGTCACTGTTACTCAACGACGGTATACAGATAAATGAAACTTTGCATACTAAGACGAGATGTGATACGTTGTTGGAAACCTTATATATCAATCTGCTCTAGTATAAGCAGATTTCATTTATATTTATAACGAGTGAAGACACAAAAAAAGTTTTCAGAAAATGTCATGGATTAAATCAGTTATGTCTTAGATTGATTAAGTGATCTAACCTACATTTCGTACTATTAGTAATAGATTAAATCGTAACTTGCCAATTTGACTTACGATTATTTACAAATGACACTTCGTCAATTTTTTAAGCTCGGACGTGACATACCGATAGGTACAGCTCGGAACGGGCCATAGTCAGCAATGAGTGGCAACAGCGAATCCCCTCTATGCGCAGTAGCTTCAATTGCAGCACATTGCAGTTAAGAATTTAGTATGACTTAAACCGCGCAAGGATATAGTCGTTTGCATATTCGTTCTGTATACGTAATTTGCCCATTTGTTTCAGATATAATAAGGTCCAATTTATTATTATTATTGTATACTTAGCTGCTACGGAAAAGTAATTTTAAGTATTAAAAAAACAATAACGTTTTGTAAAAGATAAAAGTAAAAGAATCAATAATTCTGCAAAATAAATTTAAATTTTAAGAAAGTCACTCAATATAGGATTCGAAAATACCGCCCTCTCTTCCCAAACAATAGCCGAGCCTATTGTAAAACTCCCGCCTCACTCCCTCGAGATTTCTAGGGGTTATTGTCTAGAAAATTCTAAACAGTTTAACTTGCAACTGTTGCAAGTTCGATATTGTTAGAAGACCGTAAAGATTTTCTTTGACATAACCCCACAGAAAAAAATCGCAGGGATTGAGGTCGGATGATCGAGGTGGCTATATTATCGAACCCCTCCCGGAAATAACACGACTAGGAAAAGTGTTTTCTAAAAACCCTCTTACTAATCTGCTGTTATGCGCGGGACACCCGTCTTGCATAAACCAAATTGCATCAAAATCGACGTTTGGTTGGCGGACAGCAGGAATATTTCGTGTTCGCAGCAAATCTAAATATTTTACTGCATTCAAATTGCCGTCGATAACAAATGGCCCTATAATGTTATCACCCAAGATACCCGCCCAAACGTTAAGTTTTTCGGTGTATTGAGTTTTAACATTACGAGCTAGATGTTTATTTTCTCGAGACCAATATCGCACGACTGAGGGATTATGCTTGCCATAACGTGGAAAAGAAGACTCGTCGGTAAACAGAATATTTTTTATAAAATATTCGTCCCTGTTAGCCTTTCCATCACGGACTCACAAAACTCCATTCTTGCAAAATTGTCCTCGGGAAAAAGTCTCCTGGCACTTTCGAACTTTGTAACTTTTATATTTGTTGCGTTTTAGAATCCGCTTTACTGTACTTCTACTAACACCGATTTCGTCTGCAATTTGCCGTGTACACTTAAGGTCGCCCATTTCAACTAACGAACAAACCCTCACGTCTCTCTCCTCCTGATCGGCAGGTATTAGAGGGATATGAGGCTGTTCGTCAATTTGTTGGCATTTGCGGCAATTTCCGACTACACAGCCATATTTCCGAAACGCATTTACGATCCTTTCAATCGTCGAATGCGAAGGAATAGGCCGATTTACGTACTCTACAGCAAATAAATCAGCGGTTGTTCGACAGGAATTGCCGGCAAGATACCACGAAACTATTTGTACCTTCTCTGCGGTTGTATACACTGACATGATAACTACCTTTACGTATGCACAGCTAAATACGAATGACGGGCAATCTGTTGCGCTCGACCATCGGACTTATGTTGCGCACGCGGAGTGGCATCGTACTCACGTTGCCACATCGCATTACGTTCCATGCGTATATTGTTGCCTATGGCCCGTAGCGGGCTGGACCTATCGGTATATCTATCGCAGTCGTTCATGGCCTACCAAGGATACAAATTTTGTGACTCGCTTGATATAACATACATATTTTCATCAGTAATTATACATTTAATTTTAATGTTTGATTTTTGAAAATATATATTTTTTTTGCAGAAAGTTGGTATTCCGTAACACCAGAACAGTTAGCCAAACACACGGCACAACGATTACAATGTGGTATTATAATTGACGCTTTTTGTGGGGCAGGCGGAAATACTATTCAGTTTGCTTATACTTGTAACAAAGGTATGGTATCTGTTAACTCTTTTACAATATTTGAAAATAAAATATTCATTGGCTACAATGAAAATTAATCGTTTTGATATCAAATTACAACAAAAAAGCATGTTTTTACAAAGAATTTCTTTAAGAAGCACATACGAACGAGATGCTACCCAGAAATTCCCGGAATGTGAAAAAGATAACAATAAATTGTTCTTACGACTTATTTACTACCATCCTCTTCAAACTACTCTACTTCTGCATGAATACACCGATCCCAGCGCCTTGTCCATGACTGAAAGCAATGCTGGAAGTCTTCGTGTGTTATCGTGTTCAACACTGCCTGCGATTCGATTTGGATCTTCTCAATCGTCTCAAAATGGCGTTCCTTGAGCTTCGGTTTCAACTATGGAAACAGGAAGAAGTCGCAAGATTTGGAGAGTAGGATGGGGTAGTACTGTCGTCTTGGTTGAGGCTAGAAACTAACACAATAAGTGATGTGTGGGTTGGTGCATTGTCGTGGTGTAGGATTAGAGAATACTATCCCGGGATTACGGGATTTTTGAAGGGTAATCCCGGGATTAGACTATGTGGTTTCTAATTGGGCTCAAATGAAAAAAAAACTTAAGTAATTTCTTAAAAATTATTCATTAATATTGTTGCACAACACAATACACAATATACTAAAAGAAGGAACAAAAAAGACAATACAAAAAACTATTTAGAATTTCGAAAATACAATCGCAGAAATATCAAAGCATCCAATGTTTGACTTCCAAGCCTGCTTCGTAGTTTATTGCCAACATAAGCAGCAGCTGAAAACGCTCGCTCGGGTTTTACACTGGTTGGAGGAATAGACAATAGATATTAATATGCTAATTCTAAGTGATATCCACAAACTCCTCCATTTTCGAACAGGCTCCTTTCGCGTCTAATACTATTTACCAATCCCGATTCATTTTGTACTTCAGGATCTGGAGATTCCATGCTCTTATTAATTTCCAGCTGTAACTTTTCCTTTAGTGTCAATTGGGGTTGGGAGGTTTGTTGCCTTGGCTCATCATCTGTTTGTGATCCTGACCTTTCTTCCTCTTCCGTGTCATGTCGACTATTTAGTCTTTTAACAATACTCTTGATTTGCGCCCTAACTAAAGCCTATGTAGGAACTGGAAATAAGTCAAGCCATTCCAAATCCAATAATAACTGATTTTCATAATCTTTTCGTGGATTTTGTAAATAATTCAGCACACCAGTTAAATCATCATTTCGTCGTTGCTTTATACGTTCCACTAAGGATGTTTTCATTGTATTGGCGAGTGCTGAGTTTTTGCTAGACAATTGTTTTATAAGAAATTTTAAAGCGGTATCAGCTATGCATAAATGAGCATCTCGTCGACAGATTGCTTCTACTGTTAATTTAATTGGGGTCAGCACATCAACAATTTTATTTACCAAATGAAAATCAGCATCTTGTAAACGGATTGGATGATTGAGATCTATAAGAGCTTTTTGAATGCAGGTTTTTAAAAGAGAAAATCGTTCCAGCATGGTTAAAAGACTATTCCACCTGGTTTTACAGTCCAAAAGAAGTGACAGCTCTTTTTCATGTTCAATCTTCACATATTTTTGAAGTACTCTTTCATTTTTCAATGGTGATCTTTTGAAATATACTACGATTTTGCGAATTTTCTTTATCAGCTCATTAATGTTTTCATCTTTCGTTAACTCTGGTATGTGTTCTCGCGCAAGTTCATTTTGTGACATTAAGAGTAAACCTGATTCTGGACAGTCTAAGTCTTCTAAATTGTCATCTTCATCGCTATCGTTCATATATATAATCAGCAGTCACAGCTGGTTCATTTATAGTATCATCTGAGTGTGAGGTAGGGCTGTCTTGCCTGTCTTGAAAATAATTCTTTATTTTATAAAAAAGCACATCACAGACGGCCACATTGATACCATGTGCGAGACACAGTCGTTGTTCAGTGCAAACAAGCTGTACCACCTTTATCATAACGTTCGGTCCATCGGTGACAGTAGGCACGATATCAGTTTCCAGGGAAATATCAAATTTACTTAGACGCTCTTTCAATATACGAAGACAATTTTCAGCCGTCATACTTCCATGAATATGAACGAGTCTTAAGCTTCAAATTTTTTTATATGAATGAACGTTCAGCCATGTATCGTTTATTAGACGTTGATGTCCACTCGTCGAAAGATAGACTGAATCTTTCACCTGCACTTTTCAAATATTTTAATTCTGCAGTTACTTGCTTTCTGATTTTTTCACTGTAGTTCATAACACGCTTTCGAATTGTGACGGCTGATTTTGGTATATCCGTATATTTCGTTAAGAGCAATTTTCTCAACTCGTCTGAAGATATGAATACACTGAATGGAAATCCATCTAATGCAATCATTCTTGCCAAAACATCATCCAGGCTATCGTCGGCACTTTTAGTAAAATAATCTTCTACCTTTCGTTTAGCTGGCGGCGGTGCTGTGTTCAGATTTTCAGAATCTTGACTTGTTGAAGCTGTTAAACGATTAGCGTCAGCTAAAATCTTAATGTTATGTTTTGATGACGAATGTGTATGTAATCCCTTAGTCGATTTAATTCCGGGAATTTCTGTGTAACAGCAAAGCAATTTATAGTAGCTTAATAATTACATATGTTTTAATACCGTTGCAGTCATTGCTATAGATATTGACCCGAAAAAAATCGAGCTGGCAAGAAACAACGCAAAAATATACGGTGTGGCGGATCGTATTGAATTTATTATCGGTGATTTTTTGAAATTATCAAGCAAATTAATGGCGGATGTAGTATTCCTAAGCCCACCATGGGGTGGGCCGTCCTATCTTTCCTTTCCGACATATGATCTTGAGCAATTTCTCCAACCGGTGCCCTTGAAGGATCTAATGGATGTAGCTAGAGGCATCACTAAAAACATAGCAATATTTTTACCTCGTAATAGTAATACTTATCCTGTAAGTATGCTGAAAATACACCCCCTATTAATCCTAAACGAATGCGTTGTATTTCAGTTGTTAGTTGAGGCAGGACCAAATGGAAACGTTGAACTGGAACAAAACTTCATTAATAAAAAACTAATTGCTATTACTGCATATTACAATGATCTGATCAAGAAGATTTAAATGAAATCAATAATAAGTACAATTATTCTACTTCAATTACAGCATTTGTGTTTGGCTATATTTTTATAACAATTTAATCACGGTGCGTTTAGTACAAAATGAAAGAAAAAAAAGGATATACAAGTGGATATTATTTTTATGTACTTAGTTTAGAAGTTGATGGATGAGTACATCTTTTATTTGAATAACTAAAATCTCAATGTAACAAGTTATAATTTTTTTAACATTTTATTCTCTAACATCATAAATAAAGTGCGTATAAACAATGAGCGTCTTTTGTTTTACTATACTATCCTAAAGGTAGCTTTAAACGGTGCCTTTTTTCGTGCGTCAACGCAACATTTCGTGCAACAGCGCATGCAATATAAGGCACAAAACTTTAAGACTTTTTTGATCTTGCAACATATCATTTACACTGCAAAATTGATATTGGAGTGTTGCACGCAAGTGCTGGGTACGAGAATTTTTAAAAATGAAGTACAGGTAACCCCCGTATAACACGGTTCGAGAATTAGGGGTAATCCCCATATAACAGCATTCTTACCAACACTTGTTTTCAGAAATAGGGAAATTCCTGTTGTTTCTGTTATAGATGGGGACCGGATACGAGAGGTCCATGGCTCATCGCCCACGGGCTGTACTATTGAAAATTTGTGTTTTTAAATTTATTTATATAATTGGAAAACAAACGGGTGGTGATCTATAAAATACGAAATATATTTTAATTTGTTTATTTTGTAGTTCAAGTCGAGTAAAGGAGTATTAATATTAACTAGCAATGTTTTCTTAAGGTTTTCTTCCGTAAAATTTGTTCTCTTTGAATGAAATACATCGTTGTAGATAGAAAACATCCTTTCTACATCGCAACTGGTTATAGGTCCATACTGGAAATATTCTTTCATTTCAGCGTATTTAGCAATTAGGTTTTGAAGAATTTTCTCCATACACAATTGTCGCAGTGTTATTAAATCTGGATTTCTATTAAAAACAGCGTCTAACTTTTGCCGAAGGCTACTAGGGATATTTTTCAAATTCTTCCACAGGTGTTAGAAATCCTGTATTTTGTGTTTCTTCAATTTCTCTATTATGTACCTATTCAATTTCGTTTCCACTTTCTGTATTTGAAGTGCGTTCAATGAAGGTCTAGAACAGAGGTTCCCAAACTTTTTTTTCTCATAGACCACTTCGAAAGTTTTGCTGGTTCCGGTGGACCCCCTGCAGCTACATTTCTACCATATTCCCAAAACTCGACAAAAAATGTGAAGATTAGATCTAACTATGGAAATTTGCGTTGCGGCTGAGTTATTGGTTAATTAATTAATTGATTGTGCTGTGAGTGGATGTCAAAAAAGTAAAGTTAGCCAATCAAAAAAGTGATTCCATCCAACTATACTCCTTTGACATCTACTCACAGCACAAGAAACCAATCGAAGAAAACTCCCCATTCGGAGTGGTAAAAATAAAAATAGTATATGTATTTCCTTGTGTTGTATTTATTCAAATATGTAATTATTACACTATTAATTACCAGGTAAAGTTGGCTCGACCAGTTGAATAGAAAAATGAGTTGTTTGCAGATAATTACACAAGAAACTTTCAATATCAGAGCTCATTTCATCAATACGTCTTTGTACAGTGTTCTTACTCAAAGGAATTCTTTTGAGTATGTCAAATGGAGATTTGTGCAGAACAGTTTTTAAAACCTCTTCAACAGCGGGTAAAATTAACTGTTCTCCAATGGTGTGCGATTTTCCAGATTTCGCTATAAGTAATGAGATATTGTAAGATGCCCGCAAGCCATCTTCGTTACTTTCCGACGTTGAAGCGAACATACTGTGCACGGTGGGTCTCTTTTCATATTTTTCCTTCAATGTTTGAAAATATTTCAAATCTTTACCTATTTTATAAGGATGACACCTTCTTAGATGATCTTCGAGCTTCGATGGTTTCATAGAGTCATTGCTCAAACTTTGTTGCATAAAAGGCATATGGGCAATCGCTTGTCTGCCTTTGATGGAAGAAAACCAAATTTTAAATAATCAACACTGTACTGTCGACATTTCTTCTTAGATTCAGCCATGTTTCGTATCAGTTACCTACCTGTAAATAAAAAAAAAACTTTGTTGTAGTAATCTTAAGGCGGTCTTACTTAACAGGATATGGCTATTTTAACAGGATTAATTGATTATTGCAATGAAATAAACAAAGTACCGGCGGCAAACTGATTCTAATTATTAAAAGCAATAAATCGCTAAGATCAATAATTGAGTTTTATGAAAACGGCTGAACCGATTTTAATGTAAGTAAAACATTTTTTCATTAATTATATTTTGATATATTTCTGTAAATTCGATAGAAAATACTTGTAAATAATATTATTAATAATATTTTGATATCAAAACTTCGCGATTTTAATTATTTATTTATTACTTTGATGCACGTTACGAGTATGTATTATATAAAGACACGTACAATTTATGAAAATATATTTAATTATTAGTGAACCACCACACAGTCGGGTAATAAAAAAATTACTAATAAAGTAGGGACAAGAAGTTCAACCTTCCTCGGCTTTCTGTTCTTTTATGGAAGTATCTAATAATGGCCCTGTTCAGTATTTAATTTTTAATACGTACCTACTACACGCAAACATTACAAATATACTTATTACAACATAAATATATCTATGATAATGATAATCATAGTTATGGAGTTTCAACAAGTGTCTCCCTTATCAATTAATTATAAATATATCTCCTATCGCAGGTGGGTTGGAAGAGATTTCTTTTAGGAATAAGCCTCACCTTTTGTACCTACGTATTTTTTTGTAATTTGTCCATTTTTTGTTTACTTACGTGTACAATAAATTGTAAAATAAATAGATAAATAATAAATTAAATAAAAGTATGTATAACAAATAGGCAGGTAAGTACTTACTTTTCCGACAGTGGCAAACACTAACATCGATTCACTTTACTTTTCTTTTCGAAATTCGGGAAACAAATGAGTAACCTTTATCCGTGGCATTTGTATTTATATTGGTGAAGAATCAAACAAGTTCATGCAAGATTGCAAGCACACACACCACAAGTCGTACTTCGTCCCTTTGCACGTCTGAACAAGCATTGCGGACGGCGGCAGCGCTTTACAAGTCTCGACACGTTGTACTGAATATGGAATATACAAGTTTTTACAAGTAACAGTCGCTGAGCTTCTTAAAATATTATCTGCCTACATTAATAGGTGAACTCAAGCCAACATTTTAGTTCTTCACTATCGAAGCCAGATGAATTTTCGTGGACCCCCGCTTACGAATTGTGAACCCCCTTTTTTTTGTCACGCCAACGTAGACCCCCGTCGAGTCTCCCGTGGACCCCTGGGGGTCCTTGGGAATCAATGATCTAGATTTAAAATTCGTTTGTACCTTTCTTCAAGATTCTATTGCCATGGACTTTATTTCGTAATCATTTGCACTACAATTACAAATTACTGCTGTTTTTAGGGTTCAAAATCTTTTCAATCCACTTTTCCGTAACTGTGGATCATAAGGGAATCTACTAATTAAAAATATACAGGGCATTTGATCACTCGCTTTCCTAATTTGGATGGTAGAAAGTTCCCAAAGTTATAATGTTTTACCAAAAAATCGCATAGAAAAAGTTTTCAAATCAGCGCGAAAAAAAAATTAAAATATAGGAAAATGTTTTTGAGACGGTCTGTATACAGTGTATGTGTGTGTCTGTGTGCCATTGACTGTTATTGAAAGGAACAACGCTGACCTGTGAGCAATAGACACACTCATCGAAATCAAGGTGCTATTGTGCTTACAGTGTCATTTTAGATATTTGCCGATGAAATTTTAATGTTCGTATTTGTACCTGTGCGAGTTCAGTTTTGTGAGTGGTTACAGCAGCAACATTGACATAATACACAATTCCTTGGTAACATCTTATTTTCTGATGAAGCGAGTTTCACAAGAAATGGTGAATTTAATTTTGACAATGCTCAGAAGTGGCAAATACGAAACCCCCGGGCGATTAAGCTGGATTTATAAACTTGCCGTTGGCGTACCGCACCGTAGCGTTGCAGTTCGCAGCAGTACGCTCAAGTTAAAAAGCGTTGAAGTAAACGTGTATAATTATAAAGAACGTTCGTTGGAGTTGTGACGCCCACATTCCGTTCGCTGCCGTTCGCCACCGTTCAGACTTGACCAACTTTTATCTTTTTCCGTTGCAGTCCGTAGCAGTTCGTTAACGTTGGTGTATGAACCAATGAAATTGTTCAATTTGGAGTTTGCGCAACGCGCTTGGTTTTGTTTACAAACACAAACAGCGTACCGCGTGGACACCATTTGTCGTTTGTTAGTTAATATAGAATGACCAGCAGGTAAATAATTTATTTAACATTCTTTGGATACAATATATTGCAATGTTCTGTTATTACTTTTTGTTTTTGTAGATTCTGTAGAATTACTTATAGAATTAATTCAAAACTATGAGTTTATATACAACCTACAACACAAACATCACCGGGATGTGTTGAAAGTTGACAATGCGTGGCAGGAATTACACTCACACTCACAGGAATGTCCGGTAATATCTATACAAGCCTCCTCGTGTATGTAGGTATAATCTTATAATTTTTGTAGTTAAAAACTGTAAGAAGCAGTGGAAAAGTGTCCGCGATCGATTCACGAAAGAGAAGAGATCGCTTCCATCGGGCTCAGCCATAGCCGAATCCAATTGGCATTTATATAACAAAATGTTGTTTTATTCAAAATATACCAAGTCAAGGAAGTATGTAATCTTTTTTTTATATAATTACTAAGTAATTAATAATTATGCTTAATTGGAATAGAACACACACTACTACTCCTGTAGTACTAACAGAAATAGAAAATAGACCGTCCTCATCGGCATCATCTGCATGGTCGACATTAGATACTTTGCTGTCTCCTGGTGCTGATGGGGACAACCAGGATATTGAAGAACCAGATGAGGTGCATGCTTCAAATATAAAGCTGCGTATAGGGGATATTCCACAGGAGACCCCGGCTTCAAGGAAAGGTTTGTTAAAAATACTACTAAATCTATATATATTGATATTATTTCAAATGCAGGAAAAAGAAAGAGAGCAGATGGAACTGCCTCGACAATGGATACTATATTGAATGTAGTCCAAAATGTTGCTGCTTCAATGCAAGCCCAGTCGGAGCCGAAAAGCGTCAATGCAACTCTTGGGCAATATGTAGTGGCTCGTTTAGATGAAATGTCACCATCTATTGCAAAGCAAAAGCGGAAACTTATGTTAGAAATTCTAGAATCGGATTAAGAAATGTGTATTTTGTTTTAGTTTTTTATTTGTTTAGAATCTGAATAAAAAATGTGTATTTTGTTTTAGTTTTTTATTTGTTGCTTATGTACATGAATGAAAAGAAATATTTACAAATCTAATCTAACTTACCCTAAATTAAACTGATATTAAAAAAAAATAATTTGAGCAAGCTATTAAATTTAATTGTTCAACAAAGTTCCTCCAGAAATTACTTTATCTTGCCAGGAAACCATTCCATAAGCATTCGTGTTTATTTAAAGAATTGCTCTGGATCCTGCTCTTTCATTTTTAAATAATATTGTAAGTTGCCCATTACACGTCGCGCTCGGTTTATCGGACGTACTTTAAAGCGTCTTCTTCTTCTCCTTGCATCAACAATTTTTGCTGCTGCACACAAACACAGCAAAATTGCTGCACCTCTGGCCAAATATTTATTTTTGTCCATTTTAAATAATATCACGCAATACAAATGACAAATCACCAATTTCTTTCTATATGTGAGATGTGAATAGATGTGAATGCGTTCCTACGAAGAATGATATGCGCGTGCGCGGCGGCTCGCTACGTCCAGAAACGGCAAGTTTATAATTCAACCTAACCAGGACGAACTGCTGCGAACTGCAACGCTACGGTGCGGTACGCCAACGGCAAGTTTATAAATCCAGCTTTATACCAGCTCACCACCAACACCGATTCTTTTAAAATATGTGGATCGGTGTAATACATAATTACATTGTTGTGCCACTTTTTTTTACCGCCGCGTTTAAACGGATAAGTTTATTTGGATTTTTTACAGAATATTCTACCGGGATTACTAGAATATATACCTTTGAATATTCGCGGGTCGATGTAGTATCAGCATGACAGGTCACCTGTATATTTTGTTCGCATGGTTTTGTCCGCGTGGTGCGAACTAGAAAACGTAAGTCGCTTTCAACAGAAAAAAAATTAAATTTAAAGTGTTGTAAACGAATATCTTAAGAAGCAGGTGATTTGCTTTTTTTAAATCGTAGACGAATGTGTTTACATAAAGCGAACATGCATCGACCTCCAAACCAAATGTTTGTTTCCGCTCGTCTGTTGGCATGTAAATTGAAATAATTTTATGAATGACCAAAAGCAAACGAAGGGATATTTATTTACGACGTTTTATTTTTTGTAAAGGTCACTGGACTGTGTGTTCTTCTACTTTATCACTTACCTACCTCAACACAATGTGTACTGTCTAACACAAAAATGTTGGCTTTTTTCAAAAATAAAAAAAAAATTGCAAATAAAGAAATGCTTGACGTACCGTTGCGGCCAATATTATCTGGGCAGCAGTTTTTCCCACTGTAAATGGATTTTAATTGTTACATAAAAAAAGTCGCCTGGAAAACTATACTGTCATATTGATTGATGAAAAACGTCAATTATAAAAATGCCACATTTATCTTTGGCCGAGAAATTAAGGGTTGTGACGTTACTGGGAGAGGGGTGGTCGGAACGACGAGTCGCATTAATATTCCAATTACCAAAGAGTACTGTGCATAACATTAAGAGAATATGGGATGAGAGACAAACGCTTGAAAGAGGATTGGGTAGTGGTAGGCCCAGAGTTTCAACGGAGGTGGATGATGGTAATTTGGTTGATTTTATTCGCGAAAATCCCTTCCAGTGTGCGGTAGACGCACAGGCTGAAACAAACTTTCCTGGGTCCGTTCGAACGGCAAGGCGTCGTATCAAAAATGGATCTGATCTACGTAATCGTTCTGCAGCGAAAAAACCTTTTTTAACTCCGCAAAATAAGGAACAGAGAGTAGGTTTTGCTTTGGAATACTCCTTAGAAGCGTTAAATTTCTGGCAGAATGTTGTTTTTACAGATGAGAAGGTATTTAAATCGTGTTATGACGGACACGTTAGAGTTTATAGACCTCCGAACTCTCGCTTTGATGAACGTTATACCCAAAAATCACACATAAGCGGTCGTTTTTCTGTCAATGTCTGGGCCTGGATGAGCGCCCAAGGACCCGGAGTTATAACACATACAAGAGGTAGATGCCATGCAGAGGTCTATGTTGGAATATTGGAAAATATCATGCTGCCCTCAGTAAATGCAGTCTTTCCCCAAAATAATTTTATATATCAACAAGACAATTGCCCCATTCATACAGCCAGAGTGACCTCAAACTGGATGCAGCAACAGAACATACAAGGGCTACCATGGCCTTCACGTAGCCTGAATTGAAACCTCATTGAAAATATGTGGGGTTTGATGGGAAAAAAAATTAATAGAGGTAATAATTTTCGCCCACAAAATGTAGAACAGTTATGAGAAAGAATTCAAGAAGCATGGATCCAATTAACTCCAAATTATACTGCAGAATTAGTAGCATCAATGCCCAGAAGGTTAAATAATGTTATTGAAAAAAATGGAGCTGTTACAAAATATTAATGTTTTATATCATTTGTTTATGTTTTTCGTTTCTTAAATAAACATCAAAACTTTTAATTTAATTTAAGATCAATAAGATGAATTTTTAAGGTAATGACTATTGATTATTGAGATAACCATCACATGATGGCTCATGCCCTAAGTGCGTATCCAGAGTAACGTAGATTGTAGCAAAGCCTGATTTACCAAATTTCATGAAAAAGTCATAAAATGTCAAATCACTGCCCAGATTATATTGGCCGCAACCGTACATATACATACTGTTTATATTATGTCAACGAATGAACAAACATCCTGTATACTAATATGATAGAAAAAAGTAAAAATAAGTAGGTACACTTACCTATGGTATTTTATGCTACTATTTTTAAGAAAACAGTTTGGGTAACCGTAAGTGGAACACGAAATCACCATCTTTTACAAAATAAAATTACTGTTTATATTAACGATACATATAAACAGTTGTATCTTTACTTAATGCAATTTCACCACGGACTTAAAATAAATCTGATTTATTTATACAAAATCACACACAACATTCACTATCAGAATACGAACTCGGAATGTTTTGCCAGTACTAGGCTCTATCTTGCTTGCAATTTTCTTGCATTGCCAGATATTATTTTTTATGTACTTTAAAGTGTAAACAAATATAATGATAGCTCAGGATCCAGACTAGCAGACCATATAAAATTATGACTTTACTAACTACTAACCTATACTATTTTATCATTCATTATTTCAAATAGGATGGCCCTATCATAATTCAACACTAGTTTGCTACTAATAGCAATATAGTTTGATTATATTTTTAGTTATTTAGTGAGTTTTACAGGAAATACTTTAAGTATGTGATAAAAATAGTAATTATTGACTTTACGGATCAGATTACAAATAATTATATTACCATGACAATACATCACTGGTAATCCATTTTTTGAAAGATTTTGCAGATTCCAGCTTAGATGATAATGTCAATAAATGCAATCTTGAATCATTAATAAATAATGTTTGTTTATCTGTATTTAAGGATTCCATTTTAGGACTGCGCTACCCTACATTATTATAATTTTTAATGTCATCTTTAACTACATAAACTTAGTTGTAGACAATTTATGCCGTTTTTTTTATTTAATGTCGCTACATGTGAGTTGCTTAGGGTTCCCTATATTTATGTAATTTTGTGAAAATCCTCCCTACGTCTTTATACGCAAAAATTCCCTCTTGTAGGGAGAATTCACTACAAATGGCAATACTGATAGGTAAAGGCCGGATTATATGCAAAAAAAAAACCTGAAAATATGCGCATAAATATGCAGATGTTTTAGCCTAAACATACACTTCTCTATGAAAAATATGCAGGTAAAAAATACGAGGAATGTTAGAAAATGGAATACTGTAGAGAAAAATATTCTATTATGTTTACTACAAGCTTATTTAGAACATTTTACAACATAATTAACTATGAAAACAATTTACAATCATATATCATCTATTGTCAACTCAATATTTTCTACTGAATTACCACACAAGATTTTAGCAATGTCCTTTAGCTTTTTAAAACGGTCATTTTTCCTATTACACTTAAAAATTTTTCATACACGGACTGTCCCACTCCTTTAACATCAAAACATGACTTCAAATTTGTTTATTATTTCAACGCTCTCGATTAGCGACATAAATTGTTTTTCCAACTGCAATATACAAGTGGAAATAAAACTGTAATTGGCTTTAATAAACGCCAACTTGAGGTATTACTTTACTCGAATACACCTTTTGGACGTCTATCACAGATTGTGCATCTCTATCAAGATCCATAATAATTCTCTTTATTCCTTCATAATGATTTGCATGAAAAGTAGCAGCCTCCAACCACGTTCCCCATGGTGTGATTACTGGTTGAGGAAGAAGCAGAACACCGGGTAGATGCTATTTGTAAAACTGAACTCGTAATGAGGTCTTTAAAAATACCTTCTCAACACTACTAATTAAAGTATATACCAAGGGAAAATGGTTTCTGACTTCTGCAACACGATTTAGTCTGTGCGCCAAGCAAGTTGTATGAATTAAATTTGGGTAAAAGATTTCAAGTTGAAAGCTGCCTTCACCATGTATGGTGCAGCATCCGTCAAAAACAATAGAATTTTCTCTGTTGGAATCGATTCCGGTAAGAAGAAAGTTGCTCGTCCTTCCTGTATAAACCTTGTTATTGTCAAATTATTTGCCTTTTCCAACTGTTTGGATGAAATTAAATAAGATTTTGCTGAAACCGATACGTTAAAGATACCAGTCATTAAATGAACTATGTATCGGCCCACACTATCAGTAGTTTCATCTACGCATATATAAAGATAATTGTTTGCAACAACCTTCTTAATGCTATTCAATGTTTCTGCATAGATATGGCGAATATAATTTTTTCTTAACGTGCTCTCTTCGGGAATGTTATATTTGCTGATGTACTTTTGCAAAAATAACTTGACATTTAAATTGTTTAATTTATGTAGAGGAATATCTGCCGACACAAACATTGGACACAAATCTTCATTAAATTGTTTTTGTTCCGATTTTTTGGAAGTTGATGGCAAACATTGCGGTAGTGTTTCTTGACTTTTCTTCGCCAATTTCATCTTTGTTAGTTTTGCAGCATGATATGGAGTTTTTATATGTTGGTTGACTTGGAACTTTCTCTCACTTGTAATCTGCAAAAAAAATATCACATCATAGGTTGTTTTCTTATAAAGTAAATATTAGTAAAAGATAAAGGAATAATTAAAAACTTAATTAATTAATTAATAAGAGGAAATAAACTTAAAATTTTACTCACAATCTTGCAGCATGCTACGTAAAACACTTTTTCTCCATCCATACGCAATTCTGAATAAGGTGCAATCCATCCAGGCACAGTCGCTATTTTCGGCATTTTTTCTATTATATATCACAACTCACAAGTTTACACGTCGAAAAACCAAAGTAAAATGACGTTTAAAGTAAAATTACTTTGGAATATGAGAATAAATTTCTCCGAATAGCAAAGAAACACATATGTGACCTTCTCCGAGAAAATGGACCTAGTGTGTCAAAAAACGGGTTTGGACTTAAGAGTGGATTCTGGTACCTAAAAGGGTGTAGAATAAGATGAAATGAGTTACATTTCTGATAAAAATTTATTTACCCCATAAAAACTTGAAGAAATCGATAAAAATGAGAAAAACATTAAAATTTTATTTTTTTTGATTTTTTGGTTTTAAATTGTTTTTTTTCGTCAGTCTTGGATTTTAAATCTATATAATAATTAAATATATATATTATAACCACATAGGCATGACGTCACCAAAGTCGGCACCCAATCATAACTAACCATACCAAATCGCATCTCCCAACTGAAGGTGTGTTCACAGTGATAATACGTTATGAAACTTTAAATGCGTTTTTATCAAAACTTCATTTTCACACACTAGGTCCCTTTTCTCGGAGAAGGTCACATATACTCCTACTTTTCTGGTAAAATGTATTTTTGTATTTATTTAGAAGTTTTAAGGTATTAGCTTTTCCTGGAATTTTGTCTCGGCCTGGATGTATGGGAAGAGCTTTAATAAATTCTTGGAGACGCTTATCGGAATAGAAACGGGAAGAGACTTAATAAAATGCTATTTTTAATTTAAAGAAGGCTGTTTAATTTTTGTTTGTTTGTTACATCCACGACATATTTTTAGTAATGCCTATAATAAATTTGATTTAGTAAATAAATAAAACCCGGGATACTTAAAATATGCAAAAATGCTGAATTACTACTAAATATGCAAATAATATACAAAATGCATATATTATGCAAATTTATGCAAACCGCATGTAATCCGGCCTTTACTGATCGGTATACATAAATACTTTTGTATTTATGTATACCGATCTTACCAAAAGCGTTACATTTAATACTATTTTTCTTTTTCAAATTGTTCTACTGAAGATGGCAACTTTGTTGCCCAAATACGTGTTTAAAGTTTATTGATTTGTATCGTGGTTAGCGATTTTTCTGTGTAAAAATTTACGCAAATATTGTATAAAAATGTGCAGCCTGTTATACCTACTATTGGTCACTAAACATGTTTATAAATAAAAATTTTTAATAAACTAAATATGCCTTTCCGTTATCGATCACTTTAAATGAATAAATTTAACAAAGGTGAGTAATTTAAATCCTAAAACTTGTATTCGTTTTAATTTATTAATTTCTAAACTTTTCAGTAAATTCAATTTTGTGCCTTTATTTTCTAAATGTTGAATTTGAAAATAATTAAATGTATGGTTTCTTCTATTAGATGATTGGCAAAAGTAGAATCTGTTTTTTTTATTTTTAAACGAAGAACAATGTTCAGCTATAGGTTTTTCAAATGACAATCCTGTTAGACCAACATACACTCTAAATCACCAAAGATAATCCCTGCGTCACTTATGTATAATTCTATCAACGACATTCAAAGAATAGTCTCTACACCAAATAACAAACAGTACCTACTTGTATGACAAGGATAGCTTGAACGAAAGTATGTATTTTGAAACTTCGCCTAGCACAGACATACGGCTCAGGCAATTTACTTGAGTAAGACAAAGACGGCATTATTACCTACTCCGTAATAAATATACACATTTCCGCCTATACTCTATTTTTAAAGTAGAGAGACGAATTTCTGAACAGACCACTTTGACAGTGAAATCTCATTGGTTGAAAGCAAGGCCAAATTGCTTTCAACCAATGAGATTTCACTTCCAAAGTGGTCTGTTCAGAAATTCGTCTCTCTACTTTAAAAATAGAGTATAGTAGTCGTCACTCGTTGACATTTGACAGTACATTTTCGTTGATATTTGATCGAATTGTTATTTATTTTGTTTTTATAAATACATATTTTTTCAATTTATTTTTTTTAAACTATATTGGCAGAACATTACATTCACAATCGCGACAATTTGTATTAAATTTGTTGCAATATTTTGTTGTATTTTAATACTTATTACATGTGTACAAGAGGTGAATAATGAATCATTTCACCTAATATACGTATAATTTTAATAAACTTAGCGAGTGGCGCATTGGGTCTGGGAATAGCTACAGTAACGCATATTCGACGGTATAATCTATTCTGTGGTGTAATTGATGTGGTAGAACCGGCCGGCCTTTAAATATTTTAAAATTGTCTTGAAATGTATTTCATGTAACTAAATCGTTTATTTTTTTTTAACAAAAATTATACCACATTTTGTATAAAATAATGTTTATAAAACTGTCATAACAGTGAATATGTAATTATAGTTATACAAAGTAAATACTATGGTCTATTGTATGGTTTCAATTCTAAAAATAATGATTTTAAAACTAACTTGAAGCTGTTTGGTTTTGCCATTCATTATAAATTCATTATAATAAAATATTTAAAGAATTACATAATCTTATATGTTGTAAATTTTTGATAGTTCATTTTATTTTTCATGTGGTGTTACAGTTTAATTTGTTTTACTGTTTACACAGTTTTGTTCAATTTATAGTAATTTCAAAGTAATAACGAGCCTATTCTTTAATTGTTTCGACCTTTGCTTGATGTAAATCCATATCACTAATAAATAAAACACACATCTAAAACATCTTATGTGTGTTTTATTTATTAGTAATAACGAGCCATCAAAAAAATTCATAATTGGAGTCGACTGTGAAGGCCAGTTCCCACTTGTGCATTTTGATGCTGCATTTTTTTATGCATGAAAAGTATGCATTTTTTAATGCATGACTTCCTATGCATCAAAAATTGCAAGGATATTCACATCTATGCAAATCCATGTGCAATAAAATAAAACCGAAAAAAATACCTAGGGATTTAATTTTTAGGCAATCACAAAAATACTTGACAGATAGTAACGATTTGTAATATTACGAAAATGAACCTGTAAAAGTTATAAAATTGAAAAATTAAAAATATTTATCTATTACTATCACATGTTAACACTTACCATTCAATAACAAAAGTGAAGTGATATATTTTCGATATTAAAAATGAAATTGTCCAAACACATGATACCAATGTAAAATTATATATTGGCAACGCAGTATTCCCTAGCTTTCACTAGAATTGCATGCAACTTATTGCACGAATTTAGAACATGTTCTAAAGCCGTGCAGTAAAAAATGCATGCATTTCTCTTGCATGCAATTGGTGGAAATGCATAGTGTGAACGCAAAAATGCAGCATTTTGATGCTGCATCAAAAAATGCAGCATCAAAATGCACAAGTGGGAACTGGCCTTGAAATTGGGTTGGTGTTGGTACTTTAGCCACTTCCACATAATGACACATTACTTGATGCTTGACAGTTTCATTTGGTTTCAGGTCATGGCATTGAAATACTACAACAAAAAATAAAACAAATAATTCATTTAATATCGAAATCATAATCAAAATTTACATATAGCTACAGTAGTTGTTGGAACTGTTGTCCATTTACATCTAAACACAAACCAACTCTTCTCCGCAATCCAGCAAAAACTTAAATATACTGAAGGGCTTCAATATTATCAGCTGTACGTTTAGATGGCCGTCCACTTCCAGTTTTTCGACCGACGCTACCAGTCTCTCTGAATAACTTTACACAATTTGTCAAAACATTGTAAAGATCATTGTAGTCAAACACTAATTCAGGATATTCTTTCAATGGAGACTGTGGTTAAATAAAAATTTAAAAAAGGTATATAACCCCTTACCACAATTATTAATCGTATCCTAAATACGTATTTCGACAACTAAGTTGTCATCATCAGTAGGTAAAAACTACTAATTAAAAGTCGCACATGGGGCACAGTAAAGCAAGAGAAACGCTTACGTACAACTACTATACACCGCGTCCCCGTATAGACTAGACCCCGTATAGACAGTCTATACGGGGACGCGGTGTATAGTAGTTGTACGTAAGCGTTTCTCTTGCTTTACTGTGCCCCATGTGCGACTTTTAATTAGTAGTTTTTACCTACTGATGATGACAACTTAGTTGTCGAAATACGTATTTAGGATACGATTAATAATTGTGGTAAGGGGTTATATACCTTTTTAAATTACTAATTCAGGATGTTCTTCACTAAAATCAGCCATGCATTCCGTAATTGAATACTGCCACTCGCCATTTACTTTCACACAGGCGCGGCTCGTGACGACGTATTTTGGTTTGCAGTACAATGATCCGAGTGCTTCGTGTATTCTCGTGTACTAACTGTAACGTTTGCTTAGTAAACACCGAAAACACACGAGGCACTCGTATCATTGTACTGCAAACCAAAATACGTCATCACGAGCCGCGCCTGCTTTCACACCTGTACGGAAGTAACATTCGATAATTTTTGCTTTTTGTTCTATGTTGAATACCATTTTTTAAATAAATTTAATTTTCTTAATAAGAGTTTTGAAAAATTTGACAAACTTATAGTTTCAATGTCAAATAAATGTCATTATGTGGAAGTGGCTAAAGTACCAACCCAATTTCACAATCTACTCCAATTAGGAATTTTTTCGATGGCTCGTTATAACTATATATTAATTTTACAATTTAGCAGATCTTTCATGCGCTTCAGGTACTACCTTTTGCCCCAGCAGCCCTGAAGTTATTTTTGTTTAAAAAAAAGTCGATTTTTCTGAATTTATCTTATTTTTTGCCCGATAAATCGATTCACAGAATCGTACAAATAAAGATATCCGATTCTTAGAATCGATCTTCTGCAATATAAGTGGGCATCACTACTGTGCCCCATGTGCAACACTGTGATTAGTGGTTTTACCTACTGATGATGACAACTTATTGTCGAAATACGTATTTAGAATACGATTATTAATTGTGGTTAAGGCGTTTTATATCGTTTTTAACTTCATAATTTTGTTGTTAAAAGGTATGTTACCAAAATTATGAGTGATAACTATTCAATTTCCCTTGTTAATTCTAATTGGCTTCCTGTTCATAAACAAAATCAAATTTGTAGAAATTGTTATGTTAAATTTAACGACTACAAAGAATTTATCAAGAGTTTACATAAAAAAAATAAACAATTTTTAAAATCGTCCGATCATTTTCGAAATTGTCTAATTGCACTAATTGTTTAAAAAGAATTAAATCAAAATTGATTCCAATTAGATTATTCGAATTCGAATTATCGACGACATGACCAGAGTTTTTTGATTTTTTTACAAGTTCTGCAAAACAAATCTTATTATATTTCTATTCGTGAATTTCTCTTGTTTTCAAGACTATTACATAAACTTTTAATAGATATTGTTAATAAACTTATAAAAGCATAATGTTTTGCAATTTATTTTTTTAAATAAACAATTCATGGTTTAAAACAATAGATCTGTTTTATTACATTAATAACTTAGTAATATTTAAGCCACGTTGTTGGCAATTTTAGGCTTAAAATTAAATCCAATGTCAAGTTTGCCATCAAAATATGATTTCTGTCAGTATAAGGTTAAATTGTTTTTATTGTGTACAATAATCTTCAAATCGCAGGTAATTCATAAAATGTAGTTTTACAACTAATTGCCGAGTTATAACTATCCTTAAAATGAAATCTACATTAACTATAATTCATAATCTAACAATAGTACATAGGTATACAGTATTAAATGGTTATTAATTTTCTTCACTTTTTTAGACTAGATTTAATTCTTACAGGTGGGCATACCATGGATTTTCACAGTAGTTTTAGGTAATTTACATCACACTAACATTTTTGGTGGTTGGGAACTATTGCACAAGGTTGAGGGTTGCATGTAAATCACACTCATCGTGCAATAACATAATCTAGTCAACATTATTGCCTTTCATACCAATGACTTACGCCAAAGAAAAAGAACGAAAATATAAATGCGACACTTGTCAGAAAAAGTTTTTAGGAAGTAACGATTTACGCAAACATAAAAGAATCCATACGAATGAGAGACCATATGTTTGCAACGATTGTAATAGAGGCTTTCGACAAGCTGGATCTCTTAAAAATCACATTGCTTCACAACATTCATCAGGTGTAGTCCAAAACTCAGAAATATTTGTTTGCAATCATTGCCAAAAAGTATTTCCAATCAAGGAACGTCTAAGATTACATTTACGTGTACATACTGGTGATAAACCTTATGTATGTGAACTATGTCCTAAAAAGTTTGCCCGAGGGGGACAATTAGTACAACATAAACGTACACATACTGGATCAAGGCCGTATGTATGCCCCGAATGTAATTCTGCCTTTACTTGTTCGGCTAACCTAAAACTTCACCTGAAAAGACATCAAGAAATTCGCGACTTCATTTGCGACATCTGCGGAAAATCTTTTTTTCGTAGAGATGCTTTAAAAAAACATTTAGATTGTTTCCATCAAAATGTGAAAGCTTTTCATTGTAAAATATGTAATAAGGAGTTAAAAGGTCATTTGCCTCAGCATATGAGAACCCATAGAAAAGACAAGCCACATGGTTGTGCACATTGTGGTGCTAGATTTGCACAGAGATCCCAATTAACCGTACACCAAAGAATACACAGTGGGGAGAAGCCGTACCGTTGCCAAGTCTGTTGGAAAGCATTTGCACATTCGACAGCTTTAAAGTTACATACTAGAAGACATACTGGAGAAAAACCTTTCGTATGTATTCTGTGTGAGAATATAGCCTTCGCTCAGTTACCACATCTTAAAAAACATATGCTCTGTATCCATAAAACTAACAAACCTTATGTCTGTAAGTATTGCAAAAGTTTTCATAAAACAAAAATTGATATGGAAAATCATTATTTGAAATGTAAAGTTTTTAAAAAGCTGCCTGTGGTGGAACCTACGTCGGAAAAAAATCCTGTCGAGCCGCCGATGTCGATAGAAAAAATGCGTTTTTTACTTGCCATATTATTAAAAAAAATATCTGCCCCGGAACGTTTAGAAGAACTGGGTTTTAACAAAAGACTAATAGATGATGTTCTTATCGAATCCATAGCAAATTCTGGTCGTATACCTTGTAAAGATTCGAACATCTCTACAGCAGAAAAACTAAAACAAAATGTACAAATTTTACTTGAATGGACAGTTCCTAAGGAGTATATGGAAAAGTTTAGAATAGAACAGCGTTCTACTGAAGAATTATTAGAAGAATTGACTTCGTAATCACAGCAGTTAGTACAAGTAGTTTTTTATATATTTTATTAAATGTGATTTTTATGAAGTATTGTGCCAATAACGAAGCCTTTACAGCTTAATAATGTAATAAAATTTACACATTCGGTGATACATAGTTTGAAAATTAGTAACTGCAAAATTTATTATTCTAATATTAATTGTAGATATTGAAGAAACAGAATTCTCTAGTGATAGCTGTTCCTGTATGGCATTTCATTTGATTGAATTTAGAATAAAATATTTTTTGACAATTTTATGTCAGTAAGTAGTACACTTAGGTGAATATTGTAGTTTATTTGCCATTTTCTATTTTAAATATTTTATTCCTTTAACACATTTACACAAATCTTTCTTACATAATATTTTATACCAAGATCACAATTTTAGGTTAATTACAAATCGCAAATTATTTCTAGCTTTCGCATTAACATTCCAACATTTCCAGTTTATTTAATTGAATATACCATCCTTCTTTTTTGCCTAACCAATATATTTTATAATTGATCAATGTTTTCACCTATTGCAACGTTAAAGAAACGTCTATTTTCAAAATATACTTAAAATAGAATTAAAGTTGTCAGAATTGACAATTTAGGTTTCACATAATTTGTAATTTAAAGTGTGGAATTTATTTATGGGAATATTCCAATGTTCTCTATGTAATTTTAAAAATAGATTTCTTAATGTTATTTGTGATTTTTTCCTACACTAAATTTGTGATTTTACAACGCTACTGTGGTAAAAATTGTCAAAATTTCCATTTTTATGAACTTTTTAATTTTAAACGTTTTGCTTAGATCTAAAAACTTAATAAAAGTTCAATTACAACAATGAACACAAGCCGGAGAACTAAATGTTATTAGTTTAATCGATACATATTAGTGATTTATATCGTATCTAAAATTTTACCTTTTTATTTTAGTAAAGAATCCAAACCAAACGAAATTTCTAATTGGTACTCGCCATATTGAAATTTAAAATTTCAAGTTCAAAACAAAAAAATCTATCTCGATTTTAACCTTTAAGTATCGTACTCTAAACTAAAATCGCTTTGCATAAGCAATGAATATATTCTAATTATTATCTTACCCCAAACATGTAAACATCGTGTTTGTAATTTTCATTTAAGAAAAATATCTAACCTTTTCGGAAGGTTTATTATTGCGATGACTTATTTATCGACACATTGTGGACGTATTTTCTAATAAAGTGGAATGATCACGTAGTCGTAATAGATGAAATCGTTTTGTAAAAAAGATTTGATCTTAGTCAACTGTGATATTACTCTTAATTAAATCAAAATATAAACACTTATTGGGTTGGTGCATAATTATCAGGCGTTTTTTAAACAATATTTTCATTATGAAAAAATAAATATAAAAATTCAATAATAACATTTTTAAATGATTATTCCGGGGGGCGTAGTCACCATCTACTTTAATAACTGCTTCCCATTTTGGAAGACTGTCGATTTTACGGGACGGTTCTTGGAGGCAAACCATGGCTTGATATCGGCAACTAAATTATCGAAATCATCATAAACTCTGTTTGCCTGCTAGTTTTTCAGCGATCGATTGATGTGGTTGTCTGTAGGCGCTTCTGTGGACGAATATGGCGGATATGGTAGGAGGTCCCAGCCCTTATTGGCGATGCATTCGACAACACGATATTCAACATGTGGACACGCATTATCGTGGTGAAACACGATACTCTTCCTTTGGCATGGTCTTTTCGTCCCGATTGCATCGTAAAGGCGGTCGAGTTGAGCCGAATAGCCATCGCTATTGATGTTGAATTGTCACTTGCCGTTTTTGTCTGGAATCCGCCACTGTTGACGATCATGGTCGTCATTCCACCAATAACCCCGTTTAAGATAATTTCCCAATGAATGATTCTGTCCCACTAAATTGCCTTCTTACAGTGCACGTTTTTCGTTTTTCTTTTTGGTGAAACTCCTGACGAAGCGCAGATCTTCTTTCTTTTGAGGTTTTTCGAAGACAAGTCATGATTCGTCCCCAGTGACAAAATCCTTCAAAAACGGAGTTTGTTCCGTTCGTTGCAGCAAATCGGTGAAAATGCGGACACGTCCGGCTTTATTATTGTCGGTGAGTTTGTGAAGGACCCATCCAGCTAATTTCCAATACCTTCCGGGCTTTTGAGGCGATGAATGATGGTCCACATTGAAGTTTTCGGCCAGCATTTGAGTTGTCAGGCTTTCGCCGTCTTCCGCGACTGCGAAAAGTGTCTGGTCGTCGAAATCTGATGATCAACCTTTTCCTAGCTTATCTTCCAAGCTAGTGTCGCCAGATTTGAAACGGGCAAACCATTTCCTGCATCGACTTTTGCTGATTGTTCCTTCGCCAAAAAGTTCGTCGAGATCGCGAAATTACTGCGTTGCTTTCCGTCCTTTCTCAAAGTGGTAAAGCATAATTTGATGATTACACTGGTCAACACGATTTTTGCCGACTTCTAAACGAGACTTGTTTTTTTACTAATTCGGGTGTGCTGGATCCGAAAATTATATTAGTCTTTGCGTATCTCGTCAAAATTATTCGTATTTTATTAAATTTATTAATTTCCAAGCTTTCCAATAAGTTAAGTTTTCTACCTTTCTCGTGTAAATGTAAAATTTGGAAAAGGTTGTTAAATTTAAGATCAAATTCTAAGCAGTAGCTGGAAAAAGGAGTCAGTTTTTTATCCTTCTAACATCTTTCATGTTCCTTCATTTTAGTTTCAAAATTCCACGCTGTCTGCCCTATGTAGACATTTAATCTATAAACGTGACTCCCAAGCTAACTTAAAAATACCTGAGTTGTTTTTTGTCCGTTTTATCTTTGTTATTCTTAATGGCTTTTAGTAAGGAGTTGTTGATTTTAAATGAAATTAACTCGTTATTAGATTTTTTGATAATGGTTCCCTACTTTTTCTGATATGATTCCAATATACAGGGTGGCCCAAAATGTCCGAAGGGGTTTGAGTTCATTATAACTTCTTATTTAAGACATAATTATTAATTTTTTTAAAATTTTAAATACAGTATATTAATGTAGAATATTTTTAATTTAATTATGAAAAATTATATCTCGCAAGTGGTGGCCATTTTCTGCTTCGCATATTCGTGTGTTATGTTGTTGATTTCGTCGCGTATATTATTTTTTAGTTGCTGTATGGTTCGAGGCTTATTAATATAGACTTTTCCTTTCAAATAACCCCAAAGGAAACAGTCTGAAGCGGTTAAATCCGGTGAACGCGGAGGCCAATTAAAATCGCTTGTACGGGAAATAATTCGTTCACCAAAGATGTCGCGTAAAAGAGCCATTGTGTCCCTCGCAGTGTGCGCGGTGGCTCCATCCTGTTGGAACCATACTTGCGGATGGTTTTACACGGCTGGCCTTAAAAAATTTTCCAACATTGTCCGATATCTAACACCAGTGATGGAAACGGCGACACCGTGTTCATTTTCAAAAAAATATGGGCCAATTATCCTTTCCGACGAAACACCGCACCAAACGGTACACTTAAGTGGGTGTAATTCTCGCTGTTGAACTACTCTTGGATTTTCCTTAGCCCATATCCTGCAGTTTTGCCTATTAACGAACCCATTTAATTGGAAATGGGCTTCGTCGCTCATAATTAAATTATGAATAAAATCATGATTTTCTTCTGCTTTTTGACGAAAATAAATTGCATAATCAAGTCGTTGCTGGTAATCTGTCGGTTTCAATTGTTGGACAAGCTGAATTTTGAATGGAAACATTCTTATTGTATGCAAAATTCTCTGCAGCGACCCTCTTGAGAGGCCAAGTTGTGTCGAACGTCTCCTGGTTGATGTTTCTCCATCTTCCCGAATACTCTCCTGTACCCGTTCAATATTGTCATCCGTGTGCACCGTTCGTCGTCTGCCGGCACCAGGAAGGTTTCTTACTGCCCATTGTTCTCGAAAATTTGCAACCAGACGGATTATTGTTGACTCTGAGGGTCCAACCCGCACATTAAAATAACGACGATATGCACGCTGAGTCAAAACAATGGATCGTTGATTTGAGAAATAAAGTTCAACGATTTTGGCACGTTGTTCAATTGTGTACTGTTCCATTTTAAATTCCCCAAGTCTTCTTTACAAAATACTGAAAACAAAAAAAAATATATAATAAAAAAGTTATAAGGAATTAAAACCCCTTCGGTCATTTTGGGCCAGCCTGTACGTAATGAGATCGTAATTATTAGACTTTTGGTTTTTATTATGAGATAAATTACAGCGTTTTAAACTTTTGTTTTGTTAAGATGTCATTTACCATGTCTATTGAAAAACCATTATTTAAGGCCTGTCGTGGAAATCCTATTCTTTTCTAAATCAAACCTAACTATTTCTAATCTATTTAAGTTTGTTCGTTAATTTTTTTTGTGCTGTGTATAGCTATATATTGCCTGGAAACGCGATAAGTTAACGATACTGGTGCGCAAGACGCGTCCCCACCAACTTTACTTCCCCGATATGTTTATTCAATGTATAGCGTAGCATTTGATTGGATACGCAAAAGGGATAGGTCAGAAGTAGGTGTGGTATATACGTACGTATTTCCTATGTACTCGTATTTATCGTCGACGTATCTGATCAGACTGGTATGGTACCTCCCTTCTCTCTTGTCTAGTGTACTGGTGGGGCATCGTTCACGTCTCCGCCGTTAACTCACCACGTTTACTGAGGGTATATATTATTCCTTCATTAATATAATGAAATATTCTTTAAATTTTTATTTTCACATCCAGAAAATACTAATATATTCTCTGGAAAATGCAACAAAAGGAAGTGTTTACTACTAGAAAGATTACTAGACCTAGTTCAAAATGGGACATTCCACAAAATTACCTTTTATTTTGAATGCACAATAAGCTTAAAAATAATTTCTTTACTTCATGTCTCTGCTTAGAATAGATCACAGGCAGCTCGGGTAGAAAAATATTCCCATATCAACACTATTATAATAACTTAGATAACACTGGCCAACACGATTTTTGCCGATTTCTATATATATATATATATATATATATAAAACAGCTCTACAGGCCTTCGAGGCCCTTGGCTTTTATTTCTTCTACTACTTCCTTCCATTTCTTTCGGTCCCTCACTCTTTTTCTCCAGTCCTCAATTCCTTCTTCCTCTATATCCTTTAGCACTTCCTGTAACCACTTTTTCCTTGGCCGACCTCTTCTTCGTTTACCACCCTCTCCTCCGTGCAACACTTTCTTCACAATTCTTTGTTCCGGCATCCGAGAGATATGTCCCAACCAACTAGCTCTTCGTGATCGAATTAATTGAGTTATGTTTGGTTTTCTATACATTTCTTCTAACCCTGTGTTTGTTCTTCGTCGCCACCTGCCATCCTCCTCCTTCACTCCTCCAAAAATTTTCATAAGCACTCTCCTTTCCTAGATTTTCAGATTTTCTTCTTGTTGTTTTGTCATGGTCCATGTTTCGCTTGAGTATAGAACAGCTGGCCGGATTATTGTCTCGTATATTCGTATTTCAGAAGTTCTGGATACGTGTTTTCCTCTTAATATTCGTGTTAACGCGCCAACTGATCTATTTCCTCTCACCATGCGTTTTTCAATTTCTTTTTGTTCTTGCCCTTTACTGGTTAGTGTTACACCCAAGTACTCTATCTGTTTCACCTTTTCGAATTTATATTCGTTTCGACCTGATTTGAATTTGGTATATCTATTTTCTTCTGTCACTTCCGCTCTCATTTCCATATACTTTCTCTTCTCCTCGTTCACCTGTAATCCGTGTTTTCTTGCTTCTTCCGCAAATTGTCCAAATACTTTCTCTAGTTCCCTCTTTGACCTCGATAATATGGTTACATCATCTGCATATGCAATAACTTGTACTTTGTTGTGGAAAATTACGCCGTTTGTTTGAATGTTGCTTTCCCTCATGATTCCTTCCAGCACCAGATTAAATAGGTCAGTCGAAAGCGGGTCTCCTTGTCTTAGTCCTCTTCTGGTTGTAATTTGTTCCGAGAATCTTCCATCCACTAAAATTTTACTTCTCGAATCCGAGAGTGTCATTCTTATTAACTTTATTAGTTTCTACGGTATTTGTAATTCTGCTAAAGTTTCATATATTTTTTTTCTAGAAATTGAGTCGTACGCCTGTTTAAAATCCATGAAAAGCATGTGCAATCCTAGATTTTGCTCATAACTGTTATTTTGCAGCATCTTTAACGTGAATATTTGGTCTGTTGTTGATCTACCAGCCCTGAAACCCCCTTGATATTCCCCTATTATCTCATTAGCATATATCTTTAATCTGTTTCGTATGATTTTTGCCACAACTTTGTAAGCGACTTCCAGTAAAGCTATTCCCCTGTAATTTTGACACAGTGTTTTGTCCCCTTTCTTGAAGATCGGGCATATGACTGCCCTACTCCATTGCTCCGCGCATTTTTTCTTCTCTCCAAATCCTTAGTACTAAGTGATGCAAGCATGCACCTAGTTCCGCTCCTCCTTGTTTTAGGATTTCTGCTGGTATACCACTCTCACCTGCACTTTTGTTATTCTTAAGTCCCTTAATGATTTCTTTTAGCTCCTGTTCTGTTGGTTCTTCTATTTCTTCCTGCTTGTTACATTCTTGTTGGTGTTGTTCTGTTGGTGTTGTTGTTTGTTCCTCCATCTCTACCTCTACATTTAGTAGTTGTTGAAAATACTGCGCCCATCTACCTAATATGTCCTTTGGATCTCCTAACAGTAGCTCATCTTCATCTCTACAGTAAATCATTTTTGTGTCCTTGTTCTGCCTTGTTCTCTTGATTTCTTGGTAGAAATTTCTGATCTCCCTGTTTACAAAGTGTTCCTCTATTGCTTTTAACTGTTTCCCCAACATCATCCTTTTTTTCTGTCTGCATATTCGCTTCGCGGTTTTCCTTTTTTCTTCGTAATTTCTAATTTTCTTCACTGTTCTGTTTCGATCTCTTTCCAGTTTTGCTTTATTTCTCTCCATTATCGACTCTCTACATTCTATATCATACCATTCCACTGTTCTTTTATATTCCGCCTTTCCCAAACAGGTGTTTGCAGCATTTGCCATTGCAGCCTGTATTTTACTCCATTCTTCTCCAATTGTTTGACTTTCTACGCTACCTCTTAGAAGACTTGATCTTATTTCATCTTCTAACTCCCTTGCCACTCGCTCCTCACCAAGTTTCTTTAAATTATGTGTCTGTCTGACTTTTCTATCCGCGTCCGGTCCTCTGTAACTTCTGCAGTTTCTAATAGCTTTAGAATGTTTACTCTCTATGACAACATGATCTATTTGGTTTTTTGATCGTCCGTCAGGGGAGACCCATGTTACTTTGTGGATATCTTTGCGGCTAAAATGTGTGCTGACAATTTTCAGTTGATTTTCTGCTGCGAACTCAATTAGTTTCCCGCCGTTTTCATTGCTGTCAGCATGTAAACTTTTCCCTCCTGTTATTTTCTTATATACTTCCTCTCTGCCTACCTTCGCGTTAAAATCGCCCATCACCATTTTTATGTCATATCTCGGTAAGCTGTTCCATACTTCATTTAACTTATCGTAAAATTTATTTTTTGTTTTTGTGAAAAATATTCCCATATCAACACTATTATAATAACTTAGATAACACTGGCCAACACGATTTTTGCCGATTTCTAAGCAAGACTAATTCGGGTGTGCTGAATCCGAAAATCTAGATCTTTATAATTGCAGGCACTTTGTTACCAAGAAAATTGTTCGCAACCATCGTGAATGAAGTCCAGGCTTCTTTCTCAGCTTCGTTAATAGAGTTGATGCAATTTGGATCTCTCATTAAAGTTCTAATTTGAGGTCCATCAAATACCCCAGGTTTAATTTTTTCGTAACTTAGTCGCGAAAACTTTTCACATATATACTGGAAGCAGTTACCTTGCAAATCTAGAGCTTTAACATATTGCTTCATAAGACCCAATTTGATGTGAAGAGGTGGAAAAATTACTTTTTCTCTGTCGACTTATTCTTTTCTCCAATATCTAGGCATGTTCTGGGAGGCCAATGTTTTTGAATCCAGTGTTTCTAGCTCGACTATCCCAGAGGCAGAAAAAGCACGGAAATTTTGTATATCCCCTTTGAGAGCCAAGTAAAAAGTTCAGCATTTTGAGATTCACACAGAAGACCCAGTTATGGGTCTGTATATTTTAGTAACTTTATAACCTCAATGTCTTCATATGTTTCCGGAATATCCAATAAGAATTGAACCGAAAACAGCCCCGTTTTATAGTAGGACACACTTGAGGCTTCTGCTGGAAATGCGTGGCGATAATTACACAGGCCTGCATTTTTCAACTCTTTGAATGTTGATTTAAAAATTTTAACTGTTTTCTAGTAATTGGGTAGCGCTGATTTCAAATCTGCTTTTATTTTTTTTGTATCACGTAAGGTTATTTTTCAAACCAGTAATATCAAAAATATAGAAAAAACACGATTTATTTCATTTATAAGCTTGTTTTATATTATATTTAAAAAAATACAAAAATATACACATAGAAACTATTAGAAATAGTTATTTATTCTTTATGCTTCTTAAAAAAATGTTTTCGTTTTTCAGAAAAGCTTCGTTTGGTTGTTTTTCTGTCATATTCAGCTAAAGGATGATCTGAAGGTAGTTTCTGGGGCAAGCAAATTTTTTTGTGTCATCCTCGACCCCAGTACTTCAGAAAGATCTTTTGAAAGTCCCAAATCTCTTACTAAATCATTCAGTTCGGCTTGTGAAAATAGCTGAGGTTGGTTTTGACCTGAGATTGATGGTTCAAAATCACTATCCATCTGTACGGAGCCGGAAGTTGAAGAGGTTTCAATATCTTCTTGTAGTACTTTGGGGGGTATAGGTATAGGTACATTATCACTGTGAGGAACTGGTCTGATAGCTGATTTAATATTGTTTGGGTACAAAATATGTTTCAAAGTTTTTCTATTATGCCCCTTAATATCACAAAGACAAAACTAGCAATCTTCATGATGATTTTGCGGTTCTCTCCAAACCATCGGTATTCCAAAAGGAAGGCTGTTTTTCTATTCCTTTTGGTCCAATGTCTTAAACCTTCTCCACATACCTTACAAGCAACGTGCGGTGTCCAATCTTTATCTTGATCTCCTAATTTGATTTTGAAATAAGCATAATATGCATTTTTCACAAATTCACCAATTGGTCTCTTAAACTTTTTCAAGACGAAATATCCATAAATATAACAGAAATCATCGGGTTTGTTTTTGCAACACCGGCTAGACATATTTTTAAGCAATGTTTATTTATCAAATACCACGCACAACACTAAAGACAAATTAATTTTAGTTGTTTACTGATCGACACTCAGAGCTATAATGAAGTAAATAACATTAAAATATACATTTTGTTTGGAGTGATAAACTTGAAATCCTTCGTAGTACTAATAAAGTGAAAGCATAATAAATAGGATTTAGCAGGTAAAAATTCCCGGAAATCTTGTCCAAAATTAATACATGTAATAAAAGATTTACATCAGGTAATGAGAGCCTATTTAACAAATTTCTTTAAAACCACAACAGAAAATCATTTTTGGGTTAATACCTAGAATTTGAAGTAGTACATTCATTTTAAAATGTATTAAAACTCCTATTATAAGATTTTTTTTATATTTTTTTCTTTTCCTTTTGTGCAAAAAAAAAAAAATCTGTGGGTGGTAGACCAACTGTATTTTAATTTTAAAACTGAGCTTAACAAACAAAAATCACGTCATCACAAATTTTATGCAAGCCTGTGTTATCGAATGGTGTTCGTGATTGTTCTATTTTCGTGGTCGCGATTTAACATTTCCTCCAGTAATGTTGAAAATGTTATTTTAATATCCAAGAGTTTTATGATGGATGGTTGGATGTTCAGGGTGTCTCGCGTTAAACTATCTAGCAAGCCTCTCGAATAAAACGTACATTGTCACAAACAAATCGAGTAATTCTGACTTTTTCAGTAATTCTTAAATGTCTATCGCCCACTACTCAGCCAAGGTCTATAGTTGCAACTGACGTAAACTGTCTAATGAACTGACGTCTCTAAGCTTGAAACAATTTGCGAATTGTTTTCTTGTCTCATGGCACTTATTATTTGCAATACAGTCGAGTTTCGGGGGTTTCTACTTTTGCGAGGTTTGAAATTAAGGGAATCTATTCAAAGAAATAATGTTTATTCTGCAAAAAATAACATTACTATGTATGTACACACTAAATAAAGGTTTATAAAAAAAAAATACATAAAATAAATTTTAGAACATAACATTTTTATGGAAGATGCGTGATTTTGGATTGTTTAAGCATCGTGTTCGCCGTTTTCCTCAGCCCATTAGATAACATCATTAATAAATTGCTAGGTTTGTTGAAATGAGTTTGCCTTCTTCGTTTGATATATTGTTGTCATCTTCCAATTCGGAATTTCTTATTGCATTCTCCAACTGATTTAATTTTACTGGTTCAATATCTTTATTCCATTCCTCAATGTCGTTTATCTCACATACAATCTACAGAATTCAGAATCATTACTATATAAACACGAAATATATATTCTTGTAATTTCACTTACATCTGAATTAATATTTTACAACAATCTGGTTTGGCATTGTGTTCATCATCCAAATTGGTTGCGATAAATATTCCGCCAGCATTTTTCTGTAACAGTTGGTTTTAACGTATCCCACGCCATGGCTAAATTTGAAGCTGCATCCCCCAGAGTGTATGTTTGCAATGCACTTAGATCAGAACCTTTTGACAACTGTGTTAGTAGATTTTTACAATAGAATATCTTCGTACTTCTAATAGGTGTCACATTTAGCGGCATATACAGTATAATAATCAGACCATAAGGACTCTTTAACTCCACCTCAGGTGCACCTGGTGCATTATCCAACAATAATAGCGGGTAAGCTGCGACTTTGTAAAAACTTATTCACCAAAAAATGTTTTTGTATTATTAGTGTCACTGTTACATACACGGAGCCATATCTTATACGAAATCCATACAAACACTACACAATTGTGACTAAATAATCTAAAAACCTGAATATTCGCCTTTGGGCTTTTACCTTTTAAGCTGGATTTATAAACTTGATGTTATAGTTGCCGTTCAGTTGACCGTCTGTCGTACGAAACAATATTTATAATCTTGTGGTTGGTCTTGCCGTGAAAAGCAAAATTGATAGTTAAATGTCTTTTGTATATGCCAAGTTTAAAAAATTAGAGTCAAAACACATTCTTGAATTTTTTAATTATTCCCCGTTGTTAAATTTGTTTGTTCTGTGAAATGGGGTTCGCCAAATTGTTCTGTTACATTATTAATTTAGTATGCTCACCAGTTGTTAAATTTGTGTGTTCTGTGAAATGGGGTTTGTCAAATTGTTCTGTTACATTATTAATTTTGTACTTTCCACGAATTTTGATACAGTTAAGGTTGGCATATAGCAATTAAGATAATAGTTCGAAGTAACCCAATATGATTGTGTTGGATATATAGTATGTAACATTAGTTTATTGTTATACTTAAAGAAGCTACTGTGTAGCGAAGCAGCTATCATATATATTTTTTTAATATAGTGTAAATCTACAAACATCATTTGTGTGTTTTATTTTAATTTGCAAAACACATTCGTCACAATTGGTCATATGACATGTAGCCGTCATTCCATTGGTTTAAAGCCCAACGACAAGAGATAAAAGTTGGTTAAGTACGAACGGAAGCGAACGTCGCACGAACGACAACCGCAACGGTAGCGAAGTTTATAACCTTTCCGTATGTTGAATATTTAACGGAGGCTGTAACCACGAACATCAAGTTTATAAATCTAGTTTAAAGAGCATCATACCGTTATTGTCACAATAAAAGATAATTTAGATCGTGTTTTCGGAAATAATCCTTTAGTACAGTTGCAGAATCTCACTTTTAACTCTAAATATCTAATATTTAAATTTTGCAGTTACTTTTTCGTTATTTCATTTTACATAAATTTTATTACAATTCGCCATTGTTAATGTTGTAAAGGTTCAGTAGTAAACCCCTTTATTGCGGGCCATAATTCTCTCACTAACTATATTATCAACATACAAAATTGATAAGTTCTACTAACAAATCAAGAATACGGAAAAATTTAAACTTTTTATGTAATTTTTCCATATTTTCAGGACTTGTTATAATTGTGTTCAAACAATGAATTGCGCTACCGACTAGTGTGTTGCTAAAGATAAATTTGCACCAATAAAACGTTACAACAGTTCACCCTCTTATGAAATTTGAACTATCAGAGAAAACGCGTTATATCCAATTGTACGTCATACTAGGTCCATGACGACATGTCCTATATATGTTGTCGATATCAACTATAAAAAGGTCAATAATCAAGCAATTAATTGCTGCAACTGTTTACCGAAAATTTTCGGCATTATATCCAAATGACGCGACGAGATAATAAACATTGTAGTTCTAAAAGGAACTGTTTTTAGACAATCAAAATAAACGGGAAAAATGTACACAAAACTAGGCTTATTTGACAGATATGTTATCTTTCAACACCGCAAGTAACTATTACCCTGTTAAAAATATTTAGTATTGAAACGGAAATTATGTATTTATTTGTCATGAATGTCTATATTATCTTCAATTTATAACAATTTGTATTTAAATTAATGAAATAAAAGCGTTCAAATATAGTTTAACAAACCAACTTTTTTAGTTTGTCTAATACAGTTATGACAGCATGTAAACGTCACCAATGACGTACAATTGGACTTAACGCGTTTCTTATATAATTTGATTAATAAAAATTAATTATAAACCATTACCACAATGTAACATTCAATCCTGGATATGTATTTCGACAAACAAGTTGTCATCATCAGCAGTAGTAAACGTATTACATTCGGAGATCTAGCACAACACTTCGCACAAGGTTTTTTTTTAAATAAACTTTTATACAGGGTTAGTTAAAAGTATGGAGACGGCGATTTATTGTCGTTAATATTCATTTTAGGGAATTATGTTCAATATAAAAGTTTGTTAGGATATTTTGATCTACATTTGAGAATATTTGAATTTTTTTTTCTTCAATTGTTTTTTAGTTACGCCTGTCTGCGCAGTTTTTTTAAATGGGAACTAGTAAATTTTACTCTACCATTCGATAGAGATTTTTTTTCTCTTTACAATAATATTTTTGTTTTTTTAAAATTCATTTTAATAACTTTTTTATAAGAAAAGGCCGGTTCATGTGTTTAACAGATGTTCGGTACATCGCAGATAGACAGAAGCGTAGCGATAAACAAACTTGAGCGACATAATTTTATCAGTGGTTATTGTGTACGTCAAATCTTTGACAGAAATAATTCATTTGTGCAATTTGTTGCTGTTAATATTAACAATGGCGAGTTTAAGTGAACATGAACGAATTGAAATACTTATGATGTTGGGTTATGGAGTTAAAAGTATGGAGACGGCGATTTATTGTCGTTATTATTCATTTTAGGGAATTATGTTCAATATAAAAGTTTGTTAAGATATTTTGATCTACATTTGAGATTATTTGATTTTTTTTCTTCAATTGTTTTTTTCGATAGCCTGTTCGAATTTTCTTTTAAAAGGGAACTGGTAAATTTTGCTCTACCATTCGATAGAGGATTTTTTACAAGAAAAGATAAACAAATTAATAACAAAGTAAATTAAAGTAAGTGTTCAAATTGTCGTCCATTAGTAATTTGACAATGACCCAATCGATTTACAAAACCCCGAACAGAGTTCTGTAAAAAATCTCGGGGAATTTCTTGTATCGTTCTGGTAATTCGGATTTGTAAGTCTTCGACGTTATCGGGCTTATCTTTGTAAACTTTGTTTTTTACGTATCCCCAAAGAAAAAAATCTAAAGGACTTAAATCTGGCGAACGGGCTGGCCATTCAATGGTTCATCGTCTTCCAATCCATCTGTGGGGAAAAACGTTGTCCAGATATTGAAGAACATTTACACCATAATGTGGTGGGGCGCCATCTTGCTGGAACCAGATACTGTCATTGGGCAGGTGTTCATTGTTTTCATGAGGATAGAGCGTAGCACAACCAGGTATTATTACATTTTGCAATAACTGCAAATACAGAGCCGAAGTTAAATTGCCATTGATGAAAAAGGGACCGATAATATGACGGCCTAGAATGCCAACCCAAACATTAACCTTTTGGGGGTACTGCGTATGGTGCTCCAAAAACCAAGAGGTATTTTCCGATGACCAGTATTTGCAGTTATGTCTGTTTACTTCACCGGTAAGGCAAAAAGTAGCTTCGTCAGAGAAAAGAATATTGTTGACAAAATTTTCATTATTATTGCAAATATTTAACATTTCTTCAGAAAATTGTAATCTCCTATCAAAATCATCTTCCGTTAACTCGTGTACAAGGTGTACCTTATAAGGTTTATACTTTTCACTTTTTAAAAATGACACGATCGATGACTGTGAAATATTGAAATTAGCCGCTAATTGATTGGTTGATAAATGGGGATATTCAGATACAGCCAATAAAATATCCAGTTTTTTATCATCGCTTTTTGCTGTTCTAGGTCTACCACTCCTTGCCAAATCTTTAACGCTACCCGTTTGTTCAAAGCGTCTTAAAGTTTTACCAAAAACGGATTTAGAAATTGGATTTCTATTTGGATGCATATCATTAAATAAATTACAAACGTCTTGTAAACTTCTGCGTCTATCTCCATAACCCAACATCATAAGTATTTCAATTCGTCCATGTTCACTTAAACTCGCCATTGTTAATATTAACAGCAACAAATTGCACAAATGAATTATTTCTGTCAAAGATTTGACGTACACAATAACTACTGATAAAATTATGTCGCTCAAGTTTGTTTATCGCTACACTTCTGTCTATCTGCGATGTACCGAACATCTGTTAAACACATGAACCGGCCTTTTCTTATAAAAAAGTTATTAAAATGAATTTTAAAAAACAAAAATATTGTAAAGAGAAAAAAATTCTCTATCGAATGGTAGAGTAAAATTTACTAGTTCTCATTTAAAAAAAAACTGCGCAGACAGGCGTAACTAAAAAACAATTGAAGAAAAAAAAAATTCAAATATTCTCAAATGTAGATCAAAATATCCTAACAAACTTTTATATTGAACATAATTCCCTAAAATGAATATTAACGACAATAAATCGCCGTCTCCATACTTTTAATTAACCCTGTATAATAAGCCACAGTTTTCGATTTATTCAGACAATTTGATCATAAACGAAGCCAATTAAACTGATTCAGGTGGCTTAACTGTATTTGTGACAACTTTAACGTCATATTTCACCATTGCAAGTAGTAGGAATATAAATGCCCAAGCATTCAACGTTGACGGTTTTAATTCTTTGATGGATGAAGTTTATGCAATCTAAAATTGTAAAACGTTTCCACGCCTGCTTGACTTCGATTGACTTGAATTTTATTCAAAATCCATTGCAAAGACATCCTGATGTAGTGAGATTTAAATGTAGCTATAATTCCTTGATCTAAGGATTGAAGTAATGAAGTTGTATTCGGGAGTAGGAATATTATCTCGATATTTGGGTGACAAAAATCTTTCGGCTGGCTTGGTGCATTATCCAATATAAGTAGAATTTTAAAATCTACTTTTTTTTCTTACTGTAGTTTTCTACGCTTGGAACAAAACGATTTAGAAACCATTTGTTAAATAAATTGGTGGTAAGCCAAGCTCTCTTATTTACAGTACAATGTACTGGTAAAGCGTTCTTATTAAGATTTTTCATCGCACGAGGATTAAGGGATTTATAAACTAGCATGGCCTTAGCCACGTGATCACCTGAGCTGTTACTGCACATAAGTAATGTTAGTCTGTCTTTTGCTACCTTAAAACCTGGAGATATTTTTTAATTTTTTAAAATAAACATTCTTTTGGGCTTTTTTTTCCACAAAATGCCTACCTCGTCATTAAAAACCTGATTGCATTGAAACCCCGATCAATAATTTTTTCAACTCTTTTAGATAAGTTTTAGCAGCTTCACTTTCAGCTGATGCGCTCTCTCCTTGTATTTACATGTTTTGTAATGAAAAACGTTTTCTAAAATAATCTAACTAACCTTTACTGTCAACAAAATTGGGGTTGGTAGCAGACTCTCCATTTTCTTTTAAAGAAGTTGTAGATTTATAACGCTTTGTGTTTAATAACATTGGTGTCCAATGGGACTCGTCTTTTTGAGCAGTCTGCAATTCAAATACTAAGAGTGTTTTAAATTTTTTCAAGAATTAGTGCTCTGGGTTGAGCTGTCATATTTCCGGAAGTACAGGTGACTTACGGGAAACTGACGGTTTTCAAATGAACATTACTCAATTGTTTTTCAATAAAGAAGAAGTTTATTTTTACAAAACGAAAGATTAATATTTACCATTTAATGTAACATTGTCATTTATGGAAAATTAAATCACTCAAGTGACGGCCGTCCGCTTGAATACAGATTTCAAGTCTGCCAAAATTCATTCACAGCTCGTGTCAATAGCTCTTGGTCAATCGCATGCACCTCTTCTGTAATGATATCTTGCAACGCAATTAAAGTACGGGGTTTGTGAACACGTTCTTTCAAGTACCCCCGCAAGAAAAAGTCACAAGACGACAAGTCCGGCGATCTTGGGGGCCACGACACGTCACCGAAACGAGAAATGAGGCGCCCAGGAAACATGTTTCTCAAAACTTCCATTGATGCATTTGCAGTGTGTGCTGTGGCACCATCCTGCTGAAAATAAACATTTCTCTGGTTTATCTGACTTCTTCGTAGTTCATGTAATAAAAAACGTATTTAACATGTGAATGTAACGCTCCGAATTCACGGTCACCGTAACGCCATTCTCATAAAAAAAATACGGTCCAATAACACCAAAAGCCGCAACCGCGCACCATACGGTCACACGCGCGGAGTGAAAAGGCCTTTCACGGGTAATGCGAGGATTTTGTGGGGCCCAGTAACGAAAGTTTTGTTTATTTACTGAGCCATCCAAGCTAAAATGAGCTTCATCGCTCATTATCACTATTGGGTTTTCCTCAAACAACACTTGCATACGTACGGCGAAGTCTTCGCGTTCAACATAGTCCCTCTCGTTGAGCTTCTGAACAACCTGCATTTTATATGGGTGAAATTTCAAATCCAAACGCAAAATTCTTCTCAGCCCTGTTGCCCTGTTGTTCTCAACGTTTGCATCCATTTCAGGATTGTATTGCGGCTTGGACCCGCGCTATTCCGGCGGATATTGAAATGCCGGCGGAAAATTCGTTGTGTTATGGTAACTGATTCGCCATTTTTGACAAAAGTATCGTACGCGAATATGCGGTGCTGTATTGTCCACTGCTCCATTGTAACTGAAACGGTAAGTCATGCCGACGCGTATGACCCCTCCACCTTCTTCCTCCCACCACTAACGCCTTTATATTATCTATTTTAAAAACGACAGTTTCCCGTAAGTCACCTGTAGAACAACCTGCAATAACGGAGGATCTAATTTTCTGTTCATTTTTTTGTATGGTACGGATTGTAGCTTCATTTAAATTCAAGGTTTTAGCAACATATGATACCTTTTCCCACTTTTTAAGACTATCCAAAATGTGAATTTTTTGTTCTAGTGGGATGAAATGTCTTTTAAGAGCAACTTTTTTATTTATGGTAAGCATTGTTGAGTACAACAAAAAAGTAAAATTTAACGTTCCTTTAAAAAGAGTTTCACTAACAATACATACACATTTTTTTTATCTATCATATATTAAATAAAAATGATTAACCTTTTTAATACTCCACGAACAAAATGAATTGAAAATGCTAATACGAGGGTCACCTTTTATATTTTTACAAAATTTGGGAAGAACACAAAATTTTTGGGAACAAACTATTTTATCGTTTTTCAAAATATTCACCTTTATGGTCTATACACTTTTGTATGCGTACGAACCAGTTCTCAAAACATTTTTTCCACTTTCAAGGTTGTATCTCATAAACATGGTTTTAAAAGGCTTCGACTGCTTTCTGAGGTGTTGAAAATCGCTGTCCACGCATTTTTTGTTTCACAGTTGGGAACAAAAAGAAATCATTCGGCGACAAGTCAGTCAATGATACATTATTTTAACATTTTTCCCCTTCAAATAGTGACTGTTAGACGTGCTGCATTGGAACTTGCATTGTCGTGATGAAGAATAATGCGACATTTTCGGTTGTTCTTCCTGATTTCGTCTATAACTTTTGGCAAACAAATTACTGTACCGTTCAGCGTTAACAGTTTTTCGATCCTCTAAGGCAGTGTTTTTCAACCTGTGGGTCGCGACCCCCTGGGGGGTCGCGAAGCCTCTGTAGGAGGGTCGCGAGAGGTCGAGACAACTCGGTAAAAAAATCAATAAATTTTAAAAAGGTAGATATATTAAAAAAAAGTTAACAAAATGATACTCGTTATGTTATTTATACAAACACATTAACAAAAAATAAAATCTTCGAGTACTCGTTCATTTTAATGTGAAGGTTGCGCTTGAGTTTGTTCAATCAATTTCTCCAATCGTGGATCCGTTTTTGCAACTTTAAGTATTAAATCGTTTTCCAAATTTAAGCGATTTCTTAGTTTACTTTTTATTTGGGCCATTGATGAAAATGCCAACTCGCACAAGTACGAGGTAGAAAATGGAATCAAACACTTCAAAGCCTCGGTTGCTAATTCCGGGTATTCTGTTTTTCTTTTTAACCAAAAGGTATCCAAATTTTCAGACTTGAATTCCAAGTGTAACATCCCATCGGCAGATAATTCCAGCAGATTCTCTTTGAGCTTAGTTGATAAATTTGCCTCATTTATAGCTGCATTTAAAAACGGATTTAAGATCCATCTTTGCCCAGTGTTATCCGATATCTCTTGCACTGAGAAGTAATGACACAATTCTTTCTTCAAATTATCTAACACCATTTTCATACCAGATATATATGAGTTGATGTTTATCTCGCTTCCGACTTCTTCAATGAAAGACTGTGTCGACGAAAATGAATCAAAGTTGTTTTGATTTATAGATGATGACCACAATTCAATTTTTTTTATAAAGCCATTGAGTTTGTCTTTTGCTGAAATAACATTTTCATCCCGCCCTTGAAGACTTTTATTCAAGTTATTTAAATGCTTAAATAAGTCAGAAAGAAAAGGCCAATTTCAAAAGGAATTCCGGGTCAGAAATGAATTCAGAGTAATGTGACTTGGCTTGTTGTAAATATACTAATAGTTCAGCGCGAAGTTCTATAACTCTGGTCAGTACTTTGCCTTTTGATAACCACCTAACTTCTGTATGGTAAAGCAAATTGCGGTGTAGTGCCCCCATATCTTTACAAATGATTAGAAACAATCGAGTCTGCAACGCTTTTCCTTTAATAGAATTTACAATGTTAATAATAATATTTAGAACTTGACTGTATTCTTGTGGCAAAGTTTTGGCTGCAAGAGCTTGGCGATGGAGAAAGCAATGCATCCAACAAGCGTTTAGCATCTGTTCTTTCAGTCTAGCAATAAATCCACTCTTCGCACCAGTCATGGCTTTTGCTCCGTCACTACAAATAGCAATGCATTTTTGTGCCCAATCGATATTCATATCTTGCGTGGCTTCGAGGAACGTGTCATGCAAGCACTGACCTGTAGTATTTTTGGGTAGTGCCTTGCAAAATAGTATTTCTTCCATTAATATTTCATTGGATTCAAAACGCACAAAAGACACAAAAGAACTTTTCTTAATTTTTTCTATGACTTGATCACGAACGTCAGTCGCCATATTGCTTATCCTGCGTTGAATGGTATTGTCAGAGAGAGGTATACTTTTGAGCTTTTCGACCTCTAGCTTGCCAAACATAATCTCTGCTATATCTAAAGCCGCTGGTAAAATAAAATTTTCGGCAATACTGTGAGGTTTTCCTGTTTTAGCCACACGAAAAGCTACTCGATAACTAGCGAGCAACGCTTTCTCATTTAGGTTGGACATTTGTCCTATAGCAGTTTTTTTATGTTCAAGAGCTTTTAATTTTCGCTCAAAAAATTCCACTGGTTTATTTTTTTCATTAGGATGTTTTCTGTTTAGGTAGCGTACCAACTTCGATGGCTTCATGCTTTCTCTTGACAAAGTGTCAAAGCAAATTACGCACTGCGGTTTATTCTCAATCACAGTAAACCCAAATTTCAAATAATTGTCGTCATAAAGACGTTTTTTCTTTATTCCACTACTGCCGCTAGACTTAGACGTTGATGGTTCTGATGATCTTTTCAGGAATTTATCCATTTTCAATTATAACAAACAACTCAAATAAATACGTAAAACAAGTGATTCGCGCTCTTCAAACAACTAAACAGCAAACGACACGACCACTTGCTTCGCGGTCTTGCACTCAACTGCCGTGGCCGCGGTCGATCACCCTATTTATAGGCCAGCGCATTCTAGCGAGAATCATCTCGAAGCGTAACGAAACGTCTCGAAACATGTGTACCTTTAGCGCGGGCCGTGGAGCGCGCGGGGGACTACCAGCGCCATCCGTTGGTAACACTCGGAACCTGTACTAGTTCCGAATGTTACCAACAGATGGCGCTGGGAGTCTCGGCCCTAACAATATGTTTGTATTTGTTTGTTAGTTATCAATTGGCCACGTATTCGATTTAAAATTATATGTTTTACGTACTTAATTGTATATTTATATCCGAATCCTAATAACGCAAACGCCTAAAATTTTTGTATGGGTTAAATATTTTTAACATACATGAAAAAAAGGGTCGGGGGTCGGGAAATATTTTTTGATACTATGGGGGTCGTGTCATGAAAAGGGTTGAAAAACACTGCTCTAAAGTAATTGTTGCGATATGTCCTGTACAGCCAAAGAAACATGCGATCATTTTCTTGGAAGTGCTCCTTGCACGAACAACTTTTGTGGGGTTCGATTCGTCTTGGAACACCCATACAGTAGATTGTTGCTTGGTTTCCGGCTCATATGCATATATCCATGTTGCGTCACCTGTGACGATGTTGTATACAGATTTTGCGGTTCCTACGTCGAATTATTTGCGCATCTCTTTACACCAATTGACACGAGCTGCTTTCTGTGCTTCGGTCGAGCTATGTGGAATCCATCTGGAACATATTTTTTTTACAAATAAATGTTCATGTAAAATCGAATGATTTACAGTCGATATGCCAGGAGATACCTCTACCTCAATGTAAGTCACATGTCGATCGTGTTCTATCATTTTCCGCACAGCATCGATATTTTTTGGAATCACAAGTTTTTGGTCGACCTTTACGTAATTCATCACTCACTGAGGCACGACCATGACGAAATTCTGCAAACCAATTGTAAACTGTCTTCTCTGATGGTGCTTCATTACCAAAAGTCGACCGAAGCGATATAATGCATTCTTGTGAAGTTAGGCCTTTTTTATAATCGTAAAAAATCATCCAACCAAAACCTTTACGAGTAATCTCCATTATTTTACAAACTCACTGTCATAAAACTGTCACTGTCAATAAACTACTGATTCAATTTCTAAGTTATCGCCGATTTCTCATTGACAAATGTCAAACTTTAAGAATATAGTGATTACATATGTTAAAAGCACCCTCTAGTGGTCGATTGTAAAAATATAAAAGGTGTGCTTCGTATCATTAAGTCTCTATACGTACACAAATCTGACACGATTGAAATTTGAATGAAAAATATCTCATCGCCGAACAACAAGGAATTTCCCTATTTCTGAAAACAAATGTTGTAAAAATGTCGTGTTGTATGAGGATTTCCCCTAATTCTCAATCCGTGTTAGAACGAAACCGTGTTGTGAAGATGCCGTGATATACGGAAGTTACCTGTATAATAAACTAACCTTTATCAGGCTAGCGGTTTATTGGATCAGTCTTCTTCACGTTATGTGTAACAGTCATATCAATTATTTATTGTCCTTTATAAGGACAGATTGTATAATAAATAAGGTTTAAAATACAATAGGGTTACCCCCTAATGTAATAACAGGTGATCACAAGGAACAGGGTGTTTATTGAAATAATAGTTCTCAGTGAATTTTGAAGTGAAAAAAATTATTTATTGACATAAAAATATAGTGAAATTGCATATTGAAGTTATGTTTGAAGAATAATGCCTGAGATGTGAAGATGCACTGTGCCACTGCACCTTTGAAGTTTTCTATCACTCTTTCCAATGTTTGCTGATCAATTAGTTGGGTATCACGTCGAATAACATCTTTAAGTTCCTCTAATGTACGGGGTTCATCCACATAAACGCGAGATTTTAAGTAACCCCCAGAGGAAGAAATCGCACCATCTCCATCTCGTTAGAACAAAATTTCGTTCATGTTTAGCTTCCTTCTACGCAACTGGCTTAGGAAAAAGTTTCTGATCATTTCGGTGTACCGTTCAGCATTAACTGTCACTGTACGGCCACTATCTTCAAAAAAATAGGGACCGATACAACAACGACGCGACATCGCACACCATACTGTGACTCGTTGTAAGTGCAGTGGGCGTTTGTGAAACTGTCTGGGATTTGTCTCTACCCAGTAATGACAGTTGTGTTTGTTAACTTCCCCGGACAAATCGAAAAGAACAAATAACAAGGAGCAAAGCTAACGATGCTAACTTCGCGCGCTATCAATACTTATGCCAAAGCTATCTGGTGAATATAACAGCAATTCAATTTTGTGTTCGATTAGTGTTCGCGGACGAAGAAATTCCTTCACATATTCAGAGGCCCGCATACGCAATAAATATATCCTGAACATATCTCACATATGTCCCGAATATATTCGAAAAACGCTCCGCGAAAATGCTAATTTCAAACTTGTTGTTAAGCATGCTATTGACAAAGGATAGATATGAAAAGGAATGAACTTTAATTAAGAAAATCGCGAGTTACAACGGCTTCGATTCAGAAATAATAAACAAGCTAGTTAGAAAACATAAAGTAAGAAAAACAATTCAGGATTCCACATGTTTGCTACCTCAAATTGATTCGAGCAAAAAATTTATTAGTTTACCGTTTCACGAAACTACCAAAAATTTAAGTAAAGCCTTTAAACAGTATAATGTTCAAGTAGCATTTCGGCCGAATAACTCCCTAAAATCTCTCTTAGGCAATGCGAAAGACAAAGTTGAGGTAAACAACAAATTTGGAATCTATGAAATAAATTGTAAGGATTGTGATAAAAAATATGTCGGCCAAACAAAACGTTCCATTCTAACTCGTTATAAAGAACATGTTTCGCATATTAGATTCAATAGACCGGAAAAATCAAGTGTTGCCCGACATATTCTTGAATCAGATCACAACGTAACATCTGACTGTCTGAGATTAATAAAAAACGACACACGCTCCCGCGAATTAGATAGTTTTGAGAGCATTTTTATATATAGCATTTTATATATAAAAATAGGAAAAACGTAATTAACGCAGATTTGGGTCCTATACCAGATTCTTCTTTATTTGAGTTAATTGACAGTTAGATGTTATTAAAGCAAGAAAAATAGGAAAACCATTAAAAAATATTCGAATTCATGGAATTTATTTTTAAATTCGTTTCATTACAATATCTGCCATTAAAATATTCTGACTCAACATTAATTTCCAAATTTATATTTCAACATAATTTAAGGATTAGTTTCATAATTGGATTCTTAATGTATGTTAAATTACGGCTTTTATAATATTTCTAAACGGTTTTTCTATAAAATTTACAAATAATGAGTTAATGCTCTTGCATGAATAGGTGGGGTTTACCAAAATGTAGGTAATTTTTGTAGCATTTAAGATTAAAGTTTTTGGTGTTAAACTAGAAGACGTTCAGAACAATCCTTCTGTGAGTGTTTTTGTGCGTTCAAGTGTTACACTGTTTTTTCTACTGAAGATGACAACGTGGTTGTAGAAATACGTATTTAGAATCATTAAATTCTATTGTGGTAAGGGTTTTTTAATTTTATTATTCAAACTTGGTAGCGAGTACCGAAATCAACTGAATATCTAACCTCTCCTACTACCTAATAGAGGACGCCTAATTAAAATAATAGATTAGCCTAAATTGTTTCGGAATTTTATTAAAATAATACTAAAAAATAAAAAATACATCAAATTAAATAAAAGTAAAGCTAACCCTTTGGTAGAATTCTTTCTTAAATCGGTAGAACATTAGGAAGATCGGTAGATCTACCGAAAAATTGGTAGACTTGGCAACACTAGACTGGCATACCTTCACGAGCTCAAGGCCTGTTTCCCTTCCACCTCCCACTGTCGAGCACACTCCCAACCTCGTGATCACCTTGTATTATGTTTTCAAATTACTAAACAATGAAGTTTATTTTAATATGACAACACTTTACCGCCACACGTGAATAGAAAAATTAAGAAAATAAAAATGAAAAAACAATATTGCTTAATTTCCACTTTATTGAGGTAAAATCCCATTACAATTGTTTCGGCACACAGTGTCCTCCTCAGATGGTGTTGTCTTGCAAACTAAACCTAAAGGATGTTGACAAATTTAAACTTAAATGAATATTATAATGAAAAAATTATTGAATCAGTTGATGTTGAAAGGTACTATGTAACTTTTATGCAGTTTTGAGAAACACTAAAAAAACTGAATATTTTTCTTGTGTCAGATTTATCGTTAGATATTATTGTGGGAATGGTTTTATATTGTTTGTGCACAAAAAACGGAGGTAACTTACCCATGGTACTAAGACCCTAACAATTGTTATTAAAAAAAAAGAAAGCGTAGTTAGGCCTTTTCTGCATCTAACGCAAAAATAGCAAGTAGTGTTAATTCAAAACACTGATTTATTAATTTTTGAACTATGAATACATATTGATAAAACAAACTTGACATTTCATAGAAATATTTATTACTCTTTACCGTGTTTGGATGGCTTCTTCGTTGGCCAACAGCGGATAATGTTGGAGTAAAATTCTTTATATTCCTCTTCTACGTAGGTTAGCAGTTTTTGTAAATACTCTATCTTGGTTTCCAGTATGGGAACATTTCCCTCAGGATTAGCTTTGGTGTGAGGTAATTCGAGAGGAATACGTTCATTATTTCGAGGCATATGCAGTGGAAATGTATGATACGCGGCACTATTGAGATATTCTGAAGCGACCAGATATCCTGGTTTCGATGACTGGTGAAGAAAGTAGTGGAACTGGGATATAGAAAATGACTGTTTCTGGTTTCTTGGAACGCCCCTCTTATTGGCCTCGAATGAAAAAGATTGCTTTTTGTAATATTTTGTCCACCAATTTTTAAAATCTAGCACATCTTCAGTAGCAATTTCTTTTACTGTAAAATGTTTTTTTGCACTGGATGTTACAACCAGTTCAGTGTATTGGTGAATGGAGAAGATCCTGTCGTGTTGCTTTAAGTTTTTTTAATCAATCCAAAATCCCTATCACAGGGTAAAAAGGAGTGCCCTCTGATAGGGAAAAATTGTTCCACTTTATCGAATCTACCTGTTTCAGCTAATGCCATACACATACGTACCATGGCATGGTTCTTGTTTTGCCCTGGACAATTGTCAGAATACAGCCGAAGTTCTGTTACAAACTTCGTTTGGTCCCTTATAGGCCAGTCCTTTCATGGTAAATGTAGAAAAATGCCTGACCTGCTTTCAAATTATGAATGCCAAAGATATTAACGGTCAGTTGAGTTAAATAAAACAAGTCCTGCACCGGAACTTCAGTGAGATGGACGTTCTGCATGAAATCGAAAGCCAATGGTACCATTTCATCTTGTTTTTTACACTCTTCGGTAGATTGTTGCAGCAGTGAACTATAAAATTTCTTTGCTCTTCTCTTATGTACCAACAATTCAGCAACAGCTGCTCTCTTGGCAGCATCCTCAAGAGACGGCCTTTTTATTTTCACATTAAGTTCTTCGCACTTACAACAAGTGTTTATTTGGGGACGTCCAAAACGAAAAGTAAAATGTTCATGGAAATATTTGACAAAGTAGCTATAACTCACTGGAGGATATTCTGTAGAATACATCTTGTGCATAATTTTTGAAGTTAGCCTTGGATTGAGATATTCATAAGTTTCATCCTTGTAATGAGCCACCTTTATAGGAAAAGCTTGAATATGCTGGCGTATTAAAATATTAGTTTCTTCCTTTATTGCAAGCGTTCTTGGATTTGTACCTCGCTTATCACGAGGAGTTTCATTTTTTCTTTAAGAAGATTCTTAATGCGTTTTAATCGTTTCACTCCAGTGTCGTGTAAACTTATAAACGCGTTTTGGCATACTGTTAACCTTCTACCATTAATAGATACAAAATGAACAAAAGAACAAAATCTCGAGATATTGCTATCCTCATTTTTGATTTTTTGTGTAACCCGACGTTGAACATTACGTATTTCTATGCTACCTTGTAAATAAATGTCTTGCTCGTCTTTTGTTTTTAATGCATAAATTTTTTGCAATATGTCGTTCCTCTGATCTTCGCCAATTTTTTCGAAGCATTTCATCGGGCATCTGTTATAGACGAGCGTTATTATTACATTTTGTTTTTATTCATAAGAAAGGGACTTACCGGCAAGGAAGACCAATTTTCTTTGCAACAACATCGTTACCGTTGTAGAGTAAAATTACTTTCGGATGAGACTGAAGATGCGCGAGCGATGACGTTACAAAAATACTGAACACCTTAAAAACATTGAGCAGTCTTGACAATATAGGCGGCAGTTTTAAATTTAAATAATATTTAGTTATATTAAACCATAATAATTATGTTTTGTTGTCGATTTTAAATAAACTTATTACTTCGTGAAGAATAAAATAATTATTAAATCAATTGGTATTATGTAACAAATTTTTTATAAATTGTATTTTACAATGAAATATTTCTTTTTATAGTGCTTTCACATTTAAGTCTTTGTATTTACAAATTATTATTATATTAATGCATATTTTGTAATATGGTTTTCATTAACCTTAATTTTGGTTTTTCTCATTATAATTTTACTCCTAACCAAAATCTCACTTTAGAGACATTAAAAGAAGATAAATACACAAGCATGTGCCTAGAAAAATTTTTGTATTTATTAAAACAAATATACATACGTACAATGTATAATCAAATATTTATTTTCGCTGATGACAAAATTAATATAATATATTTTGAAACATTTAAAATCTTCAGTCTTCATCGCTTGAAAAATCGTAGAAATCATCTTCAGAGTCATTATTGACATTAATAATAAATTCTTCACAAAAATCATCCATTATGTGCTCCTTCATAATGTAATATTTTTCTACACCTTCCACATGTCGACAAGTTTCTGACCATTCCTCTACCTTGATGTTTGAAAATTCTTCTCTCGCCAATTTTTCAACATCATTTATATGAAATGTAACATTTCTTGATGCAACCCGATTCTTTACAATGCCCCAGATTTTTTTAATCGGGTTTAGTTCTGGGTGGTATGGTGGCAATCTCAGGACGGTATGGCCTTTTTTTGCAAATATACCATCTATGCTGTACTGTATATGTTTTGGCTTGTAAAGTTTTACTAAATTGTACAACTCCGGTTTAGTACAATTTGCATCGTAAGTTATGCCCCTTTCGTTTAGCCACTGTATCATATCACACTTTCTACTGGCTGATGTTGGATGTTTATATGACATAACATTATGGTAGCTGGCATTATCCACAACAATCACAGAATTATCAGGCAAATTAGGAATTAAAGATGTTTCTAACCATTTTTTTATAATTTATGAAATTCATGTCGTCATGGTAGTTGCCATTTTTTTGACCTGATTTGAAAATTAATAACGCATCATTAACAAAACCCTCTGCAGAACCAGCATGAACAATTATTAAACGCTTCCCTTTTGAAATTGGACACTTTAATCCTTCATTAGATTGATCGACCCATCCAAAAGGAGATGTATGCCCTGCATGTATGTTAATTTCATCTAAAAATTACTTATGTACTTAAAATATGTACTAAATACTATTAAACTTAAATAAAACACCTTATATTTCACAAACAATAGTATATTAACTATATGTACATTTCATGTGCCCTGCACACATCATCAGTAGTAACTAAATTTAAAAGTATTATTTTTTAAATACATGTATAGTAAAAATATCTATCTATTTTTTTGGTTAGGGGTGTAAAAATTACAATTATAAATGGTCAACAAATGGTCAAAAAACATGCATATAAAAATATAAAACTAAAAATAAAAATAAAAAATTTTGGTCGTATATTGTAATAGTGCCTGTTAAAATCTATTGAAATTCCAAGAAAGGACAAATTATGGGAAAGACCGTTACCTATGAAAAACAAGACAATGACTGTGTTTGGCATGTCGGGTTCTATTAAATAACAATATAGTAACGTGAAAAAGAAAAATTAGTTATTAGATACTGTAGGTATACAATTTAAAAGTTTATTATTAATAGGTGAAATGTCATTGTTTAAGAGGTAATTTTTGTATTTTTTCATATGTACTGCTTCCCACATGTCTAAATTTTTGCTATTACATTTTTTAATTAATTTTACATTATCTAAGCTGAAATTATGTCCGGTATCTAAATGATGTAGAGCTAATGCTGATTTATCTACATTGTGAAGTTTTACATGAGCTAAATGTTCTTTGAAACGGGTTTGAATATTTCTTCTTGTTTGGCCGATATATAATTTTGGGCAGGAATTACAGTTAATTCTGTAAATACCTGATTCTTTCAGTGGGTCTGTGTTAACTAACTTTGTTTGAAGATGTTGTAACTTATGAGTGTTGGAAAATGCAGGAGTTAGATTATATAAAAAAAAAAAAAAAAAAAAAAAAAATATATATATAAAAATATAATCTAACTCCTGCATTTTCCAACACTCATAAGTTACAACAACATCTTCAAACAAAGTTAGTTAACACAGACCCACTGAAAGAATCAGGTATTTACAGAATTAACTGTAATTCCTGCCCAAAATTATATATCGGCCAAACAAGAAGAAATATTCAAACCCGTTTCAAAGAACATTTAGCTCATGTAAAACTTCACAATGTAGATAAATCAGCATTAGCTCTACATCATTTAGATACCGGACATAATTTCAGCTTAGATAATGTAAAATTAATTAAAAAATGTAATAGCAAAAATTTAGACATGTGGGAAGCAATACATATGAAAAAATACAAAAATTACCTCTTAAACAATGACATTTCACCTATTAATAATAAACTTTTAAATTGTATACCTACAGTATCTAATAACTAATTTTTCTTTTTCACGTTACTATATTGTTATTTAATAGAACCCGACATGCCAAACACAGTCATTGTCTTGTTTTTCATAGGTAACGGTCTTTCCCATAATTTGTCCTTTCTTGGAATTTCAATAGATTTTAACAGGCACTATTACAATATACGACCAAAATTTTTTATTTTTATTTTTAGTTTTATATTTTTATATGCATGTTTTTTGACCATTTGTTGACCATTTATAATTGTAATTTTTACACCCCTAACCAAAAAAAATAGATAGATATTTTTACTATACATGTATTTAAAAAATAATACTTTTAAATTTAGTTACTACTGATGATGTGTGCAGGGCACATGAAATGTACATATAGTTAATATACTATTGTTTGTGAAATATAAGGTGTTTTATTTAAGTTTAATAGTGTAATAATTTCACAAGTGCTCAACATATATACTAATGTACTAAATAGATTTTCTAAATGCTTTTTATACCTGTATATATTATTGGACGTCCTTGGGTACGATAATTTGTTATTTTGCGGATGTAAGAACACCTCAGCTCTCTTTTGTCAAACCGCTCCATTAAAATCTTACGGTTATCAGTAGTTTTTTTCCATCTAGCAAATAAAAAGTTTAGAGTGATATTACTAAAAATAATAAAAAAAGTACCTGAATCCTATTCGCAGCAATAATTACCTAAAAGATGATAGCCCTCCTGCAAAACCGATTCCTTCATCATCGTGAATTTTATTATAAACGGCTTTTATTGTGGGTCTTCTCTTTTCAGTCACATGAAAATTATGTATAATTCTGCGAATAATTTCTTCCCCACAGTTATTGACAGTAGATTTTGGTGATGGTTTTGGTGGTTTTATTTTTGTCGATAAGAATGAATTTACTTTTCTTGTTTCAACAGCATGACCTTCTTTAATTATTCGACCTACAGTGCTCCTAGAAATACCTGTTGCTTCTGCAACTGTATCTAGCAGCTGACCTATAAATGATGAACAACATAAATTATAATTTTGAATTTGATTTAAAAAAAGTAATATTATTACAGGTTAAATATTATGTATCCACCTAATTTGTAAATATATTTACCTGTCACACCTTGTTTTTTAAAATAGTTATATACATTAAAAATTATTTCACGAGATTGTTCAAGAATAACTTTTCTCTTTTTCGAACAAGGGCTCACTTCCTCCAGGACAGAGTTTGTTGCCATATCAGTAGAGCTGAGGATGTTTGCGGTATAACCATGTTTATATCATGTAACCATAGTAAATTACTATGGTTATATGATATAACCATGGTTATACCGCAAACATCCTCAGCTCTACATATCAGACATTTTACCCTGTGTAAATAAATACAACTAAATTTTCAGGAATTTTATGATAAGTATATTTCTACTTACAAGAGGATACATTCTTACTCTTGAATAGCTTTGAAAAAAAATTAACTAATAGATAAAACACAACAATAATATTACAAATAGGAAGACTCTCAATGTACGTACAACACCACTACGAAACACACCGATCAAATGCCTGGTACCGACTGACAAATAATCGATAAATGTTTGTGGCTCGTATAGTACACGGATTTATACTACTAGCTGTTTCTCTCATTTATGAGGTGGCTCTCTTTCTAATTACTAAAATGTGTTTCTGCGCCAGTCTCATCCGAAAATGATTTTACTCTAGCCTTTATAAGCAACTCCTACTCTGCTCCGTTTGATGACATTTCTGCTGTATACGTCAGTATTACGTACACCTTTTTTCCTTTTGTTATGCAACGACACTTCAGTTTCTACACCTGCCTCCGAAGACTCTGATTCACGTTCCATGATTAAAGGTATTATTAAAATAAGAACTAACAGCACTAACACACTGCACTTCCTCACATTAGCAATGTTACTGTGTCGGCCATACTTATAAAGCCGATAATACAGGAAGCAATACATCGTTTGTTGTTGAAAGGTACCAACTAACGTCACTTGGTCCCTTTCAACAATAAATCTTGTTTAAAAGTTGTGCCCATAACAACACTCGAGGTTCGCACATGGACCCTATCTACGTATAACGATCGGGATATGGTAGAAATACTATTATCGTACAAAACCTCAAAATGGCCGAAAACGCTACTTAGTACCTTTCAACATCTACAGATTCAATTATACTCAGGAGGATGGTTCAATACTAGACATTTTCTATTCAAAATGTAAACTTTATTATATAAAGGGACCAAAGTTTACCGAGTACAAACATAAAGACGGAAAAACCAAAATAAATAAAAGAATCAGTTGTAAAATAGGCCTAATATAGGAGAATTGCCGAAATCTACCTGATTATTAAGCAAACGGTCTGTCTTTTTATGTTTCAAAATTTCCAGTAAATTTAATTTCTACTATTTATTTTCAGCGTGTAAAATTTTAAAGTTATAATTGAAATTATTATATTATTGCATAATGTGAATCATTCTGGTTATTGGTATAGCTACGTTCGTGTTCTTTGATTCTTTTAGAAAAGGATCTACCTGACTGGCCTATTTAAAATTTTGGACATGAACTACATTCAAGTTTGTAAACTACCGATTTATTGTTCCATCTATTTTTTGTTTATTGTTTTTAATAATTGAACCTAAAGCGTTTTTGGTTTTGAAAGCTATGTTAGAATTATTTCTCGTTAAGAATATTGAAAAATTTTTTGCGTAAGATTACCTGTATAAGTAAGAGTTTGATATTTATTATTCATATCACGACTGTCTGTCAGGTACACTAATTTAATATCTTTCTTGTAACTTTGTTTATTCAGAATATTGTAAACAATATATGGTTTGTATCTATTATTATCAACTACATTAAATAAATAAGCTATAACAATGGATGCAAACCAGATATTGTTTACAATATTCTGAATAAACAATAAACAAAGTTACAAAAAAGCTATTAAATTAGTATACCCTACAGACAGTCGTGATAGGACTAATAAATAAAGAACTCTTATACTGGTAATCTTACGCAAAAAAATTTTCAATATTTTTAACTAGAAATAGTTATAACATAGCTTTCAAAACCAACAACTCTTTAGGTTCAATTATTAAAATCAATAAACAAAAAATTGATAGAAACAATAAATCGCGAGTCTACAAACTTGAATGTAGTTCATACCCTAAACTTTACATAGGCCTGACAGCATAAATCGCAAAAATTAAATTTACTGGAAATTATTAAAATTTTGAACCATAAAGACACAGACCTTTTACTCAATAATCAGGTAGATTTCGGCAATTCTCCTTTATTAGGCCTATTTTACAACTGATTCTTTTATTTATTTTGGTTTTCCCGTTTTTATGTTTGTACTCGGTAAACTTTGGTCCCTTTGTGTAATAAAGTTTACATCTTGAATAGAAAGTGCCTATTATTGAACCATCCTTCAGAGTATAATTATTTTTTCATTATAATATTCATTTCAGTTTAAATTTGTCAACATTCTGTAGATTTAGTTTGCAATACTCCATCTGAGGAAGATACTGTGTCGAAACAATTGTAATGGGATTTTACCTAAATATATTGCTTTTTCATTTTTATTTCATCAATTATGAATTTCCATCAAGTAAAGGCTACTTCGATTCAAATAAAAAGAAAAATTAAACCTAACATTTCCAATAATTGTTTGTGTCAGGTTGTAAGTATTCTCAGTACAAACCTACCAGAATAAATTAGGTAATTCAAACGAATGATCTTTATAATAGAATTCAGTTATTTTAATTTGATGATGATCGACTGCACAATTCCTCTAATTTTAAATAGTTAATTGACGAAGGAGATACTTGTTGAAACTTCATTATAACGCTAAGAAATAAGTAATTAAACTTCTAGTTTCAAAAATTCTTTTATTGTAAATACACTATTTCACAGTATTATATGTATATTGTATACAGTATTTCATCCACCTGATGAAGCCATTTTATGGCGAAACAATATTGTAGTGTATTTACAATAAAAGAATTTTTGAAACTAGAAGTTTAATTACTTACTTCTTAGCGTCCTCTAATTTTGTTTTAATACACCATATAAAACCTTTTTTCATATCAATTTATGTATCGTTAAAGACCTAATATACGTTATTTTAATGTTTTAAAGTGTCTAACAATAAACTGAATGAATTGAATCTGGTCGGTGGCGCAAAGTTACACAAAATATTAAAATATCTGCTTGCAATGAATGGGCTCTACATGTATATTAGCATTTATTTTAAATACTTTTAGATGAAATATGGTTTGAGTATCTACATTTAGTTTTCATACTACGTTTTGGTACTATGGGTAGCTTCATAATTTCACTAAAGTAAAAAAAAATGCTATTTTTAATTCTAGAATACTTTTTTGTGCAATTTCTTTTTATTTAATACATAATTTGCTATTTAAAAACATTAGAATTTATTTTACTAGACTTTTAGTATGTAAATTATTCCTCGATTCTTTCTTATAATAATCGATTCTAGTTACCTTATAAGGTGGTGGTCTCTAAGTAATCGTACTGTTTCTATTATTTCATTAACGAAACTTTAAAAGCATCGAGGCTTAAAGATTATAATTATCTGATTTTTCTAATAGATTAATTTATTCACACGAAAGTGCTTCATAACTAGAGTTGTCAGATTTTCTCCACATTCCTAAATCTTACTCAGTATAAGTTAATATATACGTACGAGCGTTTTCAAGTAATTCAAGTTTCAAGTCATGTTAATAACACGTGTTAGTATGAAATTACAACTGAGCATTTTTGTTAATATATACAGTCCTATACGATTTAAGTTTTAACAAAGAAATTACTTATTGTAAGAGATGTTCACGAAAAGTTTTGCTTTTTTTCCCGAGACGCACCCAGTTACAAAAGAAAGATTGCGAATTTGAAGATAAGCAAGTTCATTGTATGCATTGTGTTAGGTCGTGTATGCCGGCCAGATGTTTATATTTTAGTTAAGCGTAGATCTAGACGCGAATAGGTTGAATTTGTGATATTATGAACACATATATAAGTATGTCGATATATATCAATACGCGATGTATATTGAAAACATTTTTACGTATTAACTGAGTACTGAGTAGGAATCTGTAATTTGTGGAAAAAAGCAACTTTAAATTCATAACTTTTATTATTTATAATTCAGCAATACCAAAGAAATGTAACGTAAATGTACAAATAATTTTGTTACACACCACCATAACACTGTAAATACCTTAAAGAAATGATTAATATAATTTTGCAAATAATTTTATGTGCCATATACATATATATATAATATATTAATTTACACATCAATGTAAAATATGCAAGAATACCCATATAAATGAATATGTAGTTAGTTGCTTATTTATATGGTTTTATATATAAATATCAAATGATTGTATTTTTTTTCATAGTTTATATTTCTATTCAGAATGTAAGTAAATGGATTTAAATATAATGTTTTTATTAATGTATTTATTTATATTACTCCTTTTTACATATTTATTATTACGAGAAGGCTGAACAGTTTTAATAATAATAATTACTAATTATTAGATAATTATAAAATAAAATAGAAAAATACGAGAAGCGTATATTTGTGTTTAAATTCTAAACAAACATCACCAGCAATATAATTTGTTCAGAGTGCTCTGTCTTCTACAGAGGAGTTCTAGTGTCTTATTTCAAATACAGTATTAATCTTACTTAGTACTTACCAGATTTTTAATGTCGTCTCAGATGTACTGAACAATGCATATTTATTTTGCCTAGTTGGTTTCAAACAGAATGTGTTCTTCAGGTAGAAATCAAACAAAACGCTGGTAAACATTAAATTAAGCTTTAATAAAAGTAACTCTCAGTATCAGCAACAAACAACTAAATGCACACACATATGAAAAGTAAACAGAAACAAAATCAAATATAATCACAAGTAATACGTAAATGATTACCTTCAAATGTCAAGAAATATTATGCAATATCTTTTTAGGGATTTATCGGGGTAAATGCATTAACATAAGCACAAATAAGTAAAGACGGCAGACTATGTGCCAGACAGACAAGAATCATTTCACCATGTGTACTAAATATTGTTTTGGATACTATAATATAAATATGTTTTGAAGGTGCATCTGTTATTGCCAATAATACCACTTTTTCTTTAGAATAAATGTTTCGTTCATTGTTAGAAATACAAAATAATGTTTTTTTTTTATTTTGATTTAGAACTGTAAAATATATGTTCAAATTCTGTTATCTCTTTGATAAATGCATGTATGAAAATATTTAGGAAACTAAATATAAACTATAACTATAACTACTAAATATATATTCTCGGCTGTTGTTGCAGATACTTCTTGGTGAAACATTTTAACTTCATACAGTAAATAATAAAAATAAATTAAAACACTTGGCTTGTTTCACTATGAGATTTATTTAAATTCTCTAACATTTGTTTCTGCTGTTATGCCATTCTCAAAGAGATCTATAAATCTTATTTATAGATCTCTTTGAGAATGGCATAACAGCCGAAACAAATGTTAGAGAATTTAAATAAATCTCATAGTGAAACAAGCCAAGTGTTTTAATTTATTTTTATTATTTACTGTATGATACTAAATATATGTTTTTCTGCTCCGATATGTAAACAAAGCGAGAGGAATGAAAAATAATATTTAGTACAGATGGTGAAATGATGCTTGTCACCATGTACCGGGCACATAGTCTGCCGTCTTTACAAATAAGTCATGTCGTAAAATGAGTACTAGAGGTTATGTCAAAATCGTCGACATGCAGACGTTTGATGGTTATAGCAATTGTAATTAAGCGATTGCTTAATTGTATAACAATATTAATTTAAAAATGATAACTTTAGTTAGTATTCTCTATTTTAGTAAAATTAAAAGATAGTTTATTTGGAAATGGAATTATAAATGCTTTAAGAGCAGGTTTAAAACAATTTTATATTTATTTTTTAAAATACCTGACCCTGAATTGCAGTGTTCGGATTGGCGCTTTTTCTTCAATATTTCTTCGATATATCGACACCTTTTCTGCGATTTCGTAGATTTTTTGCAGCGGTAATAAATTGAGCACTCCCGTAACTCCCGTAACTAATGCAATATCCCAGAGCGTTATCCGTTTGGCGTCCACCATGAGTTGTTGAAGCACCTCGATATTGGCTTCGGTCGCGCTGGTTATAAATCCACCATTTACTTCCAATCCATTTCGAAAATATGCTTCTAGCATTAACAATTTATGTTGTATTGTGAAAACCATAATTCAAAACATAAACTGTTTGACAAATAAATTTGACAATTCAAAATATACATAATTGATATTAAGCAAAGACATATATTTTTCTTATTAAGACCTCCTCTGACCAGGATAATTTTTGATATCTCGGTATAACTAGCGTCGTATAACTATTACTATGACAGAAAAGTGATATATAAATCTATTCATAAACAAATCACATGTTAAATATTAAAATTAATTTCATTATGAAACAGACATGTAAAAATTTACATATCTGTAACTGTATACTTGGGCAAAACCTCGTATTTCCAGCATTTACTTCTGCTTAAGACATATGTTTCTGCCATCTATAGGCGTAACTGACGACGCCTATAGATGGCAGAAACATATGTCTTAAGCAGAAGTAAATGCTGGAAATACGAGGTTTTGTCCAAGTATACAGTTACAGATATAATTAATTGACTTGGCAGATACATGTTGAAACTCCATTATAAATTATAATAAAACACGTTTATACGTTTGTTTCAAATACGTTTTAATAACACTACAATTGTTTCGCCAAACATTGGCTTCATCAGGTGTTGATAGTCTGATTGTACAGTTACAGATATGTAAATTTTTACATGTCTGTTTCCTAATGAAACAAAAGCGTTATACGTGCATATTAACGTATAGATATATTTAAAAACCTTTTTTGTATATTTACCGCCATCTGGCTTATTTATGGACAACCCGTATTGTTTCGTTTTTTGTATCAGCATAGCTGGTCAAATGAAAGATTCCTTTTTTCGGCAAAGTCTCTTTCGTCCGTCAGATGTCACTTATTAAATAAGTGCCACCTTATAGGATGAAATTTGCTTTATCTAATAAGGGATTCCGGCTTAATGGCATATACAGATACAGATCTATTTATAAAGATTTGTATCATTTGTATACATTGCTTCACTAGCTTAACTGACGACGCCTATAGATGGCAGAAACATATGTCTTAAGCAGAAGTAAATGCTGGAAATACAAGGTTTTGTCCAAGTATACAGTCACAGATATGTAAATTTTTTACATGTCTGTTTCATAATGAAACAAAAGCGTTATACGTGCATATTAACGTATAGATATATTTAAAAACCTTTTTTGTATATTAAAATTAATGTTGATCGATGTCAACAGCCATAAATCACGTGTGATAATGCAAGTAGTTGCGAAGTAAGAGGCAGCTGACATTGTTTGTAGGTCTTTGTTACCAGTTATATTAAAATTATCGCATGCATAAACATTTCAAACGTTTTTTACTCTGTCATTTGTCACTGTCAAATCTAATGTTAAATTACTTACCTACCGAGGGAGGTAAGCGAAATATTACATCCCGCTGTCAAGGGTTACAAACGTACATAAATCGTAAGTAGCTGTTACTTCCCTCCAAACAGAGCAATAAGAGCCAACTTATGAAGTCGGTACCAAATATAAATTAATAGAGCACGTGCTCTGATGCACTTTTCCTAGAGGACGTAAGTAAATCACAAGAAGGCGGATTCGAGCGATTGATGATTCATAGCCCATAGGCGTCTGCCTTGTATTCGCAATAGGTTTGTTTCTGTAAGTGATCCGTGAGTTTCGAACAATTTGATACATGTGGCCACTGCATAAGTGGCACATACCTACATATTGCTATGAACTGTGCCTTAGCTTAATGGTGCAGTTCACAACGAATGTCCGGTTGCTCAGTCGCTCAAACTTCAAGCTGGAATCTTCTTATCTCAGGTCTTACTCTCGAACAAGCAAGATACGTGTAAAGAAAAACAATATAGCATTAAATAAAATTCCTAATTCACATTTATTAAAAAAAAATCAAAAAAGAAAAAAAAATCCCTTTACCGAGTGTAAAGGGAGCTAAAGCAAAATTAACAGTAGCTAGGAGGAAATAGTCCTTGTGATAAACGACACGCACAAGGAGAAAAACCCCCTGTGACTCTCGAGCAAAGATTTGAAATAAAAATAACAACAAAATTTATCAGATGTCAACAATACCATTAACCCCAAACTCAAACGTCACGATAGATATTTGTCTATCTTCCGCGTAAAATCAAAATCTTACAGTCATGCGTACACTTAACATGACAATACACAAAAGTTTCCCCACCTTCTAGTCGTATTAAAATATTTATATGAATAAAAACTAAACTCAACAAAAACAGTCTGACAAATTTTCTAGATATTTTTCATAAGTAAAAACACAAGAGCTTTTTTTTTATCGGATAAATTTCTCTTTGTAACGAAATTATTTTGCCAATCAGTAATTTGACGAGAAAAACTTACATGAAAAAATCGCGAGACGATAGTCGAGCGATTTTTTCTAATGTAAGTTTTTCGAGCGAAATTACTGATTGGAAAAATATTGAGTTAAAAAGAAATTTATCCGATTGAAAGAAAAGCTCGAGTGTTTTTTGGCAAGATAAATTAACGACATGAATAAAACTTTTTAAATTGTCTCCATATTGACTATTTTGTATTTCTTGTGTATTGCGGTATTGATCTTTTGATATTTGTTGAAATTTCCCCAAACCGACTCGTACATTTTACGTTCAACGATACTTAATAGTTATTACCTGTCAGCTGCCAAAATAAATTAAGTGATGCAGGGCTACTAGATATGCAACAGGAAGAAGCATTTTTATCGGAGGAAGAAGCATTTTTATCGGTGATAAAAAGCTATGTAGGTTTTTATCGCTGTCAAAGTGACAAAAATGTCACCCGCAAATGGACATTTTTATATAGGAGTTAATTTATCTGATTATAAAAAAAATTCACAAAATTACAAATTATTAGTTTATAGAGCTCTTTTCAATACTTAAATTATAATAATTAAATAGTACCTACATTAATTAATGCATCGAAAACACAACACGAGAGATTTTTTTCTTCAGATAGGTCTTTTAAATTAAATCTAATTACAAGTTTAAAAGACTCGTAAAACCACGTCAAATGAATTTTAAACACAAACGAAACACCAAGCAAACAATACGAATTATTCAAAATATATATATTAAACAAAATTAAGTCTTGTTTAATATCCAAAACAATATAACCTATCTCAGAAAGCACTAGTGAATCTCTAAAATCTAGTTCCAGGAAACGCCAGGGCATCCCCACCTAACATAAACAACTCATGATAGCAATAATATATATATCTCTGTACTAGTATGACTTCCAGGTTGGCGCCGACTTCGAACATCAAACTAAGCCTGGACGATCTACAGTCATGGATCAAATTCAAATAATAATAAATCATCACCTAAAATTTTACATTTTTACATTTATCTCCAAAGAATACAATATACAAAAATATAACGAAATATAATGTCTTATATCTTCTTTGATTTCTCCTGCAGGGAAAAACCCACTGCAATATGCAGTTAATATCTCTGTCAATGCTCAACAGAGCGAATGTAATAAACGATTTGGTAACCGGCTAGAACTACTGCTCAAACAAAAGTAATGCTGACAAGCAAATTGCGTATCGAATTTTGAATAAAAATAATTTACAAAGAACAAAACTCAAAACTATGTATTTTCTGTGAGACATTGAAAGTGTAAAACATTACTATGAGCAACTAAAATTTATTCAAGGTGTTCCTGTGTTAAATTAGTTATTTTAGATGTTAAAAAAGTCTTTAAAAAAAGAAAATATCCGTTCCACATCACAACTGGTGATGGGAGCGTGATTAAATTGTTGCAAAAGTGCACCATACTTCGAATGTATAGATTTTTCAATTGGCTCTGTGCAGAATTGATGTAATATATTCAAATCTGGATTTCCACTAAATATGGCATCAACTTTTTGTCTCAGCTTTGAGAAATATCTTTTTAAATGATGAAACTAACTTATCAACATTTGGAAAATGACCCCTGATGTATTCACATACTCTGTGTAGTGCATGTGCTGCACAGGTAACATGTAGCATATTGGGATAAGAATACTTTAATAACTTCACTGTTTTTAACATATAAGGTGCCGCATCAGTCAAAAATAATAGCATCTTGTCTTTATATGTTATCCGATGACAGAATATTATGAATACATTGATCAATTACGTCTGCAACTGTTTCACCATTTACGACTGGCAATATTTTAGTTGCAATTAAGTATGGTTGGTATGAAGTTGTCAGATAAAGAATACCAACAACTACATTTAACACATATCATCCCATTACATCCGTTGTTTCGTCTGCACTTATCCGAAGATAATGACCAGATAGGTTGGTTCGTATTTTTTCAATGGTTCTCAAATAACATTTTGGTAAGTGGCATTTACGTAAAATAAATTCATCTGGTATATAACGATCTGTATATTTTGTAAGAAACCTCTTGAGGACTGGATTGTTAAGCTTTTTGAATGAGATATTGGCCGTCGTGAAAGCTTCACACAGTTCTTCGTTAAAAGTGTCAGGTGCAGATGGTCGTATGTTATCTTGATGAGTTTTCGAAGAAACATGTCTCTGTACATTGCACTTTTGTGGACACCTTAAACTTAATAGAACAGGCACCGCAATATATATCGGTATCATTACGAATATGCAACCAATCAGTATGACCTCTAATCCATCCTACTATGGTTGCCCTACTAGAATTCTCCATAGATAATGAAAATAAAGAGAAATGCTTAGAATAGAAAGAAATGGACTAAAAGGAAGAAACTAAAACTACTCCAAAAATAAGGTAGTAAATTAAACTTTATATTTATAAAAAAATATAGGATAAATATACAATATAACAATATAAAGCAGGTTTTTTAAAATACTAAATGTTGTAACCAAGTAACACTGAAAGAAACGAAATCAGAAACAATCCCTTATAGAATAGAATAGAAAATACACTATCTCAAGAACAATAAATACATCTAAGAAAATTAATACTGGTAGCCGTAACTTTGTGGTAATTCATTTTGAAAATAATAAAATAAAATAAAACAATAACTTTGTTTTACTACTTTATTCACATGTAATAGTGACCGCGGTTTCGACATACAATGTCATTATCGAACTGCAAAAGTTACAGGCCTACATAGATCTTATAAATGACACAAAAATATATGGGGGTGGTTTATGATGTTATTTAAAATTACAACTATATACTAACTATTATATACAACATTGGAAAAGAAGTGTATATATAAGATCTAACTGGTCGTTAAGAACAATATCTATTGTGTTATTTCCGCTTTTAAAAATTTCAAGTGACTCTAAAAGATTTAATTTACGACCTTTCTCGGCCAAATGCAATATTTTATTACAAATGAAACAGACATGCAATATACATATCTGTAACTGTACACATGGACAATACACCTCGTATTTTCAGCATTTACTTCTGCTTAAGACACGGTGTTTCTGCCATTTATAGGCGTCATCAGTCAAGCTAGTGAAGCAATGTAATACAAAATAATACAAATCTGTTAAAAAGCAGATTTGTATCTGGATATACATTTAAGCTGAAATCGCCTACAAGACATAGCAAATTTTATCCTATCAGGTGGCACTATATAATAAGTGACATCTGACCGACGAAAGAGACTATGCCGAAAAAGGCGACCTTTCCCTTGACCAGCTAAGCTGGTACATAAGAGAAGAAAATACGTATATAGGTGTAGTCCATTAACACGAGCCAGATGGCAGTAAATATACAAAAAGGTTTAAGTATATCAATACGTTATGCACGTATAACGCATTTGTTACAAATGAAACAGACATTACGTTACATATCTGTAACTGTACACATGGACAATACATCGTATTTTCAGCATTTACTTCTGCTTAAGACACGTGTTTCTGCCATCTATAGGCGTCATCAGTCAAGCTAGTGAAGCAATGTAATACAAATGATACACCTGATAGGACAAAATTTGCTATGTCTTGTAGGCGATTTCAGCTTAAATGTATATACAGATACACATCTGTTTTTTAACAGATTTGTATTATTTTGTATTACATTGCTTCACTAGCTTGACTGATGACGCCTGTATAGATGATGTATAGATATGTATAGATGATGTATAGATATGTATAGACGCCTGTATAGATGGCAGAAACACGTGTCTTAAGCAGAAGTAAATCCTGAAAATACGAGGTGTATTGTCCATGTGTACAGTTACAGATATGTATATTGCATGTCTGTTTCATTAACCTTTTTGCAATATTTTATGATGACCAAATGTATGCCTTTCTGTAATAAGATGGTTTGCGAATGTAAAATCTGTCTTCTTTAGTTTATATGACCTCATGTGTTCTTTTACCCGTATAATAAAACTTCGACCAGTCTGACCTATACAGGCCGATTCATTTTCGGCCCCAGCATGGGGATCTCGCTTATTATTGGAGATAGAGTATAGGTTTAAATTTGGCAAAGTTATTAAATTTTGTGTTTGTTATAAATCCGTAAAGAAAATAGACCTGTGACAAATGACCTCCGCTTTAAAAAAAAAACGCGAAAACCCCATTTTCTTCTTTTACCTGTAGCACCGACATTTGGCCTTGTAGAGAAAAAATAAAAACACATCTTTGTGGCAATTTCTAAACCTCTATCCATTGGTGTACTCTAAATTTTTATACGACGTTTCGTTTCTTTCTGGCCATCATCAACTATCTAATTTCTTATAGGCGCCATATTCGATTTAGACATCTTCAGAAAGAGTAATTTTTTCTGATTGCAACCATGTACCACATGCTGACTAAAGTTTTTGACATTAGGTTTTATTTGAAAGAATAAATTATAAGATTAAATAAGGTAGCCATGGAATTTCAATCTGTCAAACATTTCATTTATTGTTCATTAATAATACAAAAATGTCATACGCTAACGAAGAGAAACGCGATATGATAAGTATTTTTTATTCTTCGAACCGAAATTCAACAGTAGCGAGTACAAGATATCTACAATTATATCCAGAACGACAACAGCCTCATCGTACCATTTTTCTAGATCTCGACAGAAATTTGGTCGAGAATGGATCGTTTACTAAGCCGCGTAATGGCCAAGACAACAGGAATTTAAATGAAAATCGACAAGATATTTTACAAATGGTAAATTAAAAGCGTGTTTTCAAATTTCATGTTAATCTTGTATTTTTATAGATAAATAATAATCAATCAATTTCTACACGCGAAGTAGCGTCAGAATTAAATTTGTGCCAGTCCAGAGTTTGGAGAACTTTACATAAAAGTAGGTTTAAACCATACAGGATCCATGTTAGTCACTCTTTACTGCCTGGAGATAATTTGAGAAGGCTAGAATATTGTAATTGGTTAATGGGAAGGATAGAAAATGACGAAAATTTTTAAAGCAAAATCATCTGGTCAGATGAAACAAAATTTACAAATTCTGGAATGTTCAACAGAAATACGGAGCACTATTGGGCAGTACAAAATCCCCGACAAAACAGGGCTAGAAGACCACAACATCGTTTTGGAATAAACGTTTGGATGGGTATTTTGGCAAATCGTCTCTTAGGACCAGTTATGTATGAAGAACATTTAAATGGAGAAAGATATTTTACGTACATACGTATCTAACCATATTGACGACAATATCCCATTAAATCAATTACAATATTTATGGTGGCAACAAGATGGCGCACCAGCTCACAATGCAGCTGTTAGAAATTTCTTAAATCAAGAGTTTGCAAACCGTTGGATTGGAAATAGGGGAGTTGAATGGCCTGCGAGATCACCTGATTTAAGTCCGCTTGATTTTTTTTATGGGGATATGTTAAAAATAATATTTATAAAGTAGATGCGCCACAAAACATTGAAGAATTACGAGACAGACTTCAGAATGCCTTCGATGCAGTTCCTAGAAGAACTATACAAAGGGCAGTAAAAAATGCCAGAAGGCGTGCCCAATTGTGCATTGCCGAAGATGGCCAGATAATTGAACATTTACTGTAATTGTTTATTGTTTACTTTTCTATGTATTTTTATTAATGTTTTTGTTATCTTGTACTCGCTACTGTTGAATTTCGTTTCGAAGAATAAAAAATACTTATCATATCTCGTTTCTCTTCGTTAGTGTATGACATTTTTGTATTATTAATGAACAATAAATGAAATGTTTGACAGATTGAAATTCCAAAGGCTACCTTATTTAATCTTATAATTTATTCTTTCAAATAAAACCTAATGTCAAAAACTATAGTCAGCATGTGGTACATGGTTGAAATCAGAAAAAAAACTCTTTCTAAAGATGTCTAGATCCAATATGGCGCCTATAAGAAATTAGATAGTTGATGATGGCCAGAAAGAAACGAAACGTCATATAAAAATTTAGAGTACACCACTGGATAGAGGTTTAGAAATGGCCACAAGGATGTGTTTTTACTTTTTCTCTACAAGGCCAAATGTCGGTGCTACAGGTAAAAGAAGAAAATGGGGTTTTCGCGTTTTTTTTAAATAACGAAGGTCATTTGTCACAGGTCTATTTTCTTTACGGATTTATAACAAACACAAAATTTAACAACTTTGCCAAATTTAAACATATACTCTATCTCCAATAATAAGAGAGATCCCCATGGTGAGGGCCGAAAATGAATCACCTGTATACATATACACTTTTACAATCATTACACTATAATTTGTACACTCCTGATTTATTATTGATATCTGTTTTAGGTTTTGCGTTAAAAATGAAATTACTTGTTTTTACATATGGTTTGTAAGCTATACTAGCATTACTATTATTTTTTGAAATTATATTTCCAATTTGCTCGCTTATTTTACTGAAGTAAGTTAACGAGACAAATTGTTTCAAATTAGCACTATCTTTAGGATACACTAAACTAAGGGCCACTTGTAACTGTTTTTTCTTTAGTATACTGTCAATTACGCTACTTTTATAACTATTGTTTACCTATTGTTTATAAAAGTAGCGTAATTGACAGTATACTAAAGAAAAAACAGTTACAAGTGGCCCTTAGTTTAGTATATCCTACAGATAGTGCTAATTTGAAACAATTTGTCTCGTTAACTTACTTCAGTAAAATAAGCGAGCAAATTGGAAATATAATTTCAAAAAATAATAGTAATGTTAGTATAGGTTACAAACCATATGTAAAAACAAGTATGTAATTTCATTTTTAACGCAAAACCAAAAACAGATATCAATAATAAATCAGGAGTGTACAAATTATATTGTAATGATTGTAAAAGTGTATATATAGGTCAGACTGGTCGAAGTTTTATTATACGGGTAAAAGAACACATGAGGTCATATGAACTAAAGAAGACAGATTCTACATTCGCAAACCATCTTATTACAGAAAGGCATACATTTGGTCATCATAAAATATTGCATTTGGCCGAGAAAGGTCGTAAATTAAATCTTTTAGAGTCACTTGAAATTTTTAAAAGCGGAAATAACACAATAGATATTGTTCTTAACGACCAGTTAGATCTTATATATACACCTCTTTTCCAATGTTGTATATAATAGTTAGTATATAGTAGTAATTTTAAATAACATCATAAACCACCCCCATATATTTTTGTGTCATTTATAAGATCTATGTAGGCCTGTAACTTTTGCAGTTCGATAATGACATTGTATGTCGAAACCGCGGTCACTATTACATGTGAATAAAATGGTAAAACAAAGTTATTGTTTTATTTTATTTTATTATTTTCATAAATACATTTATGTATATGTGCATGTGTAACAGCATGTAAACACCAGCAGAATACACTTTGGAAATTAGCGGATATAACGAATTAATATATAAATGTATATTCCGTCTTACACGCTACTGTAAAATATAAGTTATAAATGAATAGACACAATAACAACGGAAATAACAACATCTGCTCGACGAATGCAATCGAGCAAGCAAATAGTGGGGCTGTTATAACATGCATACTATACCTGATACTGTCTGTCATTAGCAACCACAGTCAGTTCGGTAAAACCAACTTTTACGTCCATAGAAGCAATGTATTAATGGTATGCTTACTATAAGGGGAGTAGGAACACACCATTTATTTTTGAATTGAACTTTTAGGGTGGGTTAATAAATTAAGTTCATATATATATTTTAATATCTTTATTCAAATATAATAGATACAATATATATAAGCTAAATGTAAATCATGAGCCATAGTTTTAACATTTAATAAATTCTATTTAGAAACATTAAAGAGAGTAACATTCTTTTTTAAACACTAAATTCAGTTCCTTTTTAGTTTGTGCTTCAAAATGAATGGTAAAATTCAAATCGATCTTTTATATAGAAATATCAAAAGACCATTTTAAACATTAGGAATCAGTCGGAGAATAGAAAATTTTCTAAAATGAATTTGTGACAAAGACGTTTGTTGTATTATTCGGCGATTTTCGGATGTTATATAGATTTAAGCAATATATGAAAATGTGCATTTAGTCATATGGGTATATAAAAGAAAGTATTAATTCTACAATTTTAATATTGGGAAATCTGAAATTATATTCGTACATAGTTATAAACGTTATCTAAAATTAAAACGCAGTCTGCGGTTAAAAAAAATAAAAATTTAAATACTATAAGACATTATTTGCAAATCTATACTGTGTGTCTCGTTGAAGATGGCAACTTAATTTTTGAAATGTGAACAGTTAATTTTAATATTGGGAAATCTGAAATTATATTCGTACATAGTTATAAACGTTATCTAAAATTAAAACGCAGTCTGCGATTAAAAAAAATAAAAATTTAAATACTATAAGACATTATTTGCAAATCTATACTGTGTGTCTCGTTGAAGATGGCAACTTAATTTTTGAAATGTGAACAGTTAACCACCAATAAAGTATAATTACTTAAATCCTTCGAGAACTTTTCGTATACTATATAAACATTCAACAGATGTTAAAATATATACATTTTAAATAGTGAATAAAAAATTACATCCATAATAGATTGTACATTAGAAAAAGTATGGACACATTGAGGATATTTGTCGATTTTGCGTTATAAATCGCGTTGCACTAAATCGGTGAAGTCTTCGTCGTACAGAATGGTATATTTTATTTTAGGTAATAGTTCAATTTTGTAACACGCTAGCAAAAATGAGACGTAAAAGTTTCGGAATAATAAACGAAAGAAACATTATATTGAACTTACACACTGAAATAGTGAAAATAATTAAAGAAAGCAGATATGTTGTACGAGGTATAATAAAACGTTCTGAAGATCCTCAAAATTTAATAAACCGTAGACAAAGACACGTTCACCTAAGTTAATCAAAAGAGAAAAGCGAAAAATAGTTCATCTTTTAAGAGTTAATGGGATTGAAAGAACAGTTTATAGTGCAAGAATAGCAAAAAGAAAACGTTTATCAGTAAGGTGAACAAATAGAATTAGTTTGAATTCGCAAACATGTTTACACATAAAGATATTGACTTTTGAGACGTCATCTCAAATAATATTCGTGTTCACACGCAGGTTGTCAAGTATCTGCTCGAGATTTTTATTGGGACAAAAATATTGGAACCTTTAGAAAACCTAAAAAAGAAACAACTTTGCTTTATAAACTTTTGAGGGCAAATGTACTGTTAAGCTGCAAAAAAATAAAAAGAATTAAGTAATCTTACTTTTTGCATACGTTCAACACAAGCACAACTAGTTCCTGTTATTTATATGCACTAATGGATAACTTACACATCACTTGCACGTCTTTTTGCTATATCAGCCAACATATTCTTTAAATAAACGCGTAAAATAATTTGAAATATTACTATTTTTATGTGGTATTTTCTGGCAAACATTGACATGACAATCATTTACACTATCAGGCTGTCAACTTCAAAATATTAAACCCGAAAAATTTACTAGAGTTGTCAGGTTTTCCCCACATTCCAGGATCCTACTATCAGTATAAATTAATATATACGTACGAACGTCTTCAAAACACAGTTTTATAAAGAACACGTGTTCGCACGAAATTACAACTCAGCATTTTTGTTAATATATACAGTCCGATAAGATTTAAGTATGAACAAAGAAATTACTAAATGTTAAGAGATTTTTACGAAAAGTTTTTTTTTTACGAGACGCATCCAGTTACAAAATAAAGAATGAATGCGTATTTAAAGATAACCAAGTTCATTCTATGCATTGTGTTAGGTCGTTTAAATATTTATACATATTAATTTGTACTGGAAAGTGGGGAAAAACCACAACTCTATACATTTATATAAATATTAGCAGTAAAATTTAATATTTTGAAGTTGACAGCCTGATATTGTAAATGATTGTCATTATTTGTAATTGCCATGTCAATGTTTGCCAGAAAATACCATGTAAAAATAGTAATATTTCAAGTTATTTTACGCGTTTATTAAAAGAATATGTTGGTTGATATAGCAAAAAGATGTTTAAGTTATCCATTAGTAGTACTAATGGATAACTTACTAATTTAGTACATGTAAATAACAGGAACTTCTGAAATTTGGCTAGTTGTGCGTGTATTGAACGTACACAAAAAGTAAGGTTACTAATTGTTTTTATTTTTCTTGTCGCTTTTTTTAAGGTCCTGTAAAGGTTTCAATAATATTTTTCCAGATAAAAATCTCAAGCAGATTATTGATATTAGCTGTAAATATATTTCACTGCGATGATAATAGGGTTATGTTCTGGACAAAATCTAATATTTAATATAAAAAAAATGTGGTGTAGTGGTCTGGAGAAACATGGCATATTCTGGCTTTGAAGAGCTTGTATTTGTGAATCAATGAATAAAACCGTTTATTTGAATATTTTAAATAAAAATTTGAAGTGCATGAAAAACTCAACTCGATAAAAATTTCGAATAAGTCAATATCCACCGCTTATGTTTATCGTTTATGGATTGTTAATAATATCTCACATATATTATCAAGTACACTACAATTTCAAGACCTTAACTTTAATAAACACTCTGCCGTTTTAGGAGGAAAAAACAACGAACAAAATGCAATTTTAAAATGTATTTGAATTTTTATATATTTACGGTTAACTTAAAATTTTGACAAAATGGTATTTTAAAGTTGCTGCATTAGCAAAACCAAAACTTTTGCACTTATCAATATGTACTGAAAATGCTTAAACCAGTATACTAGCGAAAATAGCATGTTTAGCAAAAATAACTAGTAATTAGTTGCATATTTTTAAGCAATTTAGAGTGAATGGTATACACGGAAACCACACAAAATATCTAATTCGTTTTTCTTAAACTTAAAATCAGTCGGATTATTATTGATCTATCGAATATAAATTTATGTGGCCAGCACGAGTTTATGAAAGTAAATTTTTACAACGAAACTATTGCCAATCTACTCAAGAATAATAAAATCCCCCAAATAACTAATATTTTCAATTTTTTTCTAAATACATGTCTGCACATTTTAAATATCTTGCATTTCTCCAAAAAATGTCTACTTTAATGTAGATAATAGATACATCGATATGTATTAAAGGTTATATTTCTAAAAATGCTACTCCTAATTGTTTAATTTAAAGGGAACAATTGAATTTTGTCTTATAATAAACACTTTGACATCATCAGTATTAAATTATTATCACTTAATTTTAAACTAACAAATTGACAATTTGCAACAATACATATCACATTACGTTTAAGTCTAATAATTTTTTAGAACAGCTGTACATACTTTACCAACAAATTCGATGTCTAGTGCTTATATAGAAGCACAATTTTGACTAGCTTTTTATTAAAATTCTATTAAAAATAGGGTTATGGGAAGTCGTAGATATCAGGATATTCTCTTTACAGAAATTACACCCAGATTTTCTTAGACTTCTAATAATGGTGGTGAAATTCTAGATGGATTCAAAGCAAATGAAAATTTGTAATAGGACTGTTCATAGCTTACATTGATATTCAATATACGGGGATGTTTATTAAACATACGGCAAAAATTCAAGGGGTTATTCCCTGGACGATTCTAGGAATATTTTGTCCTTTGACGATTTTTGAATAGCCGCTTTGTTTCAAAGACATCGAAAAGAATATTAGTTTAACCAGATTTCATTTGAATACGTCTCGTGATTGACCATTCTGTATCTGTCGAATTTGTTGCGGTTGATCGACGTTTGGCTATTTGACATGTTTCATTTCATTAAAATTTAATCTTTTGTTAGTGAAGTCCTATATCATGAATCGCTATACGAACGTCGAGATGACTGACTTCACTTACATGCATTTGATATATAGACTTGCTGATATCAATATTACAAGGTAGTCGGTTGTACATTGAACGATATGCTAACCGTAACGTTTCTGATAGAAAAACCTTCGAAGGTGATCATCAACGTCTTTATGAAATAGGCACATCGAAATGAAGTCGAAGATCAGGAAGGCCAATCACAGTAAGAACGGTGGTTGTAGAAGAGTATGTGCTGAAGATGATAGAGAAAGATCCAAGTACTTCTACCCGAAAAATAGCAAAATACTTTGAATGTAAGTAATGGGACTATTTGCTGTACCCACTAGTTCAGTCACTTCTTCCTGCTGATTTTCCTGCACGTTTTACATTCTGTCAATGGCTTTTGCACACATTTGTTCAAATCCCTCAACTTTTTGCACTGATTCTTTTTACCGATGAACCGAATTTCTCAAAAAATGCAATAACAAATTTTCACAATAACCACGTATGAGGTGAAGAAAATCCACATTTGGTATTTGAAGATTGCTTTCAGAATCAATTATCGTTGAACGTTTGGGTTGGAATTGTGTGTAACTGGCTAATTGGACCGGTCTTTCTACCATGAAAACTTACTGGCGAGGTGTATCGCAACTTTTTGGAACAATCGCTACTGCAGCTTCTAGAGGATCTACCGTTGGCAACAAGAAATATGCAAAGGCATTTTAGCGTGGTTGCACTTGAGTTTTTAACAGAAACATACGGAGAATGCTGGATTAGTCTAGGTGGACCACACTTATGACCTGCTCGACCCCCAGGCTTAAACCCTCTGGACTTTTTTTCGTATGGGGCCATCTACAATTATTAGTTTACACTACTCCAGTGGAAAATGTGGAAGATTTGAGAAATCTGATAAGTGCTGAGTGTAACTCAATAAGAAACGACCCGGGTGTTTTTGAAAGAGTTTAGCAGTCAATGAGGAGACGATTGGATTCTTGTATCCTAACTGGAGGTAGTTATTTTCAACAGTTCTTGTAGGCTACGAAGCTTCATATCTAATTTTTGGAAACAAAATGTTTTCGTTCAATATCTTTTTCATCCTGTATCTTCGAAACAAAACGGTTTTTCAAAAATCATCAAAGGATAAAATGTCCAGGGAATAACCCCTTTTTGCTGCATGTTAAGATACTATATTCTGCATAAAGCAATTCGTTGGAAAAATAAAATCTAAAATTATAGAATATCAAGAAACTCAAGAGAATAATATAAAAAAATATAACCTCGACATAATACGTAAATTTTATGTGTAAGCAAAGTAGATATACAAAGAAATACGTACACTCCAAATCACCAAAGATGCTCCCTGCGTCATTGATCTATAATTCTATCAACGACATTCAAAGAATAATCTCCACATCCAAATAACAAACAGTACCTACTTGTATGACAAGGATAGCTTGAACGAAAGTATGTTTTCTAGCAAAGACATACGGCTCAAGCAATTTATTTGAGTAAGACAAAGACGGGATTATTACCTACTCCGTGATAAATACACACATTTCCGCTCAGTAGTCAATCGTTACTCGTTGACGTTTGACACTAAATTTTCGTTTATATTTGATCCAACTGTTATTTAGTTTCTTTTTATAAATACATATTTTTTTAAATTTATTTTTTCAAAAGTAGAATGGCAGCACATGGGAAAACATTGCATTCACAGTCGCGACAGCTAGTTTTAAATTTGTTGCAATATTTTGAACGAGAGAAAGACTATGGTGGTGTTTTATTACCGATTACATGCGTACAAGAGGTAGATAATGAATCATTTCACATAATATATGTAAACTGTAATAAACCTTATTTTTAGCGAGTGGCAGATGCATTGGGCTTGGGAATAGCTACAATTAAACGCATCAAAGCTCAGTCATTAAACAATCCTGTTGTATCTAGTCCGGGAAAGAAAAGGCCTCGTAAAAAGTCGAAAACTGATGATTTGGCAGAGTCTTCTAAAATGAGTGTCAGAAATTCATTATACTCAATGTATTTACAGAGTAAGACCTTGCTGCTTTTTATTTTTATTATATTAATATTCTTAATTTTAGAAAAACATGTTACAATACAAACGCTAAATGCAGAAATTGCAGAAAATCACATTTTCTTGAGTAGTAGCAGTTTAAATCGTGTACTGCACAGTGTTGGATTTAAATATAGAAAGGATAATAATCGCAGAGCATTAGTGGAACGATCCAATATTGCAGATATGAGATTGACATTTCTTAGGAATTATATAAAGAATTTGGATAGCTCTGTTCAAAGGGAAGTGATATTCCTTGATGAGACATGGATTTTTGCTAAGGGAAATTCAATACGATCCTGGCAAGATAATGATCTGCAGAAGCCGTTTTTAAAAACGTCCACCCCCACTACTCAAGTAATTGTCAGAATACATTTGTCATTGACGTTTGACGGAACATAATGTCTTTGCTAGGGGATCATAAAGTGATACACGCTCAGAGGTTAGGATTATCTGACATTTGATGTAAAACCAAATACAAATCTCCCCACTACTTTTAATCCTGCGCGAACTTACCCCTCCTCGCGCCAACTTAATTGGCGTTTGCTATACATAGCATAAAGAATATAATACAATATTAATATCAATTTAACAAGAATAGATAGCAGTTTAAAAGCTTAACGACTAATAATATGTGCAGCACAAACTCTTTTACCAATGATGTCAAATAATAAAAATCTTATTTATTATTTAATACGGTAACTTTGTCTACTTACGTAAATACTTTTAAATATTTAAAATACATGCATAGTAATAACTGATCTATAAAATACATCTTATAGGACGCTTTTAGGAAGGTATTTTTGTTTCTCAGTCCTATATTGACCCAGTCTTCTTCAATGATTCTCCTTCAGGTCGCTTGCAAATGTGTTACTTCCAAGTCAATATGATTGTATTCGAGAAGCTTACGTTCAATTTCTCGATTATCAAATACTGCGAAACAAATACACAAAAATATTAGTTATTTATGTATTGAGGGCATAATTAGAAAATTATAACACGGGGGAATGTTTAAACCCCAATTTAAGAAGACTTTTAATTTCCTGATGGGAATTATCAATAATTGTGCATGGTACATACGTTTTATTAGATTTTAGTTTCTAAAACCAAAAAAATACAAATATGCTACCACAAGCATTAATCTTTATTAACAAATAAAGATTAATGAATTGGACCCCTGTCCAGAGTAGGGAAAGCAATAATGTAAGCGACATTTACTGTCAACTATCATTATGTTCAAATTTTAGGAGTGTAAAGTAGACTTCATTTCAAGTAACAAAAACGCAAAACTTGTATATCCATTTTTATTTGTTTCAAAGTTACAGATCTATGAATATGATTGTCAGATCATGAAAAAATGTAATCCTAAAGTCAATACAACACAAACTGATTTTATTTGAAAAAATGTTATGCGATTCAATAGCAGCCCTGTGATTGTTAACGTCGCATAATAAAATGTTATCCTAAAATAAATAAACACGTGTCGTAGTGCATACAGTAATTTCTTGGAGATCTACAAAAAAGAGTACTGGCAATTGATTTATGATAAAGGTTCTTACTTATTTCGTAAGTGCTGAATCATGAATATCATACAATAAACAAATGTTCATATGACCGTTAACGTTGCATTTTTTAATAAAGGATTACATTACGTTTCAGTTCATACAACAGCTTGTTAGTGAGTGGGCACGTTTTCTTTATTCAAAATGCCTTACCGATTTTCTTCTCAAGAGTATGCGGACATGCATTTTGTGTATGGCTACCGTAACGGCAGTGCACGTCAAGCACTTATTGAATACCGACATCGGTTTCCCGATAGGCGCATTCCTCATTACAGAACGTTTCTGGAAGTACACAGACAATTTCGGGAATGCGGACTGCGTGATTATCTTTTCGACCGAGGAGTAAATTTGCCAACAGACTTAGAGGAAGCAGTAGCTATTGTTACAAGGCATCCAACTCTCAGTGTACGTCGAATCGCTAGACAACTAGGAGTGCCACGAACGATAGTTTGCCGAATTTTAAAACGTGAGGTCTTATATCCACATCACTATCGCAGAGTACACGGTTTGCTTGAGGCAGACCATTATGCTCGTCTAGTTTATTCTACCTGGTTATTAAGACAGTCACGGCTTCATTTTAATTTCTGCAGAAGTCCTCTGGCAGATGAATCTACGTTCACGAGACGTGGTGATACAAATCTGAGAAACCTGCACAGGTGGTCATCAGAAAATTCCAAAGCTATACGCCCATCTAAATTTCAATATGAATTTTCTATTAACGTATGGGCGACCCTAATCGATGACTTTTTGATTGGTCCTGTCGTTCTTCCTGGGAGTTTAAATGCGGACAATTACCTTCAATTTCTTATTGACGAACTGCCAGGTCTTTTAGAGGATGTCCCACTGAATGTTCGACGAGACATGTGGTTTCACATGGATGGGGCACCACATTTCGGAATTGCTGTCCGAAATTGGGTTAACGTCAATTATCCAAGATGGATTGGTCGAAGTGGTCATGTTGCATGGCCACCCAGATCACCCGATCTTAATCCCCCTTGACTTTTATTTATGGGGGTACATGAAAAATGTAGTCTACGCGCAAGTTTCGAACACAAGAGAAGAGTTGTTGGATCGTATTCACCTGGCTGCCGAGCAAATCCGACAAAACAAGTATGAAATTCGGATAAGTACTTCTTCTGTTGGCTTACGGGCACAAGCCCAAGTGGACATTCGAAAATATTATTAATTGAACTTTTTTAAATAAAATCAGTTTTTATTGACTTTAGGATTACATTTTTTTTCATGATCTGACAATCACATTCATAAATCTGTAACTTTGAAACAAATAAAAATGAATATGTATACTAGTTTTGCGTTTTTGTTACTTGAAATGAAGTCTACTTTACACTCCTAAAATTTGAACATAACGATACGGGACACTTGTATAAAGCCTGAGTTACATTACACTTTTTTCGTCTAGAAACTTGTACAAGTTTTCAAACTAGATGAACTTGTCGAAACTTCGATAGTGTAATTCAGAAGAAACACATCAAAGTTTCTAATTCAGAAGAAACACATCAAAGTTTCTAAACTACAAAACTAGATCCTATCCCACTTTTCATCCAAGTTTCATACTAGACTTGCGCATTAAACACCATTTCGTTTGTACCAATTGTTCATTTGAAATAAAAATCATATAATAATTATAAGTTACGTAGTGTTTATTTTGTTTTGGAAATTAATAGAGATTGTGTAATAATGTCCAGTAACAAAATATGGGGCACCGATATAACGGTTTTCGAATTCATTTTTTAAATATTTCTGCATCTATAAGAGCTAATAAGTAATCACAACTCATCTAAACGTCAAATATATAATAATAAACAAACATAAATTTTTATTTTATGTTGGTAACGCACTCAAAGTTTGGTGCCCTCTATTCAACATAGCATAAATTAAAACTTGTATGAAATCTTGTACAAGAACTTGTTCAAGTTTCTAGTTCGAAAAAAAGTGCAATGTAACTCACGTTTAACGTTCGTTGTTTATTTTTGAAATAACCCCGACAATATAGAAAAGTGATGTCACATTACCTTGTGGATAGTATCATATTTAAATGTTTGCGATACATTGTTTAACATCACTTCTTTAACAGGAGCATCTATGCCAAGAATAGTTATCAATCCTAAGTTCGGTGGATGCTCGGGTCCCCACCATGATGGGTTACTTTGCAATTTGTTTGGAATTAAGTCAAACTGGAGTAATGAATATTTCTTTTCGTTCACGCTATCTAAAAGAAAGAAAAAACGATTTAATATTAATTCCATTTTTTTAAAATTGTTGCCTTAGATCAGATTTTGCCTTGCATTAGTATTAAGAAATTATAATTAAAAATTTCCTGCTTTACAATTAAGTAAAAACGTTCAGTAATTAGAAAGTATTTCATTTATAAAAGCATTTGTGAAGCTTAGCTTATCTTAAAGTATTATTCGTCAACAACTTTAAATTCATAATCATAGATCTAGAGGGCGCTGAAAAATGAAATGCACAAATGTTACAATATTTTACAATAAAGGGTACAAATCCATTGTTCTTCTGATCTCGCTTCATTAAACTACTTTCTCTGGAGACATCTAAATAATATATGTGGTGGGTGTATGAAATACTAGGCGTCGCAAAAGTCGTCACCCTATCGGAAGATGCTATAATTTTTGCAAATGGCGGCAAATGTCAATTTTGCTTTGACATTTGAGAAGTAAACAGATACAAAATACACTCGGGTAGCGCCATCTAATGGTGATAGATAAAATTTATTAAAACATATTCATAATTAATTTCATCCATTTACGCTTTGTTTCTTTCGTCGTTGGACACTGCGTACATCATTTTTTTTGTAATAATTTTATTATTGAAGCTCATAGATCAGCATGCGGCCCACTGTCGATATTTATGCGGGCCGCCAACGAATTTTAAAAATTGTTCGAAAAACTACAAAAGTAGGTAAAAATCCATTCAAATCAATATTTCTTAACTTTTTATTTTGTTCTTTTGTAACTTTTGTAATTGTTAGTAAGATATGTATCTTTAAGTACCTACTACTTTCTTGTTCAGGTTTACTACGTAGGACAGGTATGCTCCTCGTCGTTCCAAGCATATTGTTGCGGGACCAGAAATCTGTCGAACCAACTAGATTACTCGAAGATTCGCGAAACACGTCGGTATTATCCCCGAACAATGTGGTAGGTTCTCGATGTTAGGTAACTCGTATAAATACAACGCATCGCCCGCTATCGGGCCAGTTAAGTTTTAACTACGGACAAGCGAACGTTATATTGTTTGAATTGTAATCTGTGAAGAATAAATATTTCGTCGTTCGAACTTGGCATCTACCTACGTAACAATATAATATCAATTTGATATGGATAAACCAGGCCCCAGTAAAAAACGTAGTCGTAAGGTTGAAGATGAAAATCGACAGTTTCAAGATATTTGGACCGAAAAATACTTTTTTATTTCATCGCATAACAAAAGTGTCTGTTTAATATGCAAGAGTAGTGTTTCTATTCCGAAGGAATATAATGTTGAAAGGCATTATGAAACCCAGCACCATACTTTTACCAAATTAACCGGCGAAAATCTAACGCAAAAAAATTCCACTTTACAAAGGGAACTAATAGGCCAGCAAGCTATGTTTACAAAACCAATTCAAGATGCTGAAACAGCTACTGAAGTTACTGAAAGTTGAAATATCTCGAATAATAGCGAAAACTTGTCGGCCTTTTAAAGATGGTGAGTTTGTTAAGCAGTGTTTAGATATCGAAGCAAAAAAAATGTGTCCAAAAGATGCAAAGAGGTTTGAGAAAATTCAACTAAATCGGATAACTGTTCAAAGAAGACTTACCACATTAGCAGCTAATATAGAAGAGCAATTAGCTACGAAATCGAAAAGTTTTGAGTATTTTTGTATAGCACTAGACGAATCTACAGATATAAGTTCCACTGCTCAACTCTTAATATTTTTACGAGGTGTAACGCAAAATTTTGAAGTGAGTGAAGAACTGATTGGTATGAGTTCTTTGACAAGTCAAACCAAGGGGAGTGACATGCTCAAATCTCTTTTGGAAAAATGTTCTATAATTGATTTGGATTTAACGAAATTATCTGGAATTACGACTGACGGAGCACCTTCACTGGTTGGAAGTAAATCTGGGATAATAACTATGTTAAAAGAGTATTTACAAACTAAAAACATAGATATACCAAGGAATTAATGTGATGGAGGATTAAAATGTGATGAAAGCTATAGTACCTACTGTAAACTTTATAAAATCACGAGGTCTCAATCACCGACAATTCACAGTTTCTCGAGGATATTGAAAGCGAATATGGTGATCTCCTGTTTTACACTGAAGTAAGGTGGCTAAGTCGTGGGTTGTAACTAAAGCGGTTTCTTAACTTGATTGAAGAAATCAAAATATTTCTGGCGGAAAAGAAAAAGGACATCTCCGAACTCGACAACTCTGATTGATGACTTAGCGTTTCTTGTAGACATCACAAATCACTTGAATGTCTTAAATACGCGACTCGAAGGCAAAGATCAATTAATTTCGCAGTTATACTCTCATGTTTCGTCCTTTCAATGCAAATTGAGTCTTTTCAGGACACAAATCAATTCAGCCAATTACATCTATTTTCTGAACTAGAAAAAAATTATGGAGAAATTCAATAAAACTGATGTCAATTTCGCTTATGTTGAAAAAATTGATATTTTAATACAAGCTTTTCATGATCGTTTTCTAGACTTCAAAAAAGTTAAACCTCTATTAGACATTTTCAGCAATCCTTTCAACATTTCAGCCGAAAATGCACCGGAATCAATACAGCTGGAATTGATAGACATGCAAAATGATGATAATTTACGAAACAAGTTTAATGAAGGTAATTTACTCAACTTTTACCGTTGCGTTGAGAAAACCGCTTATAAAGAGTTGCGAATAAATGCATTGAAATGCGCAAGCTTATTTGGATCGACGTATATTTGTGAGCAAACGTTTTCAGTGATGAAACTTAACAAAACAAAAAATCGAAACCGTCTGGCAAATGAAAATCTGGAAGCAATTTTACGTGTGGCGACAAGTAATGTGGAGCCAAACATAAGCAAAATTGTTAGGTCAATGCAATGTCATGCATCAAAATAATAAAACATGAAATTATTACATTGTAATGATTAGATTACATTACGATTACATAATTACACAAACATTTTTGAATGTTCTTTTATTTTTATCATTTGTAGTAATTCATACTATTTAAAAATAAAAATATTTGTGTTAATAAGTATTCTTTGTAGTGGCCCGTCCTTGGCTTATAATTTTCCCGAGTGGCCCCTGTTCCCTATAAGTCTGTGCATCCCTGCCCAATCGGAAGATGCTATAATTTTTGCAAATGGTGGCAAACGTCAATTTTGCTTTGACATTTGAGAAGTAAACACATACAAAATACACTCGGGTAGCGCCATCTAATGGTGATAGATAAAATTCATTAAAACATATTCATAATTAATTTCGTCCATTTTCGCTTTGTTTCTTTCGTCGTTGGACATTGCGTACATCAATTTTTTTTTGTAATAATTTTATTATTGACGCTCATAGATCATCGCCTAAGAAACTTTAAATAAACAGGGAAAGCTGTCGCGTATTTACAAAGGAGTTTTCTACGAGAAAAAAAGAACAAATTGCTGTTCATTACAGGAAATATTCAATTTCTTATTCAAGCGGGAAAAGTATTTTAATTAATTTTAAATCCGACACTAAAGCAAATAAGAAGATGGTCTGGAATGTTCTCGGTCCCGGCCATTGATGGCAGCACTACTCGCATGATTTTCTTCACTAACGTCTAGCCCCCGGGATGCAACTAATAATTATAAGTAGTTGGGACGCTGAAAAGACATCGTGACATCGCGGCAAAATTTAAGCAACGCGTTGGGCATTTGGGAACTATAAAACAATATAATAAATAAAATAAAATTGAAATTTTATTTATGTTAGGGTATGCTTGTGATACATGATACATTGTTGTTTTCAGAAAAATATTTCCTATCAGAATCATCGAAAAAACAGAATAGTCTAATTTAAAACAAAAAATTCTTGGCCCTACGCTGCGGACTCGTCTTTTTTTATGACACATGTATATAAAAATTGTGATTAGAATGATTGAAGAGTTAATTGTGTGGTGGCAAATAAAGATCTGTTGTTTTCAATGGGAAATTAAGATGATATTTATTTGTTTAAATAATACCATTAATTAAAAGATTACCAATGAACAATAAAAAATCTCAATGAGTACAAAATTTTACAGGATAATCAGGTTTATTATGCAACAAAATTATTAAAATGGCTATTACAATTAAAAATCTAGACATGTGATTGTTCGTTGACATTGTTTTAACTTTTATTAATGTGGTTTAGAAATAATATAAAAATTACAAAATATCCTTTCTAAATGCATGCTGGTATTGATACCAGCTCCTGATCTGTGACAATATGCCCAACATTTTGTATTTGCCATGTAGTTATCTTTAAAATATTTCGCAAAATCCTTAGTATCATGATCTCCATCCAATTTTGTGTACAATTCAGTGATCATAATGTTGAAAGCATTAATGTCTAGTTCTTGTAAAATTGTCCTTAATTTCTTATAAACCAGTGACAAATAAAATTATTCATGTCTTTCTAATTATAATTATTAGTATTATATATCACTGAATATTATTATTAGCACGTCTAGTGTGGTCAAATTAAGGGCCCTGTCAATTGTCAGCTGACTTTGTCATACGACTGAAGTTATTACGTGATGCGGCCAAACTAAACTCAAACTTACCAAGCGGCCGAGTTTGGAACTAAAATCATTAGTTGCGTCCCGGGGGCTAGACGCTAGTATTTTCTTCCCTCGTGTTTAGAGAGATTCATTCGAGGTTCACTCGAGTATCGTTGTCCGCCGGGACTGACAAAATACATAAGTGCGCGTCCGTGTGATGTTACTCGAATTAACCTCTCTACTCATGTTTGTACAACTGTTAGTGAACACCATGTTAATTTGCAAATCATTCCTTGGCTCCCTCGGACTTTCACCTCTTTCAAAAACTCAAAATCTTCCTCGCTGGTCAACGTTTGTCATCTAATCAAGAAGCGATTGCTATAGACGGGTATTTTGAGCACTTCCAACATGACATTACAGGAATTAATGGTACTGGAACTCCGCAGGATGAAATATATTAATATTAAAGATTATGTTGAAGAATAAATACTTTGGAAACATAAATTGTCATTTTCACTATCAGGCCGAGAACATTTACTTACTCAATGAATCACCGTCATCCCAATACAACTTTCCCGTAGCGTAACCGTTTCCGTCAGGGGAGCAAAGTAATTCCACATTGGATTGTCGAGAATAGACCGTTGTACGATTCGGCTTCTGTTGAGGTATTATACTGCCACCGCGTAGTAAAATTGGAATTACATCTAATGGTGCGTCTAACGTAATATTTTCACCCTTGCTACTGATAGCTGATTTTGTGTAATAATCGTACCAGATTCCAGCGGGCAAGTAAATATCCACCGATAATTTGTTCTCCTTAAAAATAATGCAATGATACAACGTTTAAATATCCATCAACATTCGGGTATATTACCTCTAATACTGGTGCAATTAGCAGCGATGCCCCCCATAAAAACATGTAATCTATATCGTAGGTCAAAGTATCATTAGGAAACCTATAATGCATAAAATTCGGGTTAGTAATTTCGACTTTCTACAATAAAATAATACAGTAAGTAGACATAACTCAAATATTACGTCACATGCGCAGATTATTTATTTTCATCGGTCGAGTACTTTATTGCGCGGCTAGGGATAGCCTGCTATCACCTGACGGGTGCCAAGGTGTAGTTACGCCGCACGTAGGGACAAATAACCGAATTACGACGACAAAAATGGAATTTTTTATTTTGTTAAATGTAACCACTATTGCACTTAATATGTTCTATATACCAGTACGCAATCAACCTATAAGTATTTATTTTTTTAACGCATCACATTAGTCTGTACGTGCGTTCAAAGTATTATTATCTGTTACACGCACTTATACCTGTCAGCAGCATCTATAGCGTTTATTGTTGCTACACTCGACAATTTTTTGTAAATTTACAGTTTAAAGTTTTTTAAATATATTTTTAAGCATCAGGTATCTAATTTAATTTGCAGTTATTATTAAAATAACAATTATATGTAGTGTAGATATAGTATACTGTTTTTATTATGCAATATATTGAAAAATTTACTTTAGCTAGAGCTACAAAAAAAGTTCCAAACAGTTCCACGACTTTTCCTTATAAGTTAAAAAAAACAACTACTAATAAGTGTAAAAAAGTCAAGTGGAGGTCCCCCCGTTTCCCCTTTCAATAAATAGAGCATATTTTCCTTAGGTAGTACACCTAATTCTGAAAATCCCACATGCAAATGACATTTTTTTTAATTCGCTAAATTTTTCATTCTGTGCAGTCTTCTCACAAAATACTTGTGTGCACCACTGATGTATACTTAAACTGTTACGAAAAAATATAAAAAGGGGAATTCCGTAACTAAATTGTAACTAACAGAACCGCAATAGCTAAATTTTTCATTCAGTGTAGTCTTCTCACAAAATACTTGTATGCACGAAAATATATTAGAAAGGGGAATTCCGTAACTACATTGGGTATACGGAGATCTGTGCTTTAAAGAAGATGAAAATGAAGAGAAAGGAGTTATTTAATGTACTGAAAAACCAACAATTTTATAATTTGTCATCATCAAAGTGTAATGAACAACTATTACAGTATATTTTGGGCAAAATTGGTGTTAGTGAGCTTTCTGAAGATTTAATAAAACAAATAAAACAGGAAGTTAAAGTGTTCAAAGATGCTTACGAAGTGGCGTGAGTGTAATTATATGTATGAGCGTTTTAACAAGAAGCACATAAACTGGCTTGACGAAAACCTAAAACTCCCGGAGGTACAACCACCACTGTTTCCATTATCGGTAGGAACACATTCAGAACAAAAGATGCGAGGCAGACCCAGAAAATCATTTGAAGAAAGTTCTCATCGCAGTAAGCAAAGACATGTAAGAGCAATTGTATCAGATCTTAATTCAGAAAAATTATGTTTGGCTGCAGAAACAAGCTTGGTGAAATCAGGCAACAGAAGTGCAGCTGATGTTGTGAAGTTAGCCATCAATTCTTCACCCAAAAGTTTAAAAAAAATGAAATTGGCACATGATACTTCATCTTCTGCTTCTGTAAAACCTTACAATTCTGAAGAAGCTTTAGCTCATATAGTGGACCTTGGATTGACAAAAGAGGATTATATAACGATGCGACTTGGAGCAATAGAAAGAGGAGCTAATATTTATCCCTCATATCATGTGATAGGAGAGGCCAAAAGAAAGTGTTATCCAGCAAATATTGAGATAAACGAAAATGAGGCTGTGGTACCGCTTCAAGATCTTCTTGCACATACTACGCAACGTCTGGCTCAAGTTCAGACTGATGTGATACTACAGTATATTTCCACTGACTGTGATACAATTTAAGTTTATTGTAAATGGAGCTTGGATGGCAGCGGTGGACACAGTATATATAAACAAAATTTTGCGAATAATTCAGCATATGCGGACTCTAATATAATTTTATGTACGATTGTGCCACTGCAAATGTGTGAATCTAATAGCAATAATGACAAAATATTTTGGAAGAACATGTCACCATCATCGACCAAGCATTGTCGACCAATCTCATTCAAGATAAAAATGGAAAACGTCCAAAATGTGAAAGAAGAGTATAACGAAATTCAAAATCAAATATTGCAATTGGAGCCGACATCAATCGTACTTGACGGTAAAGAAATAAAATTTAAACATATCCCTATATGTACAATGCTGGATGGAAAGACTGTCGACATTTTGAGTGATACTGCAAGTTCACAAGCGTGTAATGTTTGTAAAGCTACTCCCAAAATTTTAAACGATTTAGAAAAATTAAAGAATAGAGTCTGTAATGAAGACACCTTTAAGTATGGGATTTCGGTGCTACATGCACATATTAGATGTTATGAATATTTACTACATATAGCATACAAATTGGAACTACAGAAATGGCAAGCAAGAGGTGACAGTGCAAAACAAGAAGTAAAAGAAAAAAAGGGTGAAATAGCAACTAAGTTTTATGAACAAATGGGCCTTGTTGTTGACCAGCCGAAACAAGGTGGAGGCAATAACAATGACGGTAATACTGCACGAAAATTTTTTAAGAATCCTTCGCTCGTTTCAGAAATAACTGGAATTGATAAAGACTTAATAGAAAGATTTGCAAATATACTGTCAATAATTTCTTGTGGGCATTACATCAAGGAAGAAGTATTTAAAAACTATTGCTTTGAAACAGCAGAAATGGCCATTAAACTTTATGGCTGGTACAAAAAATTATACTGTTCATAAAATTTTAATTCATGGAGCTGATATTATAAAATCTTTACCTTTACCAGTAGGCCAACTGTCAGAAGATGTAATTGAAGCAAGTTTCTTCGGACCCTGTTGTGACCGATAACCGAAAAAAGCTAAAAAAAGTAAAGCAAAATTTAATGAAACTGTATTAAATATGCTAAGGCTGCCCACTTTCTGTGGCAACGAAGAAGAGAATTACGAACAGGAGTTTGATGACGTCCAAGACTATGAAGATGTTAATATAGAATAAAATAAAAATTAATATTATGTCCCCGTATGTCATCTTGATAATTAAAAAAAAAAAAGTGAAACAATTAATTATAATTCTTATTATTTGAAGTTGATCAAATTTAAATAAAAACTTTTAAAAAATATAATTATTAATTCCGTTTTTTATAAGTATTCTCGTTTTATGTTTTTAATTAGGCCTGATGTTTTGAAATTTGAATTTTTAATTTTTAAAAACTGACATCAAAAATCCCGTGTAATAAGTTTTAAGCGAATTCGATCAATTTTTTTAAAAATTGTACGCCATATTGGATCCGCCATTTTGAATTTTTAAAAACTAACATCAGATTCGTAATCAGCGACCCTAAAAACCTTGAGGTACCTAGTTTTATTAAAATTTATTGAATCCATATGAAGTAAATAATTTTGTCGCACTAAATTTTCAATTTGTCCCTGTGTGCGCCGCAGTAATAACTAGTTTATCATAATGTTCACATTAAACAAAATAAGTGTTGTCTTTCACACTTTTACAGCATCAAATTTTGTTTTATTTTCCCCCCTTCCGGGGAAAATAAAACAAAATTTGATGCTTCCTTTGCGTCAAATTTTGTTTTATTCTTCCATATCATAAAATGCCTTAAACCGTTTAAAATATCTACGCCACTGGCTACTTTTGTTCGCGCAGCTATAAGTGACGTAATATGTACTCTCTCTATTTGGGTTAACTGTAATATCCTCCCGAGGCCCAACGTCCAATAAAATGGACATATTAGTTTTGAGACATTTTAGAGTCAAATTCGTTTCTGTCGGACTAAAACCCGTCAGTTCATTGAAATAGACGTGCATAAAGTGCCATCTATCGCTGTATTGACTAAGTGGGGTTACTTGTAACTAGTAGATCAGCTGTTAAAGTGTGACGAAAATGAGTGCGTTCGGTAAGGCAACTTTAGATGGTAAGTTTTAGACATATTTTCGAAAATACAAAAGCAAAACTTTCGATGCAGGGGCAGAAAGGTTTAATCTTACTCTTACAATGTATTTCTATTAATTTCAAAACGATTTGCATACCCTACAGTCGGAATTAATTCATGTACATTTAAATGGACTCGGAATCTTTCTGCCAACATTATTTTCCTAACCTACGAATCAATATTTGGCAATAGAACTCACCTTCGACCTGGAGAATATGATGCAGAATTGCTGGCATGTTTGGAGAATTCCGATATCGAGGGATACGAGGACGATGAAACTAATTCCGATTCCGAAAATGAGAATTTTGAAAATAATGAAAACTTTGCTGAAGGTCTAGATCAGCGATGCACATACCGCGGGCCGCATGCGGCCCACTGTTGATATTTATGCGGCTTGCCAACGAATTTTAAAAATTGTTCGAAAAACTACAAAAGTAGGTAAAAATCCATTCAAATCAATATTTCTTAACTTTTTATTTTATTCTAACTTTTGTAATTGTTAGTAAGATATGTATTTTTAAGTACCTACTACTTTCTTGTTCAGGTTTAAAACGTAGGACAGGTATGCTCCTCGTCGTTCCAAGCATATTGTTACAAGACTAGAAATCTGTCGAACCAACTAGATTACTCGAAGATTCGCGAAACACGTCGGTATTATCCCCGAACAATGTGGTAGGATCTCGATGTTAGGTAACTCGTAAAAATACAACGCATGGCCCGCTATCGGGGCAGTTAAGTTTTAACTACGGACAAGCGTACCTACGTAACAATATAATATCAATTTTGATATGGATAAACCAGGCCCCAGTAAAAAACGTAGTCGTAAGGTTGAAGATGAAAATCGACAGTTTCAAGATATTTGGACCGAAAAATACTTTTTTATTTCATCGCATAACAAAAGTGTCTGTTTAATATGCAAGAGTAGTGTTTCTATTCCGAAGGAATATAATGTGAAAAGGTATTATGAAACCCAGCATCATACTTTTACCAAATTAACCGGCAAAAATCGAACGCAAAAACTTTCCACTTTACAAACTAATAGGCCAGCAAGCTATGTTTACAAAACCAATTCAAGATGCTGAAACAGTAAAAAGCTGGAAAATACGAGGTGTGTTGTCCATGTTTCATTTGTAACAAATGCGTAATACGTGCTTAACGTATTGATATACTTAAACCTTTTTTGTATATATTACAATGTCTGTACAAATAATTAGTAACTGTTAATTTTGAATTTTTTTTTCGTTTACCTACAGTAATGGACATAAATAAATAGGACAGTAAATAATCCAATTATGGATTGTAGGCTTTGACAGACATCCTCACTTACCAGAATTGTAATTCAAATGCAAGTTAATAATTTTATAATACATATAAAACAGAACAATTTAATTTCGGTAAAGATTTAATACACATAAAAGGTTACTTAATTTTTTGACTTGTCCTAGTTAATTATGTCCACTACTGTACATTATAAATTTTGACTTGACCACGCTCCGATGTCCTTTAAACTGGACAAAAATTTTTTCAAAAAACCTTTCCTCAAAAAATTAATTTAAGCTTTTCTACTCATAGTTTCATGCATTTCTGTCAAACCGTTTTCAGTGGAGCCTCAGGAGGACATAACCATAATATAATATAACTAACCTTCTTTATAAAAACTAAGATATAGGTTATGTTTGATAATGACAATTGTTTACTGAACTTACTCAAAAAATAAAGGCCTAGAAACGGTGTCTCCTTGAACATTGGCCGCCCAAAACAATGTATAAAGATACGGTAATAAAGAGTATCTAATTTCCAAAGCTTTCTTAGCCGAATCTATTACTGGTTGGCCCATTCCGACAGGATCTTGCGGCTGAAATATAATTCGTTGGATGTTACACAAGGTGTACGTCTGAAGAGGCATGATCTTTTAAAGAGAAATAAGCATGCATTTATCTCTCTGCAGTCACCGACGGTTGATAGACATTTTAAGAGGGGCCTTCCCACCGCAGTGCTAGTATCGCCGAATTTGATTTAATTTTTTGAAAAGTAATAACAAGAGACAATAGATGGCGCGCACGATTATCTGGTAACGTTCTCAACTAAAAAGAGACAGATGTATGTAATGTTAGAGAAATACAATGTTAGACTAATGAAAAGATTTGTCGTTTCCACACAGTTTCGTTTTATTTGTTCCGAACAAGTTAATAAAGCAATTACATTAATTAATTCTCAACTCTTAATCTTAACGTGACATTGCTATAATTTTTAATCGAGGTAATTCTTTATTTTATAATTTATAACGTAGCAAAACATAAATACTTACGATACCGTCATCTGTATTATGATTTCTGGAAAATGGATAAAATGCCCCCAACTGTGACCACCTATTACACAAAGAAACAGTAGTGTTTCCGTTAAATCCACATATATCTGCTCCCATCAGCGGTACGCCAAATAAACTGTAGCTAAGTAACTCTAAAAATAAAATCAATGTTACTATTGACAGAGAGTTGCATTTTAAAGAGAAGTAAATTGTTAAAATAAGTATGAAAGTAAAGTGGTGGTCAATTAAAATTATTTTCTAGTCAAGAACACGCCAGTTACTTAACATTACTAAAAAAATGAATTTAAAATAACGGGTCATCCAACTGTGACACGTGATGTCTTTTCAAATGACATAAGCCACTTTGATTTAGTAGAAGGTAGTGTAATTTTAACCATGGACAGGTATACATTGCACCAACGCATCATCCGAATTTCAGGACAAAATTTTAGTTTGATGTGCCATTCCTGAGGCCGGATTTATCTCGCAGCCGTTCGAGGAGAGCCCTTAACTGCACAACTTTACATTCAAAGATGCCTTTCCTAAACTGACAATAATTCATTACTCTAAACGAGCGAAATGCGTTCAACGGTGTTCGGACGGCGACTGAAAATATACCGTATGAACGCCGGGGAGTGATTGATCTACCACAATGTAGTAAGACGAAGACGAATAGCGAGTTTATGTGGTTAGGGTTGAGAGAGTATATTCAATCTGTTCTACTGTCTAACTGTACGGGCGTTCCATACGCGACATTTCTTTATCCAACACATTCTACATACGATCTAAGTACGAATCAAATAATCTCTCTCTAACACATTGAATATTCCTATCAGTCGCTCATAGTGTTCAAGCAAGGCGAATATATTGAATCGAAAACAAGCTTGCGACTGGTGATTCAGTTGCTCCTTGTCATCCGTAGGTAGAGTACGTAAGAAATGCTAACAAATGTCCGTCGTAATTTTTATAACCGATTGGGTTACTGCTCGGCTCAAGAGGGTGGTTTATTTGAGCATTTACTAAATAATTAGTTTTTCTTTTTAGAATGTTCTTTTATTTAATAATTAATATTTATTACCAATAAAGGTATTTTAGTTAAATTTAATATTTTATAGGTAGTTTATTTAAGGAAACCATTTATTTATACTGGTAAACACTTTATTTATATTCTTGCAAGAATCGTTATTGTTTTGAAATTCTATGCTATTACAGAATACTTTTTATTTTAATTTTTTTCAATAAGAGTTACGGTTTTGTTTCATAATTTTATATTATTTATGTGTTTTCATTTGAATAAGAATTTTTTAAGTTCAAGCCACGAAACTATGATGAAACTTATCATTGAATATTTAGCGATGAAAATATCTGATGCTTCGCCGGTAAGAATTATTATTATGCAGTAAACAAAAACTCTGCACTTTACGGCGGATTGTATTTTATGATACTTTCAACTATATTATATCATTTTATTTAAATTTAAATGTTAAATTTAAAGTATTATGGCCGAAGAGACATAAACAAATGTATCCGTTATTGTAGGGACGTTGACAGCCGGCATATGACTAATAGTGCGAAAAGCAACGGTGTAGTCGGATAAAATATCCAAAATTAACCATAAATAATATACATACTACAAATATTTTTGTAGTTTGTTAAACAATTAGTTATTAATTTGGAATATTTATTTTGATACATCATTTATTAATAAACAACCATAACGCTTTCTTAGTTCACCACAATTAAGGAGTTTAACGTATGTAGCCCCTCCCACTTGCAGTTGGCCAGTCATTACTTATATATCCATCGATCGCTCGACGTTGTGCACACGGTATATACCGGGTGGTCCATTTATCGTGCCCCCCCCCCCAAAAAAATTTGAAGGCAGTCAGTTTTATGAAAAAAAGTTTCAAGTAAAAGTTTTACTACAAGAAGTGTTCTATCTAATGGTTAAGCAGTCGTACACCAAGGAGAACGTATGAAGGTCATACGAAGGTCAAGTTTGTTTTTTTTAATAGAACATGGCATTATTTTTTACAAATTCTGAAAAAGGATGTAATTGCGAGTAGAAAAGTACTAAAACTCATGTGGCCTAAAATTAAGATTCAGCGAAATATTCAAGAAAAACAAAATATAAATTGGAAACAATACATGAAAAACATAGTATTTTCAAAGCAATAATGTGGACGTATTACAAAATAATTAATAACAGATTTACATAACAGATAAGTTATATTTGAAATAGCGGTTGTAGGTAATTAGAAAGTAATTACCTACGTATGTTTGTTCTTTATAATTGGATATTAATAGGTCGTATGAATTAATTGCTTGTTGTAATAATGGGTTATTTGTTGCCCCTTAATCCGGGAATATCATCGAAAAAGCCAATTAACTTTCTATTTGTAATCCCTTGCAGCTGCATAAATATGGGTATAAGTTTGTTCTTTATAATTGAATATTAATAGGTCGTATGAATTAGTTGCTTGTTGTAATAATGGGTTATTTGTTGCCCCTTAATCCGGGAATACCATCGCAAAAGCCAATTAACTTTCTATTCGTAATCCCTTGAAGCTGCATAAATACCTCACAAGCTAGGTAACTGACTTAATGTTACTTGTATCGTTGTGATAAAACTACCAGTGTTTGAATATCAAGAATGGATCCAGCAACACGTGCAAAAATTGATATGATTTTCATTTATGGTTAAGCGGGAAGAAATATTCGCGCAGCGTGTCGTTTGTATGCTGTAAGATACCCTGATAGACACCAGCCGAGTCGTACGACCTTTTGTCGTGTTGTACAACAGTTCACTACCACAGGAAGTATTGTGAAGAAAAAAATTCGAAAAAAGAGTGTTACCGATGAAAACGCGCAAATTGCTGTTCTAGCGGCAGTGGCTTATTATCCATACGTCAGTACTAGAGAAATTGCCGGCCAGTCTGGAATCTCACGAACTAGTATTGGTCGAATACTGAAACACAAAAAATTTCACCCATACCACATATCGATGCATCAAGACCTTCACGGAACTGATTTTGAACATCGTGTACAATTTTATGAATGGGCTCAGCAAAAAATTCGCGATAACAATAACGTTTTTCTCAATGTGCTATTTTCCGACGAATCATGGGCAGATAAATAGGCATAATATGCATTATTGGGCAACGGAAAATCCAAAATGGTTACGACAAGTAGACCGGCAACATACATGGAATGTCAACGTCTGGTGTGGGATAATTGGACCTTTCTTTATTACTGGCAATTTAGATGGTAATAAGTATAGCGACTTTCTACACAATGTGTTACCGACACTACATGAAGATGTACCCTTAGAGCGGCGAGCCACAATGTGGTACCAACATGATGGGTGTCCAGCTCATTATTCACACGCGGCTCGAGAAATATTAAACAGGGATTACAGCGATCACTGGATAGGACGCGGCGGACCTACATCTTGGCCTGCTCGTTCTCCAGATTTGACCCCTCTCGATTATTTTCTGTGGGGTTCAATGAAAGAGAAAGTGTACCGTACTGCCCCAACAACACCGGAAGATATGCAGCAAAGGATAATAAATGCATGCTCAGAAATTACGGAAGACGTGCTAATAAACGTCCATGATTCGTTTAGTCGGAGAATTCTAAAGTGTATCGAGGTTGAAGGTCAACACTTTGAACATTTACTTTAATGAGTCCGAAGTTTCCGAAACAATTGTCCCGATTAAATTAAATTAGTGTAGCCTGGGGGTGATCGGATATTTTGTGTCTATTTATGTTATTCTTTTAATAAATTTTTATCATTTTTTTTGTTTTTCTTGAATATTTCGCTGAATCTTAATTTTAGGCCACATGAGTTTTAGTACTTTTCTACTCGCAATTACATCCTTTTCAGAATTTGGAAAAAAAATGCCATGTTCTATTTTTAAAAAAAATTGACCTTTCGTATGATCTTCATAAGTTCTCCTTGGTGTACGACTGCTAAACCATCAGATAGGACACTTCTTGTAGTAAAACTTTTACTTGAAACTTTTTTTCATAAAACTGACTGCTTCCAAATTTTTGGGGGGGCCACGATAAATGGACCACCCGGTATATTGTAGAGATGTAAGCAACCGCCCCTAAGTTGGGACGCTAATAAAGTAATAATGTAAGATGAAAGAAAAAGAAACACTTTGAGAACAGATAAACTCAATTTAATAAACATAAACTTAAGTAATACAAATAAAAAAAAACGTTACAATTTGAATTCCCCCCCCCTATAACATTCTTGAGTGCATGTGTACTCAAGTACTGACAAACAACGGTTAGACTAATAATGGAAAATAAGCTTATCCAGTTTGTAAATAAAGTTAAAACACGAACAAAAGTAAGTAGATATAATAAATATGCTCCTAACAATTTGTCAATATAAATTATTCCCTTTAGGTGGATTGAAAGAATTTAGAATAATAATAATCAATGCAAATCGATATGATTTAACCTCAAATGGAATCTGTTCTCTAAATTAATGATATCTTAATCTCAGGGTAATTAAGGTAAGTCTTGTCTTAATTATCAACCAATACGTTTATGAAAAATACTAGTTCAGTAATACTACATGTAAATATTCAAATAAGTGAAATTTTATTTAGTGAAGCTGTTCTATCTATGATTAATAATAATAATACAAAAAAAACCTTTATTTATAGGGTAAATTCTACCTTAACTATGAGCACTGATAAACTCGTAACAGAAAGTACCCTGGCTTTGGGTATAGGAACCATCGGAAAAGTACTCGGGACAGGTTACAGGTATAGATCTTCCGATAAAGTGGCAGGTAATAGGATGTTCAGCACAGTTAACTGGATGGTTTATATATAATAAAATTAAATTAAGGATTAGAAGGTTTATTGTAACAGGATACTTGCTCGATACCTGTCTGTTGGGGATAATCAATTGCTTGTATTTGCACTTAGTAATCAAAGGTAAATTTGTAACTCCAACGTCATATCAATTTTTTAAATAATATTCTTAATTTTTCAGCTTCTAAATGCGATTTTAAACTTAGAAATCGCCTTTTTAAATCTTGAAATCGCAAAAAATAATAATTTTTTTTTATTAAAGCGTCGCTTCGCTTTATTAGTTGTTGATTGATTCATTGTTTTTTTTCTCGTTACCTACGAAACCACGTTCCATTATTTTAACACGATGACTTCCTGGAAAATTGCCGCCGAAAAGCAAAAGGCGTGGCCAATTTGAAATATAAGATTGAACTTCTAATTTAAAGTGAATTTAAAATAATATGAAGGTATTTAAATATCCTAAATAATAAACAATAAGTTAGAAGATAAATTGACATTTAAAATTGTATATATCTACATAATAGATAACCCTACTTATGTTATTCCAAAATAGATGGCGCGATCAGACATAATTTAAATATAATAAGATATAATATTTCAAATTTAAACTTGAAATAATGGGTGATTCATTTAGAGATACTTTTTCCAAAAGCAAAGAACAAATGAAAAAGGCCAATTTATTTAAGAAACTTGATTATCATACAAAAGAACCATTCTTTACAATTATTTTTTAAAGATTATTTCTCTCAAATGTTGGCCGCGACTGCGGTTAACGTAGTCTATTCTGCTGTTCCAATTTTGAATGACGCGTTCTAGCATTTCGAGTGGTATTTGTCCAATGACCCGAGTAATATTGGCCTCCAATGCCTCAATTGTAGCCGGTTTATCCATGTAGACTTTAGACTTCACGTAGCCCCACAGAAAAAAGTCTAATGGTGTGATGTCACAAGATCTAGGCGGCCAATTTACTGGTCCGAAGCGTGAAATTAAATGTTCACCGAATCGTTCTCGCAGTAAAGCCATAGTTTCACGAGCTGTATGGCTAGTGGCGCCATCTTGTTGGAAGTAAATGTCTTGTAGACCACGGGTGTCAAGTTCAGGCAGCAAATAGTCCCTTATCAAGGCGCGATAACGGTCGCCATTCACAGTCACATTCCGGCCGGCTTCTGTTTTGAAGAAATATGGACCAATTATTCCACCGGCCCATAATCCGCACCAAACAGTTGTTTTGTCTGGATGTAATGGTAGCACTTCAATCTCTTCAGGTTGCTCATCACCCAAAATACGGGCATTTTGCTTATTCACGTACCCATTAAGCCAGAAATGGGCCTCATCGTAGAACAAAATTTTTGTCGAAAACAGTGGATCTTCTGCAAGTTTATCAAGAGTCCAACGGCTGAAACGGAAACGATTCGGAAGGTCGGTCGCCTTTAGTTCTTGCACTAGTTGAATTTTGTATGCTTTTAAACCAAGATCCTTTTGTAAAATACGCCAAGTTGTTGCATACGACAAACTGCTGTTGAGAACGGCGACGAATTGATTCTTCCCGGTCTTCGGGTACACTCGCTGCTACCGCCGCTATATTTCCTTCACTACGTGCTGGATGAGGTCTATGTGGTCGCGTATTATCCATTATTGTAAATTGAGTTTCAAACTTATTGATGGTATAGCGAATTGTGCGTTCGGTAGGCCGATTATGTGGCCCATAAGCTCTAAGCTAGAGCTCTAAGGCTCTAAGCGCACGATACACATTCCTTGTAGAACGCCCATTTTCGTAATAAAGCTGTACTATTTGTAGACGCTGTGCCGGGCTAAGTCTTTCCATTACGTAATGTCAAATAGTACTGAACCAGAATGCGCAGTCCGCTGACGCGTCGCATGCGCGCTCAGCCATTAAATCCCCACCTACAAAAGTACCTCCAAATGAATCACCCATTATTAACAAAAATTGTTTATTCACATAAATAATAAACTGAAGGCAGAACCAGCTTAATATATACGTCTGAGGACAAGCCGCCGATGCGATGTTACTAGAATGAATCTCTCTATTTATAAACAACAATCATCAATTAATTTGGAGCAAAATTATAGATAACCAACTTACGTGGAACAGAATATCGCATATCGTGCCATTTTGAATAAACGTCTCCGCTCCAATGACCCGCGTATCGTCCATGTCCCGGAAACGTAGACCTAGATATAACCACCGGCCTTTTTCCCCGAATTTCGGCCATTGCACTGCAAAAAATTTCATTTACATTTAAAACGCATTTCAAAGTTTCACGTCGTTTCTTACAAACTAGTGACGATTGCTTCGGTTAAACCGTAGATGTTATGAACATTGTAATGTACTCCAGCGTAATGTTGGGCGGTCATGCACATCGTTTTATAATCAAGCTGACCACCGACCACTCGTGGCAAATACGGGGGTGTTTCTAGAGGTGAATTCGGACAACCGGTGGAGGATCCGGATAGAAAGTTTGAAGGTTCGTTCATGTCGATCCACGCACCGTCGAATGGAAAACTATCATGCATTGATCGAAGCATTAATGTCCAATAGTCTACTGTGCGTGGATGAGTGAAGTCCGGCCAAACTGTGCTTTCACGATTCCAAACCTGTAAACGAAGTACAAACATTTTACAACAAAATATTAACTTTGCAGTCTTTTATTGTTCATTGGCTACAAAGAGCATGGGGAATATTTTAATAGTGTGCTACGGTCGCCCCGTCAGAAGACGTTAGCCGCCTATGAGTAACGTACGTAAACAAGGCAAAAAAAGAGAAAAAAAAGGTTTCGAGCGACGTTAATTGCCCCACCTACTCGCCCCTGACAACGTCTAGCGGTCCACCCGGCTACTAAGACAGCCTCAGTTCAGGTGTGGGATGCCCAGAGATACTAAAACGAAAGGTGGAATAGGGCGCCACCGAATTTGGTATCGCTATACGTCGCAAATTCGGAAATTTTGCGAAATACTGGCAGGTAAATAGCGCAACCAAGCCGTCCAAAACGAAAACAAAAGTACGGCCTTTGGCTAAGTAATTTTTATTAGAACCAGGTTGACTGGATGGTTTGATACAACCAAGAAAAAAAATAACAATAACGTATTAATAGGCTGAGTAATATAAATCAATAAAAAAAATATGGCGCAAATACAAAGTATAGACAAAAACCGAATAGCCTCTACACGAACCCCCCGTCGAAATACGTATTTATCGGGTCTACAAATAGTGAGCGGGAGCTAGAGGCTTATCGATATTTTATGATAAAACTAAAGTTAACAAAGTTTACAACTTTTAAACTCGAATATGGGCATAAATTGAACGAAATAACGTTTGACTAAAGTTCTATAATATTTTAAAAATAAATGAATTTAAACAGAACAAATAAAGCAAATATATTTATAAATTTAAAATCGTAAATTTTAGAAAAAAAGTAAACCAAATTTTTTCCTTTCTTCTAGATCGGGGGTCTCCAAACTACGGCCCGCGGGCCAAATCCGGCCCGCCAGTGCCATCAATCCGGCCCGCGACAGCTTAAGACTAGTGTCATCAATCTGGCCCGCGACAGCCAATGTCTTATTGTTGATACTATTGCTGTGATAAGTTGAAGAAGAAAACACAGAATGATAATTACTTACTCGGTTTTATTTACTTGCAAGGTAAAACTTAAATGATGACGCAGAAAACTTAACTTAAGTATCTAAGCTTAAGCATATTAATAAGTAACAAATAAATGAAATGAATGCCACTAATCACAGTAAAACAAAAAACTCTAATGAAATTTATGTAATTGTGATTTTCCACCGACAATAGTTTGTAGTTGTGAATCAATTTTACTTGTACCAATTATTAAAAGAGATTTAAAATGCTCATCAGTTAATTTAGATCTGTAAACATTCTTTGTGTACTTCATCTTGGAAAACGTTTTCTCACACAAGTACGTAGTACCAAAAACAGAAAACCCATTGTTCATAATCATGTCACTGCACTGCAAATCAAGAATTTCTTCCATTTGGATTTCCGGAGCCAGGGTCTCAATGTCAGAATCAAAAGGATTTTGAAAAAGCTTAATTTCATTCGCAATGACATCAAAGTCTGAGAAACGAGTATCAAAATTTATCTTTAAAGCACTTAAAGATTCGATTGCAAAATCGACGGGAAATTCAGTCTCTGTACTGTGGCTGAATATTTCACGTTTTAAAATGTGTGAAACATTTTTTACGTAATTGCGATTGAAATAGTATTATTTTCTGCCTGAAGAATTTGATATAGGTGTATAAATCAGGGAGAAGCTGATTTTCTCCTTGCAATCTCAAATTCAGTTCGTTCATATGATTTGTCAAATCGACATAGAATGCTAACTTCCACAGCCATTCACTATTTTCTAAATCGGAAAAAGGGCGATGCTTCTCATTCAAAAAAATGTCGATCTCTGCTCGAAGTTCAAAAAAGCGCTTAAGGACTTTTCCGCAACTAAGCCAGCGTACGGCAGTATGATATGGTAAGTCATTTTCTCCAATCTCTTCAATCAACTCCCGGAATTGTCGGTGATTCAGCCCAGTGGATCTCATGAAATTAACAACTGATATGACTGGTTTTAGAACTTCAGACATATCCAAACATTTTCCGCACAAGGACGGTTGATGAATGATACAATGTAAGACTAATGGTTTTGAACCACCATCATTTTCTACAGCCTTTGACACAAGTGCAACCACTCCACTATTTTTACCACACATATTTTTGCCTCCATCAGTTGTAATATATTTCCAAGTTTTTCCATCGAAGGTTCTTTTTATTAATGGCATTTTCAACTCCCTTAAAAATATCTGCCCCAGTTGTCGTGCCGTAAATAATCAAGAAGTTCTTCATACACTTCATAGCTTTTATCTACTCCGCGAATAAAACTCAACACCTGAGCAGTATCTGACACATCCGTTGTCTCATCCAAGGCTAGAGAAAATCACTCAATATGTCCATTTTTGTCAGACAGTTGAGATGATATATTTTCTGCGATGTCTTGCACCCTCCGAGCCACGGTGTTTGGTGACAAACTGACACTTTTAAATAAATTTACCTTTTCGGGGCACATTTCTTCGGCTACTGCAATCAAGCATTCTTTTATCATTTCTCCATCGGTGAATGGTTTTCCACGTTTTTCGATTTCAAGAGCCACACAAAAGCTGGCGCGAGTTGCAGACTCTTGTTCAGTATTCGCTTTGGTAAACAAAGATTGCTGCGATTTCAGTCCGCGCTTCAAAGCTTTAAATTTTTCCGTCCGCAAACTTCCTGTATATTTGGAGTAATTTTGAAGATGTTTCGATTCATAGTGTCGTTTAATGTTATATTCTTTGAGAACAGCTATGGTTTCATTACAAATTAAACATAGCGCCTTATTACTGGACTCAATCACAAAATACTGAAAGTTCCATTTATCTTTGAACGTTCTGCATTCACTGTCTATTTTTCGCTTCTTTTCCATACTAATAAATCACACATAAAAACAATAAGTCACATCAAAATACTGTTATGCACGGGCGCTACTTTATTTCACAATAGAGAGTTTCGCTTCCTTCGCCTTTCCTACGCAGACAATTACTGCCATCTCGAACTGATCGGAATACACTAGCCAGAACCAGAACTTTCTCGAACCAACGCGATAATTCCCAAATATTTAATTATAACTAATGCCACCTGTCAGCTGTTAGCGGGTAGCTGAAATAGATAGTACATAGTACAATACATAGTACCACTACTCGCCACTAGATGTCGTTAAGTGTCACAATACACAATAGTAATTGAAATGCAAAAACGCGTATGTTTGCTTAGGTCGCGCACTTTGCGACTAGTCTAGAAATATAGTTAAGGGCAGAAAAATTAAAACTGTTTTGGCCCTTGGAACATACTGATAAAATCATTATGGCCCTAAGGCTTCTAAGTTTGGAGACCCCTGTTCTAGATGAAAGAAATACGTTTTGCACAAACAGAGAAAAAAAATCGTCAAAGAACACGTTGAATTTATCCGCAAAGGTCGTTCTTTTTAAAACAAAAAAAAAACTTACATGAACGAAACTTTACGTTATATTTTTTTTTAAATGGGATTATTTTAAACTTTGAAATATAACAACAACAAAAAAGAACTAAGTAATGTTGCTTTGAATAAATTTAAACTAAGATTATGAATAAATTACGTAGTATAAAAAAGGAAAATTGTTTATGAGTAAATATGGAAATTTCTATAACTAAAAAAAATATTTTAAAGAGTAATTATTGACTAAAATTATGAAATTGATCCTGTAAATCGTGTTCGTAGCGTTTATTAAAATGGAAAAATTTTGAACAGTAGTAATAAAGGATTTAAATACATACATAAAAGAAAGAAACAAAAAAAAACAATAAGAAAGTTTTAGCTCTGTGTCCGAACGTCGGAAGTGGAGCGGTCCTAATTGTCGCCGATTATTTGTTTAATATCGCCGGAATCGATATAATGCATCTTCGGCAATCCGTACAAAAACTGTGGAACGTCAGTAGCCCACAGGAAAAAAAACACCTATTTAAAGATGCAAATAAACGAATAAAAATTAAAAGAAATAAATTAATTTCGACATTACATACCAGAATGTTCTAGTGGTTTTTTTTTACACGCAACTTATGTGTCGTTGATGGAAAACGAGCCTCTCTTGTCACCGTAAAAAATCCTTTTACGGGTGATTGGTACTTCCAAAAAAAAATACGTGGTGCTTAATAAAACCCTGAATGCAGGAGGGCGACAATATCGATACTCTAAATTAAGCGATATTTAAAGCCCTATAGATAAGCAACCACGTGATGAACGAGAGCGGGAATTCGTCGACAGTCTCACGACTGACGATATCGATGTCGGTCTTACATCTACGCGATAAATATAACACGCGCAACAATCAAAGGGAAGGGAAAGCAACGAAGAAAGTTAATACGCAATATACCTACAGGTATATGAACTTAAGCATATGAACCTACATGTAAGGTCAAAATTAATAGAACAAAATTGTTAATGAGAACTCTAATTTGCGACAAATAATTAAGTCTCTACGAACGCGTAACAAAGGTTTATATATCGTCAAGTGAAAATTATTGTCTTAACCGAACTGTAGATAATATTAATAGCTCTGGTTGGTACACCTTCAGAAATCTAAGACAGTTTTTTTAGTGGAGTTGATAATGTGCCCAGTATTATTGTGAACGATTGTGCCCAAGTCTTGGTTGGACCACTTCACTACTATAGTATGTACCACCTTGGAATCGAAGTATTGCCTTTATGAAGATCGCAGGCGATGTTGCATAATTTCAATGTTGGATAAGTATTAGATATATTTCATATGGCAGGGTTGGTATTCCGTTAAATACACAACGATAATAACGGCTGATTGTCATATCAACGTTTGTGGTTATGTTCAAATATCCTGCATATTTTTATAATATTCAACACATATCTTAGATTTTAACTGCATAACATATAAAGAAAGAAAATAAGTCAGTTTGCTATTGATTGATGTGAGTTTCAAATAACACAGGAACTAAAGCCATTGGACTATTCAAAACGTTGTGCATTCGTCAGTTAAAGAACAACCAGATGATTTTTCACAAAAAATAATCTTTTCTGATCAAGCACATTTTGAAATTGGTGGTTTTGTTAACAAACAAAATTGTCGAATTTGGGGTGAGGAAAATCCACGAGTGATTCATGGATAGAGTGGACCAATCCGGAGCGATATTGGTAAATATTTCATATAAAAGCCGAAAAACTCCAATAATTTATCAATTAATATATAGATATATATATACAGGGTTAGTTAAAAGCATGGAGACGGCGATTTATTGTCGTTAATATTCATTTTAGGGAATTATGTTCAATATAAAAGTTTGTTAGGATGTTTTGATCGACATTTGAGAATATTTGATTTTTTTTTTCTTCAATTGTTTTTTAGTTACGCCTGCCGCGCAGTTTTTTTAAATGGGAACTAGTAAATTTTACTCTACCATTCGATAGAGAATTCTTTTCTCTTTCCAATAATATTTTTGTTTTTTTAAAATTCATTTTAATAACTTTTTTATGAAAAGGCCGGTTCATGTGTTTAACAGATGTTCGGTACATCGCAGATAGACAGAAGCGTAGCGATAAACAAACTTGAGCGACATAATTTTATCAGTGGTTATTGTGTACGTCAAATCTTTGACAGAAATAATTCATTTGTGCAATTTGTTGCTGTTAATATTAACAACGGCGAGTTTAAGTGAACATGAACGAATTGAAATACTTATGATGTTGGGTTATGGAGATAGACGCAGAAGTTTACAAGACGTTTGTAATTTATTTAATGATACGCATTCAAATAGAAATCCAATTTTTAAATCCGTTGTTGGTAAAACTTTAAGACGCTTTGAACAAACGGGTAGCGTTAAAGATTTGCCAAGGAGTGGTAGACCTAGAACAGCAAAAAGCGATGATAACAAACTGGATATTTTATTGGCTGTATCTGAATATCCCCATTTATCAACCAATCAATTAGCGGCCAATTTCAATATTTCAGTCATCGTGTTCACGTGTCATTTTTAAAAAGTGAAAAGTATAAACCTTATCAGGTACATCTTGTACACGAGTTAACGGAAGATGATTTTGATAGGAGATTACAATTTTCTGAAGAAATGTTAAATATTTGCACTAATAATGAAAATTTTGTCAACAATATTCTTTTCTCTGACGAAGCTACTTTTTGCCTTACCGGTGAAGTAAACAGACATAACTGCAGATACTGGTCATCGGAAAATCCCTCTTGGTTTTTGGAGCACCATACGCAGTACCCCTCAAAAGGTTAATGTTTGGGTTGGCATTCTAGGCGGTCATATTATCGGTACCTTTTTCATCAATGGCAATTTAACTTCGGCTCTGTATTTGCAGTTATTGCAAAATGAAATAATACCTGCTAGTGCTACGCTCTATCCTCATGAAAACAATGAACACCTGCCCAATGACAGTATCTGGTTCCAGCAAGATGGCGCCCCACCACATTATGGTGTAAATATTCGTCAATATCTGGACAACGTTTTTCCCCACAGATGGATTGGAAGACGAGGAACCATTGAATGGCCAGCCCGTTCGCCAGATTTAAGTCCTTTAGATTTTTTTCTTTGGGGATACGTAAAAAACAAAGTTTACAAAGATAAGCCCGATAACGTCGAAGATTTACAAATCCGAATTACCAGAACGATACAAGAAATTTCCCGAGATTTTTTACAGAACTCTGTTCGGGGTTTTGTAAATCGATTGGGTCATTGTCAAATTACTAATGGACGACAGTTTGAACACTTACTTTAATTTACTTTGTTATTAATTTGTTTAATTTTTCTTGTAGAAAAATTATTAAAATGAATTCTAAAGAAACTAAAATATTATTGTAAAGAGAAAAAAATTCTCTATCGAATAGTAGAGTAAAATTTACTAGTTCCCATTTAAAAAAACTGCGCGGACAGGCGTAACAAAAAACAATTGAAGAAAAAAAAAATTCAAATATTCTCAAATGTAGATCAAAATATCCTAACAAACTTTTATATTGAACATAATTCCCTAAAATTAATATTAACGACAATAAATCGCCGTCTCCATACTTTTAACTAACCCTGTATGTATATATATATATATATATATATATATATATATATCAATTTATATATATATATATAAATTATTGGAGTTTTTCGGCTTTTATATGAAATATTTACCAATATCGCTCCTGATTGGTCCACTCTATTCATGAATGACCTTTACATCCTCAACGAGTCACGGTTTGGGGTGTATTGGTGAAATAGAGCCTCAATTATGTCGAAATATAATAGAAAATTTTAACAAAAGAGTGAACAGCTGTGAAGCAGCAAAAGGTGGTCACTTGTCTGATATTATTTTTCGTGTATAAATGTCACAACTGATACTACAATTACCAATAAAAATTTTTGAAGCTCAATATAAATTATGGGGTTTATTTATTTTTAAAAAAAGGCGCTCAATTTGAAACACTTTATGACCGTTCTTTAGGGCTGTTCTGTGATATAGACGCACCAACTAGCGGTACAGAGCTATACTAGCATCCCTTGGTGCGCCGCGAATTTCTGGGTAGCTTCTCATATCTTAGTAACGAATAAGAAATGATCTAACCGCTACGACGAATCAAAACTAACTGTTGATCCGAATATGCGCGACTTTAAATGCGCTATTGGTTTAGAAAATGCGAGCTTTACCAATTTCAGACACTCAAAGATTTAAAAGCCATTACAAGTATCCAGGATTTAAAACAATATTGTGGTAATGGTTTTTTAAATTAGCTTTTACATGTACTATGTGATTGAAGAACATACCTTTCCAATAAAAGGTTGTCCTGTAGAATTCTTGACCAAAACGTTCATTTCTATCGCTTTGTCGTAGGGCGGGTAAGTTCCCGGCACTTCACTGGCACTTACGCCTGCGTCTACAAGAGGTATATAGTGCATTCCTTTTTCATGTAATTCCTTAACGAAGGACGGAAGAAGTTTAAAATTGACACGATCGTAAGTAAAATCATTACTACTGTTCATGTAATCCAAGTCGTTCCACTGAGTATCCTAAAAAAAATCTGAGATGTTGCTACTGTAATTAGATTAATTTTTAATTAAATACAATAAGGATGCCCGCGTCAATATTTCTCTGCATTATTTCGCGTGTGTTGTTGAGGGTAATATAGCCAAATCTAAAATGATGTAATTAGATAATGCATTGTTACATATTTGTATACCAAGAATATTACCTGCATAAATGGAATCCGAAAGACCAATAGGGTGGTAAGAAGGGTTTGCCAATTAAATCAGTATACTGGCTCACTACATTGGCTGGGGTGGGACCGAGGAAAAAGTAGAAATCCAAAATTCCGCCAATTACTCGGAATGTTATCGCTGGTGTTGGTTGCAAAATTACATCTGTAATAATTTGAAGTACAGAATAATAATATTTATTAGATTCTCCAATAGAAACTTCAAAACAGACAATAAATTAATGATTATAATGATAACACAGGCCTACAGTGATTTTGATGTTTGAAAGCTGTTTGCTAATTTGTATATGTTTGTGGGCCCTTATTCCAAAAAACGCCATATTTTTGCTCTATCACGTAATTTTTTTTTATAGCGCTCTATATCTTAAAAATGTTAATTTATTAATATACATACCTATGACAAGAATATGTTTGTTCCATGTTAGGCATGATTTTTAAATGAATTGATTTTTATGAAATTAAATGTGATTTGGCAACGCTGGTTAATATTAGATTTCTCAGCAAAGCAACAGAGTCGGCGCAGAAGCGTCAATACAACGTTAAAACCTGCTTATGTGCAGTTTGGTTGTGTTAGTCGTCGTGCTACTGTGTCCGCGCGCTTGTTGTCTTCGTTGTTGTGTATTTTAAGTGTTCTAGAACGTATAAATATGGAAAGAAGACATTGTGTGGACAATCCGAATAACTTTTGTTATATCTGTGGTAGTTATGTCGTAGTAAAGCAGAGGCAAACTATAACTTCGTTTGTGAAAAATGTATACCACGCTTATTTTGGTGTAAAAATTGGCGACCAAGGCAAGTCCTGGGCTCCTCATACTGTTTGTTCCGTTTGCGTTGAAGCATTAAGAAACTGGCAAAAAGGTAGGAAGAAATGTTTAAGCTTTGGTGTTCCTATGGTATGGCGAGAGCCTAGAAATCACAGTGATGATTGTTATTTTTGTTCGTGTAATGTTCAAGGATTCAACAGAAAAAATAAGAAACAAATTGTGTATCCCAATCTTGACTCTGCTACCTACCGCCCCAAAAGCACTAGAAAACGTCATATCGTCAGAATCAGAGGAATCTAATTGCGACCCAGATGACTCAGATTTCACACCAGATTTCAGAGAGCCCGAAGTGTTTAACCAGAGCGAACTAAATGATTTAATTAGAGATTTGCACCTTCCAAAGGATGCATCCGAATTGTTAGCCTCCCGACTTCGTGAGAAACATTTACTGGCACCTGGCGTCACATCAAGCTTTCACCGGGATCGCGAAAAAGAGTTATGTCAATATTTTACTCAAGACGGACCGCTAGTGTATTGCAACAATATTCCTGACTTAATTTCAAAATTAGGAAATGTGCCGTATGTAAAAGAAGAATAGCGCCTGTTTATTGACTCAAGTAAGCGTAGTTTAAAAGGCGTTTTATTGCACAATGGTAACGAGCTGGCCTCGGTTCCCGTTGCCCATTCGGTACATTTAATGGAAACGTATGAAAATTTTGAACTTCTTTTAAAGAAAATAAACTACCAAGAACATCAGTGGATGCTTTGTGGTGACCTTAAAGTGCTGTGCATGCTACTAGGACAACAAGGAGGTTATACAAAATTTCCATGCTTTATTTGTGAGTGGGATAGTCGAGCAAGGGATAGACATTGGACTCAAATAGAATGGCCCTCTAGAACAAGTCTTACATCTGGTAGCAAAAATGTATTAAGAGATAGCTTAGTTGACCCCAAAAAGGTTTTACTGCCTCCTCTCCATATCAAACTTGGCTTGATGAAGCAGTTTGTTAAAGCCCTAGACAAAAATGGACAGTGTTTTAAATATTTGTGCGAGACATTTCCAGCCTTATCCGATGCCAAGTTAAAAGAAGGTATTTATGTTGGGCCGCAGATAAGAACATTATGCAAAGACAAGGATTTTCAAAACACAATGACCAATGTCGAGAAAAACGCCTGGGTTTCATTTAAAGAAGTAATTGATAAGTTTCTTTGGAACTCTAAAGACGAAAACTACGAAAATATTGTTCAAAATATGTTACAACACTTTCATCGCCTAGGTTGTAATATGAGTTTGAAAGTGCATTTCCTGTTTTCACACTTGAGCTATTTTTCTGAAAATCTTGGAGCAGTTAGCGAAGAACAGGGAGAGAGGTTTCACCAAGACATTAAGGAAATGGAACGGCGATACCAAGGCAGATGGAGCATAACGATGATGGCGGACTACTGCTGGATGTTAAGACGGGATATGCCCTTAAAAACATACAACCGAATGTCCGGACAACGCAGCTTTCTGGCAAAAAGACAAAGATTTCACTTAAAAAAGACTGAGTAAAGTATTTTTTTCCACTTTTTTAACTTGTATTCCACCTTTTTACTCAATAAACAAATAAACTTTTTTAGAAATATCGTTTTTTTTCATTTAATATTTGCAAAAAAACCTTACGTGATACAAATTAATGCATAGAATTTTTGAAATCAGCCTACCAAAATTATATAAAATCAGTTTTCAAAATAAAAACATCTGTCAAAAAGTTTAATTTTGTAGACCTGTGAGTGTAGTGCTATTGCTAAAGTAAATAGTGTGTTAACGAAAGATTCAGATTTTACCAGAGGAAAAAGTAAAGTTTAGTATTATATATAATGGTCGTAAAAATATAAGAAACTTACCCATTGCATTACTGTTCAGCAAAAAAACTCCATGGCTATTACCAGATTCCTCCATTACTAAATAAAATGGATGACTTCCGTACAGGTTTTGCTAAAATAACTTACACTTAAATATGTGTGTCTTGCAATAATGCGCTCTTGTCTCGCAAAACTTTAGATGCTCATTTAAATTTGAACTTAATATGTACTAAACAGGTTAAAATGTGACAAATATTAAGACTATTGTTATTAAACATCAAAAAATAATTTGAGACATACTTCAGTGCGTAAAACCATCAATTTTGTATAACACATAAGTATTTTTAATACTTTTGTATTAAATATAATCTGAAAGTCGCCGAATGTCTTTTCCCAAATTAAAAATTAAAATATATTAAAATTTGCAATATTTTCTTAGAATAAATAAGTGGTTTAACGTTTCTACGGCTATCAATACACTCTCCAACCAAAAGAAATCGAATTTATAATCAAAAATAAAGTTCAGGTCAATAGTAATTGTTAGAAATACTTATTTTAATTAACGTATACTCTTTTTAGGTTTCCATACAGAGTTTGACACCATCAATTAAAGCGTTAAACGTGATTCCAATATCAATTTTTAGAAATCTGTTGTGGTTCGTGACCAGTACCACTTGAATATTTTCAATGAGGTCATATCCCTTTACCTTTGCTAAATCTGATGAATGTAAGAACTGATCCAACAGATTAGTTCCGTTTTTGCTCAAAAATTGCATTAAATTCAGTACATTTTAGATCGTCGATCGGCTAATGGAAGAAGCAAATCGTGAATTCAATTTACGAGGACCCAAACTGTTGGTCGACATGTTCTGTACAATTGATTTTGTAATCTCTAATTAATCTTTAATCACAAACAATTTCAGTTTCTTTTTATCAAATCAGTGTGATCTCACAGGGTTCGTATTAAGGACTATCATTATTTTAATATATACAAGCTGTCCCGTATCGTTATGTTCAAATTTTAGGAGTGTAAAGTAGACTTCATTTCAAGTAACAAAAACGCAAAACTTGTATATCCATTTTTATTTGTTTCAAAGTTACAGATCTATGAATGTGATTGTCAGATTATGAAAAAAAAATGTAATCCCAAAGTCAATAAAAACTCATTTCATTTAAAAAAGTTCAATTAATAATATTTTCGAAATGTCCACCGCCTTGTTGAATGTAGGCTTGTGCCCGTAAGTCAACAGAAGAAGTACTTATCCGAATTTCATACTTGTATTGTCGGATTTGCTCGGCAGCCAGGTGAATACGATCCAATAACTCTTCTCTTGTGTTCGAAACTTGCGCGTAGACTAAATTTTTCATGTACCCCCATAAATAAAAGTCAAGGGGATTAAGATCGGGTGATCTGGGTGGCCATGCAACAGGACCACCTCGACCAATCCATCTTGGATAATTGACGTTAACCCAATTTCGGACAGCAATTCCGAAATGTGGTGGTGCCCCATCCATGTGAAACCACATGTCTCGTCGAACATTCAGTGGGACATCCTCTAAAAGACCTGGCAGTTCGTCAATAAGAAATTGACGGTAATTGTCCGCATTTAACCTCCCAGAAAGAACGACAGGACCAATCAACAAGTCATCGATTAGGGCCGCCCAAACGTTAATAGAAAATTCATGTTGAAATTTAGATGGGCGTATAGCTTTAGTATTTTCTGATGACCACCTGTGCAAGTTTCTCAGATTTATAACACCACTTCTCGTGAATGTAGATTCCAGATGTCCAGAGGTCTGTTCTACAGAAATTAAAATGAAGCCATGACTGTCTTAATATCCAGGTAGAATAAACTAGACGAGCAAATATGGGTGGGCCTCAAGCAAACCGTGTGGGGACACGGTTTGCTTGAGGCTTGAGGTTTGCGATAGTGATGTGGATATAAGCCCTCACGTTTTAAAATTCGCCAAACTGTCGTTCGTGGCACTCCTAGTTGTCTAGCGATTCCACGTACACTGAGAGTTGGATCCCTTGTAACAATAGCTACTGCTTCTTCCTCTAAGTCTGCTGGCAAATTTACTCCTCTGTCGAAAAGACAATCACGCAGTCCGCATTCCCGAAATTGTCTGTGTACTTCCAGAAACGTTCCGTAATGAGGAATGCGCCTATGGGGAAATTGATGTCGGTATTCAATAACTGCTTGACGTACACTGCCGTTACAGTACCCATACACAAAATGCATGTCCGCATACTCTTGAGAAGAAAATCGGTAAGGCATTTTGAATAAAGAAAACGTGCCCACTCACTAATAAGCTGTTGTATGAACGGAAACGTAATGTAATCCTTTATCAAAAATGCAATGTTAACAGTCATCTGAATATTTGTTTATTGTATGATATTCATGGTTCAGCACTTACGAAATAAGTAAGAACCTTCTTTATCATAAATCAATTTCCAGTATTCTTTTTTGTAGATCTCCAAGAAATTACTGTATGCACTACGACACGTGTTTATTTATTTTAGGATAACATTTTATTATGCGACGTTAACAATCACAGGCCTGTTATTGAATCGTATAACTTTCTTTAAATAAAAGCAGTTTGTATTGACTTTAGGATTACATTTTTTTTCATGATCTGACAATCACATTCATAGTTCTGTAACTTTGATACAAATAAAAATGGATATACAAGTTTTGCGTTTTTGTTACTTGAAATGAAGTCTACTTTACACTCCTAAAATTTGAACATTACGATACGGGACACTTGTATATGGCTTTATTCACAAAAGAAAGTTACCCTATTTTAAATTTTCTTATAAAATTTTCACGACATTTCAAACATATTAATTTCAAGTTAGGGACTTTTATTGACAATTACCGATCTGGCATAAGTGTCATGTTACGATATTAAATGAAGGCACAGTACTAGGTAACGTCTCAGAAGTAATGAGAATAATCTATTTTAAAGTTTTTTTTATTGAATGTATCTAGAATTAAACATTGTCCCCTTCAAAGTATGCCCCTTTGCAATTCACACAGCACTCCAGCGATGCCACTTCTGGTAACAATTATGGAAGTCTTGTTCCTTTAGGATGTATAAAATCTGCATCGTGACTCTTTGGATATTGTCTAGTGCTCCATAATGGTAACCTTTCAGCTTAAGCGTTGGAAAAAGAAAATAACCATTTGGAGCCATGTCTGGACTGTAGGGTGGGTGTGGGAGTACTGGAATGCTTATCTCTTCCAAAAATTCTCTAACCGACAATGAGGTGTGAGCTTTATCATGATGCAAGATCCAAGAGCTGACAATGTCATCTCGCACACACAAAACCCCATATATTTTTCGTGTTTTTAAACATAATTTGATTACAACTTTACGCTACCAATCTATTTCGCGGGGGAATGTAGATTACAAAAAAAACATTGAACAATCAAATTATAAATTTGCACAAAATGGATTGCGAAGACTAGATGAGCGTTACTATATAAAAAAATATTTGGTACTTACATTTTCAGATGGTGCTCCATCACGATTGAACATGGTAAATTGTTGCCAATTTGTATTCAATAGTAAATTATTTCTATGCTCTCCTAAACCATAAATATATTTTGATGGCAATCTAGAACTTATCTGCAAAAACTGATCGGCAAAAATCATATTTCGCAAATTGGACGAATCAAATCTGAAAACAATTAAAATTATTGTTTTATGTAATGTGTATTATATATGTAGGAACACATACATTGCTGTACTATCAGATGTTCTTAAAACCGTAAATCCCGAGTTAGCCTCATCTATAACAAATTTATAACTCAAATTTCTGTCTGCCTTATCAACTATTGGAACTTCCGGATATGGTGATTCATATCTGTTTTGCAACGGATCTGTAATCTAAAATTCCCCGTACAAATACAAATTCGCAAATAAAACAAAATTAAAAACAATAAACAACGTACTTTAACATGAAGCCTGGTTTGAGTTTCATATTTAACAGTCATTTTCAAGACTTCAACATCGTTTGGATATGGCGACCTGTAGCTTCTATTTAGAAAGATTACCAATCCAAATGCTGTTTCACTGACATTAATGTATTTGTATGTGGGAAAGTTTGCTGGGTAAAAACAATAAGGTGTGTTCAATGGTACAGTGCTATTTAAGTCATTAATATGTTTGAACTGTACAGGGGACCAACAACAACCCCTTGCATTACAATTTTGCTCATCAGCTCCATCTTCAGGATAACAATCAAGTTTATCGATGTCCTTTATAATTTTACAGTCTTGAGGACCAGGTTGTGGTGGTGATGGAGGTGTAGGCGATGGTGGAACTGTAGGTAATACGTTATTATATTTCTTATCAATATGTCTTAATGCACCACTAGATTGTTGTAAATTTTCCAAATTTGAAAAGTAACCCTGTAATAAAAATGTATGTAATAAAAATAAAACTTTAAAATTAAAATAACTTTACAGAAATTTGATTTGATAACATAAAGTTTTTTTTTACCTTTGACTCGAGTCTGAAATGTGTATGTTGGAGATTATCCTTTGACATATGTATAATACCAAAGCAATGAAGTAAATATACAATAGGAAGGATTAAAAACACAGCCATTAGAACAATTAGCAGTAAGCTTGTGGCCAAAGAAGGACGGGAACAGTTTGATCTCGAATTTTGTGGTGAAAATTGTACATATTCTCTTCCCTAAAATCATATATGTACATTTAACTATAAGGCATGTAATGAATTTTAAAAAAATACCTTATTAAGTAAATGTGATTTTCTACAATCGACTGTCAATGATGATTCCTTTGTTCTTGGAAAATCAGGAAGATTTTCATTATGAAACGGTTCAAATGATACAATATCAGCATTAGTAAGACGTCTAGCCTTTCTAATTCGGAAAGAAATGAGTAAATCTCTGATTCGTGTCATTGTTCTAAAAAGGAAGATAATTATAACTAAGATATTATTGTGCCACCCCCTAAATTAAAATAAAATATTGTTATTTAAATAAGCAGTACTTACTACCTCACTTTGTATTACTTGGGAAAATATCCCAATTTATTTTACACAATTATATGGAAATAGTTAAATGAGAAACTGATTAAATGCAACAAGATAAACTCAAATAAACGGTTATTTTTACATACTATTTGTCTTTGTTTATCACCATATCACTTATCTATTTCGGTAGGAATTTCACAGAAGTATTCTGTGATATTCTATACAAATCCGGCTATTTATTTTAGATCAAGTTAACTTTTAACTTTGACAGAGATTTGTATATACTTTTAGTTACTTGAATTTCTAATAGATGTCTGTCTCTTATAAATAACATTTTCCATGAAACCGTAATTGTTCAAACCAATTTATAGAAACTATTGCCACCTGTCGGTTTCTGAGATATATTAGCGCAAAACTTTAAACCACCTCCTTTTCTCAAAAAATACTTTTTATTCCACTATTTTAATGTCTCCAACTAGATCAGTTCTTCATCATATTAATTTTTAACTAGACTAATATACTACGTATTCGTGGACGTCTTGTAAAGTGTTTCGCGATTTTTTTATATTAGTTTAACTGTGCCTCATGTTCAACACTTATTTTTTTCTTACTGAAAATGACAACTTAGTTATTGAAATACGTATTTAGGATATGATTATCAGTGTGGTAAAGGGTTTTTTACCTTTTTTTTAATGTTTTTGGTTAGCCATAGTCCTGATGAAAAACTTTTCGCTCCTTGTACTTGTGTTTAGATATAATGTTATTTAATTTTTAAATTGCTCATAAAACTTTCACATTTGTTTTTTGAAAATAAAATTTCCAAGTTTGCAATAAGTCTATTGCCGAGCTTAGGCCTTCTATAATCGGTTAGGCTGGTGAATAGAATCCATACGGAACGAACAGACACATTAATTTTAATAAGTTTTGTATGTTACGTTGATTATATGGATGTCGATTCAATAGGAATTGATTATTCGTTTCTCAATATAGAGTCATCTTACGATTAATGAGAACTGGGATTTAGATTTAAATATTTTGTAAATGTCGTAAGTTGTAGCGTATTGGTTTTATTGCTTCCATAACCTAGAATAACAGACAATAACATAATTCACGTAATCATCTACAATGAGCTGAAAAAGCACCTATTATTCTTAAAAATTTATACGTGATTTATGATAACCTTAATTTATTTTATTAAATAAGATTATTAAAACAGTAATTCATGAAAATGAGTGTATACGCACTGTTTAGAATTTCAGTTCAAAAGAAATATATTTTACAAAGTATATGCAATGAATGCAAATATTTAAATAGGAAATTTTATAGTAGAAGAAATTTATCAAATAATAGAGAAAATATTAAAAATAGAAGTACTTTATATTACGTAACATCTGCCGGCGTCTTGGCAGTAGGATTAAGCTATGCAGCTGTACCATTATATACAATGTTTTGTCAAGCATATAGTTATGGAGGTACAACAACGGTAGGACACGATGCTAGCAAAGTTGAAACGATGACTGCTATTGAACACAGGCCTTTAAAAATCAAATTCAATGCAGATATAAGTTCGAGTATGAGATGGAATTTTAAACCACAACAATCGGAAATTACTGTATAGAAACCTGATAAAAATACTAACCCAATAACTACATACATTTGCAGGTTTTACCTGGTGAAACAGCACTTGCTTTTTATACTGCTAGAAATCCATCAGACAGTCCCGTTGTTGGGATTAGTACATATAATGTAATACCATTTGAAGCTGGTCAATATTTTAATAAGATACAATGTTTTTGTTTTGAAGAGCAACAACTTAATCCACAAGAACAGGTAATTGTTTGAAAATAATTTAACCGGAAATATATATTGTTTTGTAGGTCGATATGCCAGTATTTTTTTATATAGACCCTGAATTTATACAAGATCCGAAAATGGAATTTGTTAAGGAAATAACATTGTCGTATACGTTTTTTGAAGCTAAGGAAGGATTAAATCTACCAATGCCTGTGTTCATGAAATAAAATAAATTGTGTCTTATACAAGCTTTGTTTATTATATTTAAAACTACAGATGACATAATTAATATTTAATAGTGGCTGTTATTGGAAATGATCTTCGCATACCCATACATTTCTCGCGATCGATGAAAAGTGAACTAACTTTGTTGTGCAATTCCGTTTCAAGATTCGATCTTGTTTTTAATAATTGTTGGTGCTGTGCTTCCGCTTCCTGTAGCTTTCGATGTAAATACTCGATACTGTCTTGAATATCGTTAACTTCGTGGACAAGTCTATAAAAAGATTCAATTATAATACAGTTTATGGTAATTAAAAGGAAACAAATATACCTATCTTGTGCCATGTCTCTACAAAGTTCTACCTCCTTTCTATGCGTTCTTGCTTCTAAACGTGTTTGTGCTACTTTCATTGGATTCGATTTATCTAATATAGCCTTTCTTAATAACTCGATATTCTTTTCGATGTCAAATATTTCTTGTTGTACCTGAAATATGTTTTGGTTTTAATATTGATGTGTGTACTTAAATGAATCGTTATTGAATATTACCTTGTGTAAATGCATTTGTAATTTACTTTTAGCTTCCAGTTGTTCGGCTGCTCTTCTAGCTAATGAGTTATTGGTATTACTCCACATATCCCATACCTGGCTCGAAACCATATTTATAAGATTGTCAATGTCAGATCTCATTTGTGCCGTTTTTCCTCGTTCTGCTTGAGAACGATTCACTATTCGATTACTGTTTTCTGCCCAGGTTGTTGTCGTACTCACGCTAAAAATTAGAATCAATATAGGTGGTGAAACCTCTTTAGATGTACAGGTACATACGTTGGATCAAAATTTTCAATTCCACCGTAGTAATTTATTCCTCTTGAAAAATTATTAAGTTGATGACACATGTTATCTATACCGAGGGCGGATTCTTTACTGCGTACATCTGTCTCTAATTCATGTTGAGCTGCTCGATTATTTCTTAGTTGAGCTTTAGCTTTTTCCAATAAATTACGCAATTTTTCTTGTGAATTTCTATACAGTTCGATTTCTTGTAATAACGACTGTTCTGGAGCATCATGTACTAAATCCATACCTTAAATTATGATTTAATGTAAAGAAAAGGACTATAATACGGTATGTGCCAAAATAAACAACACTGAAATTACTGAAGTATATTATTTATTACTTATACATTATTATGTCTATAGAATACATGTTCAAAATCAGAGATAATATATACTAGGAGATTGGTAACTCTTAAATGAAAAATGTTACCAATTTTTGGCCCTCTACGGGCTAGCTACAAACTATATTTCAAATGGCGGTGTATTTAAACATATTATTAACTTTTTATTTATTGGGAATATTTATTTCTTCCAAATAAATTTGAAATCGTTTAAAACTAAAACTTTTTATATAGAAACCATATAACAAGCTATAGTTATAAAACAATTCCAAGTTTATCATATGTAAGTACTTAAATATATAAATATTATTCAGCGAGGATGAAATAAAAAACAAAATAATACTTTTGCTTTTTTCTTTTTTTAAAATACTTGCTTCTACAATATTTATAAAATTCATCATGAACTAATGGGTTATAATTTTGCTTGCCACAAAGTATATTGTTAGCACCATTACAATAATTATGTATAATTATTTTTGTAGTAATTTTTATTAAAATTTCTTTTATAAAAGTCATACTATGTTCTTCGCAATTTAAATGTAGAAATAAAACATTATTTTCCACGGTTTTTGAAATAATCGCCGAAATATTTTTTTTATAAAAGAAATTTGGCAAAATGTTACAACATATATTATAAATATCCTTAACTAAATTATATAAATTTGAATTGGGATAATTTAATTTCTGTGTTTGGATTACTGGTTCAGCTGTCATGTTTTTTTTACAAATTAATCAGCAATTTAGCTTCTGTAAAATAATTTTTAAAACAAAACCGGTTACATAGCCTACACTTGCTGCATCTATTTCACGATTGACATTTTCCTCCTGATTTATTCGATTATTGGCATATTCGATGTCTATTATAAACTGTCATAGGATCTAACCTGAATAATTTTATATTGCCTACTGCTCTTATCCATGACATGTACTTATCCACTTGCTTGGTCGGAAAAGGAAAACGATGTCGGGTTGAGTTCATGTCCTTGCAACCTGGTACGGAACACAATATTATCCTCCCCATTACTAATACATAAAAACAAATTATAGTGCATATAGTACACAACTACGTAAATAAAACTTACCTCAAATTAATACATATACTTGTAATAATAATTGTAGATATGTTAATATTTTAATACTTAAAAATTCAATAAATTATAAAACAACTCAATATATTATAAGCAAACCTATCTGATAGAGGGCCGACAGGAAAATGGGATTATACACAAACATACAAAATGGCGAAACCGTCGCATAAAATAGTTTTTTCTTTATTGCCACCTTTTGCTTTGGAATATTTAGGAATATTACCAACATCTCTGATACCAACATATCATTTTTTGTCTCTCTCTAACACTACAACAGAGTCCTCTACGGGCTAGCCACACATTAAAACAGTGTTTAATGTATGCCTATTCACGTTTACAGCCGTGTTCAAAATGTGCGCCATGGCGCTGTAGGCACTGCTCATAACGGTTACGCAGATTGTCAAACATATTCGAGAACACAGGTTGCTGCATATTCCTGAAAAAGGAGACAATGGCACGCATTTCAGTGTTGTTTATTTTGGCGCATACCGTAGTTCTAAATTATTTTTCAAACAAGGGCGAGGTGATAATTAGGTAGTCTCTACGTAGATGGCGTTGCTAGGCAAATAATTTGATTAAACTTTTAAAGCTTCATCCTTTGGTTGACAACGTATGATACAGATGACTCATCTATATCATACTTAGCTCTTCAAGTCAAACGTGTTTTAAGTTGGATAACGTTGAGTAACTTGTCATTAAATTTCTTTACATGAAAAGTTTATAAGTAATGAAAAAATATTGGAATAGATGAAGTGCTTTGGATGGCTGTGCTCATTCGTAAGCAATAATAAAGAAACTGGGTGAGTTAGTTCAAACGCGGTCGTATGAGAGTCGAGGATGAACACTGATCGAGAAGCCCAAAAAGTGTCAATACTCCAGAAATATTCACTAAAATACAGGATATAGTGATAAAAGACCGATAGCTCAAACTAAGTAAAATAGCCAATTCTGTGGGCATTTCAAAAGGGCGAGTATGCAATATCGTCACCCAAGAATTAGGGATGAAGAAGCTGTTAGTGAGGTGGATGCCGCGCAGTGTTGCCAGACGTGCGGTAATTGCCGTACATGTACGAATTTTTGATCAAATGTGCGGTGTACCGTCCAATTGCCATTACCGTACGTGAAAATACGGTAATTTAGATAATAAACCATGATCAGGATTGTCAATTACACCCGGTATACTACAGGAGCAGAAAAACTTACGATGCCCAGAAAAAATATCAGTTATGAGCTCGAAATTTTGGCAGTAATCGAAGCTCTAAAAAAAATTAAAGAGTATACCTTTTGGAAATCAAATTCAAGATATTGACAGATTGTTCTGCATTTGCTGTCATCATGAACAAAAAGGATTTGTGTACCAGAGTTGCAAGATGGGTGCTGATGCTTGAAGAGTACAATTACACAATCGAACATCGACCAGGAACCCAGATGAAGCATTGTGACGCTTTAAGCAGGAATCCGATAACAATGATTGGAATTTTTTAAATTTTAGGAAAGGATTATAGCAGCCCAAAAAAAAAGACGACAATCTTAAGAATATTATGAAAATCTTAGAGACGCAACCGTATGAAGATTACAAATTGAGTAAAAATATTTTATACAAAGAAGACCAAAAAGACGGAGAAGACGTAAGAGAGCAGACGAAGGTAGTGCAAAAGGAGAATGTCAAAAATTACAAGAAGAAACGTACAGCATACAAGATTGGAGATTTTGTAGCAAGAAAGAAAACCCAGTTCCAGAACCAGTCCAAACTTCTACCCAAGTTCCTCTGTCCCTATCGGGTATTGAAGAAAATAGGTCCTGATATATACGATGTGACCAAGGTTGGTTAACAAGAGGGCGCTAGGAGAACCACTACTAGCACCGATAATATGAAGTCATGAGTTCATGAAGATGACCCATTCGAAGGGAATGAAATCCAGGATGGCCGAGATGTAGGAAATCTAAAGGAACACACAGACACGAAAGACGCGATAGAGACGGTTGAAGTCTAGTGAAGTGTAATGCAATACCATAAGTACGACGAAAGACGCGATAAAGAACAGATGTAGTGTAGTACAATCTCATAAGTACGACGCATAGACGATTACGACGAACATTACTTTATTTAAGACGCATTTTACATATTCAGAACATTTATACTAATTTATTTACTAGAATAAACGTTTTACTTTATTATTTGTCAATTTCTTCGTTCCGAACATAATTAAACATTACCTACATATATATCAGGCGCGGCTCGTGATGACGTACTGTGGGGGCGCGTACAATGATGCGAGTGCTTCGTGTATTCTCGTGTACTAAATATAGCGTTTTCTTAGAAAACACACGTGGCACTCGCATTATTGTACGTGCCCCCACAGTACGTCATCACTAGAGCTGAGGAAGTTTGCGGTATAACCATGGTTATATCATGTAACCATAGTAATTTACTATGGTTACATGATATAACCATGGTTATACCGCAAACATCCTCAGCTCTAGTCATCACGAGCCGCGCCTGATATACAGGGTCCGGCAACGAAGCGGGGACGGAAGATTACACGCGTATTTGAAAGTTAGTCAAATATTTAGTCATCGGATATCCTTCCGTACCCTCAAGCGCACGTTTTAAAAATATTTTGTTTTATACAGGGTGTTCCAGATGGAAATGCCAGTCTAAAGTTGCATTTTTTTAAATGGAACACCCTGTATATTAATAGATAAAATGATCCGCGCTTGAAAGCTGGTTACATCGATATCATGTTGTATGGGTCTAAAGTTGATAGTTTCTGTGTAAATAATTATTTTACTTGATAAATTGATACATTTCAGTAGGCTATTCTGCATAAGGAAAATCAAAAGATCCGAAACCAATAGAATAGAATATTTTCTACTAGTATGCACTTTCGTTGCTACGTGAAATAAATTCTGCAACTGCTCGCGTTATACAGGCTGTTAACAATTTCGCAAAATCGAAGAAATCTCGTAATTTTTAAATGGAACACCTCTATATTTTTAGCTCATTGAAAAGCCCTTTTATTACGCTTTCTATTGATACCTCATTTGATGCACCTAGGATGGATCAATTGCTAATTATTTCTTTTTAGTGTGGAATTAATGAAAAATGCTTATATTTTTAGTAGCTAATTTGCGCTTTTAAACCTTCTGTAAGATCGGATATTCAACAAATTATCCATAAATGGTCTATAACAAGAAGAAACCCCATTAAGTACGAGAAACAGTTGATTTTCACTCAGCGGTGAAAGCAAACATTAAATTAATATAAAGTAATATATCATTTCCAATAGATTCACTGCTGATCAAGTTATCTGGTGTTAGTTTAATAAAAAAATTGCACTAATTAATTAGTATTTTAAAGAATTTTGTAAAACCAACTATTTTACGAATACCTAATATGAAACAATACATACCTAATTAGCTTAACATAAATCGAAATCATGTAGGAAAGAATCAAGTACGAGTAGTATTAAAAGTTTGCACTATTTTAAATAAATACTAATTATTAACCACAACATCAAATTTAATTAACAAAAGTAGTAGCACAGTAAATAAAAATAAAGTAAATGTAAATAGTAAATGCAAATAAATCAAAGAAAACTTTCAAATGTCCTTCCATGTCTGTCAATACATAAACGAAGCCGCCTGGTGAAATTCTGTTGAACATGCTGTAATGTTTCTTGGCGAACATTTCTAAAGCGTTCCATCATATTTTCCCTTGTTGTAGGAACTTCCACATAAACTTCTTAAAATTCTTCGTACGCTCCTATCTTCAATAGCTGATACCTTTGAAATACCGTCTATACTTATATGTGGATTTTCCTGTATTGTTAATAATACGGCCAATTCGCTTTTTTCATTGATTACCGGCTTATTTATTTCTGTCTTCTTGTAGGTTACACTACCAGTTTCTGTAAATCTCTCTAATAACCTTTCAAATGCTTCCGGTCTTGGCTTTCTTTCAAGGTTTGGAAATCTCTCTGCATATACTCTACTTGCTAGGAGACAATTTCTTGTACACTCCCCAAGAATAAATATCATATTCACCATTTCTTGAATACTAAAATTAGTCATTATAGCAATTTCTTTTAAAGATTGAACGAAATACTGTGTAAGATGGAACGAAATTTTTGACAACTTGGTTATTAAGTATACAAGCTTAAAACTGACACCAGATAACTTGATCAGCAGTGAATCTATTGAAAATGCTATATTACTTTATATTCAATTAATGTTTGCTTTCACCGCTGAGTGAAAATTAACTGTTTCTCGTACTTAATGGGGTTTCTTCTTGTTATAGACCATTTATGGATAATTTATTGAATATCCGAGCTTACAGAAGGTTTAAAAGCGCAAATTAGCTACTAAAAATACAAGCATTTTTCATTAATTCAACTCTAAAAAGAAATAATTAGCAATTAGCATGATCCATCCTAGGTGCATCAAATGAGGTATCAATAGAAAGCGTAGTAAAAGGGCTTTTCAATGAGCTAAAAATATACAGGGTGTTCCATTTAAAAATTACGAGATTTCTTCGATTTTACGAAATTGTGAACACTCTGTATAATGCGAGCAGTTGCAGAATTTATTTCACGTAGCAACGAAAGTGCATACTAGTAGAAAATATTATATTCTATTGGTTTCGGATCTTTTGATTTTCCTTATGCAGAATAGCCTACTGAAATGTATCAATTTATCAAGTAAAATAATTATTTACACAGAAACTATCAACTTTAGACCCATACAACATGATATCGATGTAACCAGCTTTCAAGCGCGGATCATTTTATCTATTAATACAGGATGTTCCATTTAAAAAATGCAACTTTAGTCTGGCATTTCCTTCTGGAACACCCTGTATAAAACAAAATATTTTTAAAACGTGCGCTTGATGGTACGGAAGGATATCTGATGACTAAATATTTGACTAACTTTCAAATACGCGTGTAATCTTCCGTCCCTGCTTCGTTGCCGGACCTGTATATATACGGGGTTGGGCAAAAGTAACGCATCAGTCGAATAATTCCGTAAATATAAACTTTAGAACAAAATGTTGTTAACAAAAGTTTTTTGACAAGTTATTTTGTATTGGCTTCAATCATTTGTTTTTTTTTCATGATGATTACATATGACAGCCAAAAAATTTTTTTTTTAATGGAAATAATATTATTTTTTAGACAATTCGGAATCTTTATTAAGTTCTGAATATGAATGCGTACTATTTTCATGGGGTTAGATAATAAAAATATTGAGAAAAAAATAAAATTTAATAAAAGTAAACAAACTACAAAATTAAATTAAATGCTCAAAGTGACGTCCTTCTACGACCTGACAGTGTCCTAAACGTTCCCAAAAATGACGAATTGTATATTGTAAACTATTAGGTGGTATGGCTTGTATCTCACGAGTAATTTTTGCTCTCAAATCCTCTAGGTTTCTAGGTTTCTCCTTGTATACTTGCGACTTCAAGTGTCCCCAAAGAAAGAAATCCAATGGATTTAAATCGGGAGACCTAGCGGGCCAATCAATAAAACCCCGACGTCCAATGCAACGACCGGGAAAAATTGTGTCTAAATATTGTCGAACATTAATAGCAAAATGTGGTGGTGCTCCATCTTGTTGAAACCATAGATTACGGTTTGGCATGCTTGGTTGATTGTCGTTAGGAAATAAAATCAACAGATCTGGTACAATATGGTTACGCAATAAATGTAAGTAACCATCACCATTTACGTTGTGTTCCAAGAAGTACGGACCTATGATTCGTTGCCCAACAATGCCAGCCCACACATTAAGTTTGTGGCGATGCTGTGTATGATTTTCTCGCATCCAATGTGGATTCTCAGTCACCCAATAACGGCAGTTATGCCTATTTACAAATTGACGAATTTTCTAAAAGAAAATATTGTTTCCATTAAAAAAAAAATTTTTTTTTTGCTGTCATATATAATCATCATGAAAAAAAAACGCAAATGATTGAAGCCAATACAAAATAACTTGTCAAAAAACTTTTGTTGACAACATTTTGTTCTAAAGTTTATATTTACGGATTTATTAGACTGATGCGTTACTTCTGCCCAACCCCGTATATATATATATATATATATATATATATATATATATATATATATACTCTGTCATAGTTAAATCTTTCCATGTCCATTATTGATGGAGTAGTAAAGTCGTAGTAAAAAACTGAAATTCATTAAAGGTCGCTAAACCAAGAAAATGTCTATTATTTTAATATTATGACACGGCCAATAAAATAAATAAGAAATAAATTTTAATTCTTATTAACACTAAATATATATATATATATATATATATATATATATATATATATATATATATGTGTGTGTTTAGATAATTTCTTAGCCGTTTATTAAATATAACAATTGATAAATTATTGGAGTTTTTCGGCTTTTATATGAAATATTTACAAATATCAAGTTAGTATGTATGTAATTGCAAAGTAAGGGGGGATGTAAACATTGCTGTCTACAAATCACAAAGCAAATCATACTAAATTTTTAACTGAAAAATATTGTCTATGTTGGGACTTGAACCCAAGTCTACAGTTTGCCGGACTGTCGGTTTTACCACTCACCCACAATAGACCTAGGTTCAAGCTATTTAGAAATGCATTATAAAGTAACAGTGTTAATGAATCATCCCCCCTTACTTTGCAATTACATACATACTAACTTGATATTTGTAAATATTTCATATAAAAGCCGAAAAACTCCAACAATTTATCAATTGTTATATATATATATATATATATATATTATTCATACCTGGTCGATTTTCTCTTTGATACAAACACTCTTGAGCAATATGGAGTGGTCCTTCTATATCCAAAATGGCTTTTTCCAGAGCTCTCCTAGAATTTTGCAGAAGGTCTATTTCTGTAATCAGTTTCTCTAATTCGGTTTTTACTTCGTTTCTCCAAAATGTAGTGTCGGTTATACGTTCGCCCAAACGTCTTCCCGCATCTCGTTGGCCCTGACTGGTTTTTTCATCAGTTTGTCTAAAGGAACACGATTGTTAGCATTAGCTTAGGCTATGATTTTTGACGATCTATTCATTGAACAACTATTGCCGATAAATTATGATGAAAGGTTCTATTTTCCGTAACAAATTTTAAGCAAAACAGAGTTTTGTCAAGTTTAGAAGCAGTTACAGTTTACAGAAAATCAGTCTTTGAAAGCAAACCGAAAGAACCTCTCGATCATTCACCGATCAATCGGATATGCTTGTTGAAACAGAGATCCAGTTAACCGTGAAATAGATAGGTTTTAATTCATACCATTCCCTATGAAGGACCTAAAATGCAAGTTTTTTCTCAAGTGAACGTGTTTGGCGTCATTAAGTCTATATAAATCTTCGCTCTCACTTCTTAGATTGTTGTGTACTATATCTATTACCATGACATGTGATGCAGTAAACATAGCATCCATTAAATATCGATATTTAGAAGTTTTTAGTGACTTAATAAGAAAATATTGACTCGTGATGATTGAAAAAAAACACCGGCATGCTTTCTTTCCATCAATTGTCGCATTGGATGAGACATATAAGGTGCTACCCAGAAATTCCCGGAATTTGAATGTGGCGCGCGAAAGGATGATAGTACGGCTCCATAGCGCTAGATGGTGTGAGCTACGTCTATTACTAAGTCAGTCTGTCAAACGGTACTTTGCTATACTCTATTTTTAAAGTAGAGAGACGAATTTCTGAACAGACCACTTTGACAGTGAAATCTCATTGGTTGAAGGCAAGGTCAAATGACACCGTACAAATCTTGCTCAGATTCTGATCAACTGACATTGTTTATAATTAAGCCTTGTTTCTATTATTTCTCCGTTATTTCATTATATAATTTACCAGTTCTTTTCGGAGTTCGACAGTAATAGTTATCAGATACACTCGTAAGTAATTTATAAGCAATATATTGAAATAAATACAATTAAAAGAGTTTTATAGTTGGTCTCCAATATGGATGCACAACCAAGTACAAGTGCCGCTGGCCGTGAACATGCTTGTTCTGCTCCGAAAAAGCGTGAAAATACGAATCATTTGCGTAGTACCGAAAAGCATACCCTGATCAATGCTTACAAGAAAATTATAGCCGATACACCCAATATCAAGAAACTTGACATGATAAAACAAATTTCTGACGTAGTAGGCAAGTGAATACAATTTATTACATATGATCTATATTTTACAGAGTATGCTTACAGGAATTTCAAGAGCAACAGTGTATCGGGTGGTTAAGGAGTATAAAGCCTCTGGAAAATGTGCAGATCCTAAAAAGATTAGTGGTGGGCCTTCTTTACTGAAATCCTTTGATGAGACTGTGAAAACTGCTATACGCCAAATAGTTCACAATATGTTTCGACAAAATGAACCTCCGACATTAGATAAGGTGCTGGTGCAAGTAAGAAATGACGAAGATTTGCCAAACATGAGTCGATCAACATTGTATTTGCTAATAAAGCAAATGAATTTTAAGTAAGAAATATTTATTATATAGAAATACATGTATATAATTGTGCTATGTCCTCTAGATACTTAAAAAGGAGCAGAAATAGTATTTTCACCGAAAGAGATGACATTGTAAGACGGAGGCGACAATATCTCAGAGATATTTCACAATATAGAGCTCAGGACAGATCAATTTTCTATTTGGATGAAACTTGGGTGAATGAGGGCCATACAGTACAGAAAGTGTGGACTGACACAAGTATTCACAGTCGTAGACAAGCCTTTATCGAAGGGCTTACAACTGGATTAAAAAATCCAGCAGGAAAGGGACGTCGTCTTATTTTGTTCCACATTGGAAGTTGTAATGGCTTTGTAAAAGATGGCTTATTATTATTTGAAGGAAAGAAAACCACTGATTACCACGATGAAATGAATGCCACTGTTTTTGAAGAATGGTTCTCTCGAATATTAAACTATTTACCTGACAATGCTGTTATAGTTATAGATAATGCATCATATCATAGTCGTAAAATAGAAAAGCCACCATCATCATCATGGAGAAAGGTGGATATTCAAAATTGGCTAACAAGTAAGGAAATACAATTTGATGAGGATATGGTCAGAGCTGAACTGTTAAGCTTGGTTAAAATTCATAAGAATATTTATAGTTCCTATGTTATTGATGAACTAGCAAAATCACAAAATAAAACTGTGTTACGATTACCTCCTTACCACTGCGAACTGAACCCTATCGAGCTTGTTTGGGCCCAAATAAAGAATGAAGTGGCTGCCAAAAACAAAACCTTTAAATTATCTGAAGTGAGACAATTATTACTTGACGCCTTGGGAAATGTAACAGCTACTACTTGGCTAAAATGCATAAACCATGTTATAAAAGAAGAATCCCGTATGAAAGATCTTGATGCAATAATTGACGAAGTAGTAGAACCATTCATCATTAGAGTTGAAGAGGATAGTGACAGTGAAGATTTTGATTGTAGTTCGATATCATCATCATAATTTAGAGATATATTAATTTACTTCTAATAGTTATGAGCAGCTCATAAGTTTATGATAAATATTTTTATTACATTTGTATTTCTGTAAATAAATATTTGAATGTAATTTTTGCTGAACCAGTAAGTTTACAATAAATGTATTATTAATGTATATTTTGTATTATAATAAATAAATGTTATGTATCTTATCTATTCTCCGTTTACACTTTCTAATATTTACTTAATTTCTTTCCTCTTCTGTCATCCTAGATAAATTCCTGTTGTTGATTTCTGCATAGGTCTATACTTAATATATGCGTGTCACAAATGCAAAAATTATTTGAATTTTGCCGCGTACAAATTGTTTTCAAGATTTTCGTGCATGTACTTTGGGCCAGGCGTACGTTCAGAAACTCGTCTCTCTACTTTAAAAATAGACTATAGGTGGTGACAAAATAGTTTTTGGGTCTATATATGTTTAGTTGTGTTTGAGTTATTCTGGGATACTACAACGTCTGATATGAAAGAGCAAACGTGCATCAAATTCTGCTTCAAACTTGGTAAAACGGCAGCGGAAACTCTAAAAATGCTTAAACAAGCGTTTGGTGAGGATGCTTTAGGCCAAACGGAAACTTATGAGTGGCGCAACAGTTTCAAAAGTGGACGTGTGTCGATTGATGATGATGATGAACGTTCCGGTCATCCATCGACGAAAAGTGTGTGATGCTATTCTGCAAGATTGAAGAACAATCCATGACATTTGTAACATGCGGCGTATTACTGTGAAGTTTGCACCAAGGTTACTCAGCATTGAACAGAAACGGGACCATGTTCATGAGTGCACAGAGTTGAAAGAAACTGCCAAGAGGGATGCAAACTTCAGTACCAAAATCATTACTGTCGACGAATCATGGGTGTATGGGTATTATCCCGAAACAAAGCAGCAATCATCGCAGTGGAAGACGCCATCGTCACTACGACAGAAGAAACCACGCCAAGTTCGAAGCTACTTCAAATCGATGTTGATTTGGTAATGGCATCGCAAGAATAGATCTATTTTTTCTATTAGGCCTTTCCTTTGGGAGAAATATTAGCCTGGGTTTCCTATTATTCAGATTGTTGCTACACGTACAATTGCGGCATTAAAAAACGCGTACAACTCTTTAGGCTACATTTCACAATATGTTAATAATCTAAATCAGTCTATGTCAGTTTTGACTTTTTTAAAACGTCAAACGGAACAGAAAAAATCGGACCAATTCTAATAACGTTTTTGCGTCAATTTAAGTTGTGTTACTATGACTTTTAAAAGCACATGCACTACGTATATGTATATATAACGAGCCATCGAAAAAATTCATAATTGGAGTAGACTGTGAAATTGGGTTGATACTTTAACCACTTCCACATAATGACATTTATTATTTGACATTGAAACTATAAGTTTGTGTCAAATTTTTCAAAACTCTTATTAAGAAAATTGTTTGTGTTTAGATGTAAATGGACAACATTTTCAACAACTTCTGTAGCTATATGTAAATTTTGATTATGATTTCGATATTAAATAAATTATTTGTTTTCTTTTTTGTTGTAGTATCATTTCAATGCCATAACCTTTTTTTACAATGAAACTGTCAAGCATCAAGTAATGTGTCATTATGTGGAAGTGGTTAAAGTACCAACCCAATTTCACAGTCTACTCCAATTATGAATTTTTTCGATGGCTCGTTATATATGTGGGATTCAAATTACGCGCGACCCGTAAGAGGCGTGCACGAAAATGCAGTTGTTGTGTGGTGTTGGGAGAAGAGGGACATGGCGTTGTAAAGTAGTGAAGTCTTGGACGTATTATTATTATTTTTGTGTGAATATCCGTTTTATTTAAGCATTAAAACAAACTAACATGAACACGGGTTTTTAATCTAAACCCGATTCCACAAATTATGGGGGCTCGTCTGGGATTAATTAAGTAAAACGGACATTGAAAGCGATAGTGAAAATAGCAAGGACAACGGCGTGTTTGTGTTTTTCATAGTAGGGACGCGGCCGGCAAAAAACGTGGTTAGATACGTACAGTTGAAACATATGTAGGAACACGGTGCAGTTAGTTGTTTATATGTTGAAGATAGATGTTTAAAATAAAAGTGGTTAAAATCAAGTAAGTAAGAACATTTTTAAAATTAAAAGTTGTTAAAGTTGAACAGTAGATAATAAATAAAAGCTGTGCAAGTTGTTGACATTTTAATTAAAAGTGGTAGAATGAATTGAACAGTAGATAATAAGAGTTGTGTACCTTGTTGTTGACACTTCAATTACGAAAATAAGTTGCGGATTAAATACGTAGAGACAGATGTTTTTTTTTGCATCTAAATTAAAATAGTGAAATAATAAGAACGTGGATGATTTTCAAGTGGAATTTAAATTAAGATAATAAAGTTGCATAAACGTGGATAATTGATATTAAGTATTAATTAATAAAAAATATAAAGTTGAAGACAATTTAAGAAAAGATGGACACACAGGATTTAAGCGAAGAACCGGATTCTCTGTTAACCAGCCCGCGGCCAAAGACGACCGATGTTGACTTAACAACAAGAGAGATGGCACTTTTAAGAAGAGAGATAGAATTATTAAAAAGAGAAAACGTGGTGTTAAAGTTGGAACAAGAATCACCGAAAACAGGATTGAATATGAGTTGCGAAATAGTTTGCCAACATATGGTGAAAATCAGAATTATCCAGTGGAAAAATGGGTTGCAGACTTGGAAGAAAATGGAACCCTATACAATTGGTCGCAATTGCAAAAGTTGTTATGTGCAAAATCATTATTACGAGGCATTGCCAAAATCTGGCTAGATGCGCAGCCAACTATTAAATCATGGATTGAATTCAAAGAAGAAATAGTAAAAGAATTTGGGAAGAAGTTCAATAATGCCTCGATCCATCAACAATTAACAAAAAGAAAGAAGGGCAAAAATGAGTCATACCAGGAATATGTGTTGAATATGATGGCAATAGCCAAGTTTGGTCAAGTGGAGGAAAAGGCTGTGGTTCAATACATAATAGATGGTATCGATGATGTCGAAAATAACAAAATCTTGCTATATGGCGCCGAAACGATAAACGAATTGAAAAAACAATTAGAAGTGTATGAAGTCATGAAGTCAAAGATGAGCAACAATGAAAGAATACCCAAAGTAGCAACAAGATATAAAGGAAGCGCAAGAACACCCAATCAGCAAAGTTATTGCTATAATTGTGGAGATGCAAATCACAAGTTAAAAGACTGTAAATATCGAGACAAAGGAACGAAGTGTTTTGCCTGTAATGAATTTGGACATATTGCTTCCAAGTGTCCTAATAAAGGAGAATCGCCTCGCAAGACCATGCAAGTACAAAGAACAGACGACCTAGGTAAAATGTTCAAAGATATCAAAATTGGTGGTGTAAGCTCTCAAGCACTCAGTGATACAGGTAGTTCTGTAAACCTAATAAAGGCTGACGAATATTTTCGAATAGGTGCTCCAAAGATTGATACCGCCCGTATTAATTTAAGAGGAATAGGTACATGTGAAGTGGAAACGCTAGGTAGCATAAAGTCAATAGTCGAAGTGGAAGGGTCTGAGTATGAAACTATATTTCTAGTCGTACCCGAAGCTGCCATGGAAATGTGTCGTCTGTTGGGAAGTCCCTTTCTCCAACAAACCGAAATAAAGATTAGCTACGGAAAGATCGAGTTAACGTAACTGCCAAGTGAAAATTGGGTAATGCAGATAGGTTTGCCTGAAAATGAAGAACCCACTAACATCGATCTACACTACCTAAAGCCAGAGGTATTAAGTGTAATCAAAAGAATGATTTGTGAATATACGTCAATTCCAACAAAGACTACAGAAGAAAAAATCAAAGTATTATTGACAGATGAAACGCCAATATGCAGTAGACCTAGAAGAATGTCGGCAATGGAAGAAAAAGAAATTGACAGACACATAAATGAATGGTTAGAAAATGGAATAATAAGAGAAAGCTGTTCTGATTTCAGTAGCCCTGTGGTTTTAACAAAAAAGAAGAATGGCACCACTAGGTTATGCATAGATTACCGTAAGCTTAACATGCAAGTCGATCGAGATAGATACCCATTACCATTGATCGAAGAGCAATTAGATAAGTTACAAGGAGCAAAAGTGTTTACTACAATAGATTTAAAAAATGGATTTTTCCATGTTCCGGTTGATAAAGACAGCATCAAGTATACAGCTTTTGTTACTCACAATGGACAGTACGAATTCCTCCGAACGCCTTTTGGATACTGTAATTCGCCATCTATATTTCAAAGATTTATAAACGATATATTTCGATCGTTGATACAAACTGGAAAAGTCATAACGTAGTTAGATGACATAATCATTCCAGCCAAGAATTAAAGCGAAGCCTTGGAGAAGTTAGAAGAAGTTTTTAAAGTCGCTTCAGAATATGGATTGGAGATCAATTGGAGTAAGTGTCAATTCCTCCGTCGTCAAATTTGTTATTTGGTTCACGATATTGAAGAAGGTAAAATTAAGCCATCGCCAGAAAAAGTGGGAGCAGTATTAAAATTTCCCGAACCAAATACTGTAAAACAAGTTCAAAGTTTTCTTGGTCTTACTGGTTACTTCCGTAAGTTTATACAAAACTATGCATTAATTGCAAGACCGTTGAGCAGTCTGTTGAGGAATAATGTCCAATTTGAATTTGGTGAAAGCCAAAGAAGCGCTTTTCAAACTCTGAAGACAATAATGTCAACTACACCTGTTTTGCAAATATATAGTCCCAGTGCAGAAACTGAAGTACACACGGACGCTTCGAAGTATGGATATGGAGCAATGCTACTACAGAAGGGAGAAGATAAGAGAATGCATCCAGTGCATTACATGAGTCGTAAGACTTTACCAGCTGAAGAAAATTACTGTAGCTACGAATTGGAAATATTAGCCGTGGTACAAGCTCTAAAGAAATTTCGACCATACTTATTGGGAATACCGTTTAAATTAGTCACTGACTGTGCAGCTTTTACTCAAACCATGAAGAAGAAAGATATATTGCCGAGAATCGCGAGATGGGCTCTTATATTAGAAGATTTTAATTACACTGTCGAGCACCGAGCTGCCATAGCTATGCGACATGTTGACGCTTTGTCACGAAATGCAGTGATGTTAACTACCACTACCTTTCTGGAAAATTTGAAAACAGCACAGAAAAATGACGATTATTTAAGAACAATATCCGAACTGCTTTCTTCAGACCGACCCTATGAAAATTATTTTATACGACACGACCTGATATACAAGCATGTAAATGGTGAGGATCTACTAGTGATTCCTTCCCGAATGCAAAATGAATTGCTAAGAAGGATTCATGAAGATAATAGACATTTTAGGATAAAGAAGACAGAACACTTGATATTAAGAGATTATTGGATACCTAAGCTTAGACCGAAGATAGAGAAAGTAATTCAGAACTGAATATAATTCTTACCTTTCGTTTGTAATTTTTTTTAGTTCTAAAATCATTTGAAAAAGACTTAATTATATACAAAAAAGTCGAAACGTCGTTTGTTAAATAAATTGAATTTCAATAAAGGTCGCTAAACCAAAAAAAAAGCGCTTATTATTTTAATATTATGCACACGGCCAATAAAATAAATAAGAAATAACTTTTATTCTTATTAACACTATATATATATATATATATATATATATATATATATATATATATATATATATATATATATATAAGGTATACTTAATTTGTCGGCGATTAAAGGTCTGGTTATTACTTCAAAGTGTATATATTTAAAATAATCCTACATGTTTCGGCAATGATGCCGAAGACATCGGTTTCTCGATAGGCGCATTCCTCATTATAGAACGTTTCTGGAAGTACACAGACAATTTCGGAAATGCGGGCTGCGTGATTATCTTTTCGACCGAGGAGTAAATTTGACAGCAGACTTAGAGGAAGGAGCAGTAGCTATTGTTACAAGGGATCTAACTCTCAGTGTACGTCGAATCGCTAGACAACTAGGAGTGCCACGAACGACTATTTGGCGAATTTTAAAACGTGAGGGCTTATATCCATATCACTATCGCAGGAGACACGGTTTACTTGAGGCAGACCACTATACTCGTCTAGTTTATTCTACCTGGATATTAAGACAGTCACGGCTTCATTTTAATTTCTGCAGAACAGTCCTCTGGACTGTTGCTATGAATAAAATTGAGTACACAGATAAAACCACACAATTATTAAATGATAATAGAATTTACACCCCTTAACAAAGAAATCCTACAGTAAAAACTCAAAATATGCATAAAGAACTGATTAAAAAACTTAAAAATAGTAGTGAACAGGCTAGACTTTTCCAAACAGAGCAAAGTGACATAACCTTTCTTTTTATTTAACTTTTTCATTGGGCGTTTTAACTGTAGTTTTTGTCTATTCTTGTTTTAATCGCGTACATCAAAATTATTTTGAACATGGTAATGTGTTAGGCTTGTAACCATTACAATGAACAGAAAAAGTGCAAATATTTTACATTTCCTAAACACATAAATCAAAAGAATAGCCATTGGGTAGGATAACATTGGGAAGCAACTCATATACAAATATTAGGTACATCATTTACCTCAAGGTTATTGCAGATATTTTTCATAATCGTTGTACCTTGAATAATTCGAGTAAAATCTTCATAATTCATTTTTTGAATATTACCTAATTCACAACAATTTTCGACCCGTTTCATTACATTACGACCGTAAAAAAACTTAAAAATCTATGACCTTTTTAATACCTACGTTAGTACTTGCTATTAGTTATTGAAAAGATAGACTCTAAAAACGAAATCAGATAAAATACTAAATTGCTTAATAAAAAAATTTGTTTTGAAATGTCGCATACTTGCAAAGTAAGGTTATGTGTCTTTGTTTTGTTTGGAAAAAATAACGTAATGTTGCGATGTATTTCGCCTTTGCGACGAGTCAATTGTACTATCGTGAGCAATTGAAAGTAAACGCACTATTATAGCTGCGTAAATTTTACCAAATTGTCAAGCTAATGTCATTTATGTTATGATTAAATGCTGACACTGACACTTCAAAAGTACTGTATACATTAGATAAATTTTGAAATTTCGACATGCCAACATAATAAAGTGTGCACTTTCATTTGCTCACGATAGTATCGTATGATCAAAAAGTCTTTGGAACGCTATTGCCGTGGAATTTACGGGATATCTATGAAATTATTTATTTCAATTAGTTTTGACATTTATTTGACAACTTTCAAGTTAGCTGGTTATAAAATATACATCAAATGCAACTAATTACCATAACCTAAAATCTATTTTATTTGTGACTTATGTGTACTTCAAAGTACAGAAGTAAATAATTCTATAGATGGTTTTTACACTTCATGGCTATCGCGATCCAAAGACTTTTTGATAATATATTACATCACTAAAATTTGGTACCAACAGGTCCCTAAATTTCATGGAGTGGCGGAAACTTCACACGTGTAGGTAAGCACCTAAACCTTTGTTAAGTAAAAGCTATAATTAAATTTAGTTAATTTAGCAAGATAGTCGTTACGTAAGGAATAAAATCTACTCAACATCAGGCTTTGTACCTCATTACTCTGATGAAATCTCCTCGAAGCCTCTCTGAATAATTTCGATTCGTATCCGATTCATTATATTGTTTCAAGTTATTCTGGGTCCATTCTAATGGCGTATATCGAGTATACAATGCAGCTCTTGCAGCATGGGCGGGGTTACGTTCAAAACCAGTAACTAAATTGGGAAACTTTAACGGTTCCGTAGCCATTCCGTACGGAGTATAGCAAGGGTCCACGAGAGCGTTTGTAACGGGTTGGCTAGGTCTAAAATAGTAATTATATTGTTAGAATTGAAATTATTATCTGTTTCTTGCTTACAATGGCGTAACTTCGACGTTTTCGAATCCTAAAGTGGGACGCCACGGGTGTGGACGTGGAGTTTCGTAGTATTGCCCTATACGGGGTGCTACAGGGAGACCAGACGTTTGCTCCATACAAGGTGCTGCAGCGACCGAAGTCCATGGTTGAAGTTGCTAGATTTAATAATTAGTACTGCGTTAAAAATGTTATTAATAGGTGTGACTTACGGAGTACATAACCGTTTCTTGTTTAGCCATTTTCGTGCAATTATTTTAAAACCATAAATTTTAATCACTTGACATCATTTGACATGTACAAATTTGCTATATTAACTAACCTAGGTAACTATAGTATCAGTGCATCTGCTATATTTTTAACGCAATATAACGAGTGATCATTAAAATTTTCGCTCAAGTAAGCCATGTACACAAAAAGTATGTCCTAACTTAAGTTATTAGAGGAGATCTGTCATTATAACTTCAAACGTCATGATTGTTAAAAAATAATTTGAAATGCTGACTTTTATATTAAATATATTTATAATTTTTATACAAAGTAATAGAATATTATAAAAAATGTGTAAAATGTTGACCATTCTCCACCAAGCATAATCGCACTCTATTTCGTAGAGCATTGAAAACATTGATCAGTATTTGCTGTGAGTTATTGATGTGTTCACATTTTTCTATGATTCTATGTCTTAACTCTTGTAGATTATTAATTGGTATTAGGATAAAATAAAACAAATTTTATGAATTTCACTTTTTAATTATCACTGTAACGAGTCGTTTCGCACCAACCTGGGCTTCGTCAGACATATAACTGTTGTGTAACAGTTATATGTCTGACGAAGCCCAGGTTGGTGCGAAACGACTCGTTACAGTGATAATTAAAAAGTGAAATTCATAAAATTTGTTTTATTTTATCCTAATAGTTATAATGGAATTTCATCAAGTAAAGGCCGAAACAATCATATATTATTAATTGGTGTTTCATAAATAATATTCTTTATATATGGCCACACAAAAAAATCCATGACTGTTAAATCACACGATCGTGGTGGATATGGAATCGCTGTATTTCTACTTATTATCCTATAGCCATAAAATTGTTGCAAAAACTGAATATTTTCAAGTGTAACGTGAGATGTCGCCCCATCCTGTTGAAAATATCCGACCTGGAGTTCATCATTAGTCAATTGATTAGTAAAAACACTGAGAATTTCGTTACGATATTTCTCCGATGTTATCGTGCCCTCAAAGAATATTGGTCCTATTAATCGGTGACGACTCATACCTATTACCCTATATACCCATACGCCTATTTTTTCTGGATGTAGAGGAACTTCTCTGTAGAAATGAGGATTTTCACTGGACCACATACGCATATTTTGCGAATTAACATAACCTTTCAAATAAAACCAAGCTTCATCGGTGAAAAAAGTATGATTTAAAATATTGTCTGTCATTGTTTGAATAAACCATTGGCAAAATTGTGGTCTTTTTTCATAATCCGTAGGTAATAGATTTTGTACAGAAGTTAATTTATATGGATACATGTGCAAGTCCTTTTTTAAAATTTTTTGACATGTTCCATACGAAAGCCCTACTTGTTGCGAAACTCTGCGAATAGATGTTTGAGGAGATTCGTTAATAATTTGTCTGACATTTTCAATTACGCCGCGACTTCTCTTGAGAGGAGGACCGCTTCCTTTTTTCCTTAAAATACTGCCTGTTTGACGAAAAAGATTTACACAATGCATTAGCGTATCACGGAAAGTTTTATAGCTAGGAACAGTATTTGGATATCTCTCTTCAAACTACGCAAGGCAATTTTCTATTGAATGCTGCCAAATACCATCAATTTTTTGAGATGTCAGGAAGTAACATTCTACCATAAACGCTTTATGCATATCATTAAAGGCCATTACTTTTTCTTTTGATGAAACTTTAAAATATATATTTGACACTGACAGATGTTTGAAATAACATCTTAATGACTAAAGCTACGACATAATTTTTATATACATGGCCAGCTACGAGTGAAAATTTTAATGATCGCTCGTTATTAGGAATTTAGGCGTAGTGCCAATATACAAAGATTGCTACGAATTTTTTTTATAAAAAACATGATAAAATATAAATTAGTCAATATGTATTGTTTTTCAAAGAAGTCGCCTTTAGAATCTATACACTTTTGCATGCAGTTGAACCAAGTTTGGAAACATTTTTGCAATCAGAAGTAGATATCTCCGAGAGGATCTGTACAAACACGTTAACTGTCTCTTTAGGTATTGATAAACGCTCTCTAAGTGTATTTTATTTTTTATAAACGGGAACAAGCAGAAATCATTAGGTGTGAAGGTTTCTCACGCTTAAATATTGGATTGTTTGACCAGCTGTGTGAGAGCTCGCATTGTCATGATGAAGTATAATGAAAACTTCCTTAGAACAAATTATTATATTCTAGACAGCATTAACTTCGATCCTCTAAAGCAGCGATGCACATACCGCGGGCCGCATGCGGCCCACTGTCGATATTTTTGCGGCCCGCCAACGAATTTTAAAAATTGTTCGAAAAACTACAAAAGTAGGTCAAAATCCATTCAAATCAATATTTCATAACTTTTTATTTTATTCTAACTTTTGTAATTGTTAGTAAGATATGCATCTTTAAGTACCTACTACTTTCTTGTTCAGGTTTACTACGTAGAACAGGTATGCTCCTCGTCGTTCCAAGCATATTGTTACGAGACTAGAAATCTGTCGAACCAACTAGATTACTCGAAGATTCGCGAAACACGTCGGTATTATCCCCGAACAATGTAGTAGTTTCTCGATGTTAGGAAACTCGTATAAATACAACGCATCGCCCGCTATCGGGGCAGTTAAGTTTTAACTACGGACAAGCGAACGTTATATTGTTTGAATTGTAATCTGTGAAGAATAAATATTTCGTCGTTCGAACTTGGCATCTACCTACGTAACAATATAATATCAATTTTGATATGGATAAACCAGGCCCCAGTAAAAAACGTAGTCGTAGGGTTGAAGATGAAAATCGACAGTTTCAAGATATTTGGACTGAAAAATACTTTTTTATTTCATCGCATAACAAAAGTGTCTGTTTAATATGCAAAAGTAGTGTTTCTATTCCGAAGTAATATAATGTGAAAAGGCATTATGAAACCCAGCATCATACTTTTACTAAATTAACCGGCGAAAATCGAACGCAAAAAATTTCCACTTTACAAAGGGAACTAATAGGCCAGCAAGCTATGTTTACAAAACCAATTCAAGATGCTGAAACAGCTACTGAAGTTAGCTTTGAAATATCTCGAATAATAGCGAAAACTTGTCGGCCTTTTAGAGATGGTGAGTTTGTTAAGCAGTGTTTAGATATCGCCGCAAAAAAAATGTGTCCGACAGATGCCAAAGAGGTTTGAGAAAATTTAACTAAATCGGATGACTGTTCAAAGAAGACTTACCACATTAGCAGCTAATATAGAAGAGCAATTAGCTACGAAATCGAAAAGTTTTGAGTATTTTTCTATAGCACTCGACGAATCTACAGATATAAGTTCCACTGCTCAACTCTTAATATTTTTACGAGGTGTAACGCAAAATTTTGAAGTGAGTGAAGAACTTATTGGTATGAGTTCTTTGACAAGTCAAACCAAGGGGAGTGACATGCTCAAAGCTCTTGTGAAAAAATGTTCTATAATGAATTTGGATTTAACGAAATTATCTGGAATTACGACTAACGGAGCACCTTCAATGGTGGGAAGTAAATCTGGGATAATAACTATGTTAAAAGAGTATTTACAAACTAAAAACATAGATACCAAGGAATTAATGCAGTTTCATTGCATTATACATCAAGAGGCCCTCTGTTCAAAATTATTAGGATTTGAAAATGTGATGAAAGTTGTAGTACCTACTGTAAACTTTATAAAATCACGAGGTCTCAATCAGCGACAATTCACACAATTTCACGAGGATATTGAAAGCGAATATGGTGATCTCCTGTTTTACACTGAAGTAAGGTGGCTATGTCGTGGGTTGTCACTAGAGCGGTTTCGTAACTTGATTGAAGATGTAATAACGCAATGCAGTTGTGTGTACGCAAACATTCTCAATGAGGCCACAGCCTCGTTCCCGTAATACAAATATAACGTGTTTTACAAACACGTCCTCGCTAACGCGTACTGTTTGCAAACACCAACTACATGTCAGGGTTTGTATCATATTCCATAAGTAGTACGAGGATCATCTGATGTATATATAACGAGAGTAATGCAAGGGACATTCATTCACATTTGCACATTCACATTCACACATTCAGTCTACATACTAGTTAGTAAGAATGTAAATAATTGTTATCCAATTTATAAGTGTTATGTATTAAATTATATGTTACCCGAACTTTGTGTATCATTTATCGGGACAACGATATCTGCGTGAAGACTCAACGATGTAGCCCTCAGGACCAGGCTAACATCACGTGGCGTCCTGCCACGAACGTGCACAAACGGCACTAATATCACAAAGAAATCAAAATATTTCTGGCGGAAAAGAAAAAGGACGTCTCCGAACTCGACAAGCCTGATTGGCTGTGTGACTTAGCGTTCCTTGTAGACATCACAAATCACTTGAATGTCTTAAATACGCGACTCCAAGGCAAAGATCAATTGATTTCGCAGTTATACTCTCATGTTTCGTCCTTTAAATGCAAATTGAGTGTTTTCAGGACACAAGTCAATTCAGCCAATTACAGCCACTTTACGAACTACAAAAAAATTATGGAGAAATTCAATAAAACTGATGTCAATTTCGCTTATGTTGAAAAAATTGATATTTTAATACAAACTTTTCATGATCGTTTTCCAGACAAAAAAGTTAAACCTCTATTAGACATTTTCAGCAATCCTTTCAACATTTCACCCGAAAATGCACCGGAATCAATACGGCTGAAGTTGATAGACATGCAAAATGATGATAATTTACGAAACAAGTTTAATGAAGGTAATTTACTCAACTTTTACCGTTGCGTTGACAAAACCGCTTATAAAGAGTTGCGAATAAATGCATTGAAATGCGCAAGCTTATTTGGATCGACGTATATTTGTAAGCAAACGTTTTCAGTTATGAAACTTAACAAAACAAAAAATCGAAACCGTCTGGCAAATGAATATCTGGAAGCAATTTTACGTGTGGCGACAAGTAATGTGGAGCCAAACATAAACAAAATTGTTAGGTCAATGCAATGTCATGCATCAAAATAATAAAACATGAAATATTACATTGTAATGATTAGATTACATTACGATTACATAATTACAACAAACATTTTTGAATGTTCTTTTATTTTTATCATTTGTAGTAATTCATACTATTTAAAAATAAAAATATTTGTGTTAATAAGTATTCGTTGTAGTGGCCCGTCCTTGGCTTATAATTTTCCCGAGTGGCCCATGTTCCCTATAAGTCTGTGCATCCCTGCTCTAAAGAGGCCTTAGCCACATGTAATTGAGAAAAACCCAGCGATTTGAAGCATTGCAAGAATAACTGTTGTTGGTTTAAGCTCATTTAGCTATTAAGATATTTTCGGCGTCGTCTCTTTTGTCCGTCAGATGTCACTAGATTATCTAGTGCCACCAGATAGGACAAAATTTGCTACTACCAAGAAGGCGAGCCATCAAACTTTCCTTCATTAACCAAACTGACGAAATCTATTGAGACAGAAACACGTGTCTTTAGCTGAAATAAACGTTGGAAAATACGAGGTGTATGTCCATCTGTATAGATCAGGCGCGGCTCGTGATGACGTATTTTGGTTTGCAGTACAATGATCCGAGTGCTTCGTGTATTCTCGTGTACTAACTGTAACGTTTGCTTAGTAAACACCGAAAACACACGAGGCACTCGTATCATTGTACTGCAAACCAAAATACGTCATCACGAGCCGCCCCTGGTATAGATACAAATATGTGTAATACATATCTGTTTCATTTGTAACAAATGCGTAATGCATGCTTAACGTATTGATGTACTCAAATTTCTTTGATATAACAAGTGAAGTATACACGTATACTAGTTGTGAATTGGGAATTTACATTAAGTGACACGCCACCATGCGGTAAATTTTGGAACTAGCGTTGTATTGTTTATTGGGTTCTATCATGTGTAAAACTATTGTCTTTTCATTTTTTCCAAGTTATTTTATATTTTCGCGGCAAATTTGTCTTTCCAAACATCACCCATGGTTAGTACATTCTTCAGATGGTATTATCTTCGAAAATAATACCGAAAAAATTATTCGAAATAAAATGTCCATACAGTGGAAAAGATTAAAAGTGCTGTAAATTGCATCGATTCATGTAATTATCTGATATCGGAAGAAAATGACACAGTGCTAAAGAAAAATCATTCATATTATGCGAAAATTCAGTTAGGAATGGCCATATTAAATTTAAACGAGTGCTTCTTTATATTTGCTTCATATGACTAGAGTTACATTAATATTACAGTGCCTTTTGATAAAGTATATTCATATAATTTAATTACAACTTTAAGAAACAAATATATAAATAAAATGGTGCGTGTAATATGTAAAAATAAAGATTAAAAGAAAATTTGAAGTACTTTTCAAATATAAAATTGCTCATAATGTGTTGGAGATCATTAAAAAATATGTAATACTTTATTTATTGTAAACAAAGTTATTCACAATAGCATGAAACAGAATATAAGTTTTATTTAGCGATTTGTACTAAAGAATTCTTCAAATTCAAAACAATTGGATTTCACACTTAGGTACATGTGTCATTTAACAGTTCGAGTTAAAGAACTGATAGAAATTAAAATCAACATAAAATAAAATCCCGAACCAACTTCGAAAACACTTTTAACATACAAAACTATAAACGTATACCTCCATTTGACGCTATATTGGCAACGATAATAGGTAAAAAAACGTTAAAACATTGCGCCATCTATGTTTAGTATAACAAAGATAATATAATAAGATAATTAAATAACTATTTAATAACCTACAAAATGTGGAATTTTACGAAAATAATCCTCTTAACTTTTAGTTGCGCCACTTTTGCAGCAAAATAAGTATGGCTTAGGATTTGTTGATAAATGATTTTATGTCTATAAAGCATTTACCCTCTCAAATAAAATTCTCTATCGAAACGTATACGAATACCAAAAGAACATTCTCAATATTAAATCTCAAGTGGAAATTTTTCATGCTAATTTTTTTAAATTTATTATAGAAACAATAGTCGTAAAGTTAAGGTTATGTATTTTAAGAAAAATAAATACAAGGAATTAATTTTTGGCAAACATTTCATTTCCGTTAATAAAAATTTATTCGTTTTCAGTCGACTAAACGTAAAATCTTCAATTTAGATTTTATTATCGTCAGAATAGAAACTCGAAATTAAACATTTTAATTAATAATTAAAAGTAAAGTAAACATTAATTATAATAAATTAAATTTTGTTAAAGTACCTACTTACTACAAAATAATACAAATCTGCATAAAAACAAATTTGTATCTGTATGTTTTTATACAGATTTGTATTATTTTGTATCAAAGCTTGATGTGAATTATCGCATCGACATGCAACTTGTTTTTTTACCTACTTACTCTTGCAAAATTTTAAGGCTTTTGTAAAAAAGTTTCATAAATTAATTCACCAACTTTATCAAGATAATCTAATGAAATATGATGATTAATTATACTTCTGCAAGTTTAGAATATCTAATTTTAGAGATCGTATTATTAACGTAACATCGTTTGAACTATGAACAGTATGAAGTAAATCTTACCCTATTATACCGACTGCGTCTCTCCTTAGTACATCCAAATATCATTTGAAAAATAGTACACGCTCTTCTCTTTAAATACTTTGATTTTTGTTCTATTTAAAATTGTTGTGTTTACATAAACTACGTTAATATATAGTAATATTTGACCTTAATACGTACGTACTTTGTACCAGGATCTTTCTTGCACGGCGGCCTAATAATTTAGCATCTTCCTTTCATTTCGTAAATCAATATTCCGAATTTTCTTATATATAGGAAAGTTGCAGATTTTGCAATCTAGAATCAAAGTTTCGATAGAGGAATTAAAATGATGATTGTTAAACTTTTTTTTGCACTTAATTTGAATACTATAGCTATATAGTCATTAAATATTTTAACATTCTTGTATTGTACTAGGTCATTAAAATTGCAATTGTTTGGCTTGCAAGTGTGTAATTTATTAAAAATATTTCAAGGTAAAATAAAAACTTTGATTTATAATTCAATATTTCGAAAAGAAAAAGAAAATTGTTTAAAAAATAAATTTAATTCTGACAAACTATAAAAATCTTTAAATATTCGATGACTTCAAGAAGAATGGTTTCTAAACAGACAACATGAAGGCCATCTAACCCTTAAATAACCCAATAAGACTATATCAAGTGGGCATTTTGTTAATTCTGATATATTTGTTAGATGGCGTGAACGCATTCTTATCCTAAAAAGCAGAATTATTAGTTACATTGTCAAATTGTAATTTAGAAAAAAAGTAGTTTAAAACAATGCTAAATAGTATTTCAAATTAATTATTCATCAATTTAAAGAATCGTAAATGTTAATTTGATTTTCTAGGGGTCATTAAATAAATTAGAAAAGTATTCAAAAATACCGGTTAGGTAAGTGCTGCTTCCGGCCGGCGACTTAAATATAAACTAAAACCTGCTAAAACATGTTTATATGATAGCCCAGTTACTATTCTCCATCATTCTAGGTTATGTTAGCTAATAAAAAAATATTCTCATTTAGATTGTAAATAAAATCGGATTTAAGTAATAAATATTTTTTGGCTTCAGATAATGAATATATGGCTTAAAGTAATCATTTTTTTTAGAGATGGCAGTAAGTTTACGAACAGGTAATATTGTTCGTTGGTATTCTAAACTTACAAAAATTGCATTAACAGCTGATGAAAGTACTTATGTTGCTTGGCATCCCAAACAGGATTTTCCTTATGAATGCACAAAGCCCCTGCTGGAACCAGTAACTAGTGCTCAAAATACAGTTCTCAAAAGTAGTTTAACACCACAATTGAAAGAAGTATTTAACAAAAAATCACCAGAATTAGCTAGACAAGAACTTATGAACATTACGTATACTACAAAGCACAGATGGTTTCCCAGAGCAAGAGATCGTAAAGCCAAAAAAACAGAAATGGATAGAGAATATTTGTAATTATCTGTAAGAAATAAATTATATATACAATTACGAACATTTTGCCGTGTAGATTTTGTTAATAAAGTGTCTTTTTAATTTATTTATTTAAATATGCACAATATTAAAATAATTATAAATAATAAATTGATATATAACTACTAAATTAGTGGTTCTAAAGGCTTACATGCATCCAGTACTTTAGTAGACCAATTTAATAATATAAGTTGTTCACACATTCCAATTAGAATAGTCAATACAATTTAGTCTGTAATAGCCAATTGCTGATAATTACAAAATGAAAGAAGTTATGTATATATTTGAAACAGAAAAATTGATTACAATTGAAATTAATAAGGCGAGAAGGATATGGGCAAGAAAATGGATCTCTAGAAGATATTATTATAGGGCTGGTGGTTAATTATTGACAGAGCTTACAAAAGTAAGCTCACAAGATTATTTTGTGTGAATGAGGATGTCTGAAGATTCATTTAATTAATAACAATTTCTTTACGAGTAAACCATTCAGTTTCCATCACTTGTTCAATAATATCACAATATGCCTGTCTACGAGCTCATTTATTTTTACATGTCTTTTGTAGCATTTTATAGGCCTTCGTGTTGTAAAACATTTATTTGCGAACTTGCAGGTGAGATCCTCTGGCTGCTTTGTCATTATTAGAAACAGACAAATTCACAAATATAACCTATATATATATATATAACATGTCGATGCGACAATTCACATCAATCTTTGATACAAAATAATACAAATCTGTATAAAAACAAATTTGTATCTGTATATGCATGGACACACAGTACGTATTTACCAGCTTTTGCTTCAACTACCAGACGCATGCGTTTCTGTGTAACCACTTTGTCAATGATAGGTTTACGAAGACAAAAGACTGTAGGTACACTTGCGGTCATGTAGCAAGTTTTGTCCTATCCGAAGACATCAGATAACCTCATGCCATCTCTTTGCACCGGCGTGGTCGCTTTTGTCCGTCAGATGGCATGAGGTTATCTGATGTCTTCGGATAGGACAAAACTTGCTACATGACCGCAAGTGTACCTACAGTCTTTTGTCTTCGTAAACCTATCATTGACAAAGCGGTTACACAGAAACGCATGCGTCTGGTAGTTGAAGCAAAAGCTGGTAAATACGTACTGTGTGTCCATGCATACCTATACAGATACAAATTTGTTTTTATACAGATTTGTATTATTTTGAATGTACCATATAAACAGATTTAATGACTATAACCTAAAAATGCACAAACACATTGGCATCACTCACATTTCACTAAAGAAAGCTCTCCACATGTTATTAGTTATGACATGGTTCTTATTCTACTGATAAATCGTATGAGTTTCTATTGACTTGACTAAACAACTGTACTAAATTTTTCTGTTTATACAAATCAAGTACTAAATTACTAATAAACTTAATTAAATTACTGGATGTACGTATACCTTTAAAGTAACTTGTTGAACAAATTGAAAGTCAATAAGGATTTATAAAAGTTTTAATAATATCCAAGTACATTTAAATCTTTCTTAATCCGTTAATGCTATTAATGCTTTAACTACATTTCCATGATGTTCTCTAAGTGTCCTCTCTGCAAGTAACCTTGTAATTTCCATTTCTTTCACGATTAAATCCACATCCTCCTTTTTAATAGATACTTTTAAAAGTTCTTTTTCCCTAGCTTGTTTTTCCAATGCTTCCTTATTTCTCCTATCTCCAATAGCCGAAATTGCTCCAGCGACGTTTTGCGTTGATATTTCTTTTTCCTCTGCATAGTCTGTAACTTTTTCTAGATCGGCGGCGCCGCTATCGTATTTTGCTCCTTTTTTCTGCGATTTCTCAGATTCTTCGGAATTACCGTTAACATTTTCTTCTTCAATCATTTTAAGTGATTAGACACGAACATTTGTCAATTATAATTTGTAACAAACAAAAGCAAACTGATCAAAAGATAGGTTAAGTACTTCGAAATTATTACAACGCCTTTAGTGATTTTTTTTCTTATGTTGAAATGATTCTTGATCTGACAACAATCTAAAACTATGTTTCTAAAATCAAAGAAAAATCAGACTACGAAGATTATCAATGAGTCCAGTTACGAAATATTGATAGATTGAATTAGGTTTCGCAGTGAAAAATGTAATCCAATATGTTTAAAAACCATGGCAGTCATTTTTAAATTTCGCGGGTATTTCTCCGAACAAGAAAATAACTATTATAATTAACCCGTTTATTCCCATAGTTGCGTTAACGCAACACCAAAAAAAAAATTTTTTTTCGTACTAAAAAATAATAATTTTGGATGTACTGTCATATAGTGCCTTTTTCGTAATAAAAGTCAATATAAAAATATATAATTATAAAACATTTTCCGCTAGTATTTTTAAATATTCCGTTGTGGATTATTAAATACTCATTGAAATTTACTGTATTCCTTAATTTTTTAATCCTATTATTTTATTTAAACTAATAAATTTGTTTTGGTGTTCGAATAAACTTTGTTTTCAAAGAGATTATAAATTAAACATGAATTAAAGATTTCTTTATCAAATGCAGTCCTTTCCATTTTCAAGTTAGAAACAATCAATTTTTGTTTTGATGGCGTTCTTGCAATTAATTTCTGCGAAGGTACGGTGAACTTATTATATTTAAAATATTTGTGGTTTAACACTTGACGTCACTTAAATTTATTATTATAAATCGCGTCTGCAATTCTATTCAATAAGTTTCTGCAAGGAATGTGGAAAAATCTACTAGTTCACTCAAGGGATAAAATACCGTTAAATATGCAAGGTCGTTTGAATGGAGGAAAGGAATATATTTACTGTAAATGCAACTTGTAAATAAACGACATTTATTAAAACTTTTTCAATAACGAATTTATACAGGTTATGTAGTTTAGACTAATGTTTTATGAAATTTGAAAAATTTGCACTCGTTTTCTTATCAATATGAACTTGATCAAGAAGTACAAGTTTAATTCAAAACAAAATTTATACATTTTAGTAATTATCCATTCATAGAATAGAAGTTTTAAATATAATTAACAGAGGGCAATTATATAATCGTGTGCACTACTTAAACTAAAGAAATAACATTTGATGTGAAAACGATTTAGATTTTGTAAATACTTTTTAGCAAGTTCAAATATAAATACATAAATTAAATATACGAAAATAGCGTTAGACTTAACGTAATTTATTTAAAATAAATTATTTACATTTATGTTCTAGTTGTGAACAATATAAAAAAACAAAGCTAGAGATTACTAATAGACACAGATTCATATTCTATTTAAATATTTCCTGCAAATGTACCATTTTCAATTTGGTCATCCCATTTTTCAACCCAAGCATTGGGACACAGCGATGAATAAGCTTTTTTGAAATATTCACATGGTTTGTAGTCTTCACCTTTAACTTTGACGCAACGATGGTAATCTAAATAACTTTGGTAACAATACCTAGTTTGATTGGTGTTGGGGAATCTTGGGTCAAAAGGAGCTGTCTGAAGAACTTCTGATTGTTTTATAGCGACTGGCATTGTGTCTGGAAAATTATTTAATGAATATACTACGATACAAGGTATACTATAATGTAATTTGTTTTTATTATAATTTCTTCATGCATGTATGACTAGCTTAATTCAAAAACTAAATTTTTTGTTTTAAAATTTACTATTTATCGTTACTAATGATCGGGAATATGAGAAAACTGAATCTATTTTAAAGTAATTCAAAATTTTGATGTTATACAAAGAAATCTCTTTGTTACCTATTTGTAACCAAGTAAATTCACCATAAGTCCACATATATTAAATAAAAAGAACTTATTTAACAAGAGGCCTGGTCTTGGAATCGTCATCACAACATGCTTCTTTATAACGTTTCACTTCCTTCAGATAAATAGACCATGGATCTTGGGGTTCAACACCCTCGGTGTCATCATCAGTTTTATGTTTAACCACCATACCTGTTTTAAGTACGCGCCCCCCTCTTCGTTTCCCAAACGTCGGTATCCTTACTTCACTTGCACTCGCTTCTGCTTTAGCAGCTTCGGCTTTCTGTTGTTCTTCTTGCATTTTCTTGTACAGTTCTAAGAATGAACCATCATTTTTAAAAGCATTTTGGTTTGCTGATTCGGCTTCTTCTTCATCAAATTTGTCTTCCCCTTTATTAGGTTCATTATCAGAAAACTCATTTTTATCAGAAGTTGGAGAATGAGAATACGTTCTTGATTTACGTGATAATTTAGAATAATGACGTTTGCGAGTCCTGGAGTGACTGCGCGTTCTTGACCTGGAATGCCTTCTTGAATGAGATGTTCTTCGCCGTCTTTTATCTTTGTGCCTTTGTTTACTTCTGTCGTATGATGGACTTCGACTGTAAGAAATACTTCTGTGTCTGTAATGACCTCGTGATTGGCTTGGAGATCTTCGGTGGCGTTTGCTTCGACTTGTGTGTTTTCTTTCACGGTCTTTCGAACGTGATCTGGATTTGTATCTATCATACGATCTACTCCTAGATCGTCTACGATTACTGTGTCTATCACGATGTTTATGGTTTTCATAGTCTAGATACTGAGGGCTTTTGACAAATGGATCAATACGATCAGTTTTTGCTTCGGGGACATGTTTGTTATTTTTTTCCATGCATAGATCCTTCTCATCGTCAATACCAGGTGGAGGCGGGTTATTCCATAAACCCGTTGATGGTGGATTCATCTCAGAGTATAAATGACCTACAAGAGAACTTGCAGGTATAATTAACTGAATCGGAGAGCATATATTCTAAATTGAGATCTTGAGAATAGTCGAACATATGATAATGCTTTAACTTAAATTACCAACAAAAAGTATTTTATTAAACGATGGACAGTTGATATCCTATATGTTGTGCAAAAGCAAGTGCAATATAAAGTATAACAGTATCAGTATTAGGTAATCAAAAATATTTCATTGAATAACATCGATATTCCAGACATCAATAGCTTACGTGAAATATCGATAAAAGAAACAGATACACATAAATAAAAGGCAATAATAATTAGTACATAATTGCATATAAATAATACCTGTATATTCGTTAAACGAATCGTTGCAGTAACAAGATGGCTACCGCTCCACTAAAATCTTGGATGGCGTGCGGTGTACATTTAACATTCAGGGAAAAGAAAATCAATGTCACATGCGTACTTGATTCAATGACCAGAGATGGCGCAACGTATTTTTAGTAAATATTGTTGCTTGTCCGTTTAGTTTATTGAAAATAAAATATGTAACGATTTCTTTTAATTTGTAATTACATTAGAGAACATTAATTTAAACTTTAAATATAAATTTTCAATGCAAGTGTTCAAAGATTAGACATATTGAATATGCAACAAAACAAGTTGTTATACCTATACTAATACATACCTAATGGAATTACGCTGAATGTATATTAGACTGTTGTATTTAATATTAATATTCAGAATATTTTATTTAAGAAATTCGATTATAATATTTATATATTCGTATTCTATTATTAACTGACGTTTTTGTATCTGTATTTATTATTTTTACTTTTGTATATTATGTAACGTTGCATCTGTAAGCATTAATTTTTGAATATTATCTAGAACTCAACTTTGGACATTAATCTAAAACACAAAAAGAATATTTATTCATGTTTGGAATTAAGTTTCGTATAGAACTCTACAATTTGTGTATGTAATTAATAAATGGATACTTTTTATATGATGTTCAAACTGTCACGATTGTCAAACATGTTTATTTTTATTTGAGAATATTTTCCACAAGAGACTTTCAACTATCATTATTTATATTTATGTATAGGAAAGAGTTAAATGCAAAAATTAGTAAATTTATTGAACGGTTTTGGGTTTTGACTGGGATTGTGAGCATTTGTATTAAGAAGTTAGCATTTTATAATTTTTGTCATCGTGCTAATAAATTGGAGTAGATATCTACAATATATATAATAACGGGTGTTCAGAAACATTCGAAGTCAAGTGGGCTCTGAACAAAAAATCGTATATCTTTACTTAAGTATCTGATTTGTAATAATTATTAAATGTCAACTGTTGTCTGTCAAAAATTGTCAGAATCTAATATCGAAGATACTAATTTGATAACCTATAAAATTGTATTAAGTAAATGTATCAATCTATCTCAGACATGACTTCATATTTTCAAAGACTACTTTGATTTCGAATGTTTCTGAACACCCGTTATTAGTAGCTGCATTTGTTTTTAATAGTGATGTTTGAAAAGTATATTACTGTCTCATAAATTTTGATTTTGGTATATCTGTATATGTTACCTATATTATACCAAAGATATTTAAAAATAATCGTTATAATAAGATATTAAAATATAATATTAATAAATTAAATTCGATTAATGTTGCACGCGCCATCTGTTTGTGAAGAATGTAGTCTGAACGTGTTTAGTTCATATTACGGCGGTGATGTGTATAGATTTTGATAAAAAATATGGAGTAGGCAGATTGCGTTAGCAACATTGTGCATCCAAAATAAATTGGATTTCATGTGATCCACCATTTTGAAACATATAACAAGTGTTCATTTGAAAAGTAAATCTAGTAGCATGTGATTTACTGAGAACATTTTGAAGTATCTTAAAAAAAGGTATATAACCCCTTACCACAACTATTAATCGTATCCTAAATACGTATTTCGACAACTAAGTTGTCATCATCAGTAGGTAAAACCACTAATCAAGGTGTCGCATATGGGGCACAGTAAAGCTAGCACAACTGCTTACGCAACAACTTTACACGGCATCCACGTATATACTGAGAGTGTATATAGTAAGAGTGTATACGTGGACAAGTGTAAAGTTGTTGCGACACCTTGATTAGTGGTTTTACCTACTGATGATGACAACTTAGTTGTAGAAATACGTATTTGGGATACGATTAATAATTGTGGTAAGGGGATATATACCTTTTTTTAAGTTTCTACTTAACCACATTCTCCAAAGAAAGACCATTTTGAAGTATGTCGTAAATTAAAATTTACTACTTAACCTACGAAGTCGTATATTTTGACAGTTTCATACATACAAATAAATAACAAATAATAGGTATTTATTGAAAACTATAACAAATGTTGAAAATGTTGTCCTTCAAGATCAATGCACTTTAAAATCCTCCGTTCAAAATTTCTGATGATATTCTGCAACATTACTGGTTTGTTATTAATTTCCATGCATTTCTGTTCGATTCTCTGTAGCATATCATTCAAATTCAATATAGGTGCTCGAAATATGATATTTTTTAGATAAGACCACGAAAAGAAGTCGCAAGGTGTTAAATCGCATGAACGTGCAGGCCAGGCAATTTCAGTATTTCGACTAATTATACGTACATCAAAAGATTCTCTTAAATAATCCAAAGATTCTGCAGTACAGTGACAAGGTGCTCCGTCTTGTTGGAAATATGCATTTTGAAGTTCATCATCATGCAACTGATTGACAAATGGTTGTAAAATTTCCGTACGCTACCTTTGAGCAGTTAACGTTCGCTGAAAAAATATTGGTCCAATGATTCGCCTTTGGCTTATCGCTGCCCAAACACCAATTTTCTCTGGATGTAGCGATTCTTCATTAATTACATGTGGATTTTCACTACTCCAAATTCTTGTATTTTGTGAATTTAGGTATCCCGTTTTATAAAACCATGCTTCATCAGTAAAGATGACTCTTTGCGAAAGTTCTCCATTATTGTTCATATTTACAAACCAATTACAAAACTGTAGCCTACGTGGGTAATCTATTTCTAACCATTCTTGTACTGCTGTGCTTGCATATCTTTTTTTAATAACTTGTGAGTTGTACCAACAGAAAGGTTTATTTGTTGACTCAAATGTCGAACAGATGTTTGTGGTTCATTTTCCATTATTTCTTCAACACGATTGACAACTTGAGGTGTACGTTTCTTAACTGCTCGGCTGTCTGATTTTCTTAAGAGACTACCAGTTTCAGAAAAAAGTTTTAAACTTCTATCTAAAGTATTCTTAAATTGTATATAATCTATTACAAAATGTGGAAACTCAACTTGAAATTCTACCATGCAATCTTGAACTGAATAAACCCATAAACCATCAATTTTATTACCACTTCCAAAATAAGCCTGGACTAAGAAAATGTTCTAAAGTGAAAGCCATTTTAAAACTGAGAAGCAATTTATTTAAACCAGAATCGACGCAGGATTATTTTATGCACTAACTGATATTTGTGATTGACATTATGAAATGTCATTTTGATTTACGTTTATGGAACAACAAACACATACTAATATATTTGCGTCTCATTCTATCAAAATTTCAAAGTAACCTAGATTGACTTTTCAAATGAACACACGTTATATAAATATATATTTAAGTTATAGTATCTGTTTTAGTTATAAATATTCTTTTTTGGTAAATTTGTGAGTGAATTTTGCATTAGCATTTTAGTGATTTTGTATGTGAAATCACTAAGTTTAAAAAATATTTTTTATATTCATTAATATCAACGAATAAACGTGATTAAATTAAAAATAAAGTTTGATTATACTTTCTAGACTATAAATAGCACGCTTTTTTAAAGATATTAAGTCAACAATTTTACTGTTTGAAGAAAATATATTTGTTCTTTAATTTTTGTTACGTGCCGGTCAGTTAATGAATGAATTAATTAAATATATAAATATTAAATTTACGTGCACAATTCATGCACTTGCTCTGAATTTGACTTCAAAAATAAACTCAAATGTTGGCGCGTACAAAATTCTATACTCACCTTATTTTAATTGACTAAATTGAAAGTAATTACCTTTATAGCATCCCCTGGTGTAAGAGAGCGATCAGCTAACGATATTGTAAATGAGATTCAGGTACCCTGGGCCGTAGATGCGCAGGGACGCATTTTGTAATATTCGTGTAATCACTTATTAATTAAACACTAATTCAGATAGATATGAGTTCTTAATATGTTAAAATGACTTAGGGCCATCACTGACCGTCGCATTACTGACCGTCGAGTATCCGAGTGTCGTTACTGACCGCGGTAATTTGGTCAAATTTGTATAGGGGTTGCGGTAGATTAAATAGTTACATTACTGACCGTCAATATTAATAAGGGTTTAATTATAGAGGTGAGGCAAGCTTTTAGTAAGAAATTCAATGTTAAAATGTAAAAATAAGAAAATTCCTTCCAACTTTATCCAGGCTTAGGACTGGCAGAATTTGTAACAAATTTCGGCGTGGTTAAAAATTCTGCATTTTGCATTCGTCTGTAGTACATAATTTTTATAAAGTATTTACAGTATTCAGCATAAGCCATTCGTCATTCAAAAATGATATGTACAGAATAATTACAATATAATCTTAAGTTTGCCTTATACTGGAATTATATGTACTATCTGTCGTAGTGCAATATCAATTCTGTTTGTCTGCTCTAACTGCTTCATAGTCTCTTCGATTCTTCGGTCTAATGAAATATGCTTTCCAGCTCTTTGTTTAGAACATAAATTATGTTCGATTCTTTGTTGTAAAATATCATAATGAGTAGCATCCTTTTTTAGAGTTTTGATTAGCTCTATAATATTCGGATGGGATTTTCCAATATTTCTATTAAGGCGGCTGTTCCATGACTCACATACATTCGTAGTTCGGTGTCGTTGATTGTAGCATATCCACATGTCTTGAATTGTCTCGTTTTCTAACCACTGCGTTACAAAGTAATCGTTGTAACTGTCTATCTGTTCATTGTTAGGAGAGTTTTCCATAACATGCAGCCAGCCTTCGTCAGTCAAAGTAGGTGGTAGATGAGCCAAGCTAGCTGTTAATTTAATATGAGTTCGCACTTCTAAATCTTCTTTGTATTGTTTCACTAGTCCAAGCTCCTGAACCTTTCTCCATAAACACTGATTAAAGTGGAAATTGCAACCGTTTAGCTTCGAATTCGGAAAACATTCTCTGTAAGCTGATATTGCAGCAATTTCAAAATCCATTTTAAAGATTTTCGGATAAAAACCGGGAATATTTTCTTTAATGAGGGAAAACAGTTTAGTATATGTGGATTTCTTTCGATTAGGGAGTAATACATATAACGCTGGCCTAACTCTGGTTTCTCGGTCTGTACTACCCAAGTCTACATGCAATGAATATAACTGGTGACAAGTCTACATGCAATGAATATAACTGGTGAAACAGTTTATTGCAACTTTTAAAAGTGCAATCTGCAAAAACGATTTTTGCTCTTGAAAGCGATTCTATAGCGAGTTGGCTTCCAAAGCATATAATTCTTTCATCAGTTAAAGTATCAAATAACACAAAGTTATGTCCATCCTCAAATAGTACCAAGTTTTCTGGAATTAAAAGTTCAGTTTGTGTTTTAGGTAAAACTGGTACACCTAGAGATTTATTTCGTTGACGATATAAAGTAGATTTCATTGATGTATAATCGGGCATTTTGGTGACAAATTGAAACCCGGAATTGTTGGATTGATGGAACTCTTCTTCAAAAATTTTTTGTATTGATGTCAGTTCTTCCCTAGCGCGCTTTTTACAGTTGGATTTGCATTTTTCCACATCTGTGTAGGCTGCATTCGGAGCTTTGGAACAGTTGTGTTTACCTTCATACATAACTGCTTTATCTTCCGTATCAGTAGTTATACTGCCACTGCATTCCTTGTTGTTGGAATTCACGCATCTCCAGTTCTCATGAGATAAGAAGAATAGGTATGCTAGTAACATATCCAAAAATGTGATGCTAATGTAGTAATTTTCCGTACGACTTTATTAAATGAATTTTTAATTACATAATGAGATAAGAAGAATAGGTATGCTAGTAACATATCCAAAAATGTGATTCTAATGGAGTAATTTTCCATACGACTTTATTAAATGAATTTTTAATTATCTCATGGGTCAATTCATTTTACGGTCAGTAATGAGACTATTACCTAAATAGATTGGGTTCGTTTCACAAAATAAAATGATCGCGGTCAGTTATGGCACCGAAACAGGTAAAATTTTGTTGTGGTCGGTAATAAGACGGTCAGTTATGGGACTACCCCGTTAAAATACATAAACGCAGAAATATAAAATGAATCCATTATAAACGTATATACATATTGCTGTGAGTTTCGCTTGTTGAATAATATAATATAAATGGTTCTACTTAACTAGGCTTAGCATCCAATGTAAACGTAAAGAAATAATACAAGATGTAAATTGTTAAAATTTATTTTATTGTCTATTAGTATTCTCACAAATCATTTATTTGCAACTTGAAATATCTCATTTCTTAAACTAAAACTTAATTACTATCAGAGAGTTTTATATAAATTCTTTATTAAAAACACATACATATATCTTTTTGGAAGTCTTTGGTTTAGATTCTATAGAATCTTTCACAAATCACGCAAGTGTTTCACTTAACCAAGGAAGTATTCTTCTTCCGAATGTTAAGTTAGTAATCAAGGTGTATCTGACTCTTTCAAATATGGATATCTGGCTTTTACTGATATGTACTTTGTTTCTAAATTGAGTGTGTTATTCGACGTCTGGTTAAGTGGTTAAGTTTAGTTCCTACAGAACAGTACGACTACCTTCACACTCTATATAATAAGTTTTTTTACGCCTACCAATGAAATATTTGATTGCACAATTCGATTACGCAGATATCATGAGCTCACTCGTGGAAATCTACTTCCTACTCGCTTTACTCAGATATCTGGCATCAATTTACATCCACAGTAGTGTAATTATTATTAATTAATTCAAATTAATAATCTATATGCGTTTTTAAAATATTTTTGCCTTTATAGACTTTTTGACATTTACCGTAAAGAATCTCATACAGACAAAACTATATATAATTCGTCAATACATCAATTAGCAGGTTTCCATAGATTAATGAAATTATCCACTATCCAAAGAAAATTACGAAAAAGATTTAAATTTAGTCAAACAAATAGCAATCAATAACGAATTGAAAATACGTTGACAAAAAAACTTTTCAAAAAAGCTATCGCTGTGGTATATCGTGTAATAAAGGATAAGCAAAATTCAAAATTTAGATTACAAACGTACACTGGGAAACCTAATAAATATATTTCAATGTATTTAAAAAAACTTAGTGTCTAAAACTAATAATAACACAGGCCTGCATTTTTCAACTCTTTGAAAGTTGATTTAAAAATTTGAACTGTTTTCTAGTAACTGGGTAGCGCTGATTTCAAATCTGCTTTTCTTTTTTTTGTGTCACGTAAGGTTATTTTTCAAACCAGTAAAATCAAAAAATATAGAAAAAACACGATTTATTTCATTTATAAGCTAGTTTTATATTATATTTAAAAAAATACAAAAATATACACATAGAAACTATTAGAAATAGTTATTTATTCTTTATGCTTCTTAAAAAAACGTTTTCGTTTCTCAGAAAAGCTTCGTTTGGTTGTTTTTCTGTCATATTCAGCTAAAGGAGGATCTGAAGGTAGTTTCTGGGGCAAGCAAATTTTTTTGTTTCAACCTAGACCCCAGTACTTCGGAAAGATCTTTTGAAAGTCCCAAATCTCTTACTAAATCATTCAGTTTGGCTTGTGAAAATAGCTGAGGTTGATGGTTCAAAATCACTATCCATCTGTACGGAGCCGGAAGTTGAAAGGTTTCAATATCTTTTTGTAGTACTTTGGGGGGTATAGGTATAGGTACATGATCACTGTGAGGAACTGGTCTGATAGCTGATTTAATATTGTTTGGGTACAAAATATATTTCAAAGTTTTTCTATTATGCCCCTTAATATCACAAAGACAAAAGTAGCAATCTTCATGATGATTTTGCGGTTCTCTCCAAACCATCGGTATTCCAAAAGGAAGGCTTTTTCTATTCCCTTTGGTCCAATGTCTTAAACCTTCTTCACATACCTTACAAACAACGTGCGGTGCCCAATCTTTATCATGATCTCCTAATTTGATTTTGAAATAAGCATAATATGCATTTTTCACAAATTCACCAATTGGTCTCTTAAACTTTTTCAAGACGAAATATCCACAAATATAACAGAAATCATCTGGTTTATTTTTGCAACACCGGCTAGACATATTTTTAAGCAATGTTCATTTATCAAATACCACGCACAACACTAAAGACAAATTAATTTTACTTGTTTACTGATCGACACTCAGAGCTATAATGAAGTAAATGACATTAAAATATACATTTTGTTTGGAGTGATAAACTTGAAATCCTTCTTCGCAGTACTAATAAAGTGAAAGCATAATAAATAGGATTTAGCAGGTAAAAATTCCCGGAAATCTTGTCCAAAATTAATACATGTAATAACAGATTTACATCAGGTAATGAGAGCCTATTTAACAAATTTCTTTAAAACCACAACAGAAAATCATTTTTGGGTTAATACCTAGAATTTGAAGTAGTACATTCATTTTAAAATGTATAAAACTCCTATTATAAGATTTTTTTTATACTTTTTTCTTTTTCTTTTGTGCAAACAAAAAAAAATCTGTGGGTGGTAGAAACCAACTGTATTTGAATTAGTTATTGCTATATAAAAACTGAGCTTAACAAACAAAAATCACGTCATCACAAATTTTATGCAGGCCTGTGTAATTTATGAAAACATATTAAAAACAATAAAGATAAAACAGATGAAAATAAAAATTTGAAGTCTATAAGTTAATATGTGTTTGCGGTAAGATATATGTTGGTCAAAAAGGAGATCGTTTGAAAAACGAATCTATTATAAGTAAACCACACTTTCAATAAAGATATTCAAATTCTACATTTAGAAAATAAAGGCAATAAATTTAATGTACTGCCAAGTTTAGAAATCAATAAATGGAAACAATCACAGATTTTACTTAATAATCAATTAGATTTAAATAACTCGCCTTTCTTAAATTTATTCATTTAAAAACTGTTTAGACGATAATAGAAATGTACATTTAGTTTATTAAAACAAATTTTATGCGTAAACATGTTTAGTACCCTATAGTATCACAGTTAGGGCCAAACAGTTGGGCCACATTTTCTCACTACCTACAATATTTGTGTAAATTCGTAGATTTTTTTAAAAACCTTAAAAAATAATACTAACCTTGTTCAATTTATATTTTTAACGTAGTTTGTAACGTGCTCTTTACCTGTAAGTACCTAATGAAGCCACTGTGCTGGCAAAACAATTGTCGCTTTACGATTTAACCATTTAATCATTAGTTTTATTTATATTCTCTGGAATTTAAATGAATTATAAATTTCATGTTCGTACATGTGCTTTATATGCGTTATATGCTTTGGTAATATTAATTTTCTATGGTAGCTGCATGACAAATACAATTTTTTTAATATTACGAGCAGCTTTACAAATTAGTTAATTGAGGGAAGTGGATGTTATTATTTAAAATATCATCACAATATTCTTTAATATAGTTACAGGTATATATTATCTGTTAAATTAGAATTGTTTACTTCAGAATTTAAACTGTAAACAGCGGATTATATTAAACGCAACATAATTACTTCTCTACTTAAGAAAATCTAATTTTTCCTAATACAGTACATTACCTCCATTTACAAGTTTTCTCGGTACCCGTGACACGAAGTAATGGATAGTCGCCGATATTCTTTATAAATCTTAAAAGGTCGGATCGTTATCTTGATGGACATACTATACTATCTTCATTTTGCAAAATAGACCATTACAATAAATATATTTCATTCGACAGTAAAGATAACTTTGAAAGTGAAAACAGCAAATTTTTTTAATTTATTTGCTTGACTGATTTTACTTTGTAAATTTTTTGACAAATTTAAAGTTAAAAGTCAGCCATATCAGCATTGCCGGATTAAGAAAAAAAAATTTCATAGACCCATCCTCCAGGTTTTGAGTCTTTTAACGGCACCTACTAGTATTGAATCCTAACACTTTGTTTATTTAAAATCACTTAATCTGTACATAATGGGTATTTTGTGGTCGTCATAAAACAGCGAACAATGTAAACATTGTGTAAATATTATGACATTCCAAATTGGAAGAAGATACAGAAAATGTTTATTACGCAGTCGGTTCGGTTTGAAAATTTTAAATAGAAACGCTGTAATTAGAAAAATGTGTTATTTTTCATATCAAAATCTAACTTACTTTGCCATGTTTTTCTCTTGTTGCGATAGTCAAAATTATTTTATTTTCCATTTTTATATATATATATATATATATATATATATATATATATATTCTTTCTATGCACTGTCGCTGACAATAAATAATAGAAAAATCTTTTTTTTTTCATTTTATTATTTTTTTTTGGTGTTGTCTCCTTACATCAATGTGACTTACAATAGCAAATAATTAGTAGATACGGTGTTAGTGTATGGTGAGTGCTAACATAATGTTGCAACAGCTCGACGACGATATGCGGAACAATTTCCTAATAGACAAATGCCCGCGAGAGCTACCTTTATACAATTAGTTCAACGATTAAGAGATACTAGACGAAGAAAAACTAGAAGAAGTCCTATTCCTTGGTCTGCGTGTTCTGAGGACATGTCGCCTTTTGATTTTTTCCTTTAAGGTTATTTAAAGGAAATTTTATATTCTGGGTGTTCTGTCAACTTGGATGAATTGAAGAATTAAATTCGCCAAGGTTGCCAAACAATAACCTGAGAAATGATAACTTCTACATGTAACAAGTGTTAATGAGCCGCAGTGACGCGCCGTCCATATGGGCAAGGTCGTGCAGCGCACAACGGCGCCAAGGCCTTAAAGGCGCCTACGGCCACTTGTGATAAGTTAAATTTTAAAAATATTAAAAACATTTTTTGAAAGTTTACAACAAATCAACAAATTTACATAAAACAATTATTACAATTATTTTAGCATTGACAGCAATAATTTTATTGTTACTTCAAAGAGTGTACTTGCTATTTGGATCTACACTGTACACTGTACACTACTTGTATAAAGGGTAAAGGCGCCTATCAGTATTTCGCACGACGGCGCCGAAGATAATTGGCGCGTTACTGATGAGCCGTATGGAGGATTGTGTGGAGATAGATGGCGCCACAATTTGAGCACCTGTCTTACAAATTTTCTTCTTTAGAAACAATATTATTAGTTGTTTTCTATCATTTATATATTTATGATCAAATAATGATTAAAATATCTTCCGATCAAATAACATTACTCTATAGTGTTCATAGGAGTTTCTCAATAATTATTTCAAAAACTGCAAAAATAATGACAAAATTATTCAGACGAAAGTTATTTGCATCTTCTTGATCAATAGTATGCTGCATTAAAAATATAGAATTCCATTAAAAAAAAGTCGATCTTCAAAAAACAAGGCGATAACTAAATGCAAAACTATGTCATTCTATAGACTTTAAGAGGTAAAGCAACTTTCATTTCAAACATTTATTCGCAAATATACCGGGTGAGGACTTGCAGTCTGTAAACTAAAATCAGGGACACTCGGTATAGTGACATCAATAATAGTGGCGATATTTTCGTCATATTTGGCCAACTCTGTACATGTTTATATACACGTTTACATGCATTGTATTGTTCGCCTAACTCAAGTTGCGTCGTTCTTTTGAAAAACATATATCATAGAATGTACCACAGAGTATATTTCATATATGATGTAGTTGTTCTATATATGATATTTTTAGATCAAACGGCTTAATTTCATCCAACGCCCGTTTACATTACTTAAACTAATATTTGTTATATTTCCAGATCTTGCACTCGTAAGATTTTCGTAAGTTTGTTGAACGGTATAGTTTGTAAATTGCAAGAAACAAAATTTGGTTGTCAATTTTTATTAGAATTATTTTAAATATCTGTCGTGCGTAATTTGAATTAAAATTTATTGAAAATGTTTCGGATAAAATACAATACTAAAATAGAAGACAATTAAAGTATATACCGGGAGTTAAAGAAAGGTTATCGGATATTTTATCCAATTATAGAACAAAAAAGTCTTAATCAACACACTTTCTTTTCATATATTTTTGTATTCTTTAGACTTATTATAACGGGTGTTTATTTGAAAAGTCAATCTAGTAGCATGTGATTTACTGAGAACATTTTGAAGTATGTCGTAAATTAAAATTTACTACTTAACCTACGAAGTCGTATATTTTGACAGTTTCATACATACAAATAAATAACAAATGTGATTGACATTATCAAATGTCATTTGGATTTACGTTTACGGAACAACAAACGCATACTAATATATATGCGTCTTATTCTAACAAAATTTCAAAGTAACTTAGATTGACTTTTCAAATGAACACACGTTATATACTTTTGTATTTAAGTTGTAAATAATAGGTAATTATGTACCATTATGTGTCTTTAGTGAACAAGCTTGAGATTATGAGCCGAGCGAGTGAAGCGAACGAGGTAAGTAACAGGCGATTTCGGTAAGACCACGTCACTAAAGTTGAGTAAAGCAACTTTAGTAACGTGGTGGCTATAAAATTTTATCGCCTGCCGTAAAAATTTATAATTAATTTATCACTAAAGTTCGGATTTTTATGAACAAGAAATGCTTTAAATATGCGCATAAATATGTCACGTTTTTCTCAAAAATATGTCGAATATATGATTCATTTTTACCATTTATGCATTTTTATGCACTTTATTTTTTATGTATTTCGCTTACTGGAAATCAAGGATAGAGTCGTAAAACAATAAAAAGTTGTCTAAATTACATTTATACGTAATAAATAATTATTATTACATAATATATATGATCAGAACATTGCAAAATAATATGGTAAAAGATTACAATTAATAGCGGGTGTATTATGAAAAACCTTTGGGGCTGTAGCTTCCTTATATTTTATCTGATTTTAATGAATGATATGTCAAACTAAGTCGTTTTTAAAGCACTGTAACCTGTTTTTAAAAAAAAAAATTTTGACATTTCGTTTTTGACAGCCAGTAGTAATTTTTTTTTTTAAATTGTACCTACTACATATTTTTTTTTACTTATTCTAATAAACATTTATTTCCTGAAGACACCTCCATTAAATTGAGTGACAAATTTTTTATTATTAAAAAAAAACTACGAAATTTACAGAAATCAAGCTAGCATATATTTTAATGAATCAAATGTTCGAAATTGGCCCCATTTTGTTCCAGACACATTTGACACCTTCTATTAACTCCAACTGCTGCGTTTAATATAAGATTTGGTGGTATTTCATGACATACTTGTACTATCCTTCTTACTAAATCATCTCTGGTATCAGGCGGAGTCAAATAGACATGATCTTGAATGTAAGACCACAGAAAGAAATCCAGTGGATTCAGATCTGGCAATCTAGCAGGCCATCGAATCTGACGCCAAAATAATTATTTAGAAAATCAGTATTCATTCGTGCATTATGGGGTGTGGCACCGTCCTGTTGGAACACCACCCTGTTTAACTCAGCAAGTGGCAACTCATCTAAATAATCGCCTAATTCATTGCGTAACAAATTATTATACTTTTCTTGGTTTAGATTACCCTCCAAAAAAAAGGCCCTACTATTCTATCGCCTAAAATGCCACACCATACATTTACACTGAACAAATTTTGAAAATTGTGTTGCATCACAACATAGTTATTTTCAGTGCTCCAATGCCGATGATTATTTCTGTTGAATACACAATTTTTCCCAAAAGTGCATTCATCTGACCACAACACACGACGATAAAAAATTGGATCTTCCCTTAGTTTATTCATGAAAACCGTGCAGAATTGAACCCTTCGTTGAGGGTCGTTTTCACAGAGAGCATGCACCTTCCGTGGTTTATAAGGAAAGAACTTGTGCTTCTTCAGAATGTACTGAACTGTAGAATGTGATACCTGCATGTAGTGAGCAATTTCTCGCGTAGACGTATTAGGGTTTTCTTCCACATAGAGCAAGACACTTAATTCTAAATTTTGATCTTGAATTACACGTGCGTTTATTTTCGGTTTTTTTGAATGATCCAAAATTTCGTAAATTTCGCACGAGCCTTCCAAACTTATCGGCACTTGGACGCAGTCTGTCAGGAAAACGATTTCCATAAAGTCGCAAAGCAGCTGCAGAATTTGTTCCACATTCAAAATATGCTTGAATCGCATCCACACAGTCGCCATTATCCATTTCAATAACAAAATTTAGAAATAAATCGTTGAAAATGTTATAATGAATGTGTGACTGACAGATGTCACAGCTCTCTTCGAAAATTTGGAATGCACTTTTATCGTTCAATATGACTGCTTGATTTTTAAATTTTTAAAATAAACACTGTAAATGTTGTTGTTGACCCACCGCTCACTGATAACATTGGTTTGTAATCCTTTATGGGCTATATAGTATTGAATGTAAGTGATTTTAAAAGGTACACACATTTGCTGGTAATAAAATGAAATTGAGTATTTAAAATGCATTTAAGAAATCTCTGTGTTCGGAAAAACCAGAATAAATCGAACTAAAAAAAAACCTTGAATTTCTCGATTTTTTTTCATACAAGGATATCGTTGTTTACAGTTTCATATTCAGAAAAAGTAATATATTTGAATAAGGAAAAAAAAAGTAGTGCAATTTAAAAAAACACAGTTTGCAGCTGACTGTCAAAAACAAAGTGTAAAAAAAAATTCAAATCGGATCACGTTTCAGTGTTTTTAAAACGATTTAGTTCGACGTATAATTTATTACATTCGGATAAAAAATAAAAAAGTTACAGCACGAAAGGTTTTTCATAATACACCCGGTATATATAATTCTATGGATGTTACTTAATAACCAGAGAGCGGACTGAAGCGACTGAATGACCAATTGCCCCGATAAAACGTGGCGGTCTCAAGTATAGTATGCATGTTCGAACAGGTGCTGTTATTTCCGTCGATATGAATAGTACATTGTGTGTATTCCTTCATAAATTAAATTCAACAGTGGCGTGTAAGATGGAATATACATTTATATATTATTTCATTAGACTTCGTTGAAATAATCGCTTAAAAAATTATATCCGCTAATTTCCAAAGTATATTATCGTGTTTACATGCTATTATACATATACGTATTTATTGTCTTTGAGATAGTATATTTTCTATTTTCTTCTATAAGGGATTGTTTCTGGTTTCGTTTCTTTCAGTGTTATTTGGTTAAAACGTTTGGTATTTCAAAAAATCCGTTTTATATTGTTATATTGTATATTTATCCTATAATTTGTTATAAATAGTAAGTTTAATTTACTACCTTATTTTTGGAGTAGTTTTCGTTTCTTCTTTTTAGTCCATTTCTTTCTGTTCTTAGTATTTCTCTTTATTTTCATTAATTATGGAGAATTCTCGTAGAGCAACCATGGTAGGTTGGATTAGAGGCCATACAGATTGGTTGCATATTCGTAATGATACCGAGATCAACAAAAGTGTAATGTGTAGAGACATGTTTCTTCGAAAACTTATCTAGATAACATATGACCAACTGCACCTGACACTTTTAACGAAGAACTGTGTGAAGCTTTCATGGCGGCCAGTATCCCATTCAAAAAGCTTAACAATCCAGTCCTCAAGAGGTTTCTTACAAAATTTACTGATCGTCATACACCAGATGAATCTGCTTTACGTAAATACCAGTTACCAAAATGTTATTTGAGAACCATTGAAAAAATACGAACCAACTTATCTTTGGGTAAGTGCAGACGAAACAACGGATGTAATGGGACGATATGTGTTAAATTTAGTTGTTGATATTCTTCATCCGACAACTTCATACCAACCATACCTAATTGCAACTAAGATATTACCAGTCGTAAATGGTGAAACAGTTGCAGAAGTAGTTGATCAATGTATTCATAATATTCTGTTATCAGATATCAACTATAAAGACAAGATGCTATTATTTTTGACTGATGCAATAGCTTATATGTTAAAAACAGTTATTAAAGCAATCTTATCCCAATATGCTACACATTACCTGTGCAGCACATGCACTACACAGAATATGTGAATACATCAGGGGTGATTTTCCAAATGTTGATAAGTTAGTTTCATCATTTAAAAAGATATTTCTCAAAGTACCTTCACGAGTGGCATTATATAGAGAAATACTTCCAAATTTGCCTTTACCCCCAGTTTCTGCATTAACTAAGTGGAGAACATGGCTAGAAGCAGCATTTTTCTATTCACAATCTTGGATGAATTTAAAACTTTGTTTTTCATCTTCAAGATGATGAAACGCAACGCATATCTAATTGTAATCACCTGATACAAATTGAAAATTTACAAAATCAGCTAAGCTTTATTAAAGCTAATTTCCAGTGTCTTACAGATACGATTACTTACATGTAAAATCAAGATATTCACTTAAGAGAAGCGATAATTAACTTAGAAACAGTTGTCAATCGAATGAAAAGTATGACTTTTGAATTTGGAAACAAGCTGAGACAAAAAGTTGATGCTCTATTTAGCAGAAATCCAGATTTGAATATATTATATAAATTCTGCACAGAGCCGATGGAAAAATTTATATATTTAAAGTATGGTGCACTTTTGCAACATTTTAAACACGCACCAATAACCAGTTGTGATGTGGAACAGACATTTTCTATTTTTAAAGACGTTTTAATATCTAAAAGAACTAATTTAAAACAGGAACACCTTGTACAAATTTTAGTTGTTCATAGTAATGTTTTACACTTTCAATGTTTGACAGAAAATACATAGTTTTGAGTTTTGTTCTTTGTAAATTATTTTTATTCAAAATTCGATACGCAATTCGCTTGTCAGCATTACTTTTGTTTCAGCAGTAGTTACTGCCGGTTACCAAACCGTTTATTACATTTGCTCTGTTGTGCATTGACAGATACATATTGCAGTGGTTTTTTCCCTGCAGAAGAAGGAAGAAAAGAAGAAAAATTATATTGAACATTATTTGAATAACATTGATGTAAAAATGTATTTTATTTTATTATGTGTATTTTATTTCAGACTGATAACGATAAAAATTTAAATTGTAAATGATAAATTTTGTAATGTTTGATTTTGATCCATGACTGTAGATCGTCCAGGCTTAGTTTGATGTTCAAAGTCGGCGCCAACCTGGAAGTCATATCTAGTACAGAGATATATATATATATATTGTCGCTATCTTGATTTGTTATGTTAGGTGGGGATGACCTGGTGTTTCCTGGAATTAGATTTTAGAGATTCACTAGTGCCTTCTGGGTTGTATTAATTTAATATTAAACAGGACTTAATTTTGTTTAATATATATATATATTTTGAATAATTCGTTTTGTTTGTTTGGTGTTTCGATTGTGTTTAAAATTCATTTGTCGTGGTTTTACAAGTCTTGTATACTTGTAATAGATTTAATTTAAAACACCTATCTGAAGAAATAAATCTCTCGTGTTGTGTTTTCGATACATTAATTAATGTAGGTATTATTAAAATATTATAATTTAAATATTGAAAAGAGCTCTATAATTTAATAAGTTATAATTTTGTAAAAGTTTTTATAATCAGAAAAATATCTAGAAAATTTGTCAGACTGTTTTTGTGGAGTTTAGTTTTTATTCATATAAATATTTTAATACGATTAGAGGGTGGGGAAACTTTTGTGTGGTGTCATGTTAAATGTACGCATGACTGTAAGATTTTGATTTTGCGCGTAAGATAGACAAATTTCTATCTTGACGTTTGAATTTAGGGTTAATGGTTTTGTTGACATCTGATAAATTTTGTTGTTATTTTTATTTTCAATCTTTGTTCGAGAGTCACAGGGGGTTTTTCTCCTTGTGCGTGTCATTTATCACAAGGACTATTTCCTCCTAGCTACTGTTAATTTTGCTTTAGCTCCCGTTACACTCGGTAAAGGGATTTTTTTTTCTTTTTTGATTTTTTTAAATAAATGTAAATTAGGAAATTGAGAACTTTTAATTAATGCTTGTTGTTTTAATCTATTTTTATCCCGAATCCGTGAGGAATACCCCTGGAGAAGAGAGCTCAAGGAAGGCGACCTGACTGAAAGATAGCTAGCAGAATAAGTTGCTGGGTGAATTTAAATTTAATAAGCAATTAAAAAGCACAATTCACAGCAATATGTAGATGTGTACCACTTATGCAGTTGCCACACGTATCAAATTGTTCGAAACTCACGGATCGCTTACAGAAACAAACTTATTGCGAATACAAGGCAGACGCCTATGGGCTATAAATCATCAATCGCTCGAGTCCGCTCCCTGTTAATAACATAATAAGTTATTATGTTATTAAGAAACATCCATAGAATTATATGCCTAGATATTATTAACAACTATTCACTTTCGCAATGAGATCTGCTTAACTTATTACAGTACCAATTAATAATTAAGTGCTTTTCAAGATTTTCGACACTAAAATTTTGTATACTATCGCTTAAAATATTTTTATGTTGAAAACGTTCTTTCGACTTCAACTGTAGTAATAGGTGCATATTTTAATGACGCCAGATGTTCGGGGTCCAAATGTAAATTATTATCTTTAACAGTCGAACTTAATGATAGTGATAAAATCTTTTATATTTCTGTTAACTTTTGAAAACCATCATTCTTTGTTGTAACACTATAACATTTATATAGTATAATTTAATATTAGATACCTCTGTATTGAATATTAGATACATCTGAAACGTAACCACGGAATTAAGTGTTGCTGGTAGAGTGGATGATAATAACATTGACTTGCCAAGAAATGTAAATAAATATCACAATTTTGTTAATGATGTTACTAACTGTACAAACTGTAATATTACCATAAATATAAATTAATAGAGCACGCGCTCTGATGAACTTTTTTTCCCTAGAGGATGTAACTAAATCACTTGTCGTTAACAACCACAGTTATTTCGGTAAAACCAACTTACGTCCATAGTAGCAATGTATTAATGGTATGCTTACTATAAGGGGAGTGGGAAAATAACTATTTTTCCAATTTTATTTATTAAAATGATCATTACATATATTGAATTTCATTATTAAAACAACATTTTAATCATAAAGGTGAATAAAATTAATCAAAACAGTGAATAAAATGTTTCTAGCAACACTTTATTCACACTGCTATTGACAACAGTAGCAGAACAGTATATCGACGAATCAATTGCTCAAAAAATGTCCACGTCAAAAAAATTTTGACAGATGTAAATTCAAATGAAAGGCCTGGAACTTCCACTGCACTTGACCCTGACGAAAGTAGAGTCAACTTAGCTTGCACTGTACTTGACTCTGACGAAAATAGTGTCAACTTTCCTGGTTTAAGTAAATAAATTACCTAATCAATAAATTTTGTTGAAACTTTTGCAAAATTGGAAAAAATCTTGTATGATACACGTGAATAAGCGAATGTTATCCACTCAAAAACATTATCGCACTCGGCTTGCACCTCGTGCGCTAAACAATTTTTTCGTGGATAAAATTTGTGTTTATTCACTTATACCATAAATAGCTATTATCTACATCTGTGCTATATGAACGTTACAATCTAGAGAACGGATGCAATTTCCATAAAACGCAATCGGCAATTGGAATTGTGTATAACATCGCTCAGTACATCCCGACGTAATTCAATGAAGTATTTGTTTGACTTACTCGACCACCTGGTCTCGCAGCGATAACAATGGACAACCCAGCTATTGTATTCGGAGAATATAGTGTTTTCTGTGGTGTCGTGTCCGTAGATAAAATAAATAAGTTTATCGTATTTCGTAAGAGAAATAGCACGTACATTCCTTTTCTTTTCATTTAAGCAACATCTTCCAATTATTTTCACGTAAGTGTGCATAAGATTTCGTTATTTAATTTCGTTTATTTGGATCTAGAATATTCTTACTTTTTCAGACAATGGAAGAGCGTCGAGAATGACATCGTGAAACAATGGCGAGTTGGATTGGGAGCCATACTGATTGTATGTACATTGCCAGTGATTCCGAAATTTATTGTGAAGTGTGTGAAACGTTATTGAAAAATTGCAATAAATCAACCGTAAAACGTCACGTAGGATCGTTAAAGCACGAAAAAAAATTGAACCCGTTGGAATCTGACAATTTTAACGAAGAACTCTGTGAAACTTTTATGGCAGCTAATATTCCATTATTTAAATTGAACAATCCAAATTTGAAGACATTTCTGAAAAAATATACTGGTCGAAATGTTCATGATGAATCAACTTTACGCAAATATTATGTTTCTAGGTGCTATACGAGAACAGTAGAACGCATTAGAAGCCACCTTTTAAATCAATACATATGGATAAGCGCCGACGAAACGGTGGATATGTTAGGACGCTGTGTGGTAAATGTTGTAGCTGGTGTACTACATCCAACTATTCCCTATAACTCATATGTAATAGCAACAAGTGTTATAAATAGAGTTGATGCGGAAACAGTTGTTGAAACCATTAAGGAGAATATGCAAAAAATGCTTCATTCGGACGCCACGTACAAAGAAAAAATACTTTTATTTGTCAGTGATAGTGCTGCGTAATATGTTAAAAACAGGCAGACTATTGAAGAAAACATATCCTAATATGCTGCATATTACTTGTGTAGCACATGCTCTCCACAGAATCTGTGAATATATCAGAGACACTTTTCCGGAAGTTGATAGACTTGTATCAGCTTTTAAAAAAGTTTTCAGAAAAGCACCATTGAGAGTAGCTCTTTTCAGGGAATAATTTCCATCTCTGTCACTGCCTCCCACTCCAGTAATAACTAGATGGGGAACATGGCTGGAAGCTACTAGTTATTATGCTGAGAATTTCGATAGTCTAAAAAATTTCGTAACACTAACACTGCTAAAGGAGGATGCTAGAAGTATTGGTGAGTGCAAGGAGCTCACACAAATCCCAAATTTAAAAAATCAGTTGTACTTTCTTCACGAACACTTTGGAAAATTGCCAAAACTAATCACTTATTTTGAAAATCGAAATCTCAAATTAAATGACGGATTAACCACATTAGATGTGGCTGTTAATAATTTGAAAAGTATTCCAAGTGACTTCGGATGTGGCCTTCGGCAAAAGTTTGAAGCAATTCTTAATAGAAATCCAGATTTAATTACATTGCAGCAATTATGTATGGAGACAATTCCACAAAATCTAACGGCTAAATATGAAGAAATAAAAGAATATTTCCAGTATGCACCTATAACCAGTTGCGATGTAGAAAGGACGTTTTCTATTTATAAGGATGTACTTAATTCAAAGAGAACAAAATTGACAGAAGAAAACCTTGAGAAACTATTGCTAGTCAATATTAATACTCCTTTACTCAACTTGAACGACAAAATGAACAAATAAAAATGTTCCAGTTATAGAAATAAAATTAAAAACTTTAGAAATACAACTTTTCAACAAATACATATGTGTTTCGTAATTTTATAAATCACCACCCGTTTGTTTTCCAATTATATAAATAAAATTAATTAATAAATATGTATTTCGTAATTTTAGATAGATAGATCACCACCCGTTCGTTTTCCAATTATATAAATAAAATTAAATATTTTAGAAATACAGCCTTTCGCCAGTACTGCACTGGGCTTTGCATCATGTGGTAAGCGTGTCCGTTCTCTAACAATAACACTTATTTGAGTTGAGTAATACGCCCCATTAGTGATGTAATAAAAAATGTTCAATCTTTAATTAATCAAATTTTATTAAAATGAAAAATTTACAATAATAGTTACTTAATTTAACTAAATAACAATTACTTCTGATAAATATTATTTACACAATTTTTACAATCAGTAAAATTAATGGGAGATGAAGTCACCTGATCTGAATTCTTACTAATGACTAGAGCAGACCAATTTTCATGCGTGCCATGTGCGCCGATGTGAGGATGATTGTATTGCATCAGAACTAATAAAAAGCATTCAGTATGTGTTTGGTACTTGCTTAGACTGCATGTAAGTGTAAGCATACGTAATAAAATGTCGTCGACACATAAATCGAGAAAACGACCGTTGTCAGACGAAGTGAATGAGTTTATTATGGATTTCCCGGACTTAATATACGATGGCTCAAAAATTAAATGTTTAGTGTGCAATACATATCTAATGTGTTGGTCAAAAACACATTGTAAAGAACACGTAAGCAGTTCGAAGCACAATAATAACAAAATTAATCGACAACGGTTTATACATGAACTATGTGTAACTATAATTGTGTGTACACTGCCGTTTACCTTGTTAAGTAATGATTCATTTATTTCATTTTGGAATAAATACGTGAATCAAACATTACCGAGCACGACAACGTTACGAAGGAATTTACAATCGGTGCGTAAACAGGTTGAAAATAAAATCAAAGCCGAACTGAAAAATAAAAAACTGTGGTTATGTGTGGGCGAAACAACTGACAGCAAGAAACAATCTGTAGTTAATGTGATGGCGCGTAATATGAAACCACATCAACTAACGTCTTCAATTTTATAGCATCCAGACGACTAGAACAATGTAATGCCGAAAAAATTTCAGAGGTGCTATTAGATACTTTGGAAAAATTAAAACTTTCGAAAGACCAAGTATTAATGTTTATGACCGATGGTGCCGCAACCATGTGTTCCGTAGGCCGGTCTCTTAGAAAATATTGTCCTAACTTGTTACATATTACTTGTAAACTCCATGCTCTACACCTTGTGTCAGAACAGGTTCGTAGATGTTATCCAGAGGTAGATGCTTTAATATCGAGTACAAAGGCAGTATTCCTGAAATCTCCAAAACGTTTTCGGAAATTTCACGAATTGTGTCCCCATACCCCGAGCCACCACAGCCGATTCTGACACGTTGGGGTACATGGTTACGAGCGGAGTTTTACTATCATGAACATTTTGAAAAAATTAAGGACGTGGTTTTATCATTCGATCCGAAAGAAAGTGCAGCTATCAATACAAGCCAGAAAAAGTTTCAAGATGCCCAGATTAAAATGGATTTACAAAGTATTCGTGAGAATTACTTGAGACTAGAAGAAGCAATAGCAAAATTAGAAAATTCGTCGCTGTCGTTAGAGGAATCACTGCAAATCGTTAAAGATATTCACGCACAACTGTGTGCTGTAGAAGACGCAAAAAGTGAAAGTGTTCTAATTAAATTTGAAAGTGTTTTAGACAGAAATGCAGATTTTGACACCTTAGCACGTATTGTATTTGTGAGGGCACGTCTACAGATGCGTTAAGTTGCTTAAAAAAGTATTTTGATTATGCGAATATAACATCACTAGATGTAGAACACTCGTTTTCCGAATATAAACATATTTTTTCCTCACGGCGGACATGTTTTTCAGAAATAACCTTAGAAACGCACCTGATGTTGAAAATATACAATCGAGTTTCTCCAGTTTGTCAATCCTTGGAAGACGCTTAAAACGGTAAGTGTTTTTTTCAAATCCTCTGTCGTGCACACAATCACTGATTTCATACATTTTCCATTTTATTTATAGGAACATACAATGCTGCTATAATATGTACTATTCTTATTTTTCGTGTGTTTATGTGTTTATTTTTAATTACCGTGTGCGTACTGTAACTTTCCACGAAAGACAAAGCTTTACAAACACTAACTGTTTTATAAACACACATATGTAAACAACACAGTCTGTGACGGCACTAGCAATACATTTAAAATGGCCGACTGTCTGAAATGCGAGTTGGCTGTCACTTGTCGGCTGCAAGCAGGCTGCGCGCGCGTTCTAGAGGCAGGCATACAGCAAAACTATTCGGCCATCTAGTTCCATTGACGGCGCTAGAGTGTGCTAGCGTTTGTTGCTGGATAAAGCCAGATGCAAAAGTTAGCATTCGTTAAAGCGCTCAGAAAGCTGAAAAAACTGAAAATCTGTTACTGTGTACCAATATATATTTTTATTCCAATTTCTAATTATATCTTGCGGACCCCTCTGGCATGGCTTGCGGACCCCCAGGGGTCCGCGGACCACCTGTTAGGAACCATTGTTATAGACTATTTATAATTTAATGTGTTAAGGAAATCTATAATTCTACCGAGCTCTATAGACATGACTTCAAATTTTCAAGGACTACTTTGACAACGATTTTTTCCGAACACCCGTTGTATTATTTAATATTTAAATTGACGAATGTTAACTTCACAAATTATGTATTACAGAAAAAGAAAAAATGCTTTGTAAGAAATTTATGTTACCGTTACTGTACAAAACAGATTTTATAATTTTCTATTTCGTAGATCCTAATTTTAATTTCCTCCTTTTTTAATTCAAAAATAAAGTAACTCTAGACATCCTTTGTGTATAGGTTTACAATACGTGTTTCAGCAAAACTACGTATCGAATTGTATATTAAATGAACGGGACTGATTTCTACCGCTGATATATGAGTGTTTACACAAAAAACTATAAATATACGTAGATGAAGTGCGAACTTGTGCAAGCGCCTCTTACCCTCTGCTGGCGATTTAAAATTTGAACGGCAGCAAAGCGGAAAAAGACATATCCACAAGTACTCTCTATGAAAGCGTATATCGTAATAGCCCAATTGAAATGAGTAATCAATACAGAACAGCTTCTTAAATGAGTAATAAACACTGAGCAGTTTCTTTATTCGTTGTGTTCGATTTAATTATATATTAATATTAGCAATTTTTTTTTCTGTTTGGTTGGCAATAAGACGCGAAAACATGTCACGAAATTCTTAAAAATCATCACGTTTACGTAAAAAGTCTTTTTTTTTGTAATCTACATTGAATATATGACGTCAGCGAAACTTTTTAAATGAACTTCCTTATTTTTTATTTCTGAAATTGATGGCGTTTTCATGACATGAGATGCTGTTTATTTATTTTTTATTTTACTTTAAAATAGGTAACAAATCGGAGACTGTGGCTTATAAGTAGAGCTGAGGATGTTTGCGGTGTGCCAGGATAGTATTCAGTTAAACGCACGAATATAATGACCTTGTTTCGATCGGTGATGCATGCGTGATTTTATTGCTTTACATGCATTCGCTATTTATATCACTTAGGTATGTCAGTTATGTGTACTGTATATAAATAACACACTTACCTTATTTACGATTATTATAGCATAGCGCCAAGTGGATAAGACTTGCAGTAAGTTTGTAGCATTAGATACGTTTCCATATTTGTAGCGGTGAGCGATGTACGCCGTGATGAATAATTTTTTTTATATTTTGAGAAAGACCGCTCGACATCTACGGATGTAACACACGCACAATTAAAATAATCTTTATAGATAGAAATCGAATCTACACTTGCACCATTACTGACACATAACTGACATACCTAAGTGATATAAATAGCGAATGCATGTAAAGCAATAAAATCACGCATGCATCACCGATCGAAACAAGGTCATTATATTCGTGCGTTTAACTGAATACTATCCTGGCACACCGCAAACATCCTCAGCTCTACTTATAAGTGAATAAAATAAAATTAAAAACCCTTACCACAATAGAATTTAATGATTCTAAATACGTATTTCTACAACCACGTTGTCATCTTCACTAGAAAAAGCAGTGTAACACTTGAACGCACAAAAACACTCACAGAAGGATTGTTCTGAACGTCTTCTAGTTTAACACTAAAATCATCAATCTAAATGCTACAAAAATTACCTACATTTTGGTAAACCCCACCATGCATGGGTTAATGCAAGAGCATTAACCCATTATTTGTAAATTCTATAGAAAAACCGTTTAGAAATACTATAAAAGCCGTAATTTAACATAATTAAGAATCCAATTATGAAACTAATCCTTATATTATGTTGAAATATAAATTTGGAAATTAATGTTGAGAATATTTTAATGGCAAATATTGTAATGAAACGAATTTAAAAATAAATTCCATGAATTCGAATATTTTTTAATGGTTGTCCTATTTTTCTTGCTTTAATAACATCTAACTGTCAATTAACTCAAATAAAGAAGAACCTGGTATAGGACCCAAATCTGCGTTAATTACGTTATTCCTATTTTTAAAGATAAAAATGCTCTCAAAACTATCTAATTCGCGGGGGCGTGTGACGTTTTTTTTATTAATCTCAGACAGTCAGATGTTACGTTGTGATCTGATTCAAGAATATGTCGGGCAACACTGGATTTTTCCGGTCTATTGAATCTAATATGCGAAACATGTTCTTTATAACGAGTTAGAATCGAACGTTTTGTTTGGCCGACACATTTTTTATCACAATCCTTACAATTTATTTCATAGATTCCAGATTTGTTGTTTACCTCAACTTTGTCTTTAGCGTTGCCTAAGAGAGATTTTAGGGAGTTATTCGAACGAAATGCTACTTAAACATTATACTGTTTAAAGGTTTTACTTAAATTTTTCGTAGTTTCGTGAAACGGTAAACTAATAAATTTATTGCTCGAATCAATTTGAGGTAGCAAACATGTGGAATCCTGAATTGTTTTTCTTACTTTATGTTTTCTAACTAGCTTGTTTATTATTTCTGAATCGAAACCGTTGTAACTCGCGATTTTCTTAATTAAAGTTAATTCCTTTTCATATCTATCCTTTGTCAATGGCATGCTTAACAAACGATTGATAAGAAAATTGAAAGAGGCACTCTTGTGCTGAAAAATATGGTTTGAATCTGCGGTTATAAATCTGTTGACGTTGGCTTCTTTTCGGTAAATATCAAACTCTAAGTTTTTGTCATTCCTAATTACTAAGGTATTCAAAAATGGCAAACCTCCGTTATTTTCCTTTTCAACCGTGAATTTAATACTAGGAAATTTTGAATTTAATTCTGTTATAAAATAATCTAAGTCGCACTTATTGGTATCAAAAATTGCAAACACATCGTCTACATACCTGACCCACATGTTTGGAAAATATTTGGCCGACTTTTTAAACTCAATCTCAAAGTGACTCATAAATAAATTCGCTTTAAATGGAGATATTTTATATTTCAACATAATTTAAGGATTAGTTTCATAATTGGATTCTCAATTTATGTTAAATTACGGCTTTTATAATATTTCTAAACGGTTTTTCTATAGAATTTACAAATAATGGGTTAATGCTCTTGCATGAATAGGTGGGGTTTACCAAAATGTAGGTAATTTTTGTAGCATTTAGATTGAAGAATTTAGTGTTAAACTAGAAGACGTTCAGAACAATCCTTCTGTGAGTGTTTTTGTGCGTTCAAGTGTTACACTGTTTTTTCTAGTGAAGATGACAACGTGGTTGTAGAAATACGTATTTAGAATTATTAAATTCTATTGTGGTAAGGGTTTTTTAATTTTATTTTATTCATTTAAAATAGGTGTAAAACTATTTACCGCAATGATATTCCTATCCTAAATACGTATTTCGACAATAAAGTTGTCATCTTCAGTAGAAAAAAATAACAGTGCTGTACATGGGGTACAGTAAAGTTAACACATGAAGACATCTATCACTAATACAATGAACTTTAGAATTTACTATAATTTCATTATTTATTTCGTATGAGGAGTAATTTTATTAAAAAAAATATCTGAATTTTTCTACTAATGCTGCAGGAGTTGTCTTGCTCAGCTCGTAGATGCCACCAGGGAAATTTCTCCTGGGGCAATCGTTTACTATGTAGGCCATAGTGTGTTCCACTTTTTCGCAGTCGCAGAGGCTAGTGTTTGCTAGCTTCCAATTATGCAGTATTGGGTCGTACCTTCCGTGGCCTACGTGGGAGAGCTACCTACGCCCGACAGAAGTTATGAAGGATTAAAAATTAAATCTTTATTCCTCAATTCAGGATGTTACTGATGAACATTACATAAAATAATTTGTGATTTTTGATTGAGTTTGTTTGCAAGAAATGCTGCGCAAAACTGCATTCTTTTGCAATCGTTTTAAATTTATAATTAAAAACGGCAGACTATGTGCCCCAGCAGTGGCGTTGCGTGGAGAGTTTAGCAGAATAACAGTGCGCTTACTTAAAAATAAATATATCGAATCCCTATACAAAACGTTAAGAAAAAACATAAATAACTTACCCAACATGTTTACATTGTAGCAAAAAAATGCGGATGTGCGCGATGAAAAAACTGCACCATAATATATGTTTCTGTATTAGTCTCGGAAAGGTTCGTACGTAGCGACGTATATATATGTTTATATACAGAGAAGGATTGTTCGACGTTGAGAGATGTTATATTTGCATAGTTAAAGCGCTCTTTGTATCTGTACAACGGATCTTCAGTATTGGTAAAAAGTTGCCCTAATTTTGTAAAATCTACATTTTTATCTAATATACTGTTAAATTTTTCACGGACACAATCACTTTCTTCATCTTCAAGGATATGCAGCACTAGTTTTACGTGGTCAATAATTGCTAATGAGTCCGATAAGGACAGCGCAGTGTTCTGTAAATTTTTTATTGCGTCCAGTATTGGAACGTAATTGTCGTAAATAATTTGCTGCAACTTGAGGATTGTTAAATTGAACCTGGCTGAGCCGTATTGCAGCTGCTTCTTTGGCATCTAGTTGTAAAATCACTGATTTAATTTTTTCAAAATGTTTATAATAATAAAATGCTGCTTCCAACCAAGTACCCCATCGTATAAGAATTGGTTGCGGCGGCTCGGGTATATCAGGACACAGCGAATGAAATAGCCGAATCCGTTTCGGAGATTTAAGAAAAACCGCTTTCGTTTGTCCTATCAGTTGATCCACATCAGGATAAGTTGTACGTATAGTGTTTGTTACAAGGTGTAAAGCGTGAAGCAAACATGTGACATGCAGCAGGTTTGGTTGAATCGTTTTGAGTAAGTTTGGCGTGGAACACATAACCTTGGCAGCATCGGTAACTAACATTAACACTTGCTTCGGTAAAATCTCAAACTTGTGTAGTGTTTCTATTAATACATCATATATCGCTCTGGCAGTACACCCTTGCATTCGTTTACAGGTTAGTAAATAAGGAGGAGAAGGTCCTTGCGGAGTCAGCGTCCGTACTAGAATGTACTAGAATATGGTTAACCACAGGAATTTTTTTTTACCGTATTTTTCGTACAATTTAAAATTCTCTCACGCACTGACGGTACGTAATTCCGTAGCGTACTTCTTGCTGGTAATTTCCACGTAGGATTGTATTTCTTCCAAAACTGACGAAACATTGGGTGTTCCACTTTCTGCATTGGTATATTGGTCGCAATTAACATCATTGTTAAATCACACACAAATTTATTATATGATCTGCGTCCACTATTATTCGATTTATGTTTGTCACTATTTATATGTCTTTGGCACTGACTTGCTTTCCAAGTTAATAAAGTTGTTTCACAAACTAAACATTTCACTACGGTACCGTCATATAATAAATCGGGAAACCGATGTAAAAATTTCTTTACTACGTTAGCATGCAACCGAGTCGATGCATTGTTTCTACGCACTCCCGACATTTTCAACACGATTGTGTTAACAATGTATCGCTTACAACGTCTCAATGGCAACTAAATTGATCGTCGTACGCCTCTACTCGATCCCTCCACATCACGCTACTGTTCGGGCACATAGTCTGCCGTCTTTATTTATAATATCTTCAGCATCTAAACTGTTTGTTTGCGCCCAGTATAATGCCATATCTAATGCTTTCACGGCATCCGAATGCGGTATTTGACGAATTTCAAGTTCTCGATACATATTTTAATAATTCATCGTCTTTATCGCTTTCATCTTCACTAACGTACGTAACTGTGTCTTTATTCCATTCTTCAATATGAGTTTTTGTGTATTGATCTACGGTCAGTTTACTTTCAAGATTATTCAATAGAGTCATTGTTTCAGATATGTCGGCAGTCTCTTCATTTCATTTTCGTTGTAATACGCTTAAGGGCAGAGTATCTCCTTCGTCAAATTCGGACTGGCTGATAATATGTTATGCCAACATTTAGCAATAACAGAGAGTTCCAATTTATTCCACGCAGCGGCTAGATGCAATACGACACCCTTTAACGACAGATTTTTAAGAGCTTCCTGAATATTTTCTGTACTGGAAATGATAGAAGTCAGCAAACTTTTTCTATAGTAGTTAGTGAATCGTAGGGCGTTTTCATCCATAGGCTACATGTGTTACGTTAGAGCGCATAAACATAGCAAATATCTTGCAATCAGTTGTTTTTAGTTCTGCTTTCGAGGGATGAGAAGGACCGTTATCAAGAAGGATGTCATATTCTGCAATCTTTTTACTATATAAGAAAGCTCTAACCTAAAATTATTAAAATAAACTGCGGCAATTTTTTTTTAGTTTGGACCACCTCGGGAACGAACTTGTTAAAAATAACATTCTTTAAAATAGTTATTTATGTACCAAGGGTATGATGAGGATGTTTATATTCGAGGTATTGTAAATTGCCCGAGATTTATGAAAATCGAGTTATGCCAAAGGTTCATATAACGTTTGATTTTTCACTTTAAAATCAATTACTAATTGACAAAAAGCGTATTAAAATCGAAGACTCTCACAACTCTACTTTGTAACGAGCCATCGAAAAAATTCATAATTGGAGTAGACTGTGAAATTGGGTTGGTACTTTAGCCACTTCCACATAATGACATTTATTATTTGACATTGAAACTATACGTTTGTGTCAAATTTTTCAAAACTCTTATTAAGAAAATTCAATTTATTTAAAAAATGGTATTCAACATAGAACCAAAAGCAAAAATTATCGAATGTTACTTCCGTACAGGTGTGAAAGTAAATGGCGAGTGGCAGTATTCAATTACGGAATGCATGGCTGATTTTAGTGAAGAACATCCTGAATTAGTGTTTGACTACAATGATTTTTACAATGTTTTGACAAATTGTGTAAAGTTATTCAGAGAGACTGGTAGCGCCGGTCGAAAAACTGGAAGTGGACGGCCATCTAAACGTACAGCTGATAATATTGAAGCCCTTCAGCATATTATTGATGAAAATCCAAAAACATCCATTTCAATAGTGATCCAACAAACAAATTTATTTTATGATACGTGCCAATTCATTCTTAAAAAAGTCTTACATTGTCATCCATACAAGCTGCAATGTTTTCATGAACTTTATCCAGTGGATTATTTAAGACGAGTGGAATTTTGTCAATGGTTTCAAAATGATCTACACAATTAGAATATCCTTAACACAGTCTTTTTCACGGATGAGGCCTGGTTTTATCTTTCTGGATATGTTAATTCACAGAATATGAGGTGTTGGTCCTCCGAAAATCCTCATTTTTTTGTTGAAAAAACATTGCATCCCCAAAAAGTTGGTGTTTGGGTTGGAATATGTCGAAGAAGATTGGTGGGTCCCATTTGTTTGGAAGGTACACTTACTGCTGCACGATATCGCAATGAGATACTCGGCTCATTCATAAATCAACTGGATGATGAGGAATTACAAAATGGGTATTTCCAACAAGATGGTGCAACAGCACATACGACCAGAGAAACACTTCAATATCTCAGATAATTTCTTGATAACAGAATAATAAGCAGGAACACTGAAATACCGTCTTGCGATTTAAACATATGTGATTTTTTTGTATGGCCATACATCAAAAATTCGATTTATTCAACGCCAATTCATAATCTGGAACAACTGAGAATTTGTATAACAGAAAAGTGTGAAGAGATCAACAACTCACCGCAAATGCTGCATAAAGTTTTTGCTGGATTGCGGAGAAGAGTTGGTCTGTGTTTAGATGTAAATGGACAACATTTTCAACAACTTCTGTAGCTATATGTAAATTTTGATTATGATTTCGATATTAAATAAATTATTTGTTTTCTTTTTTGTTGTAGTATCATTTCAATGCCTTAACCTTTTTTTTTACAATGAAACCAAATGAAACTGTCAAGCATCAAGTAATGTGTCATTATGTGGAAGTGGCTAAAGTACCAACCCAATTTCACAGTTTACTCCAATTATGAATTTTTTCGATGGCTGGTTATAAATTGCCTCTTTCTTATCCAATTCGATTAAACGGAATGTTATATATTTTTTACAGATTTTCTACTTGAAGATTTCTTAGAAATCGACAATGATGTTGGCACGACAGATCTCCCAACATACCAAGACCTAATTGACGATATAAAAATTATAGAAGATCATGAAGATGAAACTGAAACCGGGGAATGTCCTGCTAAATTTAGTGAAAATGAAATAAGAAACGCATTTGACATTGTGTGAACTACACTCAGGGGACAGGAAAGTGTACCTGATCAAATCTTTATGCATTTGAATAAATGCGAGAATTTTGTTGAGCAACAATTATTTTTCAGAAGTAATGATTAAAAGAAAATAACTGATTATTTTTCCTAGTACATAATAAACATGTGTTCATTTGAAAAGTCAATCGAGGTTACTTTGAAATTTTGATAGAATAAGACGCAAATATATTAGTATGTGTTTGTTATTTATTTGTATGTATGAAACTGTCAAAATATAGGACTTCGTAGGTTAAGTAGTAAATTTTAATTTACGACATACTTCAAAATGTTCTCAGTAAATCACATGCTACTAGATTGACTTTTCAAATGAACACCCGTTATATACATACATGTGTTATTTAGCAATTTCTCAAGACTACACAAATTTTAAATGTACATACATATAGCAAGCGCCAATTAAGTTGGCGCGAGGAGGGGGTGCGCAGAAGCCGTTTTTAAAAACGTCCACCCCCACTACTCAAGTAATTGTTAGAATACATTTGTCATTGACGTTTGACGGAACATAATGTCTTTGCTAGGGGATCATAAAGTGATACACGCTCAGAGGTTATAATTATCTGACATTTGATCTAAAACCAAATACAAATCTCCCCACTACTTCTAATCTTGCGCGAACTAACCCCTCCTCGCGCCAACTTAATTGGCGTTTGCTATACGTATTGCTGTGGACTTTTCCCCATAAATATTATAGAAATGTATGTATTTATTGTTGTACTATTATTTTGAACGCAAATGTATATTTGACTTGCGCAGTTGGATCAAGCCGTTTGTATAGATGTGGACAATTTTGAATACTGTATTTTTTTATGCGAAGCCTGCGTGCTAGCTGTATACTTCAGACACAAGTGTACTCTGAGATAAGAAAGTTGTGTTTATAAAACGATTAATCTTTATCTTTTTATTGTAACTTCGAGTTATTTTTTGATTTAATTAGTGGTTGGTGCTTGTTTAATTTTCATTACCGATATTTATACGAGTTTGTTAATCTCGTAATATTATATTTCTCGTTATATTTTTACACTTTCTTACTCACGTGTCTTGAATATATTTTTTTACGTAAGTAAAATATATTATTAAAAGATATTGTATTTTTCTATTGTATTATTATTATCGCATTGAGATTTAGTCTTAGATATTTGATATAAATAACAAAGAAGGATTTTTAAAATTTCTAGTAAACAAATTCTGTAACTGTAAAATTTTATACGTTTGGTATCTCAAGGGCATTTTTTGTTACATGTGGGTGCACATGCGTTAGAGTTTGCTTCGGGCTGTCAAGTTAGTTTGTTTATTTTGATTTTGTTCTCTTGGGAGAAATTAAAAAGTTTCTTTGTAATTTATTATTTTTAATTTTGATCGGCTGTCATTAAGGTTTTTTAGACGTATGCTGCGATCATTTCCATGCGTTATTTTTATCTTTATAATATTGTTAAATGAGGCAATATTAATCTTTATACTTTATAAAGATTATTTTTTTAAATTTTTTTTAAATTTTTGTATTCAATTTTCATTTAAATTTTATATTGTGTTCTTTAATTTAATAATCCTTTCTACACAATTTAATAAGTAACTTAAAGACATTATCAGAACTTTTCTCAAACGAATTTTGAGTGGCGTCCAATAAAAACTATTTTACTAATTCAATAATTTTCCACTTTTCCGATTGGAACCCTGAGAGGAAAGCAGTCCCGTTTTGGAAATAAATCGACTGAGTATCCCAGCTGGATAGATTTGTCGTGAATTGTGAATAAGCAAATTTTAAAATCACAATTCATAGCAATGTGTATGTATTAACAGATTTTGTATTATGTATTATTTTTATTTCGTATGTAGTATTTAGCCCTGTACATACATCAGTATGTATATTATGTACATGCTATGTATTTAAACTTTCAAATGTTTAATAAAATCTTTTCTAATAACTCAATTTTGTGATTTCTTTTCTCTTTAGAAGACTTTGGTCTTTCACTATATAGGGTGTCGATCTTATTTTACTTGTTTCGTCTTATAAACGAAACGAATTTATATATCGTATAGTAAACATAAATATTATTAATTTTGTATTATATATTAAATATAAGTATTATTCATTTTAATATTACACATGAAATATAAAGAAATCATAGATTATAATATTTAAATATAAGAGTCAGAAACAAAATTAAAACCTTCTGTATATGTAATTATTATATTTTTCTTATTGTATTAAGATGCAAACGTTTCACTATAAAATTTATGGTACCGCGTATTACATATTTGTCATCAGATATGCATGCCCGGTACTTATTTATTGTCGTATACATATTTGTCATCAATGTTATTATTATACGGGCGCTTATTTATCACTGCATTTTCTAGATAAGTTTCAAGTTATATTTATTAGTTAACGTGCCTCCACATGTATACAGTTAGATTCAAAAACTAGATGCAACGTTTGCTGATTTTGTAGGCACAATTTATACAAGCAAGGCGTTTCTTTGTAACTTTGCCGACCTTTGCTCGTCATTTAGCCGTATGTGGCCTATTTTGTTAATTGAAGGGAAAGGTAAATTTTGCTTACAATGTTTAAAAAGTTTTGAAATAGTTCAGCGCGCGATTACAACAGCAAGTCAAGTCGCGAACACAAGTCACTAAGACAAGTCGTCAGTAGCAATTTGCCACAGAACAACGTTCTTACAATACTCGTAAGAACAATGTTCAAGACAACAGTATACATAAATTACTAACAGTCGCAAGTCTTAACATAATAAAGTTCTAGACAAACAGTCGTAAGAACAATGTTAAAGACAGCAATCGACTTTTAATATCAAGAGACACCAGTCTCATATTTTATCAAAAGACAACCGTCTTTCATTATACAACAAATTTTATGTATGAAGTAATGGAAATATGTAAATAAAGGTGTTAAATTGGATGTGCCGCATTTCATTAATAACTGTCACCGAAGATTAAAAAATTAGTGCGTATACGGCCTTACAATCAGGGCACGGTGAGTCAACATAGGAGCGACGACCAAATCCACTAGTTTCCTCATCATTACTTGCATGCATTTTTTATAATATTCAGAGATTTATTCGTTGTTTATAATACCGGCCGTAAATCTAAAATTTTAATTCATTTAATTTTGTATATATGACGTTTTGTTTAAAAATGATACAATTTGTTCAAATTATAGTAACAATAATTATTTGTTTTGAATACTTAACAAGACTTGAATCACGCAGTAAAACCACAACGATCTTAAATACCCGAACAAAATGTTTGAAAGCTTTTATATAAATGTATGCATGTGTGTATTGTATATAGGTACATTATATAAAGCACAGAGAAACCTCTATCAGGAAAAATAGCTTTTCCTAATATCCATTTCACAGCCAGAGCCCGGATGTATGTATCGGGCATTCATAAAACAACAGGAAATATAGTTCATATGTAGAGTGGTTCACTATGGGGTCTAATAGATTTTAAAAGAGAGCAGTGTCTACGTATGTATATACCGGGTGTTCCAATAGTGCGGTGTCGGTCGATATCTCGATATCGTTTGAAGGTACAAAATATGTAACTTTTCAAACAAATGTTGTTTAATTCTTAAAGGGGCATAGCCTAAAAATACTTTCGTTTATACAGGGTGCCTCAGAAGGGCAGTACTGAACTTAACTTAATTTTTTTAATGAAACACCTATATTTTATTCCATTTTTAGAGTCGGCTATAAAATCGACATAATAATAATAATAATTGTTTATTTGCCCAACAGGTACATACCCAGTAATAGGGCAAAAACTGTGTAATACATACGTACATATGACAAAACAGAAAAAAAGAAAATATAGTAAAAGTTAATTTACAGATAGACATAAATAAACAACTAACAAATCGGAGACTGTGGCTTATAAGTGAATAAAATAAAATTAAAAACCCTTACCGCAATAGAATTCAATGATTCTAAATACGTATTTCTACAACCACGTTGTCATCTTTAGCAGAAAAAACAGTGTAACACTTGAACGCACAAAAACACTCACAGAAGGATTGTTCTGAACGTCTTCTAGTTTAACACTAAAATCTTCAATCTTAAATGCTACAAAAATTACCTACATTTTGCTAAACCCTACCTATTCATGCAAGAGCATTAACCCATTATTTGTAAATTCTATAGAAAAACCGTATAGAAATATTATAAAAGCCGTAATTTAACATACATTAAGGATCCAATTATGAAACTAATCCTTAAATTATGTTGAAATATAAATTTGGAAATTAATGTTGAGTCAGAATATTTTAATGGCAAATATTGTAATGAAACGAATTTAAAAATAAATTCCAAGAATTCGAATATTTTGTAATTTTTTTTCCTATTTTTCTTGCTTTAATAACGTCTGACTGTCAATTAACTCAAATAAAGAAGAACCTGATATAGGACCCAAATCTGCGTTAATTACGTTATTCCTATTCTTAAAGATAAAAATGCTCTCAAAACTATCTAATTCGCGGGGGCGTGTGACATTTTTTATTAATCTCAGACTGTCAGATGTTACGTTGTGATCTGATTCAAGAATATGTCGGGCAACACTTGATTTTTCCGGTCTATTGAATCTAATATGCGAAACATGTTCTTTATAACGAGTTAGAATCGAACGTTTTGTTTGGCCGACATATTTTTTATATAAAAAATATGTCGGCCAAACAAAACGTTCGATTTTTTAAATGGAATGCATAGTCCTTTTTCATGTTGTTTTACTCCTAAAGTAAAACACTTCATTTTTACTTAAGCATATCATATATCTACAATAGATTTCGAGATTTTTTCCTTTTTAAAATGGCTTTACAAAAAACTGTCCACTTCAAGGCAACAAGTTCTTAAAACTAAGACGGCCATGGAAAACAAATAATACACATCAATATTCTAAGCTGTCAGATTTCGTAATGCAGTATTTGCTCTATAAGTCAAAGGCGCCCAACAAAACCATTCAAATTTAAACTTTAAATATATTTTATTAAAATCACAATAAAACAAAAAGTACAGTAACAATATGTTTGTTTAATATATAAAACGTCTTAAAAAGAAATTTTGTTACTTATATGCAATAAAGGAAGTAAAAAAGTAAAAGAAGAAGTAATTTATTCTAGACGTAGATTTACGGATTTATAAATAGTTTCGCTTTAATTTTTTTCTTTGTATTCCATAAAACCGATTCTCTTCACATTACCAGTGTTTATGTATTCAAAAGCGGAATCCGGCTGAGAAGGCAGTATTAATATTTAGCCGTGACGAGATGGGAGACATTATTTTCTCCACAAACTGTACATATAAATAACGAAATATGAATTTCAATCTCTAAGCTGCTGCACTGCTTAAATAACCAAGAAACTAAAAATAGATTTACTTACAATTTAATTATACGATAAATATTATATGACAGGTAAATAAAGTGTTACACCTACTACAAACGTGGCTGATTTACCTATGCATCTATAAATGTATGTGTGTATTTGCCAAAGAAAAGTTACTTTTAAGATTCTTCAAATTGATTTGAAATACGACTTCTTGGTTTTATTTTACGAATTGTGCGTATATTAAATGAAGAAATTCGCAAAGTTTAATGTGCGCGTAGAAATTCAAACATTCGAAATGTTGACATTTGTGTTTCAATACGTAGCCAAGACTTTAATGCCTAATTATTATGGAGGAACACTGTTATAAAAATATGCTTCTTAATTTTTCAATACAATCGGTGTTCACTTCTACACCCATGTTATATTATGTACTTAATTAATACTTCTGCAACAGCGAACAACTAATTAAGAAGAAGCGGGTAGGAAAGAGAGCCCTCTGAAAGAAGGTAAAACCATTGATGGCTCATAACTAAAGACGACAGACTATGTGCCCCAGCAGTGGCGTTGCGTGGAGAGTTTAGCAGAATAACAGTGCGCTTACTTAAAAATAAATATATCGAATCCCTATACAAAACGTTAAGAAAAAACATAAATAACTTACCCAACATGTTTACATTGTTGCAAAAAATGCGGATGTGCGCGATGAAAAAACTGCACCATAATATATGTTTCTGTATTAGTCTCGGAAAGGTTCGTACGTAGCGACGTATATATATGTTTATATACAGAGAAGGATTGTTCGACGTTGAGAGATGTTATTTTTGCATAGTTAAAGCGCTCTTTGTATCTGTACAACGGATCTTCAGTATTGGTAAAAAGTTGCCCTAATTTTGTAAAATCTACATTTTTATCTAATACACTGTTAAATTTTTCACGGGCACAATCACTTTTTTCACCTTCAAGGATATGCAGCACTAGTTTTACGTGGTCAATAATTGCTAATGAGTCCGATAAGGACAGCGCAGTGTTCTGTAAATTTTTTATTGCGTCCAGTATTGGAACGTAACTGTCGTAAATAATTTTTAAATTTGCTGCAACTTGAGGATTGTTAAATTGAACCTGGCTGAGCCGTATTGCAGCTGCTTCTTTGGCATCTAGTTGTAAAATCACTGATTTAATTTTTTCAAAATGTTTATAATAATAAAATGCTGCTTCTAACCAAGTACCCCATCGTATAAGAATTGGTTGCGGCGGCTCGGGTATATCAGGACACAGCGATGAAATAGCCGAATCCGTTTCGGAGATTTAAGAAAAACCGCTTTCGTTTGTCCTATCAGTTGATCCACATCAGGATAAGTTGTACGTATAGTGTTTGTTACAAGGTGTAAAGCGTGAAGCAAACATGTGACATGCAGCAGGTTTGGTTGAATCGTTTTGAGTAAGTTTGGCGTGGAACACATAACCTTGGCAGCATCGGTAACTAACATTAACACTTGCTTCGGTAAAATCTCAAATTTGTGTAGTGTTTCTATTAATACATCATATATCGCTCTGGCAGTACACCCTTGCATTCGTTTACAGGTTAGTAAATAAGGAGGAGAAGGTCCTTGCGGAGTCAGCGTCCGTACTAGAATGGCTAGGATGGACTGTTTTTTAATATCTGTAGTTTCGTCTATTGTTAACCACAGGAATTTTTTTTTACCGTATTCTTCGTACAATTTACAATTCTCTCACGCACTGACGGTACGTAATTCCGTAGCGTACTTCTTGCTGGTAATTTCCACGTAGGATTGTATTTCTTCCAAAACTGACGAAACATTGGGTGTTCCACTTTCTGCATGGGTATATTGTCGCAATTAACATCATTGTTAAATCACACACAAATTTATTATATGATCTGCGTCCACTATTATTCGATTTATGTTTGTCACTATTTATATGTCTTTGGCACTGACTTGCTTTCCAAGTTAATAAAGTTGTTTCACAAACTAAACATTTCACTACGGTACCGTCATATATTAAATCGGGAAACCGATGTAAAAATTTCTTTACTACGTTAGCATGCAATCGAGTCGATGCATTGTTTCTACGCACTCCCGACATTTTCAACACGATTGTGTTAACAATGTATCGCTTACAACGTCTCAACGGCAACTGAATTGATCGTCGTACGCCTCTACTCGATCCCTCCACATCACGCTACTGTTCGGGCACATAGTCTGCCGTCTTTACTCATAACTAGAGACCGAACGCATCAGGCTGAACTTACGATGGACCATATAAATAATCTATAACATCGCTATAGTCTATAACACGCAGTTATTGAATAGCACTACATTCGGTTAACCGCACATCTGATTTTTGTAGTTGAATTGTAACGCAATTACTTTAATACTACACGTAAATTCATTTCTTCATGGGCGTAGATAGAAGCGGGATGAGTTTTTATAATTTGTTTTATTTATTAGTGTATATTTTTTAAGATAAATATAGTACGTTAGTTTCGTTTTTTCATTGTTTTAACTGTTAATTACATATTTCGTAATTTTTGTAATAGATACTTCTCCCAATTATTTTGACGTAAGTATCCAGTGAATTTCAATAAGTTTCATTAACTTATGCACATTTTTAATTTTCATTTACTTAGATCTAGAACATTGTTTAAGTTACTTTTTCAGAGATGATATGGAACAACGTCGAGAATGGCATCGTGAAACAATGGCGAGTTGGATTGAAGGTCATACTGATTGTATGTCCATTGTCAGTGATTCTGAAATTTATTGCAAGTCTGTAAAATATCGTTAAAAAAATCCAAGAAATCGCACGTAAAGCGTCACTTAGCATCGCAAACACATACACAGAAATTAGACCCGTTCAAATCTAACAATTTCGACAAAGAACTCTGTGAAGCTTTAATGGCGGCAAATATTCCATTAAATAAACTTAGCAATCCCACCATCAAAACATTTCTCCAAAAATATACTGGTCGAAATTTTCCTGATGAATCCACCTTGCGCAAATATTATGTTTTTAAGAGCCATGCTTCAAATCAGTACCTATGGATAAGTGTCGACAAAACTGTCGATATATTAGAACGTTGTGTGGTAAATGTTGTAGCTGGTGTACTACATCCAACTATTCCATATAATGCATATGTAATAGCAACAAGAGTTATAAATACAGTTGATGGAGAAGCAGTAGCTAAAACCATTTACGAGAATATGCACCAAATGCTTCTTCATTCGGACGACAGGTACAAAGAAAAATTTGTCAGTGACAGTGCTGCATATATGTTTAAAACAGGCAGACTATTAAAGGAAACATATCTTAAATATGCTACATATTACTTGTGTAGCACATGCTCTCCACAGAATCTGTAAATATATCAGAGACACCTTTCCGGAAGTTGATAGACTTGTACCCTCTTTTAAAAAAGTTTTCAGAAAAGCACCATTGAGAGTAGGAACACTTTGAAAATTTGCCAAAACTAATCACTTATTTTGAAAATTAAATGATAGATTAACCACGTTAGATGTGAATAAAATAAAATTAAAAAACCCTTACCACAATAGAATTTAATGATTCTAAATACGTATTTCTACAACCACGTTGTCATCTTCAGTAGAAAAAACAGTGTAACACTTGAACGCACAAAAACACTCACAGAAGGATTGTTCTGAACGGCTTCTAGTTTAACACTAAATTCTTCAATCTTAAATGCTACAAAAATTACCTACATTTTGGTAAACCTCACCTATTCATGCAAGAGCATTAACCCATTATTTGTAAATTCTATAGAAAAACCGTTTAGAAATATTATAAAAGCCGTAATTTAACATACATTAAGAATCCAATTATGAAACTAATCCTTAAATTATGTTGAAATATAAATTTGGAAATTAATGTTGAGAGAATATTTTAATGAAACGAATTTAAAAAATAAATTCCATGAATTCGAATATTTTTTAATAGTTTTCCTATTTTTCTTGCTTTAATAACATCTAACTGTCAATTAATTCAAATAAAGAAGAACCTGGTATAGGACCCAAATCTGCGTTAATTACGTTATTCCTATTTTTAAAAATAAAAATGCTCTCAAAACTATCTAATTCGCGGGGGCGTGTGACGTTTTTTATTAATCTCAGACAGTCAGATGTTACGTTGTGATCTGATTCAAGAATATGTCGGACAACACTTGATTTTTCCAGTCTATTGAATCTAATATGCGAAACATGTTCTTTATAACGAGTTAGAATCGAACGTTTTGTTTGGCCGACATATTTTTTATCACAATCCTTACAATTTATTTCATAGATTCCAGATTTATTGTTTACCTCAACTTTGTCTTTCGCGTTGCCTAAGAGAGATTTTAGGGAGTTATTCGACCGAAATGCTACTTGAACATTATACTGTTTAAAGGTTTTACTTAAATTTTTCGTAGTTTCGTGAAACAGTAAACTAATAAATTTTTTGCTCGAATCAATTTGAGATAGCAAACATGTGGAATCCTGAATTGTTTTCTTACTTTATGTTTTCTAACTAGCTTGTTTATTATTTCTGAATCGAAACCGTTGTAACTCGCGATTTTCTTGATTAAAGTTAATTCCTTTTCATATCTATCCTTTGTCAATGGCATGCTTAACAAACGATTGATAAGAAAATTGAAAGAGGCACTCTTGTGCTGAAAAGTATGGTTTGAATCTGCGGTTATAAATCTGTTGACGTTGGTTTCTTTTCGGTAAATATCAAACTCTAAGTTTTTGTCATTCCTAATTACTAAGGTATTTAAAAATGGCAAACCTCCGTTGTTTTCCTTTTCAACCGTGAATTATTGATATCAAAAATTGTAAACACATCGTCTACATACCTGACCCATATGTTTGGAAAATATTTGGCTGACTTCTTAAACTCAATCTTAAAGTGACTCATAAATAAATTCGCGATAAATGGAGATAAGCAATTACCCTGTTGCTGTTCAAAGAACTTGCCTTCGAATTGGAAGCAATTTTGGGCCATACAAAGGATTGTTAACTGCAAATATTCATTTATTTTTTCCTTTTCAACGTGATTGCTATGAAGTAATTCAGACAAATATTTTAACGTTTCTGGGATAGGTACTGAAGGAAACAAGGACGTTACATCGAATGAAATCAAAATGTCACCATCTTCCAGTCGACAATCTTTAACTTTCTGAATAAATTCTAAAGAATTATTGACCGATAAACTAACTGGTTTTTCTGGTAATTTTCTGAATTCATTTACTAACCATTTTGAAATTAAATAAGTCGGTGAGTCAATATCAGCAACAATAGGTCTCATCGACTTACCTGGTTTGTGGATTTTAGGTAAGCAATATAACCTAGGCACTAACGGATTTGCACATTGTAATTTATAAAGGTTGGAATTAGTTATTAAGTTTGGACAATTTTTTAACGCGGCTTTAGTTTTACTTATCATTTTGGCTATTTAGATGTGGCTATTAATAATTTGAAAAAAATTCTAAGTGACTTCGGATGTGGCCTTCGACAAGAGTTTGACGCAATTTTTAATAGAAATCCAGATTTAATAACATTGCGGCAATTGTGTTTGGGTAACAACGCCTCAAAATGTGATGCGGCACAAAACGACTTACCACTTTTTTTAAATGCAGGTGATAGTGTATTATTGTTTTAACAATTGAAGAGCCAATCTTGAGTTGATGCTCTATTACGACATAAGTGGTTTAATTGTCCTCTTCAATTATTTTTTTAACAGCAGCAATTATTTTGTCGTCAACAGCCGTAGGAGGTCCTTTTTGATGCTGAACAGAATTCCTTTCGCGTTCATATTCCTTACACCATTGGTAAATTGTGGCCAATTAAGGTGTTTTTTCACTAAAAATTGAATCTGAACTCTCGTTGCACTCATAAGCGCTTAAACCTCTTTTAAAATCATAATAAATTATGATTCGAATGTGCTCTCCGATTAATGCTATTTTCTTTTACTTTTAAAAAGTAAATAGTTGAGTTGTAAGTTTATAAGTTATAACGAACGTAACTTCAACAAAATGCCAAATGACAGATAAAGAGTTACTCTAAATAAACACTGTGATTGTTTTTCACGGTCTATTAGACTTTCTTATTCTCAATAAATTTAGCTTATCTCTCGTATTACCGATTCGGAATATTGATTGCTTATTCAAAAGAAATCACGTGAATTTCAGTTCTAAATGGAGTTTTTGTACTGTTCGACTGATGAAATATTAGGTAATTTGTTTAGCACAGACTGCAAATGCATGTAATGTTTTGCAGGAAAACCACTAACTCATATCTTGTCAAAAACGAAAGATAGTTAAACCGCGATACTATAATTATCTGTCTCTACACAATTAATAGTTAATACTTTTGCATCGCCTTCTTCATATGACGAAAAAAAAAAACGTAAAATCGAGTAAATGAGAGAATTCTATTATTATTTTACTGTACGCATAGTGAGGAAATTGTGCGGTTTGTATTGCTATCTAGGGTTTATCCGCGTTCTAACATTACACACATTTATCCTTACAAACACGCAAATGTGAGTAATGAACAATGCGCTGTTCTACCTGAATTATATAACTCAAATATTTGAAGAAGTATGTCATAAGTAATTGATGGTAACCTTGCAATATTTTCATTTAACTTAAACGTAAACGTGTTTTCTATCTTCGATAATAATTATTTTTTCTTCTTGTAAATGAAAAGTTTGAAGCGAGGTATTAGCTTGTGATTTTTGTGAATCATTTTTGTCGAAGTAAATGCCGAATTTGCTTTTTAAAATTTTGTATCCTACATGCGTTGCATTTACGATGCAATAGAACCCTGCATCGATCGCATCAGTTACAAAATAAAATGCGTGTTCACGGGACTTGGTCGAACAATAATGGACATGGAAAGATTTAACTATGACAGAGTATATATATATATATATACCGTAGTCGACAAATTTTAATTTCTGTTTGCGCATATAGTGTATGCTTGTTATATCCAACGATGCCAGCTTTCAAACAGTGTAGGGAAAAGCAGAATGGTGGACACACATACACATTTAACATGCCCTATTCCATAACAAACACTTACCGGGTGTAGAACACTTATTTCTCTACGTGCAGATATTAATAGTCGATTTCAACATACATGTTTTTACAACTCAAGAAAAGACACAAATCGTAAAATGGTATTATGCCGGTAGACACCTTAATGTACCTGTATATACCCGATATCCACAAAAATTAAATGTATGGGCTGGTATTTTAAATAATTGTCGGTTCTTTCTATAGAAACATATCAAACAAAAAGTTTACAGTAATCTCCACGGAAGAATGCATAATATAAATGACATGCTCAGTAATGTCCGCCAAGAATTTTATTATAGGTTGGCATACTGCCAAGAACAATGTGGTGGATTATTTGAACTTTTAATAAAGAATATTTATTTTTTATTATTATCGGAGAAGAGTTAATTTATTTTCTTTTCATAAGAATTATATTTATTTTTTTTTACATAACTTAGAATTTTATTTATACGCGGAAAATATAGGCTTTGTTGTACATCCACATAAAAGTAATACACCATGAAATAAATATTTTTCTGTAAATATTCGTGGCGAATTTTATAAGTATTTCTAAGATGCGTTCTACAACCCTGTGAAGCAATAGAGTTATTGACTAGGTATAATCTGACTGAACCTCATCGTACCCCATAATTTAATTAATACAACGAATTAGAGCGGCAATTGCATGTAGTGTGGGAATTTAATAATTATTGATTCTAATTAACATTGGGTTTCTCATCATTTGCATATATACACGCACTATAGAAATGGAAGTCGTATCTATTTCTGGATAAGGTGTATTGATGATTAGTAAAAACTATGAAATGTCGGCATCTGCATATTCCAGATGGATATGGCTTTCACACATTTTTCATTTGCCCGGACAATCTGGGGACGGTTGGCGCCGTGACGCGTTGTAGCTACATTCTTAGGCAAATGTGATTTTGTCGTTTGTAGGAATTAATACAACGAATTAGAGCGGAAATTGCATGTAATGTGGGAATGTTAATGAGAATTATTAATTCTCATTAACATTGCGTTTCTCATATATATATATATATATATATATATATATATATATAAGGTAAACTTAATAAGTCGGCGATATTTATATATATATATATATATATATATATATATATATATATAATTTCTTGACCGTACTAATATAAATTCACAACAATTTGGGATATCGGTCTGTTTTAATTAAAACTCAATATTTCGTCAATATATTTTTTAACTTCATCTGGAGCAGCTATAACATTGCAAAATACACTTTACTCTTATATCTATATATTAGTGTAAGAGTAAAGTGTATTTTGCAATGTTATACCTACTCCGGATGAAGTCAAAAAATATATTGACGAAATATTGAGTATGGTAAACCTAATCAGTAGGCGATTAAAGGGTTTTTTAAATATATATATTTTGAAGTAATATACAGACCTTTAATCGCCTACTGATTAGGTTTACCATATCATACCAAGGTCACGAAGATATATATATATATATATATATATATATATATATATATATATATATGTATATATATATATATATATATATATGTATATATATATATATATATATAACAATTGATAAATTATTGGAGTTTTTCGGCTTTTATATGAAATATTTACAAATATCAAATTACTTTCTAATTGATATTTGTAAATATTTCATATAAAAGCCGAAAAACTCCAATAATTTATCAATTGTTGTATTTAATAAACGGCTAAGAAATTATCTAAACACATATATATATATATACAGTAAATATCGTTTATAACGACGTTGAAGGGACCAACGAAATTCGGTCGTTATAGGAGTAGGTCGCTATATCCAAATACCAAATTATTATATAAACACATTTTATTTATCTTAGAAAATACACTTAAACAAGGAAAACAATATTCTAGTTTTATAAAATACAAATAAAAAAAAACATTTCCTTCTCAACTTACTTTACTAACAATTTAACACATATTGTTGTGATTTTTTCCCCGAAGAAATAGAAGATTATTTGGAACGATATATTTTATTTATGTACATTTATTTTGCAGGATATTTTTATATATATTTTGAATATTATGTTATTTAAATGTTTGGACCGATTCTTTTGAGCGTAACTATACATTTTTGTGACGTAGATTGTTATAGTTCGTCATGTTGACACTTTATGCGCTTTAATGTAAGTGATTTTGGTGGGGGGGGGGGGGGGCGTAGGCCAGACACACATTAAACATCGGTAGATGTAGTTTGACTTTTAAGAAATGGTTAATTAACTATTAATTTTGATTAAAATCACGTTTATTATTTTCAAGTTGTTTGATATTGATCTTATATTTATTACGGGTTTATTAACGTATTAGTTTTCGTTTCGCCATATCGACGTCGACAACGTACCTTCAATTCCTAGATAACTACTGAATAAATACGTTTATCTGTCGCATTTCGCCTTGCCTTTTCATAACGCTGTAATTCCCCTAGCCAATTCGAAACTTCCCCACCGTTTTCTTACTATGCGACGTGTCCGTCGTTATAAAAGATAATTTGATCCAAATTTCAAGCTATTTTTCGTCGTTATATTAGTTTCGTCGTAATATCCGATGTCGTTATAACCGATAGGTTTCGCGTTTAGAAAGCATTGTTTCTGGACAGGACCTTGAAATTTCGTCGCAAACACCGATATGTCGTTATATCAGATGTCGTTATAAACGATATTTACTGTATATATATACAACGTGTCCACGAATAATCCCTAAAGAATAAAAGGGCTAATTGTACATACAAAATTATGAAAAAAAGTTTCTATCAATTTGGGTCTGGAAGTGCTTCTTAAAGTAGTTACCGCACTTTAGAGATGGCTCAGTTCGACTTTTGAATAACCGGCGTGTAGAAGCGGCGCGTGGTAATCTACGTTTGACTATTTCATCAAAAATTACCGTTCGTTTTGGCGATCGAGAAAAAAACTTGAAAATGACTGCAAATTTGGAAAGAAAATTTTAAAATTTTTATTGCACTATGCAGCTCGTTCAATAATTAAATTAAATTGATGCGCGTAACAGTGAATATAATGTGCATGTGGAAATGTTCTTTTGATAATAGCTCGCACACCATTTGTCATACCACTCATCATGGACGCCCCATCGTAACTTTGAGCGATTAGTTTATTGTTATCAGAACCAGAAGGAGAATTTAAAATAGTTTGCCATTCATTCAGCAATGTTTTTGCTAATACATCAGCATTATGTCCACCGGCTTAGAAAAAGACCAAAAACGTTCAAAAATTTGTTCATTAAACACGTATCGAATAATAACAACCATTTGCTGATTATTAGAGGTGTCTGTAGTTTCATTTTTATACACATTTTATACACATAATTAACCGGCGCAAAATATGACGATTCTTTACCACGTCTTCGTTGTACTTAATTTTATGTCGCAAATAAACACTGTCTAACTGTTCACGTATATCCACTTTACCTAGAACACTAAAATCCACGCATGCATTCATGTGAGAAACGGAATTTTCGTGTTTCTTTACCCTGTCTGCGATATGCTTTAAATCATTCAACCCTTGTTTATTCCACGCACTAACCTCTTTCTTAAAAATTAAGCAGATAAAACAAAATAGTTTATTTGTTAGTGAACATCCGCAAATCCACTGATATTTTTCATATATATTTATTGAATACTCTATTGTAAGGACGAGTTTTACTTGTGGAAGTGTAGTTTATTTGAAGATCAAGTATAGGCCTTCCCTTCTTCTTAATTAAAAGTTTTTCTTCAAATGATAGCGGGTTTTTTTAAAGATTTTGCACACAGTTAACTTCCATCATTAATAATAAACGTCACTTCAAGTCTTTGAAATCATAGACGTGCGGTACACGCCAAAAACGATACAGTCACAACACATGGAAGACGTTAATTGGAGTCGAGCTATTTTGTGCCCCCAACCGACGGCATAAACGCAAAGTTAAGCGGAGCCGGCCGATTTATATTCGGAATAGGTACATCGGAAATCGTGCCCCGGAACATAGTTTTGAGCGTTGGCGTAGTGTCTATTGTGCGGAAGGAAACTTTGATACCATCGTTATAAAAATATGTAAAAATAATAAACTACAATAATGCTCTGAATTACATGCGAATTTCTTTCTGTGTTTATCTTGGTGGTTGGGTAGGCACGTGCCCTTGTGCTCTTTAGTACCAGCCGCCACTGATATTATTATTAATGAAAGACAGTTGACAGATCAAATGGTAATAAATTGTATCTTTAGATAGTATTCTGTGTTTGATATATCTATGTATCTAACTGGAAACACGCCACCTCCATCCTTAATATTTGCAACACACAGTATAATAAATAATTTTTTAGTTTATAAAAGGCACTGAATTTACACATACAGGGTCCGGCAACGAAGCGGGGACGGAAGATTACACGCGTATTTGAAAGTTAGTCAAATATTTAGTCATCGGATATCCTTCCGTACCATCAAGCACACGTTTTAAAAATATTTTGTTTTATACAGGGTGTTCCAGATGGAAATGCCAGACTAAAGTTCCATTTTTTTAAATGGAACACCCTGTATATTAATAGATAAAATGATCCGCGCTTGAAAGTTGGTTACATCGATATAATGTTGTATGGGTCTAAAGTTGATAGTTTCTGTGTAAATAATTATTTTACTTGATAAATTGATACATTTCAGTAGGCTATTCTGCATAAGGAAAATCAAAAGATCCGAAACCAATAGAATAGAATATTTTCTACTAGTATGCACTTTCGTTGCTACATGAAATAAATTCTGCAACTGCTCGCGTTATACAGGGTGTTCACAATTTCGCAAAATCGAAGAAATCTCGTAATTTTTAAATGGAACATCCTATATATTTTTAGCTCATTGAAAGTCCTTTTACTACGCTTTCTATTGATACCTCATTTGATGCACCTAGGATGGATCATGCTAATTGCTAATTATTTCTTTTTAGAGTTGAATTAATGAAAAATGCTTGTATTTTTAGTAGCTAATTTGCGCTTTTAAACCTTCTGTAAGCTCGGATATTCAATAAATTATCCATAAATGGTCTATAACAAGAAGAAACCCCATTAAGTACGAGAAACAGTTGATTTTCACTCAGCGGTGAAAGCAAACATTAATTGAATATAAAGTAATATAGCATTTTCAATAGATTCACTGCTGATCAAGTTATCTGGTGTCAGTTTTAAGCTTGTATACTTAATAACCAAGTTGTCAAAAATTTCGTTCCATCTTACACAGTATTTCGTTCAATCTTTAAAAGAAATTGCTATAATGACAAATTTTAGTATTCAAGAAATGGTGAATATGATATTTATTCTTGGGGAGTGTACAAGAAATTGTCTCCTAGCAAGTAGAGTATATGCAGAGAGATTTCCAAACCTTGAAAGAAAGCCAAGACCGGAAGCATTTCAAAGGTTATTAGAGAGATTTACAGAAACTGGTAGTGTAACCTACAAGAAGAGAGAAATAAATAAGCCGGTAATCAATGAAAAAAGCGAATTGGCCGTATTATTAACAATACAGGAAAATCTACATATAAGTATAGACGGTATTTGAAAGGTATCAGCTATTGAAGATAGGAGCGTACGAAGAATTTTAAGAAGTTTATGTGGAAGTTCCTACAATAAGGGAAAATATGATGGAACGCTTTAGAAATGTTTGCCAAGAAACATTACAGCATGTTCAACAGAATTTCACCAGGCGGCTTCATTTATGTATTGAGAGACATGGAAGGACATTTGAAAGTTTTCTTTGATTTATTTGCATTTACTATTTACATTGACTTTATTTTAATTTACTGCGCTACTACTTTTGTTAATTTAATTTGATGTTGTGGTTAATAATTATAATTAGTATTTATTTAAAATAGTGTAAACTTTTAATACTACTCGTACTTGATTCTTTCCTACATGATTTCGATTTATGTTAAGCTAATTAGGTATGTATTGTTTCATATTACGTATTCGTAAAATAGTTGGTTTTACAAAATTCTTTAAAATACAAATTAATTAGTGCAAATTTTTTATTAAATTAACACCAGATAACTTAATCGGCAGTGAATCTATTGAAAATGCTATATTACTTTATATTAATTTAATGTTGCTTTCACCGCTGAGTGAAAATCAACTGTTTCTCGTACTTAATGGGATTTCTTCTTGTTTATGAATAATTTGTTGAATATCCGATCTTACAGAAGGTTTAAAAGAGCAAATTAGCTACTAAAAATACAAGCAGTTTTTCATTAATTCAACTCTAAAAAGAAATAATTAGCAAATGATCCATCCTAGGTGCATCAAATGAGGTATCAATAGAAAGCGTAGTAAAAGGGCTTTTCAATGAGCTAAAAAATATACAGGTGTTCCACTTAAAAATTACGAGATTTCTTCGATTTTGCGAAATTGTGAACATTGAATTGTGTATATCGCGAGCAGTTGCAGAATTTATTTCACGTAGCAACGAAAGTGCATACTAGTAGAAAATATTCTATTCTATTGGTTTCGGATCTTTTGATTTTCCTTATGCAGAATAGCCTACTGAAATCTATCAATTTATCAAGTAAAATAATTATTTACACAGAAACTATCAACTTTAGACCCATACAACATTATATCGATGTAACCAGCTTTCAAGCGCGGATCATATTATCTATTAATATACAGGGTGTTCCATTTAAAAATATGGAAGTTTAGTCTGGCAGTTCCATCTGGAACAACCTGTATAAAACAAAATATTTTTAAAACGTGCGCTTGATGGTACGGAAGGATATCCGATGACTAAATATTTTACTAACTTTAAAATACGCGTGTAATCTTCCGTCCCCGCTTCGTTGCCGGACCCTGTATATTACTACTATTTTGTTAACAAAAGCAAATGCAAATAATGTGTTTATAAATGACTAATTTTAAGTATATTTTTATACTACTTTATGTGCGCCAAACACATATTTTTTAGTTAACCAGTAATAACAACGAATTAAAAAAACGCTGCTTGTTAATGTGTAAATTTTTCTTTTAGTAAATAAGCCATCAAGATAACTCCAGATAATCGATGTGAAAATATTTCCAGCTCACGAAAGTAACTAAGAGAAATGTTATTTCACTTTTTGAAAAGTAGATCTTCGATTGTGTCAAGATAATTCCAAGATGTGTGATTTTTGTTGGTTTTGCTGTGGGCGGAGGCGTCGAAAATATTCAAGCTACTCTCCTTATTTTTAGGATTTAACAACATCGAGCGTTAAAATGGAATAGAAGGAGTACGGTGACAATTCAAGGAGAATGTTGGCGTACAAAGAAAATATTTTCTTATGATACAAGCGAAGGGGTATAATAACTTTCGACTTTAAACTTTCGCGAAACATAATTCAGAAACGGTGTATTACGAGTATTAATTACATTTTAAATGTCATAACATAACCCAAAATACAGGTTGTATTGTGGGTTGCTGAAATGCGTCTACGGAGTGATACTAAATTAAGAATATTACCTACATTATAAAATTATTATTATAATTAGAGACCGGACACAAGAGGTCGAAATTACGATGGACAATATAAATAGTGTATAACATCGCTATGTACAACACGCAGATATTGAATAGCACTATTAATTCTGTTAACCGCATCTGATTTTTGTCGTAAAATTGTGACGCACTTACTTCGATATTATACTTAAATTCCTTTCTTCATGGGCGTAGATAGAAGCGGGAGGAGTTTTTATAATTTGTTTTATTTATTAGTTTATATTTCGTAAGATAAATAAAGTAGGGTGAGTTAGTTTTTTTTTTAATGATTTAACTGTTAATTACATATACAAGTTGTCCCGTATTGTTATGTTCAAATTTTAGGAGTGTAAAGTAGACTTCATTTCAAGTAACAAAAACGCAAAACATGTATATCCATTTTTATTTGTTTCAAAGTTACAGATCTATGAATGTGATTGTCAGATCATGAAAAAAATGTATTCCCAAAGTCAATAAAAACTAAATTTTATTTAAAAAAGTTTTTAATTAATAATATTTTCGAAATGTTCACCTCCTTGTTGAATGCAGGCTTTGTCCGTAAGCCAACAGAAGAAGTACTTATCCGAATTTCATACTTGTTTTGTCGGATTTGCTCGGCAGCCAGGTGAATACGATCCAACAACTCTTCTCTTGTGTTCGAAACTTGCGCGTAGACTAAATTTTTCTTGTACCCCCATAAATATAAGTCAAGGGGATTAAGATCGGGTAATCTGGGTGGCCATGCAACAGGACCACCTCGACCAATCTATCTTGGATAATTGACGTTAACCCAATTTTGGACAGCCATTCCGAAATGTGGTGGTACCCCATCCATGTGAAACCACATTTCTCGTCGAACATTCAGTGGGACATCCTCTAAAAGACCTGGCAGTTCGTCAATAAGAAATTGAAGGTAATTTTCCGCATTTAACCTCCCAGGCAGAACGACAGGACCAATCAACAAGTCATCGATTAGGCCCGCCCAAACTTTAATAGAAAATTCATGTTGAAATTTAGATGGGCGTATAGCTTTGGGATTTTCTGATGACCACCTGTGCAGGTTTCTTAGATTTGTAACAGCACTTCTCGTGAACGTAGATTCATTTGTACAGAGGACTGTTCTGCAGAAATTAAAATGAAGCCGCGACTGTCTTAATATCCAGGTAGAATAAACTAGACGAGCACAGTGGTTTGCCTCAAGCAAACCGTGTCCCCTGCGATAGTGATATGGATATAAGCCCTCGCGTTTGAAAATTCGCCAAACTGTCGTTCGTGGAACTCCTAGTTGTCTAGCGATTCGACGTACACTGAGTGTTGGATCCCTTGTAACAATAGCTATTGCTTCTTCTTCTAAGTCTGCTGGCAAATTTACTCCTCGGTCGAAAAGATAATCACGCAGTCCGCATTCCCGAAATTGTCTGTGTACTTCCAGAAACGTTCTGTAATGGGAAATGCGCCTATCGGGAAACCGATATCAGTATTCAATAACTGCTTGACGTACACTGCCGTTACAGTAGCCATACACAAAATGCATGTCCGCATACTCTTGAGAAGAAAATCGGTAAGGTATTTTGAATAAAGAAAACGTATCCACTCACTAATAAGCTGTTGTATGAACTGAAACGTAATGTAATCCTTTATTAACTCTTTCAGGGGCAGAGCGTGCACTACAAAATTTGCCTTACCTGGGCAGGAATTGAAAAAAATTAAAATTATAAAAAACAAATGTTGAATATATTGTAGAAATGCTCTTAGATTTTAGTGAAACACACAAATTAGAGAAAACAATTTTTAGTAAAAAATACATAGGCGGTACATATTTTGAACCACCGCACATATTAAACACAATTGGTGATACAGTAGAAAACAATTTTTGATTTTGCTAAGCGCAACCGTACATTGCATACTATACATTGCCAGTTAGTTCTAATTTGCTTTATTTTTGTGCTGCAAGATGCACATCTCCTCCTGGTACCATGGACGGGTTTATGTGCTGCTTCGCGAGACCTTATTTCCTTAGGTACATATGGCTTGTGTTTTGTTATTGTTACAGGAATCTCCGAGAGGCTTCATTTTCTTGAAGGCCATTGAATAAGTGCCTCAATTACAGAGAGCCTGAAATCTTTCATTAGCATTGGAGGTCCATCTAGCGACTTATAAATGCAAAATGCGTTTAAGATTTATGCATCCAGTAGATAAAAATATATTCTATGCCATCATTTGTGGCTCTTCCTATTTATTTCATTATTTATTACGTTGACTTTATTTGGTCAAATTTGTCAACTGCATTCATATGTTGATTGTAATCAATTAAGATTTGAGGACAGGGAACATCTTCAACAATTCCATTTTTATTTTTCCTTTTGACCACACCAGTCTCTTGGGAACGGTGATAATTAGAAAGTAAATGGACACTTCTTTTGTCTTTCCATTTGGCAGGAAGTACACCACTTTTACCAATGCAATAATCGAATTCACCATGTTTCATTTGTTTGTCAGTCACGAAGGTTGGCATATTTTGTCTAGTAATATGTACCGTTCCACAGGCATAAATGCCCTTTTGCTTTAGGTCTTCCATAAGATAAACACTATTAAAATAATTGTCAAAATACACATGGTGACCTTTATGCTCCAAGCCTGTACATAGATCTTTGACAACACGTGCTCCTAAGTTCCTTTCAGTACCATCACCACTTTTCCCAGTATATATATATATATCAAATTTGAGACAGTATCCACTTTGGTCGGCCATCATCCATACTTTATACCCACGTTTTACTGTTTTTTTTTGGTAGATATTGTTTCATTGATGACCTACCTTTAAATCGAATCATAGACTCATCAATTGCCATATGTTTAGATGGAAAAAAACATTGCGAAAAATTGTTTTGTAATTCACTAATCAGTGGACGAATTTTATAAAATTTGTCAAAAGACGGGTCCCCGCGCGATGGCAGCAAAGAATTGTCATTCACATGTAAATGTGACAGCAACCAACTGAATCTTTTTACCGGCATCAAGGAACTTATAAATGGATCATGTAAATATTTATTAGTAGACCAGTAATCACGGTAACTGGGAACTGTTTTTATCCCAATCATTAAATTAATACCTAGAAATGTTATATAATGAAACAGATATGCAAAATACATATCCGTCACTGTAAACATGGACAAACACCTCGTATTTTTAGCATTTACTTCTGTTCAATACATATGTTTCAGCCATCTAGGCCTCATCGGTTGAACTAGTGAAGCAATGTGTATACAAATTAATACAGATCTGTTAAACAACGGATCTGTATCTGTATCTACATTTACGCTAAAATCGTCTCCAAGCTATAACCAGTTTCGTTCTATCAGGCGACACTAATTTAATCAGTGACATCTGACGGAAGAAAGCGACTAGGCCAGAAAAGGCGATCTTCCGCTCGAATAGCAATGCTATTACGAAAAGCGGAAAAATACGTATATTGGTGCTGTCCATTAACACGCGCCAGATGGCGGTAAATATACAAAAAAGGGGATATTTATCAATACGTTTTTGCCGTATTACGCAGTTGTTATAACAACTGCGTAGTTGTTATAACAAATTTCGAATAGCAATGCTATTACGAAAAGCGGAAAAATACGTATATTGGTGCTGTCCATTAACACGCGCCAGATGGCGGTAAATATACAAAAAAGGGGATATTTATCAATACGTTTTTGCCGTATTACGCAGTTGTTATAACAACTGCGTAGTTGTTATAACAACTGCGTAATACGGCAAAAACGTATTGATAAATATCCCCTTTTTTGTATATTTACCGCCATCTGGCGCGTGTTAATGGACAGCACCAATATACGTATTTTTCCGCTTTTCGTAATAGCATTGCTATTCGAGCGGAAGATCGCCTTTTCTGGCCTAGTCGCTTTCTTCCGTCAGATGTCACTGATTAAATTAGTGTCGCCTGATAGAACGAAACTGGTTATAGCTTGGAGACGATTTTAGCGTAAATGTAGATACAGATACAGATCCGTTGTTTAACAGATCTGTATTAATTTGTATACACATTGCTTCACTAGTTCAACCGATGAGGCCTAGATGGCTGAAACATATGTATTGAACAGAAGTAAATGCTAAAAATACGAGGTGTTTGTCCATGTTTACAGTGACGGATATGTATTTTGCATATCTGTTTCATTATATAACAACTGCGTAATACGGCAAAAACGTATTGATAAATATCCCCTTTTTTGTATACCTAGAAATGTCTTCATTTCATCGACATTAGTAGGCTTATAAGGTTTACCTTCTTGCTGGGCATATAAGTCTGTTTGAAATACAAAACTTTCTATTACACGATCAGTGAAAAACAAATGAAATTTTTTCTTCTAATTCTTGTATAAAATCTGGTGGCCCGTAGGAATCTTGAAATTGCAAAAGGTTTTCTGGTGGACTGTCGTTTTTGCTCCAAACAACTTTCCTGTCTTTCCATGATAATGCTTGCATATTTGTTGCTAAAATTCTATTTTTCTTCTAATTCTTGTATAAAGTCTGGTGGCCCGTAGGAATCTTGAAATTGCAAAAGGTTTTCTGGTGGACTGTCGTTTTTGCTCCAAACAACTATCCTGTCTTTCCATGATAATGCTTGCATATTTGTTGCTAAAATTCTATTTTTTAGCATATTCAAAGGTAGATTTGATTCGCTACCTGGAGTTTTTTCTTCTAATTCTTGTATAAAGTCTGGTGGCCCGTAGGAATCTTGAAATTGCAAAAGGTTTTCTGGTGGACTGTCGTTTTTGCTCCAAACAACTTTCCTGTCTTTCCATGATAATGCTTGCATATTTGTTGCTAAAATTCTATTTTTTAGCATATTCAAAGGTAGATTTGATTCGCTACCTGTATCAGAATATTCTGGAACCATAATATCCTCTTCATCTACAATACAGTCTACATTGTTTTCTAAATCATTGACTATCGACTCCTGATCAAAAGGAATCCTCTCACATTCATCATCTGCATTCAGTTCAGCCAGTAAGTCGTCCACTGTCATGCCGTTCAATACTACTTCATCAATATCTATGTTATTTCTAGTGAACATTTTGAAAAATTTCCTGAAAGAATAAGATGTTTACAATAAATATTACTGCAAAAATTTAAAATTTAAAAATGTTTATTGTGCGAAATGTATACTTTCAGTATTAAACTTTAATGCTGGTGGCTCAAACTCTTCTCAGTTTATAAATAAATATTGTTATAAATCACTAACAGTCTCCACACAAAATCTAACCTCCAACACAGTAATCCACAATAATCACAAGAATGTAATACAAACAAAATTCCAAAACGAAACCGCCAGCGTCCTTTGTGATTGAGAGAGTTCATTATATAAAGAAGCTTTGTACCTGGTGGTTTCAATATTGCACCAACGGCGAGAATAGGAGAAACTTATCAAATATGTGGTACGAATGCAGTAGCACCGCGCACATTGTCAAAAATTTTGGGTGATTTATTTTTTGTACCACGGCTCCTGAAAGAGTTTAAACATGCAACGTTAACAGTCATCTGAACATTTGTTTATTGTATGATATTCATGGTTCAGCAGTTACGAAATAAGTAAGAACCTTCTTTATCATAAATCAATTTCCAGTACTCTTTTTTATAGATCTCCAAGAAATTACTGTATGCACTACGACACGTGTTTATTTATTTTAGGATAACATTTTATTATGCGACGTTAACAATCACAGGCCTGTTATTGAATCGTATAACTTTTTTTAAATTAAAATCAGTTTGTATTGACTTTAGGACTACATACATTATTTTTCATGATCTAACAATCACATTCATAGATCTGTAACTTTGAAACAAATAAAAATGGATATACAAGTTTTGCGTTGAGAACCTTGAGAAAATATTGCTAGTTAATATTAATACTCCTTTGCTCCACTTGAACTACAAAATGAATAAATATAAATGTATTTCGTATTTTATAGATCACTACCCGTTTGTTTTCCAATTATATAAATAAAATTAAAAACTCTTTAAAAATACAAATTTTCAAAAGTAAGCCTGTGGGCAATGAATCCTCTCGTGTGGACCTCTCGTGTCAGGTCCCTAATTATAATTAATTCTTTTAATTTAATAATAATATTAATATTTTATGTAGAAGAAATGATTATTTAAAAAAATTACAAAAGATTAAATAGAAAAAAATTGGTCGTGTCTAGCTTTTAATCGCTTGGGGGTTCCATACTTTTTACTAACACTGTATAAATAAAGGAATATAAAAATTAACTACAAAAACATAATATGGTATAGTTCATTTAATCTGTTATTAATAAAACATATTTTCAATACAAATATAATTTTCTTTGAATATCATAACTAGTAAATAATAATACCTTTTCTAATATTTCACAATGAATACATATTTATTTTAAACGTTAATTACACATGTATTATTGAAAGAAAGTTATCAGTATACCTGGAATTTAGTGGTAAGCGAGCACTTAAGTATTTAGAATCATACGTCATTCCCCTAAGCTATACGTAATCGGGAATTTCCCTACACTATGGTAAGATATAAACGCCCGTATATTACCAGTTTCAAAATTTTGTTAGAATGGTGGTCATTTTTATGTAACCTCTAGAAAACAATTTCTAACTTTATCACTTTTATGATAGAATTGCATATAAATAAAACCAGATAGTAGGTGCAATCTATTAATATTTTATAAATAAACTATTAAATATGCATTTAAAACATGCATTACACTCCAAGAATAATAAATTCGAGTGATAGTAATTTCCAGTTTGTAACAGAATTTGTTATTAATATTTAGTACTTTTTTAATATACATACTAGGTTGATGCATGAATTTGTAGTTTCTGGTGAGTGTATTGAACAAAAAAAATTGTTAGGCATATGTCGAAGATATTTTTTACTCCCTTTATTTAGAAATCTACAGAAGAGTAATAATCTATTTAACTTGATTAATTATTAGAAAATAAAACACTTGGCTTAGTTTCACGACTTCTTTAATTAGATATACTAACAATTGTTTCGGCTATTAGGCCATTATCAAAGAGCTATCTAAAACTAAACTTACTCTACTTAAGGTTAACTTATATACCTGTGTTCATTATGGGTGGGAGAATGAGGGTAATTGATATTTAAAATTGCATCAATTACCCTCATTCTCCCACCCATAATGAACACAGGTATATAAGTTAACCTTAAGTAGAGTAAGTTTAGTTTTAGATAGCTCTTTGATAATGGCCTAATAGCCGAAACAATTGTTAGTATATCTAATTAAAGAAGTCGTGAAACTAAATGCCAAGTGTTTTATTTTCTAATAATTAATCAAGTTATTACAAGAATGTTTCACCAAGAAATATCTGCGAAGTCAACCAATGAAATAATCTATTTGTTTGTTACTATAAAAGGGTGACTTGAGTAGGCTGTTTACAATAAAACAATCAACGTACTACTGAAAACTCAATACTCTTAGTCAATTTGGTTATACCGCGTTTTTATTTTGTCATTACATATAGGTAGACCAATTACAGGTAGGCCAATTACACATAGGCATAAATGTATCGTGGCATATAGTAGGCAACCAGGCAACGATCATTTATTACATGAAAAACGATGTCACATCACCTTTGGCCTTTATAAGAACTTTTACTCTGGCTGGCATTGATTCCACAAGCAACCTGCAATAATTTGGTGTAAAAGATTCCAAAATTTAAGAGATTTTTGTCTTTAATTCACTTAATGTTCGTTGAGGATTATTCCTTAATCTTTAATGTGAGGTACTTCAAAAACTTACGGTGAACACGGTCCAAGGAGCATAGATGGGATACCAAATTAATGAGGCGTATTCCATTTTGCTCAAAACATAAGCTAGAGATGCTAGAGATATTAAGTAAACATAAGACTTTTAAGATAGTGATTTGTGGAGATTTTAATATAAACTTTCTAAATGAGTCAAAAGAATTAAATATTTTTAAGGATTTGATAGGTTCCTATAACTTTTGTAGCATTATAAACGAGCCTAATAGAAAAAACAACTGCTTGGATAATATATGCATCGAGCGTAAACTTAATATTGTGATGCAATGTATTAATATAATCAAATAATAAATTTAATTGTCTCTTTGTTCCTATGAAACCTAGTAATATATCATCTACATATCTGTACCAAAATAATACATTTTGAAAAAGAGGATTTTTTGATAATAATAATTATTAATGAAATTCTTGATTTACTAAACATATTGTCATGGATTTTTCCATGGACAAGAAAGGAAAATAATTGAACCATATATTAAACTTTTTTCTGTAGTACATTGATTAAACTTATCTATTTCATTTTTTATGTTTATTTTATTTCAGACGGGGATCGTTATAAATATATTTAATTTTAAGTGATGAATTTTATTATGTTTGAAATTTTGATCCATCCTCGTATATTTAGGTTGGTCAGATGTTTAAAGCAGCCGCTACTCCGGATATCATATTGTTATAAGATGTATATTTTTCTGTATATTTTTGATTTTATAGTTGGTGGGGATATCCGTGCGGAAGTTGGAACTTCATTTTGAGAGAGATATCTTAACTTCTAAAGTGACCGGGTTGTTAGAGGATAAGAAATTCATTTTTTTTCTTTGTTTTAGTAAATTCGGGTTTTATTTTTGTTTATGCATTTTATTCAGGTGCATGTAATGTTACTTCGATTTTTGCGAGAGTTTGTGATCTTGGTGTGATCTAATAAGTATGATATCTCTCACGCAGTTTTTTTGTGTTATCAGTGCATAGATCTATGTAAGTTTGATAAAAATATTTAATTTATATACTTGATACTACGTTTATTTTTATTATTATATTTTATGTATTATTTGTAATAATTTTGATATTTAAAATCGTATATGAGTATTAGAGAAAAATTGTCATGTTTTTTGTTAGTGGAGTTTTTTCTTAAGGATAATATTTTACAACGTTTTAAATTCAGGTTGGATTTTTTTTTAAGTTGTGGGTTGAATTGTGTCGTGTTTTATTTTGCGCATGACTGTAAGCCAATTTACGCGGGTTTTGAAAACTTTGTTGTTTTTGACATTTGATATTGTAGGGGTTAAAGTAGAGGTCAAACTTGACAAATTTCTCCAGTATTTATTAGTTTTATATTTGTTCGAGAGTCACAGGGGGTTTTTATCTGTGTGCGAGTCATATTCACAAAGAGTGTTTCCTCCAAATGCTACTGTTAATGTTGCTTTAGCACCCTAGACATTCGGTAAAGGGATTTTTTTTTATTTTTTTTTATTAAAAATTTGTAAATTAGCTAATCGTGACTTTTATTGACATTTATTGTTTTACTTCTAACATAACCTGGACCTATTCTGAGAAGAACGATCCGTGAGATGGGAGTTCGTGGAATCTACTAGACTGTACAGCCGGCATCATAAGTTGTAGTCTGAATAAAAGATTAATTAATAAGCAATCAAAAGCACATTCCACTGCAATATGCATAGAACAAAATTACTTTCAATTTAATGAAAACATATACACTTGCAAAGAAGGTTTAATCATGGGTAATCACCTAAGTCCGTTATTAGCTGAGATTTTTAAGGATCATCTTGAAAATTCTATTTCAAAAAATCCTCTTTTTCAAAATGTATTATTTTGGTACAGATATGTAGATGATATATTACTAGGTTTCATAGGAACAAAGAGACAATTAAATTTATTATTTGATTATATTAATACATTGCATCACAATATTAAGTTTATAATGGAACAGGAAACAAATAATAGTATTCACTTTCTCGATTTAACGATTACTAGAATTAACAACAAATGTAACTTTGCAATTTACCACAAACCGTCTACTACAGACATAACTATTCATTACACTTCTTGCCAACCGATACAACACAAATTAGCGGCTTATCACAGTCTTATACATAGATTAATCAATACTCCGTTGAACCAAACAAATTTCGAGAAAGAGTTAAATTTTAATTAAACAAATAGCTATCAACAATGGATATAAAAGGAATATAATAGATAACATTTTAAATAAAAAAACTCCTTACAAAAGCCATATCACAAGTTTACCCAATATTAAATAATAACACCCAAAAATTTAAAATGATCACGTTTATAGGCTCTTCAAGCACAAAAATTTGTAAATATTTAAGAAAGTTTGACATTAATACAGCGTATAAAACTAGCAACAATTTATCCAAATTTATAAAAAACAATAAAGATTTAACAAACAACAATAAAAAGTCAGGAGTCTATGAATTAACCTGCGGTAGTTGCCCTATGACGTATATCGGACAGACAGGCAGATCGTTTGAAATACGCATCAAAGAACATTTTTCTTAATTTAGAAATAATAAAAGTGACTCTTCATATGCGTCTCATATTAATTCAACGAACCACAATTTTAACAAAGAATTTAAAATATTACACGTAGAAAATAAGAGCAAAAAACTTAATTTATTAGAGTCACTTGAAATTAATAAATTAAAGAAAACCGAGAAGATCCTAAATGATCAATTAGAAACAAATAATTCACCCTTACTCAATTTATTTATTTGATATTCAGACAGTCACATATTGTATTTTTCCATAGAATTTCTTTACCTCCCTGTAATATAATGTAAACCCCTAGTTTTATTACTTAAGAACAGTATTGTATAAACCGTAGTGAAAGTTTTGTGCATAGACATTTTAGTAATAAAAAGTACCCATTCCTTCAACTATTTAAAATAAAACATGTGTTTGTTACCGTATACTGGTGTTAAAAAAAAAAATTGTAAATAAGTTAGTTATATGTCTGATGTAGCTCAGGTTAGAGCGAAACGACCGTTACAGTGTTATTTAAAAAGTGAAATTCATTAAAATTTGTTTTATTTTATCCTGATAATATTTAATTTAAGTTTCAAACGGTCACACCATGTAATTAATATGTCCAGATTTTGCTGTAGTTTAACGATATCGTCAGTTGTGTAAATTTCAGAATATATTTTTATATCATCTGCATAGGCGAGAATGGGACAATTCACTTGGAAAAGGAGATAATTGATAAACAAAACTAATGCTATAGTACATAATATCTTGAGCAATAAGTTCATAGTTGCGACTTTTGGTCGTCCGCTTTTCGGTAAATTTTGAATATTTCCGAACAAGTTATACCTTCTCAAAGTTTCACCAACGACAGGTCGTGATATTGGATGCCGATCTTGATGCAAATTGTTAAATAAATCGCATACTTCTTCATGAGCTCTGACGCGGTCACCAAAACCAATCATCATTAGAATTTCAACACGTTCTTCTTCAGTTAATTGAACCATTATTAATATTTGGACGTCCACAAAGTTAATTCTGACAGTTTAAGTTATCGGGTTTGATATCAGCAGCTAGCCGTGCGAATGAAAGGAACCTTGAATTGCAAATTAGTATGCAGTCGTGTCGTGTATATAATGCCCTATGTGTTTGTGCACGTTTTATAATTTTTTTCTTATATATAATATATATCTAATTGCAGGTGACTATAGGACGGTCGCTCATACGGTATTTACGTTCAAAGGAGATGATATAATCGTTTTATATCATGATCCTGTATCCAATAAGGAGTCTACAAAAAGGTTTTAAGTATATCTATACGTTTATGCACGTATAACGCTTTTGTTACAATTAAAACAGACATGTAATATACATATCTGTAACTGTACACATGTACAATACACCTCGTATTTTCAGCATTTACTTCTTCTTAAGACACGTGTGTCTGCCATTACTATTAGGCGTCATCAGTTAAGCCAGTGAAGCAATGTAATACAAATGATACAAATCTTTACGAATAGATTTGTATCTGTATATAACATTAAGTTGAAATCGCCTACAAGATAAAGCAAATTTCATCCTGTAAGGTGGCTTCACTAGCTTAACTGATGACGCCTAATAGTAATGGCAGAAACACGTGTCTTAAGCAGAAGTAAATGTGAAAATACGAGGTGTATTGTCCATGTGTACAGTTACAGATATGTATATTACATTTCTGTTTCAATTGTAACAAAAGCGTTATACGTGCATAAACGTATAGATATACTGAAAACCTTTTTGTATACTTACTGCCATCTGGCTCGTTGTTAATGGACTACCCGTATTTTTTTTCGTTCTTCGTACCAGCATAGCTGGTCGAATGAAAAGGTCGCCTTTTTCGGCAAAGTCTCTTTCGTCCGTCAGATGTCACTTATTAAATAAGTGCCACCTTACAGGATGAAATTTGCTTTATCTTGTAGGCGATTTCAACTTAATGTTATACAGGGTGTCCAGAAACTCTCCTGACAAACGAAGACCGGAGTTTCCTCAGATAATTTTAAGACAATTAAACCCAAATTCACCTAGTCCGAAAATTCTTCCTAAGGGAGCTAGAGTTCTTTGAAGATGGCGCCTTGAATTTATTTTTTTTTAAATTCCTCCAGAACGCTTCTATTTAGAAAAACAAAAACTGGTATGCTTATTTATCCTCCAGAGATGAATCGATTCCATCAATTGCGAATTTCTAGTACCGGTCATAGGCGTCCGTTTTGGGTAGGTCAACGGTTATTTTAAAGCATAACTTTTTTGTCTTTAACTTTTAAGCATTTGTGACACTAGATTATTAAATTTTCAGGTATTCCAGTACTAAAAGGTACTCTTACTTTAAGTCGGTAGGATACACCGTTTTCTAGAAAAATCGATTTGTAAATTTTTCGTTTTTTCTTCATTAAAGTTCAATTTTTTATTTTTTGCAATAGTTAGCTCTGAACTGCCAACAGAAGTAAAACCTACGTTTTTCATTGTCAAATTGTTGTCAGTTCGTGAAGTTTATCTTTTCATTTTTTCTTTGTGTTATTCAAACACAACGATTTCAATTAAAAAAAAAATGGTTTTTACTAATGAGGAATACGCCGATATGCATTTAGTTTAGTTTAGTTTAGCGAAATGAGGTGAAACGCTCGAGCGGCGCAACGTAGATACGCTGAAAAATTTCCCAATCGTCAGCATCCCACTCACTCAACATTTACAGCTCTTCATCAACGATTAAGAGAAACAGGTTCAGTGGTCCCAAAAAATAATGAAACAGAGAGACATAATGATGTAACAGCAGAACATGAAGATGTTATTTTAATGGAAGTTGAGGAAAATCCAGAAATTAGCGTTCGAAGACTATCTGCCATGTACCCCACAATTTCAGAATCTTCCGTAGGAAATATCTTACACAAAGAAAATTTATATCCTGTTCATTTTACAAAGGTGCAAGCACTGCTAGAAGATTTTCCTGCTCGCGTAGAATTCGCTAGATGGTTACAAAATCAGAAAAATCAAGATGAAGATTTCTTCAGGAACATTTTGTTTGGTGACCAAGCTACATTCTCAAAAAATGGAATTTTTAATGTACATAATGCACATTATTATTCGTACGTTGGTGACAATCCCCACGTTGTTCAAGAATTTAAGCATCAGCATAGGCTTAGCATAAACGTCTGGATAGGAGTAGTTGACGATTATCTACTTGGACCTGTGGAATTACCTGCTCGTTTAAATGGTGCTGATTACTTACATTTCCTGCAAAATATTTTACCTGATTTGTTAGATGAGGTGCGTTTAAATATTCGGCAAAGCTTATGGTTTCTACAGGACGGCTGTCCGGCCCACTTTAGCAGGAATGTACGAGACTTTCTAGATAATAACTACGAAGACCATTGGATTGGAAGAGGCGGTCCAGTTGCTTGGCCAGCAAGGTCGCCGGATTTGAATCCTTGCGATTATTGTGTTTGGGGATACATAAAAGCATTTGTTTATTCCGTTCCGATACAAAATCGCGCACAACTCTGGCTAAGGATACAAGATGCTTGCAACGAATTTAGAAATAACTTTGGAATTTTTGCAAGAATTCGGCGTTCTCTAAGCAAAAGGGTAAACTTATGCATAGAGACTAATGGTCATCACATCGAGCAACTTTTGTAACAATCTACCTTTGATACTTGTTCTTTTTTTGTTAGTTTCGTTCCATTGTAATAAATAATTTGTTTTTAATTTATTAAATTAATTTTCATCCATGCCTTGATATTCCAAGCCAACTTCGTCGCTAAAAATAAGTAGGTACATAATAAATTGAACTTTAATGAAGAAAAAACGAAAAATTTACAAATCGATTTTTCTAGAAAACGGTGTATCCTACCGACTTAAAGTAAGAGTACATTTTAGTACTGGAATACCTGAAAATTTAATAATCTAGTGTCACAAATGCTTAAAAGTTAAAGACAAAAAAGTTATGCCTTAAAATAACCGTTGACCTACCCAAAACGGACGCCTATGACCGGTACTAGAAATTCGCAATTGATGGAATCGATTCATCTCTGGAGGATAAATATGCATACCAGTTTTTGTTTTTCTAAATAGAAGCGTTCTGGGGGAATTTAAAAAAAAATAAATACAAGGCGCCATCTTCAAAGAACTCTAGCTCCCGTAGGAAGCATTTTCGGACTAGGTGAATTTGGGTTTAATTGTCTTAAAATTATCAGAGGAATCTCCGGTCTTCGTTTGTCAGGAGAGTTTCTGGACACCCTGTATACAGATACAAATCTATTCATAAAGATTTGTATCATTTGTATTACATTGCTTCACTAGCTTAACTGATGACGCCTAATAGTAATGGCAGAAACACGTATCTTAAGCAGAAGTAAATGCTCAAAATACGAGGTATATTGTCCATGTGTTCAGTTACAGATATGTATATTACATGTCTGTTTCAATTGTAACAATAAGGAGTCGATAAAATCGCGGCGACCAGATGAACCCATTGCAGCAGTAAATTTGTAATTTCTAATTTATTCAAATTACATATAAACCCGGATAACAATTCAAAAACGTCATTGTTACAATTCGTAATATTCTTCGTGTTATTCGTTCTTCTATAAATGCATTTATTAGTGCAAGTTGACGTAATATGGAAAAGTGTTAATTTGTACAGGTGCAATACCTACACCATGCTTATATTGTTTATTTTTTTTTCTATTTATGATCACATCACTATTATTAATATTGTTGTAATTTACTAATGTTATTGTTGCTAAGGTGGACGTTCTTTTAAAAAATTATCTCTAAATAAGATGTGCATACATATTTATAATGTCTATTCTTAGATAGATGCATAATTACTAGTAATAGTGAACCGTTAAAGTATGTATGGATATACAATACAGTTCGTGATATGTGTTTATAGACAGTCTTGAACAATGTACACAGTGTATACACGTCTATCCAAAAGAAAAATGGAATGGCTCAAAGAAAAGAAGAATTAATGCAATACTGAACTACGGAATAATTATACAGGCCTGCATAAAATTTGTGATGACGTGATTTTTGTTTGTTAAGCTCAGTTTTTATATAGCAATAACTAATTAAAATACAGTTGGTCTCTACCAACCACAGATTTCTTTTTGCACAAACGAAAAAGAAAAAAATATAAAAAAAAAACTTATAATAGGCGTTTTAATACATTTTAAAATGAATGTACTACTTCAAATTCTAGGTATTAACCTAAAAATGTTTTTCTGTTGTTGTTTTAAAGAAATTTGTTAAATAGGCTCTCATTACCTGATGTAAATCTTTTATTACATGTATTAATTTTGGACAAGATTTCCGGGAATTTTTACCTGCTAAATCCTTTTTATTATGCTTTCACTTTATTAGTACTGCGAAGAAGGATTTCAAGTTTATCACTCCAAACAAAATGTATATTTTAATGTCATTTACTTCATTATAGCTCTGAGTGTCGATCAGTAAACAAGTAAAATTAATTTGTCTTTAGTGTTGTGCGTGGTATTTGATAAATAAACATTGCTTAAAAATATGTCTAACCGGTGTTACATAAACAAATCAGATGATTTCTGTTATATTTGTGGATATTTCGTCTGGAAAAAGTTTAAGAGACCAATTGGTGAATTTGTGAAAAATGCATATTATGCTTATTTCAAAATCAAATTAGGAGATCAAGATAAAGATTGGGCACCGCACGTTGTTTGTAAGGATGTGAAGAAGGTTTAAGACATTGGACCAAAGGGAATAGAAAAAGCCTTCCTTTTGGAATACCAATGGTTTGGAAAGAACCGCAAAATCATCATGAGGACTGCTACTTTTGTCTTTGTGATATTAAGGGGCATAATAGAAAAACTTTGAAACATATTTTGTACCCAAACAATATTAAATCAGCTATCAGACCAGTTCCTCATAGTGATCATGTACCTATACCTATACCCTCCAAAGTACTACAAGAAGATATTGAAGCCTCTTCAACTTCCGGCTCCGTACAGATGGATAGTGATTTTGAACCATCAACCTCAAGTCAAAACCAACCTCAGCTATTTTCACAAGCCGAACTGAATGATTTAGTAAGAGATTTGGGACTTTCAAAAGATCTTTCTGAAGTACTGGGGTCTAGGTTGAAACAAAAAAATTTGCTTGTCCCAGAAACTACCTTCTCTTGGTATAGAAATCGTGAGGCTGGATTTGTAAAATATTTTGCACAAAACGGACCACTCGTGTACTGCCAAGCAATTGCTGATCTACTTACTTTCCTCGGAGCTCCTGAGTACACACCTTCTGACTGGAGACTTTTCATCGACTCTTCAAAAAGGAGCCTTAAAGCTGTTCTTTTACATAATGGCAATGTTTTTGCTTCTGTTCCGGTCGGCCATTCTGTTCATTTAAAGGAAAACTATGAGAATTTACAGGAATTACTTTTAAGAATACAATATGAAAATCACAACTGGGAAGTGTGTGGAGATTTAAAAAATTTAAGCCTACTCTTGGGTCAGCAGTCTGGATATACTAAATTTCCATGTCTCCTGTGCGAGTGGGATAGCAGAAATCGAGAACAGCATTGGATAAAAAGAGACTGGCCACAAAGGGTGACTTTAACACCTGGAACCAAAAATGTAATGTAAAAGTGTTACTTCCACCGCTTCACATAAAACTTGGACTTATGAAACAATTTGTTAAGGCATTAAACAAAGAAGGAAATTGTTTTAAATATTTGTGTAAAACATTTCCGACTCTGTCAGAGGCAAAATTAAAGGAGGGAATCTTTGTAGGCCCGCAGATTAGCAGCTTGGTGAAAGATCAAGAATTTGAAAATGTGATGGAAGATAAGGAAAAACATGCATGGCATGCTTTTAACGAAGTTGTACATAAATTTCTAGGGAATTATAAAGACACCAACTATGTTGAGATCGTTGAAAATATGCTGGAAAAATTCAGGATTCTTGGTTGTAATATGAGCATAAAAATTCACTTTTTACATTCCCATTTGGACTATTTCCCAGAAAACCTTGGGGACGTGAGTGAAGAGCAAGGAGAAAGATTTCACCAGGATATTAAAGAGATGGAAAAAAAGATACCAAGGGCGCTGGGACACAAAAATGATGGCCGATTACTGTTGGACATTGAGAAGAGATCTTCCTTTAGCTGAATATGACTGAAAAACAACCAAACGAAGCTTTTCAGAAAAACGAAAACGTTTTTTTAAGAAGCATAAAGAATAAATAACTATTTCTAATAGTTTTTATGTGTATATTTTTGTATTTTTTTTTTAATATAATATAAAACTAGCTTATAAATGAAATAAATCGTATTTTTTCTATATTTTTTGATTTTACTGGTTTGAAAAATAACCTTACGTTTATCCAAAAAAAAAAGCAGATTTGAAATCAGCGCTACCCAATTACTAGAGAACAGTTAAAATTTTTAAATCAACTTTCAAAAGTGTTGAAAAATGCAGGCCTGTGTTATAATATCAGACCAGATGACCATCATCTTACGATATATGCGAATGTGCCACTAAAATCTTCTATACCTTTTATGAGTGATGAAAATGGATGGATATCAAATTTCAGAAAGGCACCTTACGACTTTTTGTTTAGCTTTGATTGGCCTATGATTTTGTTCGAGCCATGGTTCAGTCGCACTAAATATATTTTATATAGTCTATTTCCGATTGCAGACACGGTCGATCGCGAGAGCTTTTGGAGTCGATCGGCAAAAAATAAAAAATAATCACCAGAGAGCGGACTCAAGCGATTGATACATCATAGGCCATAGGCATATGCCTTGTACTCGCAATAGTTTTGTTTCTGTAAGCGATCCGTGAGTTTCGAACAATTTGATACGTGTGGTCAACTGCATTAGTGGCACATACCTACATATGCAGTTAATATGTATCTGTCAATGCACAACAGAGCGAATGTAATAAACGGTTTGATAACCGGCAGCAACTACTGCTGAAACAAAAGTAATGCTGACAAGCGAATTGCGTATCAAATATTGAATCAAAATAACTTACAAAGAACAAAACTCAAAACTATGTATTTTCTGTGTGACATTGAAAGTGTAAAACATTACTATGAACAACTAAAATTTGTTCAAGGTGTTCCTGTGTTAAATTAGTTCTTTTAGGTGTTAAAACGTCTTTAAAAATAGAAAATGTCCGTTCCACATCACAGCTGGTGATGGGTGCGTAATTAAAATGTTGCAAAAATGCACCATACTTCGAATGTATAGATTTTTCAATCGGCTCTGGGCAGAATTGATATAATATATTCAAATCTGGATTTCTGCTGAATATAGCATCAAATTCTTGTCTCAGCTTGTTCCAAATTCAGAAGGCATATATTTCATTCGATCGATAGCGGTTTCTAAGCCTATCGCCTCTTTCAGGTTAATATCTTGATTTTGCATTAAAGTAATCGTGTCTGCAAGAGACAAGGATGTGTGTTGTCCCCGTTGTTGTTCAATTTATACTCTGAGAACATCATTCAGAAAGCGTTAGCAGAAACAACAATAGGAATAAAAGTTAACGGAAGAATTATTAATAACATTAGATATGCGGATGACACCATTATTATCGCAGAATCACTGGAAGACTTACAAAGATTAATGGACCAGGTTGTAATAAATGGCGAAGAAAGTGGCCTCACACTAAATGTTAGAAAAACTAAATTCATGATTATTACAAAGTCTAACCGACATCAAGAAGGCTTATGGATTGGAGAACAGCCAATAGAGAGAGTAAAGAAATACAAATATTTGGGAACAACTGTTACCGACACAAATGAATATACAGAAGAAATTCGAACGAGAATCGGCCAAGCCAGGAATATATTCAACAAGATGAGGAAAGTATTGTGTGGCAATGACCTTAGTCTGCGTCTCAAGATCAGGGTATTGAAATGTTACGTGTTCCCGGTGCTGCTGTACGGGATGGAAGCCTGGACGCTAAAACAAGACACTAACAAGCGTCTAGAGGCATTTGAAATGTGGGCATATAGGAGGATCCTGAAGATAAGATGGATAGATAGGGTTTCGAATAGTGAAGTACTTAAAAGAATTGGGAAAGAGAAGGAAATATTGAACACAATAAAGATAAGGAAACTACAATATCTGGGCCACGTGTTGAGAGGGGAAAGATATGCTCTGCTACAGATAATTATTCAGGGTAAGATACAGGGAAGAAGACGTATTTCCTGGTTAAATAATTTGAGACAGTGGTATAAATGCAGCTCCATTGAACTATTCAGAGCCGCAGCATCAAAAATGAGAATAGCCGTGATGATAGCCAACCTTCTGAGAGGAGATGGCACCTGAAGAAGAAGAAGATCTGTAATAATAAAGTTTAGCTGGTTTTGTATATTTTCAATTTGTATCAGGTGTTTACAATTAGAAATGCTTTGCGTGTCATCATCTTAAAGTTGAAAAACAAAGTTTTTTAATTCATCCAAGTGTTGTGAATAGAAAAATGCTGTCTCTAGCCATGTTCCCCATGTTGAAAAACAAAGTTTTTTAATTCATCCAAGTGTTGTGAATAGAAAAATGCTGTCTCTAGCCATGTTCCCCACCTAGTTAATACAGGAACTAGGGGTAAAGGCATATTTTGAAGTATTTCTCTATATAATGCCACTCGTGAAGGTGCTTTGTAAAATATCTTTTTAAATGATGAAACTAACTTATCAACATTTGGAAAATGACCCCTGATATATTAACATACTCTGTGTAGTGCATGTGCTGCACAGGTAACGTGTAGCATATTGGAATAAGATTGCTTTAATAACTTCCCTGTTTTTAACATATAAACTGCCGCATCAGTCAAAAGTAATCTTGTCTTTATAGTTGTTATCCGATGGCAGAATATTATGTATACATTGATGAATTACTTCAGCAACTGTTTCACCATTTACGACTGACAATATTTTAGTTGCAATTAAGTATGGTTGGTATGAAGTTGTCGGATGAAGAATACCAACAACTACATTTAACACATATCGTCAAATTACATCCGTTGTTTCGTCTGCACTTACCCAAAGATAATGACCAGATAGGTTGGTTCGTATTTTTTGAATGGTTCTCAAATAGCATTTTGGTAAGTGGTATTTACGTAAAGTAGATTCATCTGGTATATCACGATCAGTATATTTTATAAGAAACCTCTTGAGGACTGGATTGTTAAGCTTTTTGAATGGGATATTGGCCGCCATGAAAGCTTGACACAGTTCTTCGTTAAAAGTGTCAGATACAGATGGTCATATGTTTTCTTGATGAGTTTTCGAAGAAACATGTCTCTGCACATTACACTTTTGTGGACGCCTAAATCTTAATAAACAGGCACTGCAATATATCTTAGTATCATTACGAATATGCAATCTGTATGGCCTCCATAGTTAATGAAAATAAAAAGAAATACTAAGAACAGAAACAAATGGACTAAAAAGAAGAAACGAAAACTACTCCAAAAATAAGGTAGTAAATTTAACTTAATTTATAAAAAAATATAGGATAAATATACAATATAATATAAAACGGATTTTTTGAAATACTAAATGTTGTAACCAAATAACACTGAAAAAAGCGAAACCAGAAACAATTCCTTATCGAAGAGAATAGAAAATATACTATCTCAAGAACAATAAATACATATATGTATATGCATGTATAACAGTATGTCAACACGAGAATACACTTTGGAAATTACCGAATATAATTTTTTAAGCGATTATTTCAACGAAGTCTAGCGAAATAATATATAAATGTATATTCTTAAAAATCTGGTGTGAAGAACACAAATGCAGGTTCACTATTAATATTTTCTGTGAACGTGTCCGAATATATCCTATCCCCAGAGACGTAGATACGTATTTCACCTTTCTACAGGCTCATCGGTACGCCCCTGCTGGAGAAACGATATTCCCACACACATTCACAGAAAAGAACCACATCGCCCTATCACCTATTATTATCACCCATTATACAAAACTGGTGGGGTTTACCTACTCGTGTATGTTTCAATTATTCTGATACATTACACATGCGGCTAAGCCGTAGTATGAGTGAAGACACAAACAAAATGCAGTTTTCTAGTGAGATTGGCTGTGCCAACCTTTGGAAGGGCGTCGTTACTTCACATTAATTATGTGGACGGTATGCGAGGTACTTCGGCAGTCTGACAACAGGCAGCGCCGAATTTACTTCTGCGCTCGGTCTGGATAATTACGGTGATAGGGCGATGTGGTTCTTTTCTGTGAATGTGTCTGGGAATATCCTTTCTCCAGCAGGGGCGTACCGATGAGCCTGTAGAAAGGTGAAATACGTATCTACCTCTCTGGGGATAGGATATATTCGGACACGTTCACAGAAAATATTAATAGTGAACCTGCATTTGTGTTCTTCACACCAGATTTTTAATAATATTTTATATTATTAAAAATACCTTTGTATTATACAAAACTGGTGGGGTTTACCTACTCATGTATGTTTCAATTATTCTGATAAATGTATATTCCGTCTTACATACCATTGTTGAATTGAATTTATAAGGGAATACACACAATGTATTATTCATAACTACGGAAATAACATTTACTCGACGAATGCAATCGAGCAAACAAATAATGGGGCTGTTATAACATGCAAACTATACCTGATACCGTCAAAACGTTTTATCGAGGCAACTGGTCATTCAATCGCTTTAGTCCGCTCTCTGGTAATTACGAACTGTTCTTCGGTAAATTTATGGATGATATGCAGTGCCATACATCGACAGCTAAATTCTAAATGAAAGCAATGACTAAAGAAAATTTCTGACGTTGCAATTTTATTAGATGTTTAACTTATACAAGTGTAATACACTTTGTATTTATAACGGGTGTTTTTTATAGAGGTATAGAACTTTGAAATGGAATAAAACAAAGATGAATTTTTTAAATTGACATGAAATTTACTTTATTCTAAAGATAATCTTCTGGCATTAGAATTTAAATATGACTTCTGGCATATGACTGCCACGGTTGGCTCGGACGTAGTCTAATCTGGAGGTCCAATTTTCGATGACTTTTTCCAACATTTGTGGCCGTATATCGGCAATAACGCGGCTAATGTTGTCCTCCAAGTGGTCAATCGTTTCGGGCTTATCGGCGTAGACTAGCGACTTCACATATCCCCACAGAAAATAGTCTAGCGGCGTTAAATCGCACGAACTTGGAGGCCAATTCACGGGTCCGAAACGTGAAGCTATGCGGTTACCAAACGTTTCCTTCAATAAATCAATTGTGGCACGAGCTGTGTGACATATTGCGCCGTCTTGTTGAAACCACAGCTCCTGCACATCATGGTTGTTCAATTGATGAACGAAAAAGTCAGTAATCATGGCTCTATAGCGGTCACCATTGACTATAACGTTCTGACCAGCATCGTTTTTAAAGAAGTACGGACCAATGATTCCACCAGCCCATAAAGCACACCAAACAGTCAGTTTTTCTGGATGTAACGGTGTCTCAACATACACTTGAGGATTACCATCACTCCAAATACGGCAGTTTTGTTTATTGACGTATCAATTCAAACAAAAGTGAGCTTCATCGCTAAACAAAATTCGCTTATGAAAATCGGGATCAACGGCAATCTTGTTTTGGGCCCATTCACCGAATCTACGCCTTGCTAGGTGATCGTGTGGCTTCAATTCTTGCACGAGTTTTGTAAGCAGGATTTTGTAAGCACGCAAACCAAGATCTTTCCGCAAAATCTTCCATAAAGTGGATGGACACATATCCAATTCCTGTGCACGATGGCGGATAGACTGATTCGGATCTTCCTCTACGCTACGCTCTACAGCAGCAATGACTTCTACTGTACGCACTGTACGACGTCTCCGTGGATGCGTATTATCATTTAGAGTAAACGTGGTGCGAAAACGTTCCATAGTTAATCAAATTAATTGCTCTGATGGACGATTATGTTGACCGTAAAATGGACATAGTGCGCGATACGTATTTCGAACAGAACCATGATTTTCAAAATAAATTTGCACAATTTGGAAGCGTTGGTCAGGCGTCACTCTATTCATGTTGAAATGCCAAACCAAACTAAACATAAATCACTTGACAGCTGACAAAATGGCCGCCAGTTAAAAAAGTGTTGCCGACTTAAAGTTCTATACCTCTATAAAAAACACCTGTTACAAGTGTCCCGTATCGTTATGTTCAAATTTTAGGAGTGTAAAGGAGACTTCATTTCAAGTAACAAAAACACAAAACTTGTATATCCATTTTTATTTGTTTCAAAGTTACAGATCTAAGAATGTGATTGTCAGATCATGAAAAAAAATGTAATCCTAAAGTCAATACAAACTGATTTTAATTCAAAAAAAAGTTATACGATTCAATAACAGGCCGTGATTGTTAACGTCGCATAATAAAATGTTAATCCTAAAATAAATAAACACGTGTCGTAGTGTATACAGTAATTTCTTGGAGATCTACAAAAAAGAGTACTGGAAATTGATTTATGATAAAGAAGGTTCTTACTTATTTCGTAAGCGGTGAACCATGAATATCATACAATAAACCAGGCGCGGCTCGTGATGACGTATTTGGGAGTGCATGTACAATGATGCGAGTGCCTCATGTGTTTTCAGTGTTTACTAAGAAAACGCTACAGTTAGTACACGAGAATACACGAAGCACTCGCATCATTATACATGCACTCCCAAATACGTAATCGCGAGCCGCGCCTGCAATAAACAAACGTTCAGATGACTGTTAACCTTACATTTTTTAATAAAGGATTACATTACGTTACAGTTTATACAACAGTTTGCTAGTGAGTGGACACGTTTTCTTTATTCAAAATGCTTTACCGATTTTCTTCTCAAGAGTATGCGGACATGCATTTTGTGTATGGCTACTGTAACGGCAGTGCACGTCAAGCAGTTATTGAATACCGACATCGGTTTCCCGATAGGCGCATTCCTCATTACAGAACGTTTCTGCAAGTACACAGACATTTCGGGAATGCGGACTGCGTGATTACCTTTTCGATCGAGGAGTAAATTTGCCAGCAGACTTAGAGGAAGAAGCAGTAACTGTTGTTACAATGGATCCAACTCTCAGTGTATGTCGAATCGCTAGACAACTAGGAGTGCCATGAACGACAGTTTGGCGAATTTTAAAACGTGAGGGCTTATATCCATATCACTATCGCAGGGGACACGGTTTTCTTGAGGCAGACCACTATGCTCGTCTAGTTTATTCTACCTGGATATTAAGAGAGTCACGGCTTCATTTTAATTTCTGCAGAACAGTCCTCTGGACAGATGAATCTACGTTCACGGGAAGTGGTGCTACAAACACTGAGAGTGTTAAACTAGAAGACGTTCAGAACAATCCTACTGTGAGTGTTTTTGTGCGTTCAAGTGTTACACTGCTTTTTCTAGTGAAGATGACAACGTGGTTGTAGAAATACGTATTTAGAATCATTAAATTCTATTGTGGTAAGGGTTTTTAATTTCATTTTATTCGGACAGATGAATCTACGTTCACGAGAAGTGATGTTACAAATCTGAGAAACCTGCACAGGTGGTCATCAGAAAATCCCAAAGCTATACGCCCATCTAAATTTCAACATGAATTTTCTATTAACATTTGGGCGGCCCTAATCGATGACTCGTTGGTTGGTCCTGTCGTTCTTCCCGGGAGGTTAAATGCGGACAATTACCTTCAATTTCTTATTGACGAACTATCAGGTCTTTTAGAGGATGTCCTACTAAATGGTCGACGAGACATGTGGTTTCACATGGATGGGGTACCACCACATTTCGGAATTGCTGTCCCAAATTGGGCTAACGTCAATTATCCAAGATGGATTAGTCGAGGTGGCCCTGTTGCATGGCCACCCAGATCACCCGATCTTATTCCCCTTGACTTTTATTTATGGGGGTACAAGAAAAATTTAGTCTTCGCGCAAGTTTCGAACACAAGAGAAGAGTTGTTGGATCGTATTCACCTGGCTGCCGAGCAAATCCGACATAACAAGTATGAAATTCGGATAAGTACTTCTTCTGTTGGCTTACGGGCACAAGCCTGCATTCAACATGGAGGTGGACATTTCGAAATTATTATTAATTGAACTTTTTTAAATAAAATCAGTTTTTATTGACTTTGGGATTACATTTTTTTTCATGATCTGACAATCACATTCCTAGATCTGTAACTATGAAACAAATGAAAATGGATATACAAGTTTTGCGTTTTTGTTACTTCAAATGAAGTCTACATTACACTCCTGAAATTTGAACATAACGTTACCGGACAGCTTGTATATTATAAGAAGTTGCAAGAAATCATAAATATTTCATAAATCTGTTTTTTTTAATTGTAATCAGGCTACCCCTGATAGTCGGTAATCGTACGTGTGATTGCTTGTCACCTAAATGTTTTGTGGTAGATCGCAATCCCTAAAAGTCTGAGCATCCCTGATCTAAAATATGGATTTCATTGAAAAGTTACTCTCTCGCCAAACTGACATCGTAATGTGTACGTGTTCATCTATTAATACTGAGTATTCGTGTAAAATTAGTAGTGCATTAATTGTAAGTGGCTAAAGCGTAAAGTACAAGTTAGTTATATTAACCCATTAGTGGACAGTGTCCATTTAAAGGGACGGCGTTGTTTGTTGTATTTATTTTATTGGGAGGGGGTATATACGGACTTGCGCACTGTAGTAGCACTATCACAACCGAGGTCAACAAACTTCATTTGCAGTTTGTGCTAGAAAGGTGACAGTGTGACTTCAAATTCAAAATGGATCCTGCACTCTACTCCACACGGAATAACGGGTAAGTATTTACTTATTTTATATAAGACTGGCCTACTAGTGCTGATTGTTTCATACTGATGACTTAAAAATGACTGTAATAAATAGACCTGGCTGTGTAAATCTGTGTTAGAATGTATGTGTTTTCCAAAACACTTGATAACATGTGATGTCCCTTATAGGGGACGTCGCCCATTGTAACTTGATGTCTTACACGTTTACAGGTTGACTCTCGCGCAACTCATGGACATTATAGAGGATGATGATATCAACTCGCCTGATGTATTTATTCTCCCTCCCGACAATTCTAATGAGACAGATGTTGATAGTGATGAGTCAGATGATGACCATGTAGGAAATGTGAATCACTTACCTCGAGGGATTCTTAGTCAGCCCTGTGAATTGGTGCATGATGACGATGACGACGAGTACGAAGCAGAAGATTTGATGAGTTTAGCAGAGCTGAGGAGGAGCATGAAAGGTAACGACAAACTAATATACAAACTAGTTTATTACTGAAAATATATCATGACGATGAAGGTGAACAATCATATGAGAAATCTAAATGGACAAAGAATCCCATAGTAATAGCAGATGGAACACGCAGAGAGTGTGATCCGGAGCAGCCATCTACTGACAGCAGAAATGCCAAAACTCCATTGGACTATTTCAAGCTTTTCTTTGACATGGAGCTGTTAAGCACTATAGTAGAGCAATCTACCAAATATGTATTGCAAAAGAATACCAGTTTAGACTTGTCTACAGATGAGTTACATGTATTTTTGGGAATTCTTTTATTTTCGGGATATGGAAAATATCCGAACAGAAGAATTTATTGGTCTAATGAAGACGATGTACCGAAAATTGTGCAAGATAGCATGCGATTGAAAAGATTCGAAAAAATATTGAAACATATTCACTTCAGTTACAACGCTACACTCGTGCAGGAAGACCGGTTATACAAAATCAGGCCGCTCATTGATAAACTTGCCAAAAATTTCAGACAACATGGAGGTTTGCAGGAACATCTTTCAATCGATGAAAGTATGGTTCCTTATTATGGGAAACATTACGCTAAGCAATATATCCGTGGGAAACCTATACGCTTCGGACTTAAAAATTGGGCTTTATGTACTACTGAAGAGAATATGGTGGGTTTCGATATATACACAGAAAAGAATAGCAGTCTTGAAAAACGTTTTGGAGTTGGTGGTGATATTGTTTTGGCTTTACTTCAGCAAACTGAGGTGCCTAAAAATCAAGGCTACAAAATATATTTCGACAATTATTTTACGAGTTTACCATTGTTAGCTCACGTATCTGCACAAAAATATTGCGCTACAGGAACTATTCGCGAGAATAGACTTGAACAGTGTTCTGTTCCAAGTAAAAAAAGTTGGAACAAAGAAAGTAGAGGCAGCTACAAGTTTTATGCTAATCAACACTCTACACTTTTAGTGCAATGGAAGGACAACAAGGTGGTGTCCATAGCTTCAAATTTTGAGGACAATTCAATTGGAAATGTTACTCGTTGGGATAGAGTTTCCAAATGTAGGAAAAATCTCCCACAGCCAAAAATCGTGGCTGGATACAATAAAGGAATGGGCGGCGTTGATAAGTTGGATGGTTTGATAGCTGTTTATAGAACTAGAATACGGCAAAGGAAGTGGTACTGGCCGTTAGTAGTGTACTTATAAGACGTTTCAGTTGTCAATGGATGGCTTTTGATGAAACGGCTGAAGCCAGATGGAAATAATGCACAGTCTTTATTAGCATTTCGCCGATATATAGCGTTGACACTCCTGAAATCTTTTGGTTCAAAACCACACCAGGGACGTGTCTCCAATCCACTCACTGATGTAAGGTTTGACAATACTGGACACATGATTATATACAATAATACCGACTGAAGATGTAAACATTGTGGAAAGAAAAGTCAGTTTATATGCGGGAAATGTAATATTGCCTTGCATCCGAAACAATGTTTTAAAGATTATCACTTGAAATAAAATATGTTTGCTGTAATCTTCGATAATTTCTTAATAAACAGTAAGAATTTTCTTGTAAGTGTATAAGTTATTTATCTTACCTTGCAAGTTTCATATAATATTTAACATTGACCCAACATAATAGAGATCCAATTATATTAAAAACTAATGTCAGAGAGGACGGCGCGGCGTCCCCTATAAGGGACGGCCCGCATTTTGCAAATTCTCAAATGGATTTAGAAACCCAGCTTATTTATAGCATTTTTAATGTCATATCATCATGAATATTGAACAAAATAATAAAATTTCCAGAAAAAATAACTTTGTCCACTAATGGGTTAAAACAAAAAATGACTCTTTCTAAGAATATTGCTCATGCGGTTATTCATGTAAATAAATGTTTACTTTCTGCACAGTATCTATGTCTTAGGTAATAAAATCCATTGTTAAATATCATTTGTACTACAGATTATTTAAATTAAAATTTGCGTTGAACTAACGATGTATTTCTAAATACTTTTATGCATAAGTTAAATTAAGCAAACTAAGTTTATACAGTTCAGTGATGTTCAAAACCACTACTAAACCAATACTGCGATGAAGAAAGTGTTTAAATAACATTTTAATAAACTTCGAACGTCTAAATATATTAATCCAACGCAACGAGTGATTCTTGTTAATTTCCAAATTTTCCTCAACGAAAATATTTTCTTCAAATGAAACTCAACAAATATGTCACGCTCATAATTTTGTCGTTTACAATTTATTACGCCTCAAAAACTAATAAAAATAGCAAAAATAGATTTTATAATGCTCCCCCATCTGTTGCGCCAAATAAACAGTTCAGATATTGCAACCGGCAGATTTACATCTCCATTTCCTTTTATTACACACATTAATCTTTCAGTGTTTCGGGGAAAATTTCGAGATAATTAGTTTGATATAATTGGTATTTTCGAATGAGAAACCTACGATAAATTTGATAGAGTTTGAATGTTTTGAAAGTTTTCTCCACATTTAAACCGGGCAAAACTTGGAAATTTAATAATTTCGACATCTATTCGCGTGTTTTCAACAGATGGAACGTGTTTAAATATAGTAAAGTAATTCATTTCCGGGAATATAATCACGTATTTATGTACGTAAAGATTAAAACAATTTAAACATTAGTGACCGGCGATGTTTGTCGATTATAGAAATGGTTGCATAGTATACTTACGTGTTATAAAATTTTGTTGTCCGTATTTAGCACTGACTTATTATTGAGAGATATTGGTACTTGTTCTTCAACTGTTTTTAACACATAATGAACGGCGACTGCGATCGTGTGTGTAGGAGTGATTTTGTGGACGATCTAGTGTGCGTCCGTCCTTAAAATTTCCACGTGCGCACGCGCTCCCATATTTCCAAGTTTATGAAGAAATACATCGGTAATTAATACGTATCGTATTTTCTCGGACATGATTTTTCAATGATTCTATTTCATAACTTTACGTCGCTTATTTCTTTTAATTCTTGCCATATACAGTAAAACCTGTTAATAACGGCGACTAAAAAAAAAGAAACAATATTGGCCGTTATATAAAGGTGGCCGTAATTGTCAGGTTTTTCATCTTATAAATAAAAATACATAATTGTTTTTTATTGAACTCCCTTTATTTAGAAATCTACGTAAGATACGATACGATAAGAGCGACAAACCATTGCACTATAGTTCAAATGACTACTTTTTCTGTTGCGAAATTAATAAATATCAAAGTATTATGCCATTTAAATCCAAAATGGGATGATATGCGAAAATAAGTGTATGTCAGTGGCGGCTCGTGCTAAAAATTTTAAGGTGTTCTGCAAGTTTTACAAAAAAATTTACCTTGCACGGGCAGTAAGAGGTTGTCTCCCATCGATCTTATCGTGCTTTCTTCGCCTTCCGCACTGAAGTAATGTATTTCTGGAACGATTGTCAATTGTCACACAAAAAAATAAGGGTCACTAAGCACTACTTTACTAACAAATTATTTCTTATAAATTAAATCTATTCTACGTTCTTTTCGATTTGCAAATTTTGTTATCACTTTGTCATTAAAGTTGTCTATTTCGGAGATAAACTTTTTTTCGATAGATAGCATGGAAAGAGATTTTAAACGATCTTCGGTCATTGAATTTCTGAGAAACGTCTTAATTCGATTTAGTGTTGAAAAACATCGTTCGGCCTCTGATGTTGTCATGGGAGTTGTTATTACAATTTCTAATAATTTTCTAGTCTCCTTCAACGTACCTCCCAGATTGTTTTTTATTAAAAATTTTAGAAGAGGTAGTGCGCCTTTTAAAGATCTACAATCAGTTCTTGAGTAAATAACAGACAATTCAGTTCGTAATCTTTCTTTATCAAGGGTGGGATAATAGGAGCATGCGGAAGTGAGTTTGTCCTCAGGAAATTTACTGCAATACTCTCCAAAGCATTCCGAAAAAAAAGTGATGCCACTACTAGATGCTCTTTAAAATGAAATCGATCTTTTGCACAATTCAGAATAACATCACACACCTCTAAAGCCGAAATTCGATGATTAAATTTGCTGCTATTTGGACGTTTGCGTTTTTCTGGTGGTGGCTCATCGCTTATTAAATCTGTTTAGTCCATTTACTAATTTAACATAACTTATAAACAATGTAACCCGCTATTTTAATAATGTTCCTGTCACTTGGCTTTTGACACATTGTCGAAATTACTTCAAAAACGTCATCTTTCAAATATCTCAGTGTTATTTAAATTCTTTTAATAAAATTTGTATCGTATATGTTGTCTTTTCTTCGATCCTACCTTGAATAAATACAATAGTGAGTGTATTCTCTTAAATATTTAATCTTCCTTTCTTGTGATCCTTAATTTTTGGATTTTATATCACTTTATGTTTAACTTCTTTCTATAACAGCTTCTCTGTGCCTGTTTCCTATTACTTGTTATCTTTTTTGTGTATTGTAATATCTAGGAAATTCAATGTGTTTTTGTGTTCCTTTTCTATAGTAAACTGTATTTTGGGGTTTAGTGTATTAAGTAGTGTTAGGAATTCTGTTAATTGTCTATCAGTTCCCTTCCAAATAGATAGACAATTAACAGAATTCCTAACACTACTTAATACACTAAACCCCAAAATACAGTTTACTATAGAAAAGGAACACAAAAACACATTGAATTTCCCAGATATTACAATACACAAAAAAGACAACAAGTTAGTATATAAAATATATAGAAAACCTACATTTTCGGATAATATATTACACGCTAACGCAAATCAATCACAAAAAATTAAAATGTCAACTTTCCATAGCTATATACATAGAGCAACAAGTATACTACTAAATAAGGAAGCCTTTAATAATGAAATAAACGCAATTAAAATAATAGCAAAAAATAATGGCTACAACCCAGATATCATCGATAATTTGATAAAACATAAAGAAAGGAAAATACTTCAAAAATTGTTATACCCAGAAATAAATGAATTAAAGAAACCTAGTTGGCATGTAATCACTTATATCCCTCCCATAACACAAAAAATAAACAAATTACTAAAGAAACTCAACATTAACATAGTGTGGATAAACAAAGTAAATTTCGGTACATTGTTGAATAATACTAAAGATAAAATAGATAACTTAGAAAAATCAGGAGTATATTCCATAAAATGCCAGAATTGTGAAGCGATTTATATCGGACAGAGTGGCAGAGGTATTAATAAACGGTTAACTGAACATATTAGAGATATAAAATATAGTGTTAAACACACAGGGTTCGCGGAACATTGTATAGACCAGAACCACTTACCCGATATAAAGAGCTGTAACCTCATTCATAATGTAGCAAAAAGTAAAAAGTTAAATATATTAGAGATTTTTGAAATTAAAAAAGCCCAAAAACAAAATCGAGTGATCACAAACACGCAATTAGAATTCATAAATACCTATATCGATACAATCTTAAATATCAATTACCCACATTCTCCCACCCATAAGGAACACAGGTATATATGTTAACCTTAAGTAGAGTAAGTTTTAGTTTGAGATAGCTCTTTGATAATGGCCTAATAGCCGAAACAATTGTTAGTGTATCTAATTAAAGAAGTTGTGAAACTAAGCCAAGTGTTTTATTTTCGAATAATTAATCAAGTTATTACAAGAATGTTTCACCAAGAAATATCTGCGAAGTCAACCAATAAAAAAAAAAAAATACATAACGGCTGCTTCAAAATTTGAATTTCGCACAGAAAAAGTGGTCATTTGAACTATAGTGCATTGGTTTGAAACTAACAAAGTGACGAAGAGGAAGCTGTTTCCAATGAAACAATCTACATACTACCAAAACTAAATACATTTTGTCCAATTGGTTATACATAACTATGTATTAGTTATTCTAACACCATTATATAAGTTTAGTACTTAGATCAGAGAGTGTGATCTTTTTCAGTCGGGTCACTTCCCCGTCTTGTCTAAATAGCCGTTTGGCCAGTGGCGGCTGGTACTAAAGGCCACAAGGGCACGTGCCCACCCAACCACCAAGATAAACACACAAAGAAATTCGCATGTAATTCAGTGCATTATTGTATTTTATTATGTTTACGTATTTGTATAACGATGGTATCAAAGTTTCCTTCCGCACCACAGACACTAGCGCATAAACGCTCAAAACTATGTTCCAGGGCACGACTTCAGATGTACCTATTCCGAATATGGATCGGCTGGTCCCGCTTATCTTCGCCATGTGTTTTTATACGTCGTTTTGGGGCACAGACTCGATCGACTTCAGTTAAAGTCTTGCGTTTATTGTGATAGTATTGTTTTCGGCGCTTACTGCACGTGTTTATTATTAATGATGGAAGTTAATAGTGTGCGAAATCTTTTAAAAAACCCGCTATCATTTGAGGAAAAACTTTTAATTAAGAAGAAATGAAGACCTATCCCTGAACTTCAAATAAATTACACTTCAACAAGTAAAACTCGAACTTACAATAGAGTATTCAATAATAATATATATGAAAAATATGAATGGATTTGCGGATGTTCACTGACAAATAAACTATTTTGTTTTATTTGCTTAATTTTTAAGAAAGAGTGTAGTGCGTGGAATAAACAAGGATTGAATGATTTAAAGCATATTGCAGAAAGAAACAGTGTTTAAAGGCTCCTCAAAAACTATTCAGAACGAATTGCTAGATGCAATGTGGCAAATTTACAAGCAGGAAATATTAAAAGAAATTAAATCTGCAAATTTCATTGCTTTGGAGGCCGGTGAAACTACAGACACCGCTAATAATCATCAAATGGTTGTTATTATTCGATACGTGTTTAATGGACTAATTTTTGAACGCTTTTAGTCTTTTTTTAAGCCGGTTGGACATAATGCTGATGTATTAGCAAAGATATTGCTGAATGAATTGCAAACTATTTTAAATTCTCTTTCTGGGTCTGATAACAATAAACTAATCGCTCAAAGTTACGATGGGGCGTCCGTGATGAGTGGTAAGACAAATGGTGTCCAATATCAAAAGAACATTTCCACGTGTACGTTACCCGTATCAATTTAATTTAATTATTGAACAAGCGATAGTGCAATAAAAATGTAAAAATTTTCTTTGCAAATTTGCAGTCATTTTCAAGTTTTTTTTCTCAATCGCCAAAACGAATGGTAATTCTTGATGAAATAGTCAAACATAGATTACCACGTGCTGCTCCTACACGCTGGATTTTCAAAAGTCGCTGTGAACACATTATTTGAATGGAATACATCCTTGTAGATAGAAAACGTTCTTTCTACATCGCTACTGGTTATAGTGCATACTGGAAATATTATTTTATTTCAGCGTATTCAGCAGTTAGATTTTGAGGCATTGTCCCCATACACAATTGCCGCAATGTTATTATATCTGGATTTCTATTAAAGATTGCGCCTAACTTTTGCCGAAGGCCACATCCGAAGTCACTTGGAATAGTTTTCAAATTATTAATAGCCATATCTAATGTGGTTAATCCATTATTTAATTTGAGATTTTTATTTTCAAAATAATTCAATAGTTTTGGCAGATTTCCAAAGTGTTTCTGAAAAAAGTACAACTGACTTTTAAATTTGGAATTTATATTAGTTCCTCAGAAATACTTCGAGCAACGTCATTTAAATATGTAACGAAATTTTGTAAAATATCAAAATTGTCTGCATAAAAACTTTGTAGCTTACAACCATGTTCCCCATCCAGTTATTACTGGAGAGGGAGGCAGTGACAAAGATGGAAGTTTTTCTATATAAAGAGCTACTCTCAATGGTGCTTTTCTGAAAACTTTTTTAAAAGCGGATACAAGTCTATCAATTTCCATAAAGGTGTCTCTGATATATTCACAGATTCTGTGGAGAGCATGTGCTACACAAGTAATATGCAGCATATTAGGATATGTTTTCTTCAATAGTCTGCCTGTTTTTAACATATATGCAGCACCGTCACTGACAAATAAAAGTACTTTCTCTTTGTACCTGTAAAGTAGTTTGTGCGCTGGAGTTTGGCACTTATTTTTGAACCACAGGTTGTAAGTCTGTAGGGAGACTTATACAAATAAAACTCACTTTTACTACATACAAATTTAATTTTATTATAAAAACTGTGTTGGCGATTGATCACTTTGTTGTTATTTAATATACAGTACGTCATGCTTGTTTCAAATGTAACGAAGAACTCATCCTTTTTCCAGTAACTTCCTGACAGGTAAAATCGGTCGTTCACTTGTTAGGGGTGGGCACTTTTCTACGAATTTGTAGAAAGTGCTGTACTGACGTGTTCCTGGACAAAGAGCGATTCTTCGAACAAATAAAAAATATAAAATTTATTTAAAAAATGTATTTTTCTGGGCCGCCGAGGTTAGAATATGTTGACAATAGCTGGTTGGAAAGCCCTAACAGCAAATGAAGAACGGCAAAATTTCTTAGAAATATGGAACAAATATCCTCAAATATTAGAAAGTTTTAATACGTAGAAATTGTGAACACACAAGTAAAATAATATTTTACAGTACCTGTCGTCCGAATGAAGCATTTGGGGCTAATTCTCGTAAATGGTTTTAGCTACTGTTTCCGCATCAACTCTATTTATAACACTTGTTGCTATTACATATGAGTTATAGGGAATAGTTGGATGTAGTACACCAGCTACAACATTTACCACACAGCGTCCTAACATATCCACCGTTTCGTCGGCGCTTATCCATATGTATTGATTTAAAAGATGGCTTCTAATGCGTTCTACTGTTCTCGTATAGCACCTAGAAACATAATATTTGCGTAAAGTTGATTCATCAGGAACATTTCGACCAGTATATTTTTGAAGAAATATTTTTAAAGTGGGATTGCTAAGTTTATTTAATGGAATATTAGCCGCCATAAAAGTTTTACAGAGTTCACATGTGTTTGCGATCGTAAGTGACGATTTTTTGACGATATTTTACGAATTTTGTAATAAATTTCGGAATCACTGACAATGGACATACAATCAGTATGACCGTCAATCCAACTCGCCATTGTTTTAGAATGCCGTTCTCGACATTCTTCCATATCATGTCTGAAAAAGTAACTTAAACAATGCTCTAGATCTAAATAAATGAAAACTAAAAATGTGTGCGTAAGTTATTGAAACTGAACGAAATTCAATGCACACTTAAGTCAAAATAATTGGTAGAAATAGATTCAATCAAACGATATTAAACAGGATCTATCACAAAAATTACGATGTAATTAACAGTTAAAACTATGAAAACAAGAAACTTACTCACAGCACTTTATTTATCTTACGAAATATAAACTAATAAATAAAATACGTTATAAAAACCCCGCTTCTATCTACGCTCATGAAAACACTTTAAAAGACACTATATTCTCCGAATACAATAGCAAAGTTGTCCATTGATATCGCTTGGAGCCCAGGTGGCCGAGTAAGTCAAACAAATACTTCATTGAATTACGCCGGGATGTACTGTGCGACGTTATACACAATTCCAATTGCCGATTGCGTTTTATGGAAATTGCATCCGTTCTCTACTAATTACATACATTATTTATTATATTTACAATCGCAGCTATTCGGCCTACCCGGCGAAGCTCTAGGCTACTGCGAATTCATTATTATGTCCAGCTTTAAGATGATGCAATCAGCAACAACAGAAATTAACAGGACGTGTGCCTCCGACTTATACCTCTGATTCTTGCTAAAATTTCTCTATTAAAATTGATACACTTATTTGATTTTATGATAAAAGCAAAAATTAAAATCTTTAGTTCAATGTTAATTGTTTGACCTTTAAAGATTTATATCACATGCTGATGTAATTCGTGATCAAATTATGCAGTAATTATCCAACACGAATTAGTAAATGCTTATCACCAACGGCCAACGACAAAATTAAAAAGAGAGAATACATTTTTAATTTTGTTTCGTTTAGGGACAAAGGACACGCTAACCGATGCAATGCTATCTCAAGAAAAGCCGGGAAACAAAAGATAGGCATTACGCAATTTAAAATCATGCATGTAAAACGGGAATTCACAGTTTCTTTTAATAACACAATAACACTTCGCTTAGTCACCATTTAAATACCATGCATGCTTATAGGTGCAATAAAGCGCGTTATTTTTGTTCGGTAAATGCAGAAGCAGAGTATATGCCTTATATGTAAATGTAAATTGCGTAAATATTCATGTTTGAGGCATCGTTTTTATATTCCCGGACTGAACAGTTTTCAATTTTAATACGATTTTTCTTATGATTTCTTAATCACATACGCCTTGATAAGACTGATGAACAAATTTTCATTTTTAAAATTTTTCTTTAGAAACTATGTACAATTTTCGTCTGTAAGTTCAGTGGCAACTCGTGAGTTATGAAAGAGGGTGGACACAAAAAAACTTACATATTTTCTGTAAGTACATAAAATCCATTATCCTATTTTTCATGCTGGAAAGACGTCTATGACTTTATTGTTAAAATCCGGGATAGTCTGGATCAACTTCTTTTCTATTGATAGGACCGCCAATGCGTTCAGTCGATTTTCTGACATTGTGCTTCTCAGAATGGTTTTAATGCGTTTGAGGATGGAAAAACATTGTTCACAATCTACTGTCGACATGGGCGTTGCACAAATAATATCCAACAGTTTGTATGTTTCCGTCAAAACCTTTTTTAGATTGTTGTCTGTTATGAACACTAAATGTGGAAAAACACCACCTACGTCACACATGTTATTGCGCTCATAAATTACTGAAAGTTCACTTTTCAATTTTACACTGTCCAACATAGGATAAGATTTCACAGTTTCATCAAATTTTTTTTGTGGAAATGAATGACTGTAAGGTTGGCTTAAAATAGTGTCACATACTTCCTTTGCAATAACAGATCTATTATCTCCAGCTGTCGTTTTTTGTCTTTTCCTTGCAGGTTCTTCTTTATTGCGTTCTTGATTGTTATTATAAGTAGAATTTCTTATATTTCTAATGTGAATAATTTGCTGTTGCAATTGTTCAATTGCCTTTTGCAGTTGAGCACTGTCAATCCCGCGCATTTGAGTCTGATTAAATAATATTTCAACATGTGACATGATGAAATGAAATATTTTCAACCAGTAGAGAAATTCCGGGCAATTCAAATGTTTCAATAAACCACTTGATATACTAACAGTAACTGAATCCATCCCATCTTCGTAAATAATTTTGTCTAAACATTTGTTTGTAAATTTGTATGTAGTAAAAGTGAGTTTTATTTGTATAAGTCTCCCTGCAGACTTACAACCTGTTGTTCAAAAATAAGTGCCAAACTCCAGCGCACAAACTACTTTACAGGTACAAAGAAAAAGTACTTTTATTTGTCAGTGACAGTGCTTCATATATGTTAAAAACAGGCAGACTATTAAAGGAAACATATCCTAATATGCTGCATATTACTTGTGCAGCACATACTCTAAACAGAATCTGTGAATATATCAGAGACACCTTTATGGAAATTGATAGACTTGTATACGCTTTTAAAAAAGTTTTCAGAAAAGCACCATTGAGAGTAGTTCTTTATATGGAAAAACTTCCATCTCTGTTCACTGCCTCCCTCTCCAGTAATAGCTAGATAGGGAACATGGTTGTAAGCTACTAGTTTTTTTTGCAGACAATTTTGATATTTTACAAAATTTCTTTACATATTTAAATGACGATGCTCGAAGTATTTCTGAGGAACTAATAGAAATTCCAAATTTAAAAAGTCAGTTGTACTTTTTTCAGAAACACTTTGGAAATCTGCCAAAACTATTGAATTATTTTGAAAATAAAAATCTCAATTAAATAATTGATTAACCACATTAGATGTGGCTATTAATAATTTAAAAAATATTCCAAGTGACTTCGGATGTGGCCTTCGGCAAAAGTTAGAAGCAATTTTTAATAGAAATCCAGATTTAATTACATTGCAGCAATTATGTATGGAAACAATGCCTCAAAATCTAACTGCTAAATACGCTGAAATAAAATAATATTTCCAGTATGCACTATAACCAGTTGCGATGTAGAAAGGACGTTTTCTATCTACAAGGATGTATTCCATTCAAATAATTCAAATAATGTGTTCACAGTTCGACTTTTGGAAATCCAGCGTGTAGGAGCAGCACGTTGTAATCTACGTAATCTACTATTTCATCAAGAATTACCGTTCGTTTCGGCGATCGAGAAAAAAAACTTGAAAATGACTGCAAATTTTCAAAGAAAATTTTTACATTTTTATTCTCGTTCAATTAAATTAATGCGCGTAACAGTGAATATAATGTGCATGTGGAAATGTTCTTTTGATAATAGCTTGGACACCATTTGTCTTACCACTCATCACGGACGCCCCATCGTAACTTTGAGCGATTAGTTTATTGTTATCAGACCCAGAAGGAGAATTTCAAATAGTTAGCAATTCATTCAGCAATGTTTTTGCTAATACATCAGCATTATGTCCACCCGGTTTAAAAAAAGACCAAAAGCGTTCAAAAATTTATCGATTAAACACGTACCGAATAATAAACCATTTGCTGATTAGTAGAGGTGTCTGTAGTTTCATCGGTCTGCAAAGCAATGAAATTTGCAGATTTAATTTCTTTTAATATTTCCTGCTTGTAAATTTGCCACATTGCATCTAGCAATTCGTTTTCATATGTATTGCAAGCACAGCTTCTAACTCAGCTGCAAAATTGATTAAGCCTACATAAATACCTGGATTTTCAGACGTTAATGTCTCATCATGACCTCGTAACGCAATTCAAAATCTCCGCAAAATTTTATACACATAATTAACCGGCGCAAAATACGACAATTTTTTTCCACATCTTCATTGTACTTAATTTTATGTCGCAAATAAGCACTGTCAAACTGTTCACGCATGTCCACTTTGCCTAGAACACTAAAATCCACGCATGCATTCAGGTGAGAAACGAAATTTTCGTGATTCTTTCATATATGCTTTAAATCATTCAACACTTTTTTATTCCAGCACTAACCTCTTTCTTAAAAATTAAGCAGATAAAACAAAATAGTTTATTTGTTAGTGAAGATTCGCAAATCCACTCATATTTTTCATATATACTTTTATTAAATACTCTATTGTAAGTTCGAGTTTTACTTCTGGAAGTGTAGTTTATTTGAAGATCAGGGTTAGGCCTTCCTTTCTTCTTAATTAAAAGTTTTTCCTCAAATGATAGCGGCTTAAAAAAGGTATATAACCCCTTACCACAATTATTAATCGTATCCTAAGTACGTATTTCGACAACTAAGTTGTAATCATCAGTAGGTAAAAACCACTAATTAAAAAGTCGCACATGGGGCACAGTAAAGCTAGAAAACCCCTTACGCAACAACTACTTTACACCGCGTCCACGTATAGACTAATTTTAACATGCGAATATAACCTACGAACGGATCGAAAAGCACTTACCTCTTAGGGAAAAAGGCATTCACATATGTTTTTTCTCCGAGTTGAAAAATATCGAACGAAAGAACGACAAACATTCCTTTCTTAAGGGAACGGCACTTAACATGTCCTGATAACTTCAATTTTAAAAACGACGATGACACAATTATGGTAATAAAAATGAAAAATGATAGCGGGTTTTTTAAAAGATTTTTCACACAGTTAATTTCCATAATTAATAATAAACGTCACTTCAAGCCTTTGAAATCATACACATGCGGTACAGTTGCATGCATGCAAGACGTTAACAGGAGTCGGACTATTTTGTGCCCCAAATCGACGGGATAAGCGCATATGGCGAAGATAAGCGGAGCCGGCCGATTCATACTCGGAATAGGTACATCTGATATCGTGCCCCGGAACATAGTTTTGAATGTTGGCATAGTGTCTGTGGTGCGGAAAGAAACTTTGGTACCATCGTTATAAAAATACTTAAAAATAAAATAATGCACTGAATGACATGCGAATTTCTTTCTGTGTTTATCTTGGTGGTTGGGTGGGCAGGTGCTCTTGTGCTCTTTAGTACCAGCCGCCACTGTCTAAGTTATAGTTTATTCTGGCAGGTTAGGTTTTGAAAAAAAAATATTGAAAGGTAAACTAAATAGTATTAATTAGGAATGCACATTATATGGAGGTATATGGTATCGTTGTGTTTAAAATGTTTTTGTTTTTACTTTTCTTTTATACTGTTTTTCGGCACTTTCTGATGTCGATGTCCAACAAGAATTATCAAACATTTCACCGTTCCACTTGCACTTGTTTTTCAATAACAGTAATGTCGTGATGAAACCTTTCGCCCTGTCGCCGAGGTTGTTTGTGCGAAAGAAATCCAGATGCAAGTGCAAAAAATGTATTTTAGAGCTCATGTTACAGCCCAATTTATGGTAACTTCTAAGAAGTTCATTAACAAGTGCTGTCCAGAAATTTGGACAACGTTGTTGATTAATAAGTTTTTCCGATTAAATTATTGAATTTTATTTAGGAAAGATTTCTTTATAATTTGAAATTCGTAAACTTTATACAAAGGGATCACGGCATTCTCCGTTATTAACGCTTATGGCAGCGTCAAACATAATTTTATGGCGTGCCTTTACTTACCTTATGCAAGAAGTATTATTCAAAGCACGGCCTGCGTTAACCATTTATCTCACAATTAGGTTTTGATTCATCCTTCCTCGAAAATGTACTTTGAAATATGTATTTATCATTTTGTTTACAGTTATTTATTCAGGCCTTTTTCTATTTGTATTGTTTTTACTTTAATGTGTAGCCGCTATGGTCACCAAACGTTCAGGCGCATCAGATAAGCATTGTAATGTTTAAATCGAAGGTTTGCCGCCTATTGTTATAAACACGTAGTTGCCCATTAAGCCAGACGCACTTTCTACAATTTTCATTACGGTCACGTTTTCGAAGGTCTTCGTATAATAGTATTTCGGACACAATTTAGCAAAGGTCGAGTCTGGGTAAAACCGTATGTACCGGACCCATATATTTATCTATTACATACAATGTAGCGATGTTAAGTTTATATAAACTTATGTTCCTATCCTGCTTCGACCCATCATAAGAAATAAAGTGGAGTCTTATAACTGAATTTTCTTTATCTGGCTAACATTTTGCGTCCGAAATACTATTAGAGGGAATTTCGTGATCCCTCTGAATAAAATGTGTAAATTTCAAATTATAAAGAATTCCTGCCTAAATAAAATTCAATATTTTAATCGGAGAAACTTATTAATTAACAAAGTTGTACAGATTTCTAGACATGCCGGCCTTCTTGAAATATGCCTCGTGCATATCTTTTCAATATGACTTATTAAATAAAATGGTAAATGCTATGTTACGTTTATACTAAAGAACTAAATAAATAAACGTGAAATCGAATATCTAAATCTAATGTCAGTCTCTACGAATAGTTGCTGAAATTGTCAATCACATATTAGTCAGAATGTATGGGTAAAACATACATTTAGCAAAGCGTTTCACGATACTACTTATTAACTAACAAATCGGAGACTGTGGCCTATAAGTGAATAAAATAAAATTAAAAAACCCTTACCACAATAGAATTTAATGATTCTAAATCTATTTAACTCCTTTGGCCGGGTAGCCATATTAACTAACAAATCGGAGACTGTGGCTTATAAGTGAATAAAATAAAATTAAAAAACCCTTACCACAATAGAATTTAATGATTCCAAATCTATTTAACTCCTTTGGCCAGGTAGCCATTCACTTATTATTATCCACTTATAAGTAGAGAACGGATGCAATTTCCATAAAACGCAATCGGCAATTGGAATAGTGTATAACGTCGCTCAGTACATCCCGGCGTAATTCAATGAAGTATTTGTTTGACTTACTCGGCCACCTGGTCTCGCAGCGATAACAATGGACAACCCAGCTATTGTATTCGGAGAATATAGTGTTTTCAATGGCGTCGTGTACGTAGATAAAATAAATAAGTTTATCGTATTTCGTAAGAGAAATAGCACGTAGATTCCTTTTCTTTTCATTTAAGCAACATCTTCCAATTATTTTCACGTAAGTGTGCATAAAATTTCGTTATTTAATTTCGTTTATTTGGATCTAGAATATTCTTACTTCTTCAGACAATGGAAGAGCGTCGAGAATGGCATCGTGAAACAATGGCGAGTTGGATTGAGGGCCATGCTGATTGTATGTACATTGCCAGTGATTCCGAAATTTATTGTGAAGTGTGTGAAACGTTATTGAAAAATTGCAATAAATCAACCGTAAAACGTCACGTAGGATCGTTAAAGCACGAAAAAAAAATTGAACACGTTGGAATCTGACAATTTTAACGAAGAACTCTGTGAAACTTTTATGGCAGCTAATATTCCATTATTTAAATTGAACAATCCAATTTTGAAGACATTTCTGAAAAAATATACTGGTCGAAATGTTCCTGATGAATCAACTTTACCCAAATATTATGTTTCTAGGTGCTATACGAGAACAGTAGAACGCATTAGAAGCCAACTTTTAAATCAATACATATGGATAAGCGCCGACGAAACGGTGGATATGTTAGGACGCTGTGTGGTAAATGTTGTAGCTGGTGTACTACATTCAACTATTCCCTATAACTCATATGTAATAGCAACAAGTGTTATAAATAGAGTTGATGCGGAAACAGTTGCTGAAACCATTAAGGAGAATATGCAAAAAATGCTTCATTCGGACGCCACGTACAAAGAAAAAATACTTTTATTTGTCAGTGATAGTGCTGCGTATATGTTAAAAACAGGCAGACTATTGAAGAAAACATATCCTAATATGCTGCATATTACTTGTGTAGCACATGCTCTCCACAGAATCTGTGAATATATCAGAGACACTTTTCCGGAAGTTGATAGACTTGTATCAGCTTTTAAAAAAGTTTTCAGAAAAGCACCATTGAGAGTAGCTCTTTTCAGGGAAAAATTTCCATCTCTGTCACTACCTCCCACTCCAGTAATAACTAGATGGGGAACATGGCTGGAAGCTACTAGTTATTATGCTGAGAATTTCGATAGTCTAAAACATTTCGTAACACTGCTAAAGGAGGATGCTAGAAGTATTGGCGAGTGCAAGGAGCTCACACAAATCCCAAATTTAAAAAATCAGTTGTAGTTTCTTCACGAACACTTTGGAAAATTGCCAAAACTAATCGCTTATTTTGAAAATCGAAATCTCAAATTAAATGACGGATTAACCACATTAGATGTGGCTGTTAATAATTTGAAAAGTATTCCAAGTGACTTCGGATGTGGCCTTCGGCAAAAGTTTGAAGCAATTCTTAATAGAAATCCAGATTTAATTACATTGCAGGAATTATGTATGGAGACAATTCCACAAAATCTAACGGCTAAATATGAAGAAATAAAAGAATATTTCCAGTATGCACCTATAACCAGATGCGATGTAGAAAGAACGTTTTATATTTATAAGGATGTACTTAATTCAAAAAGAACAAAATTGACAGAAGAAAACCTTGAGAAACTATTGCTAGTCAATATTAATACTCCTTTACTCAACTTGAAAGACAAAATGAACAAATAAAAATGTTCCAATTATAGAAATAAAATTAAAAACTTTAAAAATACAACTTTTCAACAAATACATATGTATTTCGTAATTTTATAGATCACCAGCCGTTTGTTTTCCAATTATATAAATAAAATTAATTAATAAATATGTATTTCTTAATTTTATAGATCACCACCCGTTCGTTTTCCAATTATATAAATAAAATTAAATATTTTAGAAATACAGCTTTTCGCCAGTACTGCATTGGGCTTTGCGTCATGTGGTAAGCGTGTCCGTTCTCTACTTATAAGCCACAGTCTTCGATTTGTTAGTTAATATGGCTACCCGGCCAAAGGAGTTAAATAGATTTAGAATCATTAAATTCTATTGTGGTAAGGGTTTTTAATTTTATTTTATTCACTTATAAGCCACAGTCTCCGATTTGTTAATTAATATGGCTACCCGGCCAAAGGAGTTAAATAGATTTAGAATCATTAAATTCTATTGTGGTAAGGGTTTTTTAATTTTATTTTATTCACTTATAAGCCACAGTCTCCGATTTGTTAGTTAAAATGGCTACCCGGCCAAAGGAGTTAAATAGATTTAGAATAATTAAATTCTATTGTGGTAAGGGTTTTTAATTTTATTTTATTCACTTATAAGCCACAGTCTCCGATTTGTTAATTAATATGGCTACCCGGCCAAAGGAGTTAAATAGATTTAGAATCATTACATTCTATTGTGGTAAGGGTTTTCAATTTTATTTTATTCACTTATAAGCCACAGTCTCCGATTTGTTAGTTAATATGGCTACCCGGCCAAAGGAGTTAAATACATTTAGAATCATTAAATTCTATTGGGGTAAGGGTTTTTAATTTTATTTTATTCACTTATAAGCCACAGTCTCCGATTTGTTAGTTAATATGGCTACCCGGCCAAAGGAGTTAAATAGATTTAGAATCATTAAATTCTATTGTGGTAAGGGTTTTTAATTTTATTTTATTCACTTATAAGCCACAGTCTCCGATTTGTTAATTAATATGGCTACCCGGCCAAAGGAGTTAAATAGATTTAGAATCATTAAATTCTATTGTGGTAAGGGTTTTTTAATTTTATTTTATTCACTTATAAGCCACAGTCTCCGATTTGTTAGTTAATATGGCTACCCGGCCAAAGGAGTTAAATAGATTTAGAATAATTAAATTCTATTGTGGTAAGGGTTTTTAATTTTATTTTATTCACTTATAAGCCACAGTCTCCGATTTGTTAGTTAATATGGCTACCCGGCCAAAGGAGTTAAATAGATTTAGAATCATTAAATTCTATTGTGGTAAGGGTTTTTAATTTTATTTTATTCACTTATAAGCCACAGTCTCCGATTTGTTAGTTAATATGGCTACCCGGCCAAAGGAGTTAAATAGATTTAGAATCATTAAATTCTATTGTGGTAAGGGTTTTTTAATTTTATTTTATTCACTTATAAGCCACAGTCCCCGATTTGTTAGTTAATATGGCTACCCGGCCAAAGGAGTTAAATAGATTTAGAATCATTAAATTCTATTGTGGTAAGGGTTTTTAATTTTATTTTATTCACTTATAAGCCACAGTCTCCGATTTGTTAGTTAATATGGCTACCCGGCCAAAGGAGTTAAATAGATTTAGAATCATTAAATTCTATTGTGGTAAGGGTTTTTTAATTTTATTTTATTCACTTATAAGCCACAGTCTCCGATTTGTTAGTTAATATGGCTACCCGGCCAAAGGAGTTAAATAGATTTAGAACCATTAAATTCTATTGTGGTAAGGGTTTTTAATTTTATTTTATTCACTTATAAGCCACAGGCTCCGATTTGTTAGTTAATATGGCTACCCGGCCAAAGGAGTTAAATAGATTTAGAATCATTAAATTCTATTGTGGTAAGGGTTTTTAATTTTATTTTATTCACTTATAAGCCACAGTCTCCGATTTGTTAGTTAATATGGCTACCGGGCCAAAGGAGTTAAATAGATTTAGAATCATTAAATTCTATTGTGGTAAGGGTTTTTAATTTTATTTTATTCACTTATAAGCCACAGTCTCCGATTTGTTAGTTAATATGGCTACCCGGCCAAAGGAGTTAAATAGATTTAGAATCATTAAATTCTATTGTGGTAAGGGTTTTTAATTTTATTTTATTCACTTATAAGCCACAGTCTCCGATTTGTTAGTTAATATGGCTACCCGGCCAAAGGAGTTAAATAGATTTAGAATCATTAAATTCTATTGTGGTAAGGGTTTTTAATTTTATTTTATTCACTTATAAGCCACAGTCTCCGATTTGTTAGTTAATATGGCTACCCGGCCAAAGCAGTTAAATAGATTTAGAATCATTAAATTCTAGTGTGGTAAGGGTTTTTTAATTTTATTTTATTCACTTATAAGCCACAGTCTCCGATTTGTTAGTTAATATGGCTACCCGGCCAAAGGGGTTAAATAGATTTAGAATCATTAAATTCTATTGTGGTAAGGGTTTTTTAATTTTATTTTATTCACTTATAAGCCACAGTCTCCGATTTGTTAGTTAATATGGCTACCTGGCCAAAGGAGTTAAATAGATTTAGAATCATTAAATTCTATTGTGGTAAGGGTTTTCAATTTTATTTTATTCACTTATAAGCCACAGTCTCCGATTTGTTAGTTAATATGGCTACCCGGCCAAAGGAGTTAAATAGATTTAGAATCATTAAATTCTATTGTGGTAAGGGTTTTTTAATTTTATTTTATTCACTTATAAGCCACAGTCTCCGATTTGTTAGTTAATATGGCTACCCGGCCAAAGGAGTTAAATAGATTTAGAATCATTAAATTCTATTGTGGTAAGGGTTTTTTAATTTTATTTTATATACTACTTATTGTTTTAACAGTGACTACTCTGATGACGCCGTCCCTGCCTGGATGAACTTCTAGGACACGCCCTAGTCTCCAGTGACAGGGGGAAGGTTGTCCTCGCGAATGATGACCAGAGCTCCGTTGGTAAGAAGAGACTGCCTGCTGTTTTTCCATCTGCAGCGAACTCGTAGCTCTTTCAAATATTCTTTGCTCCATCTTGGTCAATAACGTTGAGTTAATCTTTGCAAACAGTGATAAGCCGATAAACGATTGCCAGGTTGTTCAGTAATAATTAAAGAGTGTTGTGCTTTCTATCACTGTTGTTATTTTGCGAACCACTGAGTGAGAGATCTTCTATTCACAACTTGAATTAACGACGATTCAACAGAAGCCACTTAACGCGGATTTACGACCCGTGATTCGAAGAAGTGCCAAATCCAGCCATATACGCCCTAACAACAATTTTACAAGCATCCCAAGCATCACGCTCCAAATTACTTAGGGTTTCTTCTATTTTTTTAATCTTGTAGTAGAAATTTAATTTGGGTCCTACAAACAATCCCTTTTTAAGAAGCTTTTCATTTAAGATTTTGAGCAATTTTTGTTTAAGTTATTGGAATCCACGGCCATCTCTATCCATTGATTTCACGAAATCTGTATTTTGTAACAGCGATATATCTCAGCAATATTATGCTTTAAATACTTTTTTGTACTCGCTTATCAAAACCTGTCATTTCACGATTCGATTTGGGTGCGTAAAAAGTCACTTTACGCACGAGTGCGTAAAAGTAAATTGGTACTTCCTGGAACTTGATTAATTTAGTGACATTTTAAAATCATAAATCCCTAACCTTAATAATATGCTACCCAGTTCGTTGTTTTTCTATGAAAATAAAAGGAAATGAAATAGAAATTGTTATATTTGGAAGGTATGTAATTCAATGTCAGAACAGCAACAAATATTATTTTTTAAATTTATAGAAAACTAAAAAAAAAATTGTCACAAGTGGGATTCGAACCCACGCCCTCAGAGATGACCAGAACGCTCGAGAAGCCGTATAACGGGCAAGCTAAACCTTGAGTCTGGCGCCTTAGACCGCTCGGCCATACTGACACATACTAGTAATATTGTTAAAAATACATATAAATATAAAAATTTTGAAATTATATTTATATTTTAGATAAATATTATTATTGTTTATAATTCTCGTACAAAAAATATTGTACAAACTTCGTGCGTGAAACATTTCGCGAATTCGTGTCCATAAAGCGCTCGCCTGCGGCTCGCGCTTTAAACTGGTCACTCATTCGCGAAATATGATTTCACGCACTTGGTTCGTAAATAACTATATTTTTTCCTAAAATCGATTTACATGCTGAGAGCAATGCTATCAGTGCTATAACAAGTTCCGGTTAAGTGCGCACGCCTCCCCCACTCATCCTTAATCGTAACCGATCATTGGTTTTCATAATAAATTTGTATGACTTGCACACTACGGCGCCATGATGAATTTGTCATCTGTCACCATATTAACTGTCAAATCGTAAACTTTCAACATTCTCACAAAGCAGATGGCGCACAATTGAAATCCAGAATTTCGATCGCACTTTATTTAGTTAATTGAAATCGATTGTTTTTATTACTCGTATGTTTTGTGTGCCTGGCCAACTCTGTCATCTTTTGTGAGCCGTCCTTGGTGTGCATATTTATATTCTTACTCGTTGTGAATGTAAAATATCGAGATTTACTTCAAGAAAAAATCTTTTGTCTTCAAATTACAAGTTTAAAAACTCAACCAATTCATATAAATCCACATTAAATTTGCTTTCTTTTTCGAACAAATACTGAAACGAGAACATCGTGTTTACGATGTAATAATCACGGTGCATTGAAATCACATTCATTCATGTTCTGAGAATTCTGACAGACTAATTTAAACATAATTTCTATAAATATGTACTTGAATTTAACAAATTGAATAGACTCTATTCAATAGAGGCAAATATGTGAATAAAATTTTGGTGATGTTAACGTATGTATATACTTATTAGATTTAAGAAACAATTCTTTTTCTTTAATTTCGCATAATTGTGAAACAAATATATATACATGTATATGTGTGTGTGTACTTATATATGTATGTCTATTAGGTATTAATGAATTACAAGAATACAAACGGTGGTATTGGATATGTTACAAGGTTAAACAGAAGGTTATGATAACAATAAGTTATTTTTACACAATGCAGTTTTATTGCTAGTACATAAAGTAGTGACTTATTTTTATTTGTATGCAGCAAATTACATATGAAATTTCAGAATTACATAATTATCTATTGTACACAAGCGTTTATGAATCCACGAATACATTAAATAATTCTTACAAGCGAGGAATCTTAAAGGAGCGAGTTATTATGTTGATGAATGTGAAATATTGAATATTAGGTGTAAAATTTAAAACTATGTATTTAGATTTTAGAAAACAAATTTCTATTAGTTAAACAAAACCATCTTGCAGGATTTTCACGATAAAAATGTGTTCACGTCATTGATGGCGTCTATGCTGTCAATTGTATTTGTTTTATTTAAAAAAAGTTATACGATTCAATAACAGGCCTGTGATTGTTAACGTCGCATAATAAAACGTTATCCTAAAATAAATAAACACGTGTCGTAGTGCATACAGTAATTTCTTAGAGATCTACATAAAAGAATACTGGAAATTGATTTATGATAAAGAAGGTTCTTACTTATTTCGTAAGTGCTGAACCATGAATATCGTACAATAAACAAATGTTCAGATGACTGTTAACGTTGCATTTTTTAATAAAGGATTACATTACGTTTCAGTTCATACAACAGCTTATTAGTGAGTGGACATGTTTTCTTAATTCAAAATGCCTTACCGATTTTCTTCTCAAGAGTATGCGGACAAGCATTTTGTGTATGGCTACTGTAACGGCAGTGCACGTCGAGCAGTTATTGAATACCGACATCGGTTTCCCGATAGGCACATTCCTCATTATAGAACGTTTCTGGAAGTACACAGACAATTTCAGGAATGCGAACTGCGTGATTATCTTCTCAACCGAGGAGTAAATTTGCCAGCAGACTTAGAGGAAGAAGCAGTAGCTATTGTTACAAGGGATACAACTCGCAGTGTACGTCGAATCGTTAGACAACTAGGAGTGCCACGAACGACAGTTTGGCGAATTTTAAAACGTGAGAGCTTATATCCATATCACTATCGCAGAGGACACAGTTTGCATGAGGTGGACCACTATGCTCGTCTAGTTTATTCTACCTGGATATTAAGATAGTCACGGCTTCATTTTAATTTCTGCATAACAGTCCTCTGGACAGATGAATCTACGTTCACGAGACACTTCTCGTGTTAGAAATCTGAGAAACCTGCACAGGTGGTCATCAGAAAATCCCAAAGCTATTCGCCCATCTAAATTTCAACATGAATTTTCTATTAACGTTTGGGCGGCCCTAATCGATGACTTGTTGATTGGTTCTGTCGTTCTTCCTGGGAGGTTAAATGCGGACAATTACCTTCAATTTCTTATTGACGAACTGCCAGGTCTTTTAGAGGATGTCCCACTGAATGTTCGACGAGACATGTGGTTTCACATGGATGGGGCACCACCACTAGGGTGGGTCACTGATATATGAGAAAAAATAAAAGTTCTCGAATCATATTCTAATAGCAATATTTTTTTGTCTTACGTTAAAACAAATAAAAATTGCTAAAAAAAAGTTAAAAAAAGTCACATCTTGAGCCCGCGCCGGAGCTCCTAAGAATTAAGTATTTTTGAAAAAAAAACATTTTTTAAATTTTAATAATTTATTTACTATCAATTATTATTAATTAAAACTGAAAACATTTATTAAACTTAAAAAAAATAAAACTTTGGTTCTTATACAACATAAAACAATAAAATCACGAAATTATATTAGTTATTTTTTTTGTCACAAAATCTTGTTTACTGTCAAATCTGGGCATCTCTCGTCTTGATTCAAGTTTCGTCTGTATTAAACCTTCTCTTGATTTTTTATCGCATAGAGTCACTATTTTCACAGTTCGTTCCACGGCCTGAGTATGACATGGCAGCTTGGCAAAAATTAGATTGTCACTTTCTTGACACTCAACTGCCGCATTTATTTCTTCAGTAGTGATGTTTCGAAGAATTGGTGGATCGAAAAACTTTTGATTCCAATTTATAACTTCAAAGTAGTTACTTGCGTCAAAATTGATAGTCGGGACCTCAAACACGCGAGGTTGCTTTAGAGTATGAGGTGAGCTTCGTGCTTCTTGAATTCGTCTGGCTGCCAGTTCTCTCACTGTTTTATTTTCATCCAACAACATCGATAGAAGCAAGTTTTCTAGGTGAGCAAAATAGGCGTTACGTTGAATTATGGGATCTATTACTAGTTTTAACTCTGCGGGAAGGTATCGTGAGTTTGTTACCAATTTCCAAAAATTTTTAGACCCATGTTTGCAAGTTGGATTTGTTTTTATTTCAAACCATAATGGAGCATAAACTTTAACACAATACTCAGCTAATACTTTTAGCTGATATGACGGGTTTGATGTAGAAATATATAAACGTAAAATTCTATTTGCTTTTGTGAGCCATCGAGCATGGGATATTTTTCCTGGAGACCTGTTAGCTAAGCCATCGTGGCAGTGTCCACTTATAACAGATATAGTTATTTCATACAAATATTTTTGATCTGTACTTAAGGCCTCAAATTGTATTTCCGGAAGCTGGCCTTCAATTCTCTCGTACTTGGCTATGGGTAGTTTTCCGCAGTTTTCTAATAAGTTGCCAATAGGACCAGCATACGAATATGGTCCCTTGGTAACACCATCTATTTTGCTAAATAGATGTTTTAATGGCAATTCGTTCAAATGTAGCATGCAAATAATCCATTGCAGTGGGCGCTGAAGTCTTTTTTCCAATACTCTTATTACTCCGTTAATTTCCCAATGTTAGTGACTGTACCATCATAACCAATTGCCATCAAATTTTCTTTATTAATTTTTTGAGACGAAAGAAGGGCAATAATTTACATTTCAATACTTTTAGAAGTACTTCGATCTGGTGTTGCATAGCCAACATAAACTGAATCTGGCTCCTTAAGAACAGATACATGTTCCTCAATCAATATTTGTCTGTATTTCTTAGCTCCCTTTTTAATAATATTAAGCGTCTTATCTTTTCGGCCGTCAAAGTATAAAGCTGGTAGGTCTAGCTGCTTCTGCTTTTGAATATATTCTTTACGTACTTTTTTTCTTTCCCTTCGTATTTTTGATTTATCAATTGATTCACTGCCAGGAGATATATCTTGCAATACAGAAGAAGCAAGAGCAGCCGCTGCTCTATCGGAAACACCCTAACGGTCACATGTTTTTGACAACATAGGCAAACTAATTTTTTTTTGTTTTTTCCTTTTTTCCTTCTGCCTTTGACGTGGTAGGTAAATTAAAAGAATCGTCACAAGAAGAACTGGAATTACTTACAGATAACTCCAAGTCCTGCTGTTTTGAGTTAATTTTGTCGTGACATTTATTTACGTTTTTTTCTGTCTTTGGTGCTCGGGCCGCTCTTTTTTGCAATTTAGTTGTAAGAACTCGATCTATTCCTCCAATACGCATTTTTCTCGCCCCCCTTTGGTCACTAAAAAACTCCTGTTCTTCTTTAGGTACCTTATATTGCCTTGGACAGCAACAAAGCTCAATTTGTTTACATTTACAGGAACAAATATCAAACAAAACTCTGCTACGTCGGAGAAAATTTTCTTTCTGATAAACGGATATTTTTTTCAACGACTTTTTGAAATTTTTGCACTTTATATGATAACCGTTTATTAGTTGTATGACTCTTGTATTTGAAACTGTAGGAAGAGACGATTTTCTCCAAACACATTCTACCCTTTGAGCTACAAGTTTTGCAATATCTAAAAACGATGGTTCTTTGGTAGTATTCCTCGTTATTTTTAGTTGCAACCTATTCCACTCATAGCATTTCATAACATCTTCGTAAGTTGGCAAAGCGTTATCATTAATATCTTCTACATTTCCGAGTATCGGGCAGAAATAACCTTGGCTTCTGGTTTCCATAATAACGATTAGAAGTTAAAACAGTTCATATAAAAAAATAAACTCACAACTTCACTGTCCAACTAGTAAAACCAAACTCATCTTTTTATTATGTATTATTTTATATGTATTCTAACAAAAATATTTCCTGGAAGAAGATATACGTTTCAATGAATGAATTGCTTGTGTGTCTGAATTCTCGAGAACTTAAAAGTCGTTAGGATACAGTAATATACTTTTCTGCAATACAATGCTACGTTGTTGTGTAAAAAAGGGATATGGTCATTATATTCAAAATTTAACAAAATTGAAGATCAAAGCGCGGGCTCTTACACTAAAAATAAATTTATAATATTTTACAGGGGTATCATGCAGACAAAAATACAACATATTTACGCTATTAGAAGTCGATACGAGAAAAAAAAATTTTTTGACCCACCCTAACCACCACATTTCGGAATTGCTGTCCGAAATTGGGTTAACTTCAATTATTTAAGATGGATTGGTCGAGGAGGTCCTGTTGCATGGTCACCCAGATCACCTGATCTTAATCCCCTTGACTTTTATTTATGGGAGTACATGAAAAATTTAATGTACGCGCAAGTTTCGAACACAAGGGAAGAGTTGTTGGATGGTATTCACCTGGCTGCCGAGTAAATCCGACAAAACAAGTATGAAATTCGGATAAGTACTTCTTCTGTTGGCTTACGGGCACAAGCCTGCATTCAACAAGGAGGTGGACATTTCGAAAATATTATTAATTGAACTTTCTTAAATCAAATCAGTTTTTATTGACTTTAGGATTACATTTTTTTCATGATCTGACAATCACATTCATAGATCTGTAACTTTGAAACAAATAAAAATGGATATGAAAGTTTTGCGTTTTTGTTACTTGAAATGAAGTCTATTTTACACTTCTAAAATTTGAACATAACGATACGGGGCACTTATATATATATATATATATATATATATATATATATATATATATATATATATATACAACGTGTCCAGGAAAGTATGCGACAAAGGGAAAACTTTTTTATTGTCTATTTCTCAGGAAATTTTATTCTTTATAAAAGTTTTTGCTTTACTTGAAACCCATTTACCCGTTAAAACAAATAAAATATCGCTTTAAATAATGAAAATATTCTTTAATAACTTGAAAATACAAAAAAAAAAAATTTACGTTTTAAACACACGTCACTCGATATGATGCCCCTCTCGCTCAATACATAAATTTGTACGTCTACTTAAGTCCCTGACGGCATTTTTCAGGAAATTGGGATTATTATTTAAATGCATTACCGCTTCCTTAATCCTGTTCTGCAAATCTTCTTGGATATCAAATGGCCTTTCTGAATACACCCGATTTTTCAACCAACCCCTTAAAAAATAATCCAAAGGATTTAAATCCGGCGAGCGTGGAGGCCATGGAAATGTTGAATACCTTCCTATCCATTTTTCTTGAAATTCTTGGCTTAAATACTGCACGACTCGAGGTGCAGGTGCAGGTGCACCATCCTGCATAAACCACAAAGAACGTCTTGTTTGTAAAGGTAAGTTGTCAAATTCATCTTCTAATTCAGTAGTCAGAAATGCTAAATAACTTTCAGCCTTTAGAGTTTGTTGAAAAAAATACGGCTCGACCACTCTTCTCTCCAAAATTCCGCACCAAACATTTATCTTTCGTTTTTACACTCCATTTGGAAATGTGGATTCTCTTGAGACCACCAACGATAGTTTTGCGAACATACTACACCATTTGTGGTGAATGTCGCTTCATCGGTAAATAATAATTTTCTGTAAACTTGTATGTTTTCAATATTTTATGTACTGATGATTTACGTAATCCTAAATTAGTTGCACATTTTCTCACAGATAATTTAGGATTCTCAAGTACACTTTGTAAAACATTTAAAGAATTATCTAAATTTCTTGCTGGTCTATCATGTTCCTTTTTCAAATTAAATTCCAGAGAGCCCGTTTGTTTAAATTGTCGCAAAATTCGGGACACCGTAGACCAACTAACGTTTTTATTGGGATGCCTTTCGTTAAAAGTCGCAGCTACATAGTGCTCACTGATAATATTAGTTTGTAATCCCTTATCGGCTTAAAAGGTACACACATTTGCTGGTAATAAAATGAAATAGAGTATTTAAAATGCATTTAAGAAATCTCTGTGTTCGGAAAAACCAGAATAAATCGAACTAAAAAAAACCTTCAATTTCTCGATTTTTTTTCATACAAGGATATCGTTGTTTACAGTTTCATATTCAGAAAAAGTAATATATTTGAATAAGGAAAAAAAAGTATAGTGCAATTTAAAAAAACACAGTTTGCAGCTGTCTGTCAAAAACAAAGTGTAAAAAAAAATTCAAAGCAGATCACGTTACAGTGTTTTTAAAACGATTTAGTTCGACGTATAATTTATTACATTCGGATAGAAAATAAAAAAGTTACAGCACGAAAGGTTTATCTAAGGTAGTTATGTTTGTTGAATGTGTCTCTTCTCCAACAGGGGCGTATTGACAATCATGTAGAAATGTGAAATACGTATCTACGTCTTTGGAGAAGATACATTCAATAATACATATGAACTTGTATTGTGTTCTTCACACCCCATTTTTAATATTATATATTATTAAAAATACTTTTGTATTATACAATTTTATAGGTTATCATATACGCAAATATACTTAAGTAAAGATATACGATTTTTTGTTCAGAGCCCGCTTGACTTCGAATGTTTCTGAACACCCGTTATAAAGTTTTTAGTTTCCTTTAGCGCCATCTACTGTACACTTGCTAAAATGTTTACGCAAATTGATTTACATATTCTATAACCTATAATAACGGGTGTTCAGAAACATACAATGCTATTAAAAATTGTACTATTATAAATATACCCTTTACTAAGAAGTATAAAAAGTATGGTAACTTGCCGTATTGTAGAAAGAATGTCATAAGGCCGCCTTGCTACGAGAATTTATAAATGTGAAATTCAGGAGAATGACAAAAGGTTTCAAATGTTAACAAACTTTACAAGAATTGTCATATTAGGCAATTAGGATATAATAGATAAAAGGGTGCATGTGCTTTCAATACATTTATCAGGCAGTTATTTCGTAACAGAAAAGGCTGTTTTCTATAAATGTAACACATTGTTAGATAATGTTACACATTGTGTGCGACCATAAAAAAACAATGGATATTGTTTTGTTGCTCTGGGTTCTACTCATGACATTACAATCTTCAATAATTCTAGAATAAATCTTAAGTTGGAGATAAACAAGTTTCTCTTAATGCAATTTGGTTCGGTAAAAGTGATTAACCTTTGCAAATTTATTTACAACCAGCTTTAAATCCACATATACAGGCAGAGGAAATATAACTTTTCTCACTCTAGGACTTTGTTTTATCATTTTTATTATTATTAGTGTATATAGGTCAAAACACTAATCTATTATATGTATTTTAATAATAGTGGTGTAATGAAATGTAAAAAATTCTTTTATTTTCGTATTTAATAAAACTTCATATAAAAATCAAAAGAATTTGTAAATAGTTAAAAAATCTGTTCTTATTTTTTCCTTCACCTTCTAATAAATGAGGTATCACTTTATTACAGATTCAAGTGTAATGCTACATATAAATATTAATTTATTATTTTTATGAAAGTTTGAAGTTTTATGACAAATCCAATTTATAGCAGTCATTCTTAAAACAGCTCAATAAGATGCCTCTTTGCAAATTAGTTAATAAATTTCTTTGATTCATTTGGCAACTCATTACCAGAAAAATTTATAATTCCAAAAAGTTATACAGTAACTCATAATAATTATAAATTTCAAAATTCTAATGATGTAAATTGTGGTTGGTGGTGTTTATTATTTTTATGTTTGTTATTTAACATCAGACGACAAGTCTGAGAGATCAATAGATTGATTAGAGACAAAACGTTTATGTTTTTGTTTCAAATAATCTAGGATCTTGTATATTTAATAATTTTTTTAATTTCTTCTGTTGGATTAATATTTTCAACTTGTTTGCTTTTATCAAAACATAACAATGGTATATCATCGTCACAATCTGAATCCTCCTTATTGTTCATATTCATGAGTGCTCTAATATTTTTTTCTATAGTGTCTTTATCTTTCTGAGATAATACTTTCATTAAAGGAATTGGCGACTGATTAGGAATTTCTAATGTTAATGACTTACCACTTACCTTGTCAACAACTTTATTTAAAATATTTGCTAATACTGGTCCAGCTGCTGCAGCTAGTATAGGAATTAAAAAATTTATAAAACCACCATTTATCTCACCTCCTTCAATTTATCTTGGAGAATTATCGATGAGCCTTTTCTAATTGTGATAGTCATTTATATATTAAAAATATACAGATGTAAACAATAAAACACTGTAGCTCATATAACTATTGATATATTTGATGTGAGGTTTTATATTTAATTAACATTACTTCTGAACCAATGTGTATTCATTTACACAAAATCTAATGTTAATCTAATTGTTAAATATGAAATTAAAGTATAATGTAAACGTAAGAAATAAGTTCCCATGTATACTTAATCTTATTCTTCAAGCAAATACAAAAACCCAATAAAACTTTTTATAAATTCACAGAGAAAAATAAAATCAGCAAGAAGTAACTGCGAATATAAACAAGAATATACTTTGAGAATGAAATATACATACATGTATAAAAGTTCATAGCTTCCGGAGTTAAATTTAAATCAATGTATTTTATATTTTTATCTAGGTAAGGCTGTAATGCATCCTAACCTAAAATTAAAAAAAAATAAAATTAGTGTAAATAATTTCTAAAATGAATAACTTACTCTCTAACAGATGCGGAGGTCTTTAACACCTGCTATTTCAAAAACCGGGGGTGCATTCGCATTCTAATAGTCCGTAATGCAATATCACTCTCTCCTTCTCTATCAGAAATCTATCAATTACAAAACAATTACCAGGTGATCTGTCCAATAATAGTTTGACTAATGTTTTCAAAGCATCTCCCTCTGCAGGGAGATGACCCTTGTCTGCTTTGTAATCAACTCTGAACTGACAAGACAGGCGATGTTGTAGATTTTAGAAATATCACTTTGTCTATTATGAAATGTCGTGGACAAAATCTTTGAAACGCTTGCATACAATGTTCTTCGTCGTCTCCATCATGACACCCAATGTCATATGGTAAATTGACTAAAATATTGATAAGTAAAATAGTAATCAAAAAAAATATATAAAAAAATATTGGTAGTCATGAATTTTAGGCAGAAGACATGTCACGTGAATGAGTTGTAACGAGTGAAATACTTTTTTTTAATATGTTCTTTTTGTTATAATACTAGTTATTTTATTATATTAGTACCATTATATATATTTAGGTATATCTTCTTTTCTTCTGCTAATTCCAATTTCTTACGCTTGAATTCTGGATAATAAACCATGGGATCAACTTAACACGAAAACGTACAGGAAAAAAAATAGCAAAATCAAGAAGACCACTATTTTTCTTCTCCATACGTTTGCGCATGACAAACAAAATACTGTAAACCGGGTTGCCTATACGTCTAGGAAGTTAATTGTAAAATAAAATTTTATATACAGTTGTGGACATAAAGATAGGGACTAATTTTGAGTTCTGTTGTTCAATTGACTGAGATTGCAGAATCCATTCCAATTTATTTATATTTAAAATAATTATGTAACTAATTTATTTTTTACTGTTAAATATTTTTATCAAAAAAATTGTTTATTAATATACATTTATATTGATAGTACCACACCAAGTACATATATGATAAAAACGTAAATATTAGCGTAAAATTGAAGTAATATCTGTAAATGTAACTATTTATACTCTTTCACAATTTGGTGGCGATTAAATAATGTCAATTTTTTAATCTAATTTTGAGGTGTGAACGATGTGATATGGTAATAATTTTTTATAAGATAATTGTGCTAAATTAACAGAGAAATGATGAAATGTAACTATTTATATTCGTTCACAATTTGGTGGCGATTAAAAATTCGGTCTTTTATACAATTTTAGCATGTGAACGAGCAAAATTGTGGTTGTAGTTTTATAAACAAAAATTGGTATAAATGTATACAAATATAGCTATTTTTATGCATTTTTCAAGGGAATTACTGAAATATTAACGTAAATTTTGTACCGTTTTTGGACTGGTAAATTTTTAAGCGATATAAGTAGTTTTGACCTCTAAAAATGCATAAATAAAGCTAAATATGGTCGTTCGCAAATTGGCGGTCCAGAACCGGCGTATTATTTACTACATACTAAAGAGCCATTGTACATTAATTTTATTGTACGCTTTCAAACTGTAACGGCCGCAGCTAGACTGAATGGAAAATTTGCAGTCAATCGGTATCGGAGACAATCGTCAGTCGTCGCGGTCTTCGCTGGGATTGGACTGGCTTTCTCATGTGCGTATAACGGGTGTTCATTTGAAAAGTCAATCTAGTAGCATGTGATTTACTGAGAACATTTTGAAGTATGTCGTAAATTAAAATTTACTACTTAACCTACAAAGTCGTATATTTTGACAGTTTCATACATACAAATAAATAACAAATGTTATTGACATTATCAAATGTCATTTGGATTTACGTTTACGGAACAACAAACACATACTAATATATTTGCGTCTTATTCTATCAAAATTTCAAAGTATGTAACCTAAATTGACTTTTCAAATGAACACACGTTACAGTGTATGTACTCATACGTTGATTCTCTATGCCTAATGATATTTAACACATACGGTATGCCACCATACATTTATGCCTACGTGCAATTGGAAATGAAAATAAGTCAGTCAATGCATTTATACCTATATGTAATGACAAAAGAAAAACCCGGTATAACCAAATTGACTAAAAGTATTGAGTTTTCAATAGTACGTTGAATGTTTTATTGTAAACAGTCTACTCAAGTCACCCTTTTATAGTAACAAACTAATAGATTATTACTCTTGTGTAGATTTCTAAATAAAGGGAGTTAAAAAAAGAAAAAAATATCTTCGACACATGCTTCGACACACTTTTTCTGTTCAAGGCACTCACCGGAAACTACAAATTCATGCATCAACCTGATATATTATAAATAGAGAACGGACGCAATTTCCATAAAACGCAATCGGCAATTGGAATTGTATATAACGTCGCTGAGTACATCCCGGCGTAATTCAATGAAGTATTTGTTAGACTTACTCGGACACCTGGTCTGGCAGCGATAACAATGGACAAGCCAGCTATTGTATTCGGAGAATATAGTGCTTTTTAAAGTGTTTTCATGAGCGTAGATAGAAGCAGGGTTTTTATAATGTATTTTATTTATTAGTTTATATTTCGTAAGATAAATAAAGTGCTGTGAGTTAGTTTCTTGTTTTCGTAGTTCTAACTGTTATTTACATCGTAATTTTTGTGATAGATCCTGTTTAATATCGTTTGATTGAATCTATTTCTACCAATTATTTCGACGTAAATGTGCATTGAATTTCGTTCAGTTTCAATAACTTACGCACACATTTTTAGTTTTCATTTATTTAGATCTAGAGCATTGTTTAAGTTACTTTTTCAGACATGATATGGAAGAATGTCGAGAACGGCATTGTAAAACAATGGCGAGTTGGATTGACGGTCATACTGATTGTATGTCCATTGTCAGTGATTCCGAAATTTATTACAAAATCCGTAAAATATCGTCAAAAATTCGTCGCTTAGGATCGCAAACACATCTGAACTCTGTAAAACTTTTATGGCGGCTAATATTCCATTAAATAAACTTAGCAATCCCACTTTAAAAATATTTCTGAAAAAATATACTGGTCGAAATGTTCCTGATGAATCAACTTTACGCAAATATTATGTTTCTAGGTGCTATACGAGAACAGTAGAACGCATTAGAAGCCATCTTTTAAATCAATACATATGGATAAGCGCCGACGAAACGGTGGATATGTTAGGACGCTGTGTGGTAAATGTTGTAGCTGGTGTACTACATCCAACTATTCCCTATAACTCATATGTAATAGCAACAAGTGTTATAAATAGAGTTGATGCGGAAACAGTTGCTGAAACCATTAAGGAGAATATGCAAAAAATGCTTCATTCGGACGCCACGTACAAAGAAAAAATACTTTTATTTGTCAGTGATAGTGCTGCGTATATGTTAAAAACAGGCAGATTATTGAAGAAAACATATCCTAATATGCTGCATATTACTTGTGTAGCACATGCTCTCCACAGAATCTGTGAATATATCAGAGATACTTTTCCGGAAGTTGATAGACTTGTATCAGCTTTTAAAAAAGTTTTCAGAAAAGCACCATTGAGAGTAGCTCTTTTCAGGGAAAAATTTCCATCTCTGTCACTGCCTCCCACTCCAGTAATAACTAGATGGGGAACATGGCAGGAAGCTACTAGTTATTATGCTGAGAATTTCGATAGTCTAAAACATTTCGTAACACTGCTAAAGGAGGATGCTAGAAGTATTGGTGAGTGCAAGGAGCTCACACAAATCCCAAATTTAAAAAATCAGTTGTACCTTCTTCACGAACACTTTGGAAAATTGCCAAAACTAATCACTTACTTTGAAAATCAAAATCTCAAATTAAATGACGGATTAACCACATTAGATGTGGCTGTTAATAATTTGAAAAGTATTCCAAGTGACTTCGGATGTGGCCTTCGGCAAAAGTTTGAAGCAATTCTTAATAGAAATCCAGATTTAATTACATTGCAGCAATTATGTATGGAGACAATTCCACAAAATCTAACGGCTAAATATGAAGAAATAAAAGAATATTTCCAGTATGCACCTATAACCAGTTGCGATGTAGAAAGGACGTTTTCTATTTATAAGGATATACTTAATTCAAAGAGAACAAAATTGACAGAAGAAAACCTTGAGAAACTATTGCTAGTCAATATTAATACTCCTTTACTCAACTTGAACGACAAAATGAACAAATAAAAATTTTCCTATTATAGAAATTAAATTAAAAACTTTAACAATACAACTTTTCAACAAATACATATGTATTTCGTAATTTTATAGATCACCACCCGTTCGTTTTCCAATTATATAATTAAATTAAATATTTTAGAAATACAGCCTTTCGCCAGTACTGCACTGAGTCGTAAGCGTGTCCGTTCTCTAGTAATTAATGTTTAAAATAAATAGATATTCATTGTGAAATATTAGAAAAGGTATTATTATTTACTAGTTATGTTATTCAAAGAAAATTATATTTGTATTGAAAATATGTTTTATTAATAACAGATTAAATGAACTATACCATATTATGTTTTTGTAGATAGTTTTTATATTGCTTTATTTATACAGTGTTAGTAAAAAGTATGGAACCCCAAGCGATTGAAAGCCAGACGCGACCAATTTTTTTCTATTTAATCTCTTGCAATTCTTTTAAACAAATATTGCTTCTATATAAAACATTAATATTATTATTAAATTACAAGAATTAATTATAATTAGGCGTACTATTGAAAGTTTGTATTTTTAAAGAGTTTTTAATTTTATTTATATAATTGGAAAACAATTGGTGGTGATCTATAAAATAGGAAATACATTTTTATTTGTTCATTTTGTAGTTCAAGTTGAGTAAAGGAGTATTAATATTAACTAGCAATATTTTCTCAAGGTTCTCTATGAAAGTGATTGTCAGATCATGAAAAAGAATGTAGTCCTAAAGTCAGTACAAACAGACTTTATTTAAAAAAAGTTATACGATTCAATAACAGGCGTGTGATTGTTAACGTCGCATAATAAAATGTTATCCTAAAATAAATAAACATGTGTCGTAGTACATACAGTAATTTCTTGGAGATCTATAAAAAAGAGTACTGGAAATTGATTTATGATAAAGTAGGTTCTTACTTATTTCGTAACTGCTGAACCATGAATATCATACAATAAACAAATGCTCAGATGACTGTTAACGTTGCATGTTTTAATAAAGGATTACATTACGTTTCAGTTCATGCAACAGCTTATTAGTGAGTGGACACGTTTTCTTTATTCAAAATGCCTTACCGATTTTCTTCTCAAGAGTATGCGGACATGCATTTTGTGTATGGCTACTGTAACGGCAGTGCACGTCAAGTAGTTATTGAATACTGACATCGGTTTCCCGATAGGCGCATTTCTCATTACAGAACGTTTCTGGAAGTACGCAGACAATTTCGGGAATGCGGACTGCGTGATTATCTTTTCGACCGAGGAGTAAATTTGCCAGCAGACTTAGAAGAAGAAGCAGTAGCCATTGTTACAAGGGATCCAACTCTCAGTGTACGTCGAATCGCTAGACAACTAGGAGTGCCACGAACGACAGTTTGGCGAATTTTCAAACGCGAGGGCTTATATCCATATCACTATCGCAGGTGACACGGTTTCCTTGAGACCACTATGCTCGTCTAGTTTATTCTACTTAGATATTAAGACAGTCACGGCTTCATTTTAATTTCTGCAGAACAGTCCTCTGTACAAATGAATCTACGTTCACGAGAAATGCTGTTACAAATCTAAGAAACCTACACAGGTGGTCATCAGAAAATCTCAAAGCTATACGCCCATCTAAATTTCAACATGAATATGTCATATACAGATACAGATCTATTTATAAAGATTTGTATCATTTGTATACATTGCTTCATTAGCTTAACTGACGACGCCTATAAATGGCAGAAACATATGTCTTAAGCAGAAGTAAATGCTGAAAATACGAGGTATTGTCCAAGTATACAGTTACAGATATGTAAATTATTTACATGTCTGTTTCATAATGAAACAAAAGCCTTATACGTGCATTTAACGTATAGACATATTTAAAACCTTTTTGTATATTTACCGCCACCTGGCTTGTTTTTGAAGGACTAACCCGTATTGCTTTCGGTTCGTACTTGCATAGCTGGTCAATCGAAAGATCGCTTTCTTTGGTAAAGTATCTTTCGTCCGTAAGATGTCACTTACAAATAAGTGCCACCTTATAGGATGAAACTTGCTATATCTGATAGGCGGTTCGGCTTAATGTCATATACAGATACAGATCTATTTATAAAGATTTGTATCATTTGTATACATTGCTTCATTAGCTTAACTGACGACGCCTATAAATGTCAGAAACATATGTCTTAAGCAGAAGTAAATGCTGAAAATACGAGGTATTGTCCATGTATACAGTTACAGATATGTAAATTATTTACATGTCTGTTTCATAATGAAACAGAAGCCTTATACGTGCATTTAACGTATAGACATATTTAAAACCTTTTTGTATATTTACCGCCACCTGGCTTGTTTTTAAAGGACTAACCCGTATTGCTTTCGGTTCGTACTTGCATAGCTGGTCAATCGAAAGATCGCTTTCTTTGGTAAAGTATCTTTCGTCTGTAAGATGTCACTTATAAATAAGTGCTACCTTATAGGATGAAACTTGCTATATCTGGTAGGCGGTTCGGCTTAATGTCATATACAGATACAGATTTATTTATAAAGATTTGTATCATTTGTATACATTGCCTCATTAGCTTAACTGACGACGCCTATAAATGGCAGAAACATATGTCTTAAACAGAAGTAAATGCTGAAAATACGAGGTATTGTCCAAGTATACAGTTACAGATATGTAAATTATTTACATGTCTGTTTCATAATGAAATTTACAACCAGCTTTAAATCCACATATACAGGCAGAGGAAATATAACTTTTCTCACTCTGGGACTTTGTTCTAGTATTTTTATTATTATTATTGTATATAGGTCAAAACACTGTAATTTATTATATGTATTTTAATAATTGTGGTGTAATGAAATGTAAAAAATTCTTTTATTTTCATATTTAATAAAACTTCATATAAAAATTAAAACAATTTGTAAATACAGTTAAAAAAATCTGTTCTTATTTTTTCTTTCACCTAATAAATGAGGTATCACTTTATTAGAGATCCAGTGTAATGCTACATATAAATAGTAATTTATTTTTATGAAAGTTTGAAGTTTTATGACGAATCTAATTTATAGCAGTCATTCTTAAAACAGCTCAATAAGATGCCTCTTCGCTCGCTAACCGAGTCAGCAAAAATTCAAATACCTACTACATTGGCTTTTTTATTGTAAAAAAAGTAAATAAAAAGAAGTTTGATACATCACTAGGAAATAAACCAGTTCATACGATTGCATTATACATTAGATACTTATCTACCAGATAAAAACTATAACTTTTTTTGGTGAAGAAACCCAAATGTATTGTATCCCATCAGAAAAATTTATTTTAAATGGTCGCTATGTAATTTGAATATTTGCATAATTTTGCAAATACATATAAGAGAAAGAAAGAAATTCACAATTCCTTTTCTTAATCTTGACTGTTTTAAAGGCATAAGCCCTAACATGATAGTTTATACATACCGTGTGCACAACGTCGTGCGATCGATGGATATATAAGTAATGACTAATGACTGGCCAACTGCAAGTATATTCGCCTTGCTTGAACACAATGAGCGACTGATAGGAATATTCAATGTGTTAGAGAGAGATTATTTGATTCGTACTTATCGTCGATTCCCAATAAGAATAAACCGTTGGGAAAGATAGGGCTTAAAATAAGAGCTTGTGATTGGCTAAAATAGAGGCCGCCTTTATACAGGCAAAATTATGTTTATTTAGTTCTGTCAAATTAGCGTTTTGCTGTCAGTACTGACCGGTATTTTTGTCAATGCTAGTCAATTGGGTGTTTTACTAGTTGTTTATTGTGCTATTTAATATTAATATTTGTTAAAGATAGTTCTTTATAGAGACTATAAAGTGAAAACATCATTTTCTAAAAATATTTTATCACTCATTAATTGATTTATTTAATTTATTTAATCGCAATCGTTTTAGAGCATGCATGACGCCGCTTTACCAGGTCCATCAAAAAATCGTAAAGGAAAATATGTAAAAAGTGGACAGAGGCTGATGGCTTACAATGTGTATTTTAAGAACAAAGTTAATATGTCCAAAACAACTGCTGTTCGTCAAACTTCAAGGGAAGTAGGGATTGGTAGAAATACTATGTTTGACATTATTAAGGAAATTGAAATGTCTGGAGTTACACTGTCTCCATTAAGAAAACGAAGTTGCCGAGATGCTTACAATAAATTAGATGAAGTATCAAAAAGTACGATTAGAAGGCACGTGCATTCATTTTTCTTTAAAAATGAGTTACCAACTTGCACAAAAATATGTGAACCTATTAAAGCGGATGCCAGTTTACCTCTTTTAAAATGAACATCACTTTGGAGAATCCTAAAGAAACTAGGATTCAAGTGGGAAAAATGGGGGTTTGTTATTATTTGAATCCAAGAAAACTGCAGATTACCATGAAGATATGAATAGTGTGGTGTTCATCACATGGATGCAAAATATATTACCTTCTCTTGAGCCCAATAGTGTTATAGTAATAGATAATATGCCTTATCATTCTACTAAAACAAAAAAATCACCTACTTTATCATGAAAAAGGAGGCACTCATTGAATGGCTTTTAACCAAAGGAATTCTAGCTGATAATTCCATGCTAAAGATTGAATTGTTTGAGCTTGTAAAAAATTACACATCCTGTCATCCAGTTTCATACGTGGTCGATGAAATAGCTAGAGAAAGTGGCCGTACAGTTTTACGTTTACCTCCATATCACTGTAATCTTAACCCCATTGAACTTAAATGGGCTCAAGTCAAGCATCATGTTGCGGCCAATAATAAGACATTTAAATTGGACGAAGTAAGAAATTTATTTTTAGAAGGATTAGACATGGTTGATGCTGACGCATGGAAAAATAGCATTCATCACGTTATAACAGAAGAAAACAAAATGTATGATTTAGATAATATTGTTGAAAATGTATTAGAAAATTTGACTTTTACTGTAAATACTGGGTCATCCTCAGAATTTTCATTAGATTCAGGTTCTGATCTTGAAGATGAGTAGTTTTCAATATATATATTCGTGAACAATATGTAACATAATGAACTGTGGTGTTAAATTCAGTTATGTGTGAGTGATGTTCTTGATTTAGATTCGTGTGTGTGTTAGATATAATTTTTTATACTTAGAAATTGTATAGTTTGGTTAATATAGTGAATAAATTATAATCTAAATATAATTTTATATTAATGTTTACCATATACATTCATGAGATTGTAAGTTCTTTCAGGTCCTCAGAAATTGTTCGACATCCTAGGTCTCAAGAAACTACCAGATATTGTGATAATTGTGGAATATGAATGAAATTTCTAAGTAGGAAATTATTATATAATTTTTTTAATGTAATTATGTAAGTGTAGGTAAAAGATTTAATGAATATTATGCTAATAAAAGAGGGTTTTACACTCATTGTGTTCAGACATTTACGAAAAAAATTGTTTTTACTGAACACATGGAGGTTCCCATGAAAACAATTTCTCTTTTTATTTATTCTTTTTTTTCTCAATTAAATTGAAATCTGAACTGTAATCAAACCATATCTCTGCTAAAAGCAAAAAAAATCATTGTACGATAGTAGCAATTTATCCCATACATAAGCAAAAAAGTAAGTATTAATCAGTCATAACTTGAAATAAAGGAACGAACACATGTTTAACCAAATACTGAAACTGAAAAAATGCTTACGTTTTACCTATCTTTTGGCGCAAAACTGCCGTTTTACCCTTTTTAATATGTACTTACTTATTTTTATAAAATAAAAATATATTTAAATACCTTTTTTTAGATGTATAAAAATTTGTATCCAAATTATGTGAAATGATGTGCAAGTAAATGAATTTCCTTATTGCTCTCTCATTATAGATACTATTAAAATAACTGTATTTTGTAAAATGCTATATTTTTTAAGCTAAACGATACACAAATATGATAATTATAATACACTGTCACCATCAATCCTTTAAATTTATTAGTTTCACGTTTACACAAAAGTTTTGTTCTCTAATAAAATCCAAGAAAGATGTAAATATTTCTCCTGTAGTAATTTTAACACATTCTCACTGTATTTACGCACAAATTTATTGTGGATGCAACACCTTCAAACAATAAATAACAGATTATAAGATATTGATTGAAATATTTTATATAAATCTAATACCTTGCATTGGTATATATTTGCCGCTTCTTGCTTGAATAAAACTTTTAAAGTCTAAGCTTTCTTAATAATAAATATGTTAATAAATAAACGTCAAAAATAATCTTTTGTATAAGTTAGTAGGTACATAACCTCACATACAAATTATCTACTTTTTTGAAATTCCTGTGTAAATTATACTCAGATTGTCGCGCCATCTGGCCCTTTCTTAAATGGAATGCTATATAGATCGTATGTAGAATGTGTTGGATAAAGAAATGGAACGCCCGTACAGTTAGACAGTAGAACAGATTGAATATACTCTCTCAACCCTAACCACATAAACTCGCTATTCGTCTTCGTCTTACTACATTGTGGTAGATCAATCACTCCCCGGCGTTCATACGGTATATGGGTTTTATGATCTAGATAGAAATATTTCTCTACTTATTTCTGGAAAAATGAGGCTGGAAGTATCCCTGCAACATATTAGCTTCACCTAATTGGTTAAAAATTAAGTTTCCTTGTAGGTATCTCTGCACGGTTAACTCTTCATTAATAAGAACAAACAAGTTTATTGTCTTTGAGACGTTGCTGCTACAGAATTTTTATTGGATGGACACTTGTCTCAAGAAAACTATTATGAGTATTTAATGATCAAATGCAATGATTTTGAGTTCATTTACAAACCCAGTTTTAGTACAATATAAATTCATTGATAATTTGTGTTGTTGATTTATATGTACGGAAGTGTAATTACTTCTATATTGGAATTGTCATTCTTTCTGGCGACTTCAATTTGAGAATCGTATGGCAACAAAGATTAACTACATGTATGTATGTGTATTGCGCTTCATGCAAAATAATATGTATTTGTTGCAAGAACTTTAGTATGCATTTATTTAAGCTTTGTTCCATTCTCTAGGCAAAATTTTAATGTCTACCAGTATCCATAAATGTTGTTGATTTTAAAAAACATTGGCAATTTTTTTTTGGATATACATCAGCATACTGCTCTCTAAAATATAACCACAAATTATACCACTTATATAAAACAGAAAACCCATTTCAATTTAAATGTTAATGCGGAAATAAGCTATCATTCTGAACTTGTCTCGTTCTGCGATAATTACCATTCTTACGGTAGCAGTCCGTAGTAATGAAAACCACTATTATTTATAAACACTTTGTATAACCTCATAAAACTTGTGTATGCCTTCATTGCTTTTGAAAATTTCGACGACCGAATAATGAACTAACAAGTGTTCATTTAAAAAGTCAATCTAGGTTACCTTGAAATTTTAATAGAATAAGACGCAAATATATTAGTATGCGTTTGTTGTTCCGTAAACGTAAATCCAAATGACATTTGATAATGTCAATCACAAATATCAGTTAGTACATAAAATAATCGTGCGTCGATTCTGGTTTAAATAAATTGCTTCACAGTTTTAAAATGGTTTTCACTTTAGAACATAAAATTTGTTTAGTCCAGGCTTATTTTCGAAGTGGTAATAAAATTGATGGTTTATGGGTTTATTCAGTTCAAGATTGCATGGTAGAATTTCAAGTTGAGTTTCCACATTTTGTAATAGATTATATACAATTTAAGAATACTTTGGATAGAACTTTAAAACTTTTTTCTGAAACTGGTAGTCTCTTAAGAAAATCAGGCAGCGGAGCAGTTAAGAAACGTACACCTCAAGTTGTCAATCGTGTTGAAGAAATAATGGAAAATGAACCACAAACATCTGTTCGACATTTGAGTCAACAAATAAACCTTTCTGTTGGTACAACTCACAAGTTATTAAAAAAGATATGCAACTTTATCCATACCGTGTCACAGCAATACAAGAATTGTTAGAATTTCATTAATTGACGTAGCAGACACTTCTTGGTGAAACATTTTGTAATTAACAAATTTAGTATAAAAACACACTTTCTAACATATGTTTCGGCTGTTATGAGTTTTAAGATACTCTTTGACAATGGCATAACAGCCGAAACATATGTTAGAAATAATCTAATAAAAAATTGTGAAACAGCCAAGTGTGTTTTTATAATAAATTTGTTAATTGTTAGAAATTGATTACCCACGTAGACTACAGTTTTGTAATTGGTTTGTAAATATGAACAATAATGGAGAACTTTCGCAAAGAGTCATCTTTACTGATGAAGCATGGTTTTATAAAACGCGATACCTAAATTCACAAAATACAAGAATTTGGAGTAGTGAAAATCCACATGTAATTAATGAAGAATCGCTACATCCAGAGAAAATTGGTGTTTGGGCAGCGATAACCCAAAGGCGAATCATTGGACCAATATTTTTTCAGGGAACGTTAACTGCTCAAAGGTACCGTATTTTTACAACCATTTGTCAATCAGTTGCATGATGATGAACTTCAAATGCATATTTCCAACAAGACCTAGTCACTGTACTGCAGAATCTTTGGATTATTTAAGAGAATTTTTTGATGAGCGTATAATTAGTCGAAATACTGAAATTGCCTGGCCTGCACGTTCATGCGATTTAACACCATGCGACTTCTTTTTGTGGCCTTATCTAAAAAATAACATATTTCGGAACACCTATATTGAATTTGAATGATATGCTACAGAGAATCGAACAGAAATGCATGGAAATTAATAACAATCCAGTAATGTTGCAGAATATCATCAGAAATTTTGAACGGAGGATTTTAAAGTGCATTGATCTTGAAGGACAACATTTTCAACATTTGTTATAGTTTTCAATAAATACCTATTATTTGTTATTTATTTGTATGTATGAAACTGTCAAAATATACGACTTCGTAGGTTAAGTAGTAAATTTTAATTTACGACATACTTCAAAATGTTCTCAGTAAATCACATGCTACTAGATTGATTTTTAAAATGAACACTTGTTAAAAATTCAAGTAATGCGCTACGTCACGTCATCTGCCTTCCAATTACGTCGCGTTCTATACTGTAATTTGCAGTTTGTTGATTACTATTTATTTTAAATTGGCTCTTGTTATGCTATTATTTATTATAAGTGTTAGTTATAAGAAAGAATTGGCGATAAATAGAGAAAATGCCGGACAGTCATACAGTCGGACAGTTATATACCGGTGTCTTTGAAATAAAAAGACAACGTAGGAAGAATGGAAAGATTATTATTAGAAATGCTTAACCCATTACTAGCCATAATTCGATTGGTGCAAATTTTCAATTTTTTTCATCCAATACCAACTAAATGCTTACAAATTAAGATATTGTGATGGTTTTTTTCGAAAAAATATTCACACTTACAAAAATATAGTACGTCCCATTTTTGGGACATTGGCTGGAAATGAGGCATTTAGGAAACAGTAGAGCTCATAATAAATAATACAGAAAGTTTAATTGATTGAAAACAATAATAGTGTAATATTGCAGTAATATTGAAAATAATACATTTATTTTGTATAGAATGGAGCAAAACATCTATCATGTAGAGGTACATCGCATTTGCCACAAAGTCTCATTGTTTTTTTACTACAGAAGGCGCACCTGCGTTGTGTCGTAATTGGCGTTATCAAATGACTTTTACCGTCAAATCTTACGTCACAGCTCACTCTTCCACCTAGCAATTTAGATGTTTGTGGCCCCGTCCTTTTTGGGGTAGAAGAAGTTGTTTTGGAAATATAAGCCAACACTATTCTTCTACGTACGTCTAGAAGCGATATCTTGTCTTCAGGATTTGTTACTTGATAGAGTCTCCAAGTATTTACAATGCTTATATCTAAAAGTTGGGTGAATAAAGGCCACCACCATTTTTTGGAACGAATTCTAATCCTATAAAGTGAAACTTGTATCTAACATATCCACTCCACCCATGTGCGAGTTATATTCCTGTATGACCTTCGGTATTGGAATTTGAATTTGCTTTCTGTCCTTACGGGAATAACGTTTGGTTTGCCCTAAAGGTTGAACGCAACTATTATTAGTGGCAAGTGAAACGGCTCTATTGTCATTCCATTTTAGAATAAGCACTTCATTTGATCGGTCGAATTTATAATCGAAATAACCTCGTTCCTTCTCTTTTTCCATTGTTTTGTTTGAAATCAATGGGCATTTTTGAGTACGGTTTTCTCGAATTGTTCCCGTTGCTTTCATTTTCAGTGCTCTTAGATTGCACATTATTTCATGACTTGTGAAAAAATTATCAAAAAATAATTCGTGTTTTTCATACTCTTCGGCTGGTATTGAAGAGATAAGATTTGTAATTACCCGAACACCCAACGGTCCTTCCACGTTTTCGCTTTTGCCACAATATGTCTCAAAATTGTATAAATAACCATTCGAACTACACAAGCACCAGAGTTTATAACCAAATTTTATTGGCTTTCCGCGCATATACATTTTTGCGGAATGTCGCCCGTAATACCGCACCATCATTTCATCTATAGATAATTGGGATTGAAACACACCGAATTTCAAAAAGTTTTGCTTGAGCATATCAAAATACGGTCGAAGTTTGTACATTTTATCCTCTTTATCTAAAAGCGTGTTATTAGCTAAATGAATATATTTCTTTATTTCTTTGAATCGTCTTCTCGGCAGTGCGTTATATACTAAAGGTACACCAGCATCAGGAGATTGTTGCCAATACATGTCCTCCTGAGGCAACTTGTGATAGCCACTGAACAATAGAACGCCAATGAAATCTCGCAACTCTTCAGCCGTGAGTGAAAAGTCTTGATTGTTTTTTTATCGGGCGTAAAATATGATTTGCTGTACTATGTAATCTATTACATATTCGGTAAAAAGTTGCTCAAAAATATCCACAACAGTTTTTCCATGTAACAGTGATGTGACATTTTCGAAATCATTTTCCGATGCACCCTTTGCGTCAGTGTATTTTATTTCATCTACCCAGTGCGGTGTTTTTGCTGTTTTTCCAAAGTTTGAGTTATTTTTCTTATCAAATTCAGATGCTCTTTTTTCTTTCGTTTTAGATACTCTACACTTTTTCACGGCAAGTGGTTCATCATCGCTGCTGAATTCAGATTCGTCGCGGATATTAGGTATCAATAGCTCTAGAGTACCTGCAACATCTTGTACTTCTTCTCCTTGTAGATTATTTTCGTAGAAATTCTCCGTATCAGTCACTTCATCTGGCTGTGGTGGAATGATTGCAATTTGAATATCTTCGCCATCAACGTCGTTATTATTCATGTCTTCCCAAAATGCTGGATCCTGTAAAATTTCCTCAACTTCTGTTGTAGTTAGACATTTCGCACCGTTGTACTTTGCAGAGTTCATACTTGTTTTATTTTGATAATTTTATGAATATCCTTCACGCGTATTTTACTATGTCTCTGGAGACCTACACAAACCTGTTGATACTGATATCAACCAATGTCCTAATATTTGAACGCTTACATAAACAACATATACACTGTAAATACCAGAAAATATAACATCAAATTTCAGTTGAATCACATACTGTAAATCGAGAAGACTATTGATCAAGAGCAATTATATTGTTTTGATTGCATTTACAGTTGTTATGTACTTGTATTTCTTCCGATGCACGTGAGCTTGAAAGCGTAAAACTTCTAACCACTTTCTAAACTTACTTGTTGTATTTTATCGCCATCTGGCGATAAAAGTCGATTACGCGTATAAGACCCAAACCACAGCCCAAATTACAATACAGATTTCTATTGTTTTAGTATTGTTATGTTGATTCAAAGTCACGTCCCATAAATGGGGCAATGGTTGGTATTGGGTTAAGTTGGAAAATACGTTTTCTTATGCACAACCTACTTCTTCAACTCCTAATTTATTTGATCGCTGGATAGTTTTTATGTCAACAGCTGTTATGTATCTAAACATACGCTGTGGGATATGTGCGTAACTTCAATAGAGGTATTTACATTCAGAATAATTTGAATTCATAGGCGCCACGTAATACAATTTTCAGGGTGTTTTTCATGTTGGAGGTCGCGTTGTGAATTGACTCACACACAATATATTTTGGGTATATATTCTTTATAATTTAAACTTTCCATTTTTCATACGTCGTGTTTTTATTTCAAAGACATCCTGTATATATAATTTTTAGTTCTTACTTAGAACTAAAGACCAGCATTCTCGGTCGCCTCACAGAGGTGTGGACCAGCGATAGATTCGGAAGAGTTACTTTACCAGCGCTTCGTGTACTATGTGTATATAGTGCATGCATACGTGAACAGCTATCATAGTGTTAAGTTGTTCGTAGACGTATTTACAAATACGCGTAGGTGTAATTCGAACTGAAAACATTTTTCTAAATAACGCGGACTTTTATTTCAGTAGACCCAACGCAATGACGCCACTGTTTGTCTACCTAAGTGCCGGTCTTTACTTAGAGTTCACTTATAATAATCAGTAATAAGTAAAGAATAATGGAAGGCTAGGTAACGAGCGATCATTAAAATTTTCACTCGTAGCTGGCCGTGTATATAAAAATTATGTCGTAGCTTTAGTCATTAAGATGTTATTTCAAACATCTGTCAGTTGTCAAATATATATTTTAAAGTTTCAACAAAAGAAAAAGTAATGGCCTTTAATGATATGCATAAAGCGTTTATGGTAGAATGTTACTTCCTGACATCTCAAAAAATTGATGGTATTTGGCAGCATTCAATAGAAAATTGCCTTGCGGAGTTTGAAGAGAGATATCCAAATACTGTTCCTAGCTATAAAACTTTCCGTGATACGCTAATGCATTGTGTAAATCTTTTTCGTCAAACAGGCAGTATTTTAAGGAAAAAAGGAAGCGGTCCTCCTCTCAAGAGAAGTCGCGGCGTAATTGAAAATGTCAGACAAATTATTAACGAATCTCCTCAAACATCTATTCGCAGAGTTTCGCAACAAGTAGGGCTTTCGTATGGAACATGTCAAAAAATTTTAAAAAAGGACTTGCACATGTATCCATATAAATTAACTTCTGTACAAAATCTATTACCTACGGATTATGAAAAAAGAACACAATTTTGCCAATGGTTTATTCAAACAATGACAGACAATATTTTAAATCATACTTTTTTCACTGATGAAGCTTGGTTTTATTTGAAAGGTTATGTTAATTCGCAAATTATGCGTATGTGGTCCAGTGAAAATCCTCATTTCTACAGAGTAGTTCCTCTACATCCAGAAAAAATAGGCGTATGGGTAGGTATGAGTGGTCACCGATTAATAGGACCAATATTCTTTGAGGGCACGATAACATCGGAGAAATATCGTAACGAAATTCTCAGTGTTTTTACTAATCAATTGACTAATGATGAACTCCAGGTCGGATATTTTCAACAGGATGGGGCTACATCTCACGTTACACTTGAAAATATTCAGTTTTTGCAACAATTTTATGGCGATAGGATAATAAGTAGAAATACTGCGATTCCATATCCACCACGATCGTGTGATTTAACAGTCATGGATTTTTTTGGGTGACCATATATAAAGAATATTATTTATGGAACACCAATTAATAATCTACAAGAGTTAAGACATAAAATCATTGAAAAATGTGAACACATCAATAACTCACCGCAAATACTGATCAATGTTTTCAATGCTCTACGAAATAGAGTGCGATTATGCTTGGTGGAGAATGGTCATCATTTTACATATTTTTTATAATATTCTATTACTTTGTATAAAAATTATAAATATATTTAATATAAAAGTCAGCATTTCAAATTATTTTTTAACAATCATGACGTTTGAAATTATAATGACAGATCTCCTCTAGTAATAACTTAAGTTAGGACATACTTTTTGTGTACATGGCTTACTTGAGCGAAAATTTTAATGATCACTCGTTATAAAAAATAACCAATCACAATGTAATAGCATAGGACGCATCATATTTGGAACACATGTGACGGCACGCTGTCATGAAACTCGAAATATATCAAGCGAACCACAAAATTTGCATTCTAGGTAGGCCGTGAACGACTAAGATAGACATATAAGTCACGTCTGAGCTTAGAGAAATTGACGGAGTGTCTTTGTAAATAATCATAAGTCACATTGACAAGCTACAATTTAACCTATTACTAATAGTACAACATGTAGGTTAGATCACTTAAACAATCTAAGACATATATAACTGATTTAATCCTTGGCATATTCTGAAAACTTTTTTTGTGGCTCACTCCTTATTAAGGCATATGGATCGAGCAATTCTTTTAGACGTTTACTGTCATTGAAACATATCTAATTCTGAATCGGCATTTTAATAACCATTCTTAATTATATGCTATTAGATCGTAGCTTCCCTACAAAATAGTATATTATACTATAAGGGAGAGAAATGCGTTATTTTGGCAGAGGTGCAATTTGAAGCCCGAGGGCTACAATGCACCGAGGACAAAATAGCATCTCTCCCGAATGGTATATACTATTTTTTCCACGGTCTCATTAACTTAAAAACACATATTTTGTCATTATCACATTTTCATGACAAACCAACTTAATTGAATGACATCAGATCAATCTATCAATCAACTGTCAAACTAATAATGAAATAAATTATTACATTTAAGGTCGGGAGAAAAGTTTTGTATGTAATTCGGGAATAAACGTCTATAATCCCTCAACAGAAATTGTACAAATGTAACATTTAATTTAAATGTCAATAAATAATTTCAATGTTATCTTTTTTTTGCATGAATCACAAACGTGCTCCATAATGTAAACTCCCTTGGGAGCATTATACTCCCTTGGGAATAATCGACTACTTCTGTTTTAATTTTGATGTCACAGAAACGATTTCTACTCCCTACCGTGGAAAAAATCATTTATTCTAAATATTTTTGAAGTGGCAAGCATATCTATGGTGCCATGAAACCAGTACAATACAGACAATGTTAGTGGTATTTTATCCGTCACTGTCGTTATGCTTTCGAAGAACTAATTTCACGGCTTTCTAGAGTATAAAATTTCAATCTATTGTATTTCCTTAAATTGTGCCTATAATATAATTAGATTATTCCTGAAATATGCACATTGGAATAATCGTCAAGCATATCAAAACTAGGATCACTAATTAGTGGTTTTACTTTAGGACCTGGGCTAAAGTAAAGAATATGGCAACAAAATATCTTCAAAAAAATATTATTTGGTCTTTTAAAGGACCTCTAAAGAAACTATTTTTCCTTGTAAACTTATGGCGGGAAATGTACTAGAAAGTTACAATTACATAAAATACGTTACCTACCTTATAACGTGTGTTCATTTGAAAAGTCAATCCAGGTTGCTTTGAAATTTTGATAGAATAAGATGCATATATATTAGTATGTGTTTGTTGTTCCGTAAACGTAAATCCAAATGACATTTGATAATGTCAATCACATTTGTTATTTATTTGTATGTATGAAACTGTCAAAATATACGACTTCGTAGGTTAAGTAGTAAATTTTACGTTATGTATGTATATGTTCGACACAAGCACAACATAAACAAATATTTGTAATACTAGCAGTGTTGTCAGACGTAGGAATTTATCACTACATGTAGGGAATTTTGAGTAATATAGGGACGTAAAGAACTTTTTAAAATAGTTATTTTGTAGGGAAATTGCGATTCAGTAATCAAATTACTAATTTTAAAATTCATTTTGTGTGGTTTTGAGTTTGAAATAGTGTTACATAGTAATTGTGATACTTAAATTTTACATAACCGAATGACATGAGTTTGATATTTCTTATTTATTCTGTTTTTACGAACATTACTTTTCGTTGGTACCCACGGAGAAATTTACTTTTAAATGGAGTATTATTTAGTATAGCAAACGCCAATTAAGTTGGCGCGGGGAGGGGTAAGTTCGCGCAGGATTAGAAGTAGTGGGGAGATTTGTATTTGGTTTTACATCAAATGTCAGATAATTCTAACCTCTGAGTGTGTATCATTTTATGATCCCCTAGCAAAGACATTATGTTCCGTCAAACGTCAATGACAAATGTATTCTGACAATTACTTGAGTAGTGGGGGTGGACGTTTTTAAAAACGGCTTCTGCGCACCCCCTCCTCGCGCCAACTTAATTGGCGATTGCTATACACCTATATTAGCGCAATAGTTTTTCGGCAATTTCTCTTAAGTAAATTGAAAGTATTTATTATACCTATGTATATGAATCGAAATAAAAGAAAATTGGTTGTTACGGAAAGTGGTAATAACGAGCCATTGAAAAAATTCACAATAGGAGTAGACTGTGAAATTGGGTTGGTACTTTAGCCACTTCCGCATAATGACACATTACTTGATGCTTGACAGTTTCGTTAGGTTTCATTGTAAAAAAAGGTTATGGCATTGAAATCATACTACAACAAAAAAGAAAACTAATAATTTATTTAATATCGAAATCATAATTAAAATTTACATATAGCTACAGAAGTTGTTGAAAATGTTGTCCATTTACATCTAAACAAATTTAATTTTCTTAATAAGAGTTTTGAAAAATTTGACACAAACTTATAGTTTCAATGTCAAATAATAAATGTCATTATGTGGAAGTGGTTAAAGTACCAACCCAATTTCATAGTCTACTCAATTATGAATTTCTTCGATGGCGTGTTATACTCTCGTGAGTAAAAAAAAACGGGACTGTTTTTGCGCGGGGACTACCTAAGTGGCTATCTTTACTCATAATAGTAAGTCAGAAATTGTCAAAAATGTATGTATGTTTCATTGACATTTAGTAAACATTTTTAAAATATTTAATAAAAAATACTAAAAACGATAGAGAAAGAATATAATTAAAATAATTAGTATTTCGTCATTCCACAGTTATTATTTATAACTGCATCTGATCTTATAGACATTGAACCGACAATATTTTGTACAACATTTATAGGAATTTGATGCCAAGCATTTTGAACAATCTCCCAAAATTCTTCCTGGGTAGCAGCTCTATCTTATTAATCCCCATACATTTTCAATGGGATTTAGTTAACGACTGTAGAGCGGGACATCTCAAGCTTAAATTGCATTCTCTTGTAACCATTGTGTTACAAGATGGGAGAGGAAATTGTGTTGTTCTTATAACTTCCTTTAATGTTTTGAAAGGGTTGTGCGTAATCTCAGTAACTAATGTTTCGTCTTCCTGCGGATTTGAAATTTTGTTACGTCCGGAACATATTTTCCGATTTAAATTATCCTCTTCCCTCCATTTTTTATATATTCTTGCGGCTGAACTTTTACCAATATTAAATTGAACCGGTAGTTCTTAATGATTTCCCATTTTCCAAACTAGTAACAAGTCTGGCTTTATCAGTTTTCGAAAGATGCAGCATTTTCAATGTTGAATTAGCAGCTATGATAGATAATTTGACGTACAGTTTGAAAATTAATCAAATATCATCAGTATTACAACGCTAAAAAATAAAGGAAATTGACATAACGAATTTTGACACTGTCCCGATTTTTTGCTCACGACAGTATGTTGACCTCGAAACTATAGAAAATCAATTTAAACTATACTCTATTTTTAAAGTAGAGAGACGAATTTCTGAACAGACCACTTTGACAGTGAAATCTCATTGGTTGAAAGCAAGGCCAAATTGCTTTCAACCAATGAGATTTCACTGTCAAAGTGGTCTGTTCAGAAATTCGTCTCTCTACTTTAAAAATAGAGTATAAGGGATTAAAAACTAAAAATTATCTCCTTGATTTAAAGACTTGAAAACTAAAAGTTGAAGTTATTATTCGTTTCGTTCAAGATATATTTTACTTACACATGAGTCTTTTCATCTAAGTAAAAAGAAATTTATATTTTTTTAGTGATGTAGGATTTTTCAAGTTTTAGTTGGGACATCGGGTGTAAAATTCCTGGCAATATTTGAATACTGGTCACATATGCGAAGTGCGATCGAAAAAGATTATCATAAAAAAAACTTCTTTCCCGGTACTTGATATCAAAACTTACTTCAAACACTTTAACTGAAAAAGTTAGCAATTTAGTAAAATAGGCAGATTTGAAAGAATTTCTTTATTTTCTCTTTAATATAACCCTTGCTTGTATGTCGTCAAGTTTAATTCGTTTTTCCATATAATTTTTGCCTTCTCTCTGCTATTTTCCATTGAATAACAAAAGTTTATTTCATATTTCCATATTTCCGTAACGGACAAAGAGTGGATGAAAATAGAAATATTCTCTACGGAAGTGAATTCGTTTAAGAAACTCCGACAATTAAATTCATGAAGATGATTTAGTACGACATATACTTATATTGGATTGTACATTGTTTTCAAGATATAGGTAACGTAAATTAGCTATAAAGTTTGTACATTATTTAAAGTTGTGGTCTATTGGTTTGTGATGTTTTTATATGTTACATAAATTAGAAAAATTCGCTTTATTTTTATGTATTAAAATCGAGTCATTTCTACGGCCCAATTTCCATCGCCAATCTTACATTTTGATTTACATAATTAAATCTAGGTTCCTTTATTGTATGTAGGATATAAAATACATAATTTTAAATTTGATTCTTGTAACTAACTTTAAAATATATACTCAAGAGTTACATTTAAATATGTACATAAAAAATAATGAAATTTAATTTAAATTCCTTTATTTTTATAAGCAGGCCCAAGTTATATGAGTATATACGTAATTCACAAAATAAACTTATTTTATGACACAGAATTCATTGAGATATATCAGAATTACATTTAACTATATTAAATTGCATAATATCCGATTACCAAAAAGCAATCGTTTTCTTTTATTCGTAATTGTTCTTATTTTTATGTCGCCTTGTTATTTGTGTGTCAGACTTTTATTATAATATTTTTATACAACTAATGCTGCTGTTTTTATATGAAACGTTTTCTTTTAAAATTATATATTCTCTGTTTTCTTTGAAGTCTTATTTTTTTCTGACATATTTTCTTATTATTTTTCTATCCCCATAGAAACTCTCTTGATTTTTGTATGTTGGTTTACTTATTAAATTACTCACCATATAGAGCTGCATTTGGCATGACATCTTTATTTTATTCCTTAAATGGGTCTTCAAGATGGTTTTACGAAATAATCTTCCATGTAATTTTGTATAGTGTTAATAGTTACATTCTAATATTGATTAATTTTATTTTCCTATCCATTATATACAAAATGCTTTCAAACGTATAAATACAGTCAAACTCGGATATAACGTACCCTAGATATAGCGAACGCTCGGTGATAACGAACAAAAACAATTTCCCCGATCAAATATCCTATGCTCGCAATATATTTTGCGCTTACTTATAACGAACTCGTTTGTAGCGAACTCTCGCTTTTAAAGTTCAAGTTGTTAAGAGAAATATCTGCAATGACGCTTGGATATAACGAACCATACCCTTATCGCGACGGTTATTCTTCGGTAATTCCCCGTTGTATATGTATAGGTACATCGTAGGATCGAGATGTTATTCTTGCTTTAGTTGTAGTCTAACTGTGATCTGATATACATACATAGATGCTAACGTTTATACATACATAAATAATAATGGTGAAACGAAAAGTGTTAACGATAAAAAAAAATTATCTATTATTTCGGAATTAGAAGCAGGGCGTTCAAATTCAGATATAAGCCGGCAATTTAATTTACCAAAATCAACAGTGTCCACAATTAAAAAAAATAAAGAAAAGTTAAAAGGAGCAATCAATTTAAATGTTAGTAAATTAAGCAGAATTAGAAAACCTATAAGAAAAGACGTGGATAATGGTTTAATAAGATGGTTTAGCTACCAAAGAAATCAACGTGCGTCGATTACTGGAGAAATGTTAAAATTTAAAGCAGAAAAGTTAGGAAAACTCCAGAATACTAATTTTACATGTAGCAGAGGCTGGATAGACAAATTTAAAAAAAGATATATGTATATGTGATATATGACATTTGGCCGAATTTAAGAAGAGGATATGAAGATGTTGATATCTTTAACGCAGACGAAACAGGCCTATTTTACAAAGTAACACCTGATAAAACTTTAAAATATCAAGGGGAAAAATGTGTTGGCGGTAAGCATAGTAAAGAACGCATAACCGTATTAGTGTGTGCAAACATGACCGGATCGGAAAAGCGAAAGCTATTAGTTGTGGGAAAGTCGAGGACTCCTAGATGTTTTAAAAATTGTAATCAATTACCCGTCTCTTATGCATCAAACAAAAGTGCGTGGATAATGTCTGTATTGTTTAAAAATGAGTTAAGACAATGTGACAAGGAATTAAAAAACAAAAATAGAAAAATTTTATTAATGGTGGATAATTGCCCAGCGCATCCCCATATAGAAAATTTAAAATTCATTAAGCTGGTCTTCCTACCTCCTTGTACTACAGCAATACTACAACCGATGGATCAAGGAGTAATTTACTGCCTGAAATCACATTACAAAAGAATTCTTTTGACTCGGTTATTTAACTGCCTTGAAAATAAAGAGAATTTAAACATTTCATTACTAGACGCTATAGTAATGATCAATACTGCTTGGACACGAGTAACTTCAAAAACTATTGAAAACTGTTTCCGCCATGCTGGTTTTCTGCGTAATGCGTTATTTGATGAGGTTGATGATTTTCCGTTATCACAATGGATTTTAAAATATGCTGGTGATGAAGATGATGATAACCTTCCTCTTTCAACGTGGATAGATAGAAATAACATTAATAATCCATTTAACAATGAAGATTTGACCAGATATACAAATGTTGACAGCGAATTAATAACTACTGAAGCTTCATCTGATGCAGAACTTATAACAAATTCTTTTGAAGATGATTTACAAGAGGTCATGGAAGATTCAGATATGGAAGAAAACGCAGCGAGACTACCTACCACTGGAGAAGTGTATAATGCCTTGAATGTTTTATCAACTTATATTACCTTTATAGATGTAGATCATAGTATAAAAGACATGTTTAATCTGTAACAAAGTACGATTGAAAAAGATATGTAACAAAAAAATCTACTCAATTAAAAATCACGAATTATTTTTTGTCTGAATGATGTTTTTTAATACTACAGTTATACTTTCTTAATGTAAGTATGTATTTACTATGTTTATTTAGTTCTATGTGAAAATTAAATATGTTTATATGAATTAAACTCTAGTGAATAATATTTTAAATACAAAGTATGAAAAATACTAAAAATCGTTTATAACGAACACTTGCTTTGAACGAACAATTTTTTTTCCTTTTGCGCGTTCGATATAACCGAGTTCTACTGTACTGCCAAAATTTAGATTTCAATGAAAATAGAAATAATGTTACAATGACACCAAATCTTTTATGGAAACAATCGTGCAAATCGAACAACTTTTGATACACAAAGTAACAATAATACTATAATATTTAAGTACAGATTTAGTTAATATAAATTAAAGTAATGTTTGTTTAACATTGGTATATATACCAAATGATTATTAATTATGAAAATTTGGTGTTGAATGTGTGTTGGACATATAGATTATATTATCTATAAGGTAGGTGATGCAGTTTATCTAATTTTAACTGAACAGTACCTTTCCCCCAATAAGTTTATAAGGGTAAATTGCTTATAATGAGGTCTTCTAAAGGTCCCAAATAATGCTTTTTCAAAAATATTCTGCGCTCATATTCTTTACTTACGCTAGGACCTGTACCATATTTTTGATTATAGGTAAAGTGGTAACTAATAAATTCCCCCTTTCATGCCATTAATGAAAGTGATTTATTTTGCTTATCGTTCATAACTATAATAAATCACATTACACATTAGTTCCTAACTAATAAATTCCCCCTTTCGTGTAAATTTATATTTATATCCTTTCGAAATTAATTCTTTTTGTATAAGGTGTTTACGAGAAGGAAAATAGAACGTTATAATGAAAGTGATTTATTTTGCTTGTCGTTCATACCTATAATAAATCACATTACACATTTGTCCCTATATAAACAAAATCTTCTTAGAAGAGAAAGAACAAAATATACAATTAAAGACAATTTAATAAATTCACTAATACAAAAACATTTTGTTATTTACTTTATAATAAAATTTAATCACATTTTCTTGTTGTTATGAAGACTTTATATACATGTTTGAGTGGAATATGTGATAAAAACTTTGCGCAGAATTTTATTTAGTGGAGGAAAATAAAATGAAACTTAAAAAATCAAATCATTCTGTTAAGTAAATTTGTGTCCGGTGTTTAACCGTTTCATTTTGTGTTAACATTAAATGCAAATATTTTAACAAATATTCATCTCAAACATCCATCATCACATATATTTGCTTGTTCGACTATAATATACAGCGCTGGCGCATTACCATTTAAATATTTTGTATATATATTTATATATAATAATTATACATCTTAACATTTCGCTAGATTTATTTTGTAGTTAAGTGTGCAAGTCTCAATTCTTGTTACACGACAATTTAATTTGAACAATTATCCATCAAATTAATACAAACGGTTATACAATGGTAAAAAGTTGATTGTCAATATCAAAAAGCCTGCCTTGTTCTCATTTTTTTTTAAATTTTGTCATTACACAATAAATACATGCATTAAATTATGCAAGGAATGAATTTATAGTATATCTGGGTTCGAAATACACAATATACATAAATATACAAATCATATTCAACGTAGAATGTCACATTAATACATTAAACTAAATTAATATGTGTAAATTTATTGCAACATATATCTACTAACTAAAAAAAAAAATTATAAAACATAACATTGACCCATTGGAATGTAAAAGAATTATGTACTAAGTGCTATATAAATATGGAGTAAAATATGATGGTATATAATATAAAAATATATGTATGACTATTGTAATCTCAACAAAGGTAAACGCTATCAGGAATATATATTATGTATTACTAAATATTTCGCTGGTACATCAAAATGAAATATAGAATGATTTGATAATTCATTTAAGTGAACGTGGTGATTTGTGAGTGTGTCTGTATGATTGGCGCGCGTATTCTAGGTTAAACAGGCTTTTCGGTTTGCTAATGGATAATTGAAATGGGAGAGAAATTTTCCTTGTTTTCGTCACATAATTACCTAATTGTTTAAACTTTCTTGACGCGAAACATTCAAAAATTAAATAAATATCAATCGCATGAATAAACACTGTTTTACTACAACTCGCTCGAAGTATGTATGTATGTATAAATATGCACACCCAAATACAGTTGTGATGGTTATATCAGATGAAACTATCGACGGCTGACTATTGATGAACACTTTAGCATAAGGAAAATTCGACCGATGTCGATCCGAAACTTTCTTGCACTTCAATATCCCACTTGAATATAAACAATATTTAAAAACAGAACAATGTTCTAGTGTCAATTACATTAATTTCTCGGTAGCTGCTCAAATATCATTCGTCGCTTATTTACGCACCAAATATCGACGAGGTTTGATTCCGTTTTATTCTTCTATTATTTCTTTAAATTAAAATAATGTACATAGTACACAAATAATTGATAAATACTTGGCTGGCGGTCTTTCTTTTCGTTTCCTGATATCTCAGCAGCTAGAAGTCTAGGGATATTAATTATTTTACGAATACCACATAATAAAAAGTGTCAATTGTCACTTGTCGAACCTAAATATTAAAAATTACTATATAAAACGTTCATTTTCGTTGATACATTCTTTTAACATATAGATAATTTAAATTACGAGTTACATTATGGAATCGGTTACTATACAATTCACAACTGTCACCTAAAAATTGAAACGTATGGTCAGACGTTGGGTTTGGGACGGCCGGTTGTTGAGTTTTGTTGTTGTTGTGACTGTTGCTGCTGCTGTAATTGTGTTTGTGGTTGTTGTTCAGAGATTCGTCGCGGTTTCGTCGGAACTATCACGACCGGCACGTTCGTCGCCGTAAGAGGTTGATTCTTCTTGCCCGTGAATCGTTTAACAGTTCTTTGAATAAAATCAGTCTTTTGTCCACCCGATGTGGTATCCTGCCGCTTTGATGTCGACGACATGGAATGGCATCTCACTACTAATGGTGCACTACCACCTGACCAGTCGGTACTGCTCGAACTGCTCCCGCTGGTCGAACCCAAAAGTCCGGCCGAACTCGACCTGTACGGTGGTGGGGATTCGGATTCCAATACTGTGCGATTCGGAGGTGGTTTTATACATTTCTGATATATTTCTGCCTCCTGTAAAAGAAAAATAGGTGAATCTTTCAGAAATTATGTTTATAACAGGTGTTTCTTTTAAAATTCATACTTAAAGTAAGTCATGAAATGTACAATTGCGAAGTATTTTCTCAAACTATAGATAAATTAGACGGCCCACAGTCGTTTGTGGACATTTTATTTGGTAAATGTCTTTTCTGTGTGATCAAATATTGAATCTTGTATTTTAACCTTAAATTAATTAGAATACGAAATTATAAAAAAAGTATTATTCATTTTAAACGTCATTTCACATTTTCACGATGCCAAGACGTCATTTAAATATAGAAACTTTTGATTTAATTGCGTTATTGCATCAGCGAGGGCAATCTGGAGCAGATATTGCCGCAATTTTTAATGTGTCTCCAAGTGTTGTTAGTAGGGCTCTAACAAGATTCCAACAGGTAGGATCTGCAAGGAGAAGACCCGGTAGTGGCTCTGAGAGGAAACAAATCAGAGACAAGACCGCTACATACGAATTCAGACAAGGATGAATCCGTTTAGAAGTGCTGTATGGTTGCAAAGTTGCAAACACAGTTACGTGCCGCTACTGGAGTTAGAGTTTCGGATCAATCAGAAACCGTCTGAGGGAAATGGATCTTCATAGCTGCAGGCCTGTGAGACGCCCAAAATTAACTAATGCCAATAGAATGGCTAGAAGAACTTGGGTTAACCAACGACTATCAGAAAATTTCCAATGGGAGCATGGTTTATACACCGATGAATCCAGATTCTGCTTATTTAGTGATAATCATAGAGTAAGGGTGTGGAGAACTCGAGGAGACCGTTATAGACGCGAGTTTACAAAAGCTGTGGTGCCTTTTGGCGACGGTGGTATCATGGTGTGGGCGGGCATTAGTTTGAATGGACGTACGAACCTCCATCTCATTGAAAACAATGTCAATGGACACATATACAGAGATGACATTATCCAGCAATATGTGGCCGACTTTCGTGAGGCTGTGGATGAAAACTTGGTTTTTATTGATTATAATGCAAGACCTCATCGTGCACAAATTGTAATGCAAGCAATAAATGACCTCCGTATTAACCATCTACCTTTACCACCAACGTCTCCCGACTTGAATCCAATTGAGCACATTTGGGACAGACTTCAAGAACAGCTCAACGAACATAATCCACCCCCAGTTAAGTGCAACACTTGCGGGAAATTTTACCGCTGTGTTGGAGAAGAGTGTCACAAGAACACATTAATAATTGCATTATGAGTATGCCCCGAAGATGTACAGCTGTGAGAGATGTCCGTGGCCATTATACACGATTTTAGAATTAATTGTTACAGAAAAATGTTTATTTTAGCTATTGTCAAAAATGTTGCTTATTTCATTTTTGATCATTTCTTAGTAATCTAACGATTTTTCTGAATAAATATACTTGAAAATTTTAAATTGTTGTGTACAATTATGTATCTAATATAATACACTACTAATACACAAATATACTAATACTAAAAATACTAAAAATACTAATACACAAATATTTACCCATACTATCTAAAAAATACAAAAAAGTAAAAATTCCTTATTCATTTTTGAGTAGTTTAGTTTCCAGCTATTTTTGCGTATTGTAAATTGAGTTTAAGTACCTAGACTGCTTAATAACATTTATTAGTTGTCATTCTTGTGCCAAAATAACGTCAGTAAAATGCCAAGAAATTTTGTTACTGATTTTCAAAAGGAAGCAATATTGTCACAGAAAATGGTCAGTTAAGTAGACAAGTACAACGTAATCCATACATGTATTCCAAAAATTAGACGGAGATGGTTAGAGACGCAAACAGTGGAAGTTTAGGAGAATCCGAAGATCAAGGCTTTGGTTCACTAAATGAGAGAAAATCCATTTGCGACAGCGGTAGCAGCTCGGTAAAATACTTTCCAGGAAGTGTTCGAACAGCTCGAAGAAGAATTAAAAAAGCTGGCTTAGGTAATTACGCTGCTGCCAGAAAACCGTTTTTAACAGAAGCGTCCAAATAAAGCCGGATAGAATTTGTCAATAGTTTCTTAAACAGGGACTATGGTTACTGGAGAAATGTGATCTTTACTGATGAAAAAAAGTTTTCAGTCATGTAATAATGGCAGAATGCGAGTTTATCGTCCGCACCACACAAGATATGAAGGAAGATATACAAATTCAGTAGCAAAGAGAGGAAGATTTTCGATAATGGTGTGGTCTTGGATTTCAGCTGATGGCAAAGGAGTTTTAGTTCGATTAGATGACCGTTTTACAGGACCCGTTTATAGAAACCTACTTGAAAACATCATGCTTCCGTCCGTTATAAATAGATTTCTGCAAAATAATTTCATTTATCAACATGACAATTGCCCAGTGCACACTTTTAGAACTGTAAGGGAATGGTTAGCAGATAACAATATTAATGAACTTCCTTTTCCTGCTAGAAGTCCAGATCTCAATCCCATTGAGAATATATGGGTACACATGGTAAAAGAAATGTATTCTGAAGACTTTAGACCAAAAGAAATAGAGAAGAACTATGGGAAGCAATACTATAGGCTTGGCAAAATCTAGACAACTATAATTTTGAAAACCTAATTTCTTCCATGAATAAACGTCTACAATACGTGATAGATGGTAACGGGGATGCTATTAAAAATTCATAAATTTCATTGTTTTATTTTCCTTCTTGTTATTGTAATATTTCTGTAAGTGCTGTTATATAATAAAATAAAAAACAATTATTTTATCATTTCTAGTAGATTTAATTAACCCTTTGCTTCCTAGTGGTTGCAGAGCACAACCACATTTTTAAGTTTTTTTTCCTATATTCTTTGTGGTGTTATACACTAGCCACAGTAGGTGGAGTCTAAAACATACTCCCACCCATCGACTTCTGCCTTCGCGTTTGAATCAGTGCATCATTGCAACGATTGTATCTTATTTTTTACCACGTGGAGCATGCAGATATGACAGTAATTGTTTATAAAATAGATTATGGGCTTATTTATGAAGATGGCTGGTAAGTAAATGTTAAATATTAATAAAAATGTATGCCTTGCACTTATAGCAAGTGAGAATATTTGTTTATCTTAGTAGATGTCGCGGCACAAAACCACAAGGAAGATATTCATATTTTTTATAATATTTTTTTCAGCTAAAAACTATATACTCTATTGAAGAATTGGAAGCGCTTAGCCAGGACGAATTGTATACATTGGTAGAAGATATCCCTTCTGGAGATGAGTCGGACATCAATGATGGAAGCGAGAATGAAGATGAAGGTGTCGTGGATCAGCCATTTGATATCAATGCAATGGATATCATAATTGCTGGTGAAAATTATCGTTTTGCAGAAGATGATGGGTGGGATAACGAAGATGAAATTCCATTGATCAACATTCAAGCTGATCTGATACGAGAAAACCAAAGGAAAAATACTATATGGACTCATGACCCACATCATACACAGAATATTCCCAGACGTACTTTCACTAGTGACAGTGGGTGTAGTGTACCTGAAGAAGTGGAAACACCAACAGATATTTTTTTACATTTATTTCCAAACACTTTGATAGAACACATTGCATTCCAGACAAATCTTTATGTTTTACAGAAGAACGGTGGTAATCATAATTTCCAGAGAACAAATTCTGACGAAATAAAAAAGTTTATTGCTATAAACCTTTTTATGGGGATCAAACGCCTGCCAAGCTATCGAGACTATTGGTCGTCAAGGTTGGAACTACGAGATAATTTTGTATCTTCGGTAATGTCAAGAGATAGATTTGACTGGTTACTGGCGAACATTCATTTGAACGATAATGCACTACAACCACAGCGACAAACTGTAGGATACGATAAACTTTACAAAGTTCGGCCACTGCTAGACAAGCTTTCAGATACATTTCTTCTTTCATATCAACCCTCAAAAAATCAAGCCATTGACGAGTCTATGATCAAATTTAAAGGTAGAAGTAGTTTTCGCCAATATATGCCGTTGAAACCGATAAAACGCGGATATAAAGTGTGGATTAGAGCAGATGAAAGCGGCTATGTGCACCAATTCCAGATTTATGTGGGCAAATCCAGCAATGAAGTTGAGAAAAATTTAGGTGCTCGAGTGGTAAAAGATCTAACTCGAAGTTTAGTTGGAAAAGGACATCATTTATATTTTGATAACTTTTTCAACTCAGTCGAACTAGAAAAGACTTGCACGATGATATGATTTACGCCTGTGGAACATTTAGAAAAGGTAGAAAAGACATGCCAAAAGACTTGAAAAAAGACAAAGCCATGCAAAGGGGAGATTCTGACTGGAGAGTTTCAACTTGCGGATTAACATTCTTGGAATGGAAGGATCGAAAATCAGTGTTCTTCTTGAGTAATTTTCATGATCCGTCTGTTGTTGAAACAATATCAAGAAAAAATAAAGATGATTCACGAGAAGAAATAGCTTGTCCCATATTAGTGAAGGACTACAATAGCTGTATGGGATATTTGGACAAAATGGATATGCTCAAAAGTTGCATTGATAGAAAATCCAAGAAATGGTGGCATCGCATAATGTTTTATTTTATTGATGTGGCGTTAGTAACTGCATTTATAATTTATAAAAATCGATGCAGTGAGAAAGTTGAAACTTTGAAACTGTTTAGGTTGTCGGTTATAATAGGCCTAATTGGTGCCGATCAAAATGAACAAAAGAAAGGTAGACGAAGCGCTGCACAACCTCCAAACAATTTTAAAATTACAGTACCATACGAAATTAGGTATGACAAATGTGCGCATCTTCCAGTTCATGGAAAATCAAGAAGATGTGCACTATGCAGTACACGTGCGAAACCCCACAGAACCGTTTGGAGCTGTTTTGTCTGCCAAGTAGGCTTATGTCTAAGCGAAAGCAAAAATTGTTTTTCGTACTTCCGGGCCTAAAGTGACAACTTCACTCCCTTGTGACAGGTACTATAGTGTCACATTTAATCCCTCCGGGATTAAATATTGACGAAACTCCCGGAACGATTAAATCAAAAACAAACGAATTTAAGGGATATTTTATTGAAAAATATAATTAATTAGAATGGTAATTAACGTTAATATTCAAATTAATATTGTGACAGTTCGTCATATTGACCAGTCTTTCCTGGGTTAATGCAGCAGGTAACTGACGAGTAACAGATAGGTCCTTTTCATATTGAACTGGTGTTTGTTTCGAAGATCCTGCGGAAACAGGAAGCGAGAATGAGGACTGTGGCATAACTATAGTGGACGAATCGGCGACTTGACCAAATATTTTATCTGAAATTTTTTGTTTATTTTTAATAGACGATTCAATATATCCCTCGGCCACGTTGGAGGATTTCCATCCTCCATGTCTCTTCAGCAGGTCTATTGTTGCTCCCGAATCAGCTAACAAAGACGCAGATGTGCGTCTAAAACAATGTCCCGTATAAGACGTCGCATTTTCTAATTTCAAGAAAGCTGCTATTTGCCGTGGAAATGTACCAAACATGTTTTTTCCTACTACTCTCGTAGTACATTCTTTGTTGATGTATTGAACAAAAAATTTTGAATGAGGTGTCCCTGTCTTTCGCAATGCCACATATTTCCGAAATATCGCCACAAAACTGATGGCACTGTTTTCTGAATTTTTGATCACAAAATTTCGGTCAATTTTATTTTTGGTGTTTCTAATCGCAATTAGGAAGGAATCGCCCAAATCTCTCACATCGTCGATTTCTAAATCAACCAACTCTTTTCCACGACAAGCTCCCGCAACGCCCAAAATAAGTGCAACCTACAAAAAAATTGATTTCTTAAAATTTCTGAATATAAACAAATTTCCAAATTTACCTTAAGCATTAAATATTTATCATCCGGAGCCTCCCGTAAGAACTGATCTACCTGCTCAGACGTGAGAATTCTTGACTTCTTTGGCTTAAATCCCTCATTTCTTCTCTTCAAAAAAGCTAATAATTTTGGAAATTTACTTATATCAATATCTTCTCTAATGTTAATAACCGATTTCAGCATTGAGTAATGTGCCCAGAGAGTTGAGGCACAAACCGCTTTTGATTTATCATTGAAGTAGACTAACAGCGCATTTTCAGTAGGTTGTCTCACATTTTTTAAGCGGCACCACTTTTTAAAAGCATCGTACTGCTGCTCGTATAGTTTTCTAGATTTCGGTGGTAACAATTCTTCACCTACTTCGGCTGCTCTTTTATCAATATCAGATACACCTTCTTCACTCATGATACCAATAATTATCAATAACAATGTTTCTTTACAATGACACTAGTAATGACAATGTTTCTAAATTATAATTGTCACAACGCAATGTTACTATGGTAACTTATTTCAAAGACAGTTTATTAAATGAGTTGAAGAGAGAAAAAACTGATTGAAATTATTGAAATAATTAATAAAATCATACCGGAAGTACGAAAAGTATCGTATATACCTTGCGACTGAAGTACATTTAATCCTTCAGGTAAATTATGGCCCTCCCTGCGGTCGGGCCATAAACTTTACCTTCAGGATTAAATGTACTACTTCAGTCCCGCGGTATATAATGTACTATTACACAATTTCATACCAAGTCATTTTTAAAATAAATTAGTTTTATTGAGATTTTGTGCCTCATTTTCCTTGTGGTTTTACACCCCGAGACCACGGCCTATAAAAAAAATCAAAATTGTGATAATTAGTCTTGTTGCATTTTCCCCATAAATAAAGCCTAGAAACTATATTTTTTAAAAACAAGACTTTATTAGCATTTTTAAAAATATCGGCCTCAAAGGGTTAAATGCGATATTCGTCTGAGTGTCCACCATTGTCATTGAAAGTAATTTTAATTGGAGCCTGAGTTACAATGCCAAATTTAAAAAAAAATGCACTAGTTTGATTAATATGTCTGCAAACTATTCTTTGTCCGCGATTGTACATTATGAAAAGTACCACACTACAAATTCTACATAATTTTATTTTACAGTCAATATCATAAACACAAAGAACAAGTTTGTAGGTTAAAATCATATTTTATCAGAATAATTGAAACATACATGAGTAGGTAAACCCCACCAGTTTTGTATAATACAAAGGTATTTTTAATAATATAAAATATTATTAAAAATCTGGTGTGAAGAACACCAGAACCTGTGAACCTGCATTTGTGTTCTTCACACCAGATTTTTAATAATATTTTATATTATTAAAAATACCTTTGTATTAAAATCATATTCACTAAAAGCAAAACTATGAACCCTTAATTTAAATACGTTTTGATAGTTAACGTGCAAATATAGTGTGACTGGTTCACATTTTCGCGATTCCAAAGCTATCTTTGAGTATGAATTAAAGAAAAAAACACATTTTATAGTTTGTTCAAGTATGACACAGGCTTCGAAAGTGTGGATCGTAAACTCTGAACTCTGAAAAGGTCGTGGACTCACATTTTTCGGTTAATAATAATAATAATAATATTTATTTCATCCAACAAATCAATCCAATTACAGGGTAAAAAATTATATGATAGATAAAACTAAAAATTACAGAGATATAAAAACTAAACCTGAAATATAAAGCCACAGATAAAACGAAAATGGAAAAGATAACTATTTTCTCCAGAATGGATCGGGGTATAACTTATTAGAATTGTGGCACATATGCAATAGCAGTACTTTGAGGACATTCGTACGCGCTGTAGATACAAAGATGGATGACCTGATGTTATACTTTGGCGCCAGAAATTTTATTTGTGGAAGCAGTGAGGGTGATTCAACATCACTGTTAATGAGTTTTATCAGGAGCTTGCCGCTTGCTTCGTCTCCTTTTTGTTTTTTTATGGCGTAACCAGCGAGTGAGCTAACTGGACAAGGGCCCTTTGAACCTTCCTTTCAACCCGGAACCATCGAAACGACATAACATCAAGGTTAAGGGCTGTCTTTAATAATAACCTCTTCCTTCCCCCGAATACTACGGGGATTAGGGGTTCGATTTCACTGGAGATTTCCTTATCATGTAGATTGCACCCTGAACCCATATCCATCCATTCTTTTTCCTTCTCCGTCATTATACGAATCATTAGTTGTTTAATTCTATCCCAAGCCTTTTTCTGGTCCGTCAATATTTGGATCAGGTTCCCTACAGTCAGCTCCTTCCCTAGGGCTATATATGTTTGCTACCTAACATACTCCCACCTTGGACACCCGAAGAACGTATGTTCCGCTGTATCTACCTCACCATAGTATCGGCACGCGTCGCTGTCTCGCTTTCCTATCTTCATAGCGTACACCCCGAATCTTCTCCATGTCCAGTCTGGATCTAAGTCATGTGGTAGTCTACATTTCGGTGTTGACACTTTAGCCAGCTTTCGATGTCGGGAATAATCCTTTTGATCCACTATGCCATCGTTGTATTCTCATCCCATAGCCTCTGCCATTCCTCTATAATCTTGGCTCTTGCCATCCTCTTAACCGGCACACTTTCGTGCAGAATGCATCTCTCCCGAACTAATAGTTCTATGGACACTGCTCCTACGACTACTTGGGCTGCTCTCGCAGACACTGTTCTATACCCCATTGCAGCTCTCATGAAAGTCTAACTTTGGACACATTCGAGCAACCTCCTATATTTCCTTTTCTGCAGTGCCCTGTGCCATACGGGGGCCTCATACAGAAGAATTGAGTGGACCACCCCGCACAGTACCATTCTCTTGCTGGTCTTCGGCCTGCCCAAGTTTGGCATCAACCTAGCCAAGATTTCGGTTTTCTTTACGGTCTTGTTTGCAGCTTCCTTTAGGTGTTCTCTAAAAGTACCGCTATCATCAATAGAGACCTATGTATCTGAGCGCTTTACCCGGAATGATTACCATCCCACCTATTGAAAAGCGCAGATGCCGTCCCCTTCTTGGAACCTTTATATAAACAAAAGAGGGAAGTCGTGCCTACTTAAGTTATTGTAGTTAGTGCTACGATGTGGATATATGCCGTCCAATTATTTCACAACAACACTTACTCAACAAGTACTTCAAGAATCGTTTTTGACACATTCGAGTAACAGTTGTTGAAATACCGTGTATTTTTTTTACTTAAAACTTTCAAATATCTCGAAAAATAAGCAGTTTACAAAAAAAATCTCCAGATTTTAAATTAAACTAAACGCCAGTAAAAATACAGGTCATTATCCTAACGTAAGAGGAAGAAGAGAAAGAAGAATTTTGACAGAGAATCTAGACATAAGAAAAATTTGTGCAGCTGGTACCCAAGAACTTGTCTGATGACCAAAGAGAAGATAGCTTTTCCATCAGCCATGAACTGTAGCATTGCTTGACAACCGAACTCAACTTCGAGTACAGAGTGATAACATGTGACGAATCTTAGGTATTTGAATACGATCCTGAACAAAAGAGCAGCCGAAGAAAGCTCGGATGAGCAAATCTCGTATCAAGACCATGCTTATCACCTTTTTTGATTGTCGTAGAATTGTACACAAAGTATTTGTACCGCAGGGCCAGAGAGCGAATCAAACCTTTTATCGCGAGGTCCTTTGAACGTTTGCGGAAAAGGGTCCTGCATGTGCGACCTGATATTGCCAGCTTTTGATTTTTGCATCACGATAATGCCCCCAGTCACATCTCATTGTCAGTTATGAGAATTTTCGCCAGAGAAAAACATTCCAGTATTACTACACCCACCCAACAGTCCAGGCATGGATCCATGTGATTATGTTCTTTTTCGAACGCTTAAGTGTAAGTTGAAAGGTCCAAAGAGACACGATATAGGTTCTAAACACCCTAAAGGATCAAGACTTTCAGAATTGTTACCAGGCAGTGGCGGCTCTTTAATGAGAGCAAGTGAGCAATTGCACCCCCTGGAATTATGAAACAAAACAAACCAAGCGGCGACTAACTGTGAAAGTATTTATTTATTATGTATCATAGTTATTGACGAGGAACGTGGCCGCTAACAACGAACATACACCGTCGTCACAGATATACTGAGGAGCAAAACCCTACTCTTGCTCATATAAGGCATTAACATTACATTGATGGTGGGGAGAACTGTATTTTGCCGTACTTCAATGCCGTATAATACATAGCATTGGAGCACCTGATCCAGACTGCTCTCGGGCGTTTGTTACAATGAATACGGTATCTTTTTTACAGAACAACTCGTTTTCGCGTTTAACGTATAATGAAAAAATCACAGTAAAAAATTTTAAACGGCCGATGCCTCAATTATGTTTAGAAAATAAACAATCTGTTAAAGGTAAAGACGTTATAAGAAAATTCAAAATGAATATTTATCAGAAAAGTTACTGGATTTGTGGGTGTGAAATTAAAAATACTTCGTTTTGTTTTCCGTGTCTTTTGTTTGGTGGTGAACCGTCTTGGTCAAAGAACGGAATAAGAGACTTAATTCATCTTAGTGCTAAAATTAGTAAACATGAAAATTCCGAAGGGCATTTGAAAAATATATTTAGTCTAAGAATGTTAGGAAAAAATAACATTCAGAATGTTTTAGATTCATCATATAGAAAAGCAATTCAACAACACAATGAAAAGGTAACAAAAAATAGGCATGTGTTAAATTTAATAATAAATTGCATTAGATTTTGTGGCGCGTTTGAACTGGCACTTCGGGGTCATGATGAACAGCAAACGTCGAATAACAAGGGCATTTTTCGGGAATTGATAAATTTTACGGCAGAATTGGATAAATCGGTCAGAGATCACATCGAAGCAGCACCGGTTTTTAAGGGATTATCAAAAACTATACAGAATGAGCTGCTTGATGCAATGTTGAACGTGTATCATGAACAAGTTGCCAGTGAAATTAAAGCAACCGACTTCATATCTGTGATAACTGATGAAACCACAGATGTGTCCAATCAGTTTCAGTTGGTGGTTGTTTTAAGATATATTGTGAACGCGAGACCGGTCGAAAGATTTTGGAAATTTCTTCTGCCTAGTGGACATGATGCTAATTCTTTATCTGCCTCCATCCTTAAAGAAATTAGTTTGCTTGTTGATGACCCAGAAAAACTGATTGCACAGAGCTATGATGGGGCAGCAGTCATGAGTGGTGCTATTAACGGCGTGCAAAGACATGTTCAAGACCAGTATCCAAGGGCTAATTTTGTACATTGTTATGCACATCAGACAAATCTAATTATGTCACATGCTACATCGAGCAGTAGTAATTGCAGAATTTTTTTTGCCAATCTGACGGGATTATGTACATTTTTCTCCATTTCACCACAACGAGCTGCAAGATTGGAAGAATTCCAGAGAAAAAGCTTACCTCGTTCTTCAAAAATAAGATGGAACTTCAATTCTAGGACAGTGAATACAATATATGAGCACCGAGAAGAAATAATTGAACCTCGTTTACAAACTACCATTCATCAAGCTAGTGCCAATTTGCGAATTTTAGAGGAGGAAAATTTTATCTATTGGTTAACTTTCTTTCATAAAATTATGCCACATGTGGACATATTGTTTAATCAATTACAAAAAATCTCAATACAGATGCATTAAAAATCAAGAATAATTTAGATAATTTTGAACGCGCTATTGGAAAAATTCGAATCGAAATCGCTGACACAGATAATCAGTTGGTTAAACAAAATGACCCAGAACTGACTCCTCGACCATCAAAGCGGCGAAGAGTAACTGAAGGTAGCCAAAGAAGGAGGGAAACTATTGAAGTGTGCGATATTATTTTGCTAGAAATAAAAACTAGATTTCGGTATACAGGGCACTTAATATTAGCAAACTTAATTTCTTTTAAACAGTTCTCCTCTTTTCAAAAAAAATTTCCGGAAGATTGCCTTAAAGAAGCAGTAAAATTTTATCCATGCCTCAATGAAAGCAGACTACGAACTGAATTAAGCGTTCTATATTCTAGAGAAGAATTTAGGCAAAATATAGAAGTCGGTGCTGTAGGTCTGCTAGGTCTTCTGCTGGATGGATTAAGCGACACCTTTAATGAAGTTGTTACGCTTTTAAAAATTGTCATTACAATCCCAATGACAACGTCCGAAGCGGAACGCCAGTTTTCACGGCTGAAGAGAATAAAAACTTTCCTGAGAAATACAATGAAAGAAGAGAGATTAAATGCCCTTACTATGTTATCTTGTGAAAAAGAATGTATAAATGATTTCCCAAACTTTAATGAAAAAGTGATAGAACTGTTCTGCAAGTCAAAGACACGTAAAATGGACTTCGTTTATCGTCAGATGTAATTAAACTGTGTAGTGTAATATTTACTATCCCCTCAAAACAAACTACAATGAACAGTACCTGTCTGGAACAGTACTTCGGTGAAATTTATAAGGATTGGGTAAGCATTTTTGTATTACACTTTTTAATTTTGAAATTATGCACTCCCTATGTGAACCACCCCGAGCCGCCACTGTTACCAGGAATGGTAAAATGGAATGGAGACGCTGTGTGCATTTCCAATGAGTATACTTTGAAGAGGACAATGTTAAATTGTAAATGGGTTCAATCAAAAAACTTTAAAATATATCATTCTTATTATTTCTGAGACATACCTAGAATTACTTTTCGATGGCTTAAAAAAAATTGGAAAGTTGCTGGGGAGAATTGCATGGGGATTATGTCGGAAAATACAATATATTTTTGCCCCTAAAATAAGTATTTCTTTGTCACTCTCCCATTAAATATCCCTCGCAAAAATGTTAAATAAAACTAGGATGCCGTTGAAATTTATGTGTTTACCTGTTCTGCGTCCCTAATTTGCAGTCTGGGGTTGAAAGGGTGGTCTTCACCATCAGGTAGCGAAATACTAGGTGGAAGATTTAAGGCTAAGTCAGTGTGGACAGCATGTACGCGAACTTGGCGATCCCTCGTCGTGGCCAGTTCCCGTGCTGTTCCCCGGCTACGCAGACGGTCCATGCCGCCTACACCCGCCGCGGCGCCGGCGCTCACCACCGACAGCATCTACAAAAGCAATAATCGATTAGAATTAAAATTAAATTTATATTTTTAATTTTTATCTAAACATATCTAGCATACATATTTTCTTTTTATTGTGACAATAATATTGTGTCTGTAAACAGGAATTGAAATCTTATGAATAAACCTGGACAAGCGAATGGAAAACGACATTATGTATGTTATCTGTTGTACATGTAACAATCCAAACAAATACATATATATTTTTTCCCACAAACACAATTTCTGTAAAATACCGATTTTAAATTGAATGCTTTTATTGTATTGTGACATATCAATATTCGGACGTAATCTGAATTAAATGGTTCTATTAAGTGATAAATTACGAGTCGGCATATTAATATATTATAACATAATAGAGCAGTATTTTAAGGAAATTCCATTTGCGAGAAAAACACATTTATCCAAATTGTTACATGTAGACAAGTCAGATACAGTAATATCGGGTCGTATATCCCTTCGTTTATCCAGGTTTACATATGACTTTGAAAAAGGGTAGGATTTGATACGATCAGAATCGCTCAGATTATAATAAGAATGGTAACGTGCCTACCGTTAGGCACGATCCTTTGTTATTATTATCTCAAAGTGAACTGGCAGGTATTAATTTTACAATATGTTCCAGGCGGCCCTGGATTCGAACCCGGAACTCTCCGTGGCCATCACGATTCCTGGATCTGACACCTTGTGATTTTTGTGAATATTTGTAAATAAGTTAGTTATATGTCTGATGAAGCTCAGGTTGGAGCGAAACGATCGTTGCAGTGTCAATTAAAAAGTGAAATTCATTAAAATTTGTTTTATTTTATCCTGATAATAACCAAAATTTAAATTTTTAATTTTTCATTTCAACTTTTTATTTACTTAGCTCATAAATAGCTTCTAAATATTATTCCTTCTTGGCTTAGTAGGTCAATTAAGCACAAAAATATACTAAATTATTATTGAGTTTTCCTATAGTTTTTCTCGTTTTGATAAATCAGGTCATTTTGGTCCATTTTAAAATTTCAAACGTCCTCTTAATGGTAGAACAAGAGCGCCATCAAAATTAATTTTTGCTTTTTGGTGGTTGGAGGTGAAGCAGTGGCTAATGCCAAAAACAATTTTTCAATAAATCAATTAATTAAAAAGTTCCCCATATGGTTTAGGCGGATTTTTGCGGACATTGTATAAGGAAAAAGTTTTTTATGTGCCCCATTTTAAGTTTTCAAACATGCACCAACAACAGGTCGAAAACGATTTTGAATAAACAAATAAGTTTTTCTCCCATATGGTGCGAACAATATGACGGACGTGGTATACAAGTATTCCGTATCGTTATGTTCAAATTTTAGGAGTGTAAAGTAGATTTCATTTCAAGTAACAAAAACGCAAAACTTATATATCAATTTTTATTTGTTTCAAAATTACAGATCTATGAAAGTGATTGTCAGATCATGAAAAAAAAATGTAATCCTAAAGTCAATACAAACTGATTTTATTTAAAAAAGTTATACGATTCAATAACAGGCCTGTGATTGTTAACATCGCATAATAAAATGTTATCCTAAAATAAATAAACACGTGTCGTAGTGCATACAGTAATTTCTTGGAGATCTACAAAAAAGAGTACTGGAAATTGATTTATGATAAAGAAGGTTCTTATTTCGTAAATGCTGAACCATGAATATCATACAATAAACAAATGTTCAGATGACTGTTAACGTTGCATTTTTTTATAAAGGATTGCATTACGTTTCAGTTCATACAACAGCTTATTAGTGAGTGGACACGTTTTCTTTATTCAAAATGCCTTACAAATTTACCTCTCAAGAGTATGCGGACATGCATTTTGTGTATGGCTACTGTAACGGCAGTGCACGTCAAGCAGTTATTGAATACCGACATCGGGTTTCCGATAGGCGCATTCTGAACGTTTCTGGAAGTACACAAACAATTTCGGGAATGCAGACTGCGTGATTATCTTATCGACCGAGGAGGAAATTTGCTAGCAGACTTAGAGGAAGAAGCAGTATTGTTACAAGGGATCCAACTCTCAGTGTATGTCGAATCGCTAGACAACTAGGAGTGCCACGAACGACAGTTTTTTAAAACGTGAGGGCTTATATTTATATCACTATCGCAGGGGACACGGTTTGGTGAGGCAGACTACTATGCTAGTCTAGTTTATTCCACCTGAATATTAAGACAGTCACGGCTTCATTTTAATTTCTGCAGAACAGTCCTCTGGACAGATGAATCTACGTTCACGAGAAGTGGTGTTACAAATCTGAGAAACCTGCACAGATGGTCATCAGAAAATCCCAAAGCTATACGCCCATCTAAATTTCAATATGAATTTTCTATTAACGTTTGGGCGGCCCTAATCGATGACTTGTTGATTGGCCCTGTCGTTCTTCCTGGGTGGTTAAATGCGGACAATTACCTTCAATTTCTTATTGACGAACTGCCAGGACTTTTAGAGGATGTCCCACTGAATGTTCGACGAGACAGTGGTTTCACATGGATGGGGCACAACCACATTTCGGAATTGCTGTCCGAAATTGGGTTAACGTCAATTATCCAAGATGGATTGGTCGACGTGGTCCTGTCGCATGGCCACCCAGATCACCCGATCTTAATCCCCTTGACTTTTATTTATGGGGATACATGAAAAATTTAGTCTACGCGCAAGTTTCGAACAAAAGAGAAGAGTTGTTGGATCGTATTCACCTGGCTGCCGAGCAAATCCGAAGAAACAAGTATGAAATTCGGATAAGTACTTCTTCTGTTGGCTTACGGGCACAAGTCTGCATTCAACAAGGAGGTGAACATTTCGAAAATATTATTAATTGAATTTTTTTAAATAAATAAATTTCAAATAAGCTGATCATGTTAACCGGTGATTATATTTTCAATTAATTGCATATTTGAAAATAAATACAAAACTGTAATAGAGACAAATTACACGAATGACACGATACACGATTGATATTTAAAATATCATTTGATTTGAAAAGATCAGGAGTCTCGATTAGAAATTTGGTTGTATTGTGGAAAATTGAAAATACTCTTTTAGCCAATATTTCGCCACTCAATTGGTGTGCTTCGTCCAGGGCAAAGTAACGGTAATTATTAAGTTGTACCGAATATGTACAACATATTATGTAATAAAATATATTTGCAAATTAAACTAATGTGAGGAAGAGTTTTTAGACAGCATACCTATAATAAGTAAAGTGCCAACAAAATACGATTAGGTATGTTAAAAGATGAAAAGGTAAAACATGTTTTTTTATCCGTCAACAGTAAACATCATTTTATTGGTTTACACTTTATCTGTTGTTACATGCTGTCGCAAAGAACATTAATATATGTAATATATTAAAGTTCATTTTCTTGTTTGCCCATATCATTTTAATACTTCATCACCCATCATATACGCCACATTACATACAATATTGTAATGCCGGTACCGAACGGTAAACTGTAAAATGATGTAAAATGAATATGCACAAGAATCAAAGTATCAAAGTAACCAAAATAATCAAAATGATCAAAGTGCTCAAAATGATTAAAATGCCCAAAAACCTCAAAATGCTCAAAATGAAATAAGTTTTTATTCACTTTAGGATTACATTCATAGATCTGTAACTTTGAAACAAATAAAAATGGATATACAAGTTTTGCGTTTTTGTTATTTGAAATGAAGTCTACTTTACACTCCTAAAATTTGAACATAACGATACGGGACACCTTGTATATGCATGTTTGCAGGTACTACTCAGATATACTTACATAACCTCGCAACTTCTGTGTACTTACATCCATTATAAGCTATATATTTTTTGTTTAATATTAATATCTCTACGAATATATTTTCAAAACTTATTGTGATTTTTTAAAGAGAATTTTATTGTTGAATGGACCTTTACTTCTTGCAAAAATTTCAAATATATTTATGTAAGTGATAAATGTTGTTTACTTTTGATTTATTAGTTTAACAAATCTACAACCTTAGGCACAAATTAAGACAGCTATTTGACAGCAAACGTTTGCTATTGTCACTTAATTTTTTCATGGCTAGATAATATAAAAATCTGTTTTTTGTCACCGCGGTCTGTCACATATTATTGACTTTCGCTTAGTTGCTCCTATCAATATTGATATTTGAAATTTGTAGCGTTGAGATGCTCAAAATGTAGTTTTTTAATCTCCAGAAATGAAGAAGATATTACATCAATTCTGATAATTCCCATTTCATTACTTTATCCTTTTAAAAATGACAACATAATTTTACGTAAGAAACTCCGAAAACTAAATCTGTACATGAATGAAGTCTCTTCGTTATAAAAAGATGATATTTATTTTTTAAATCTCACAATTTAAAGAAAATTAACGTAGCACATAAGTACTTTTTAAATCTTCTTTATAGAAATTATTTCAAATTAATAATCACAAATTTGCCGTGCTGTTAAATTAGAAAGTGATCATATAAGTTTCAGACACTTTTGAAGTGTGTTCCTGCCGATTTTCCAATTATATTAAATCTGTGTGTTAATTTCAGCTGCTGGCTTAGTTATTGCCAATTTTTTTTTTTTGTAAAATGTTGTCAACATATCTTAATAGGTATTTTTAATAAACTTTACGATACTTGGGCCAGACTTCTTGCCTCAAAATAGTTTTATTTAAACACTGTTACTATTTTGTTGCAGGTGGTCTGGTATATTAGTGGTGTAGACGTAAATAATATGTCAACAGTTACACGTCCTTTTACATATAGATTCTAGGTACGTACGAGGGGCAGTCTAAGAATTTCGGGAAAAGCTATGAAGAAATCATTTAACGGGTTTATTATCCTCGAAATATTCACCATTACATTCTATGCACTTTTTCATTCGTTCAAACCAACTATTGAAACATTTACGCCATTCTAAAGTTGGCGTAATCAAGAATTCCTCAACTATTCCATATAACACATATACAGGGTGTTCCCTGTGGTAACCGACAAACTTACACAGTGTATTCTAGAGGTGATTTTAAACAAAAAAGTTCATATACACTTTGCTTAATTTCTTTTTCGTTCTTTAGATTTCAACAAAAGAAGAAAACTGTTTCAGTAATGTATTTAATTATGAAATTACATAACAAACTAATAAACTAATATTATAACAATTACTCGAAATGCTCGCCCATTCTTCTTTCTGAACATACTGCTAGTCATTTTCTAAAATGACAAATAACCTATAGATACTTATGTCATTTATCGATACGTGATAATTCTCAAAATATTATCAGTAACCATGCCTAGAACGTACACTAAAACGAAATACGTTGACATGGTTTGTGTATGGGAGCGGACGTGCTGCAGTACAAGAATATCGGCAACGATTTCCAAATCGTGCAGTTCCTCACCATTCCACATTTTCTAATAATCTTTCAGTGTTGGAGAAAGACGGGATCTTCTCCAAATTCACTTGTTGCGAAGTCGTCTCCACGTGCTTCAAGACCCACGCGTCTTAATACGCTCGCTTCGGATTATATTTTTCTATCTTATACTAACTGCGCAACACTCAGTGTGTAATTTGGCGTTCATTAAATATTTTTGATTTTTTGACTAAATTCATGAATTTTGCCAAACTTAATAATGTCGGGGGCACCTCTAAATATATCATGTGCGAAATGAAATTTTCTGTGTATATTTTGGAGATAATAGAGCAACTTTTTGCAGGTATTCCAAAGCTATTGCTAAATTAAAAAAAATCGCTCCACCCTAATGCACATACAGACTAAAAAAATGCAAACGCTAATTACAAAATGAAACGATAAAATGCTGCACGGGGTACCTGCAATCTAGAAATATACGCTCAAACTCCAACTTGCTATAGAGAGAAGAAAACAAAATAAACGAAGGTAAAGAAAAGGCTCGAAAACAGTTAACTCGAATTGTATTAACAATTTACTTCTTGTTCATAACAAAAAAGGAACATAATTCTGTTCCGAAATTGGTGGAGACTGTGGCTTGTAATCTGAAGCAGAAATAAGAAAAACACCCTAACCACAATATATAACAATAAATAGTATATACGTATTTCGGCAACTAAGTTGCCATCTTCAGTAGAATAACCTTAAAAACTGAAAAAAAGAGTGTTAAACGTAGCGATTTTGGCTTTTTTGTTTCTAAGGTTTACCTTAGCCAAAAACGCTACGTTTAACACTCTTTTTTCAGTTTTTAAGGTTATTCTACTGAAGATGGCAACTTAGTTGCCGAAATACGTATACAGTATTTATTGTTATATATTGTGGTTAGGGTGTTTTCTTATTTATAATTCTGTTCAAAATTAAACAAATAAAACATACAGCCAGATAATATAAAGTTCTGAAATGTTGAATATAAAAAAAAGAAAAGGGTGGTTAATAAAAAAGGATGGGCAGAAACTAAGCTAATAATAATATGAGTATAAAGAAAGATATTTAGATAAATTTCAAAATTAATTTGAATATTACGCTAATAATGAATAAAGCTAAAAGACATCCTAATCTAGATTACAGCTATAAATGAAATAAATCAGTCTTCCCTATGGTAACAAACGAAAGTTTTACAGAATAATAGTAATTATAGTAATACACTATAATTTGTATTATATCTCAAATACATTTTTAAGTCAATAATTTTTATGATGTAAGAAGGACCTGCACGACTTGCAGACAGTTTTTTTGTGTTTACAGGTGTAAACCAGATGTTCACAGTTACAGAAGAAATTCTCATGATAAAAATAAATTTAATATATCTTTAAGAGTATAAAAAGCGATAAATGGTTAGAAAATATTAGGTTAACAATTAATCTATGTAAATATATATATGGACACAAATAACCACAAATATTGAATATATATCCAAATGTAATACTAATTTACGAAACATTACTAAAATTTTAAATTTGAACAGAGTATTAAGTAAAATTCAAAAGTTGGAAAATATGGTTCACATTTGGAATTTACTGCAAGTGAGAATTAATGAATATTAAATCACATTCTTACATGTAAATGTCGACTTATTTAATGCGTATAAATCTACAATCCGTCAAACTAAGTTTGTACTAGTATGCAGAACACACTCTTTCGCGACAACGAACTTCCTGGTAGTTAGGTTAATTAAGAATTAAGAAATACTGAAAAAACAAGCCTATCAACGCGAGGAAACGTACAGACGACCGTTTCGTTCTAATTGGAACTTCTCAATGTACGGCATTCCCTTTCGATGACGACCTTGCTTTTTCATTTCTATACTTTCTGTATATATAGTTCACATTTGGAATTTACTGCAAGTGAGAATTAATGAATATTAAATCACATTCTTACATGTAAATGTCGACTTATTTAATGCGTATAAATCTACAATCCGTCAAACTAAGTTTGTACTAGTATGCAGAACACACTCTTTCGCGACAACGAACTTCCTGGTAGTTAGGTTAATTAAGAATTAAGAAATACTGAAAAAACAAGCCTATCAACGCGAGGAAACGTACAGACGACCGTTTCGTTCTAATTGGAACTTCTCAATGTACGGCATTCCCTTTCGATGACGACCTTGCTTTTTCATTTCTATACTTTCTGTATATATAGTTCACATTTGGAATTTACTGCAAGTGAGAATTAATGAATATTAAATCACATTCTTACATGTAAATGTCGACTTATTTAATGCGTATAAATCTACAATCCGTCAAACTAAGTTTGTACTAGTATGCAGAACACACTCTTTCGCGACAACGAACTTCCTGGTAGTTAGGTTAATTAAGAATTAAGAAATACTGAAAAAGCAAATGAAATGAAAAAGCAAGGTCGTCATCGAAAGGGAATGCCGTACATTGAGAAGTTCCAATTAGAACGAAACGGTCGTCTGTACGTTTCCTCGCGTTGATAGGCTTGTTTTTTCAGTATTTCTTAATTCTTAATTAACCTAACTACCAGGAAGTTCGTTGTCGCGAAAGAGTGTGTTCTGCATACTAGTACAAACTTAGTTTGACGGATTGTAGATTTATACGCATTAAATAAGTCGACATTTACATGTAAGAATGTGATTTAATATTCATTAATTCTCACTTGCAGTAAATTCCAAATGTGAACTATATATACAGAAAGTATAGAAATGAAAAAGCAAGGTCGTCATCGAAAGGGAATGCCGTACATTGAGAAGTTCCAATTAGAACGAAACGGTCGTCTGTACGTTTCCTCGCGTTGATAGGCTTGTTTTTTCAGTATTTCTTAATTCTTAATTAACCTAACTACCAGGAAGTTCGTTGTCGCGAAAGAGTGTGTTCTGCATACTAGTACAAACTTAGTTTGACGGATTGTAGATTTATACGCATTAAATAAGTCGACATTTACATGTAAGAATGTGATTTAATATTCATTAATTCTCACTTGCAGTAAATTCCAAATGTGAACTATATATACAGAAAGTATAGAAATGAAAAAGCAAGGTCGTCATCGAAAGGGAATGCCGTACATTGAGAAGTTCCAATTAGAACGAAACGGTCGTCTGTACGTTTCCTCGCGTTGATAGGCTTGTTTTTTCAGTATTTCTTAATTCTTGGAAAATATGATTTATAGAACTATATAAAAATAACCATACAAATCATACGAGTTCACATGTGTGGTCTTGGTCTCGAGTACGGAGATACCAGGGGCTGTCGGTAATTGATTCGTCGGCCGGGAATTTCGTGATTGAGATAAAGGTGTCGGGGCCTTGATTACGACCTCCAGAGGGCAACCAGATGTTCCGTAATAACGTTCAGGGATTGCCGTCCAAAAATTCAAGCAAAAAGTGTTTTTTTTTCCTTTTTCGCTTCTAATTCACAAACGGAATGGTATCGGAAAATTTCAATTTATATACGCTCTACGTTCTTATCCGCAATATGCGATCTCCAAAATTACGTACAATTACGCAGAACCTAATTTCCTTAAGAGTGTAAAAAAAGGCACTTAGAACAACTCAATAGATCTTATTCACGGCACGTCAACGAACGTTCCTATCCATGCAACGATTACATTGAAGGCGGTGCGAGGATGGGGCGATATCGTGAGAAACATCCACACAGATGGTGACAACGTACTCGTGAAAATAAAAATTGAAGCAACTCGTGTCGTAAACGAGAATACCGGGCGATAAAACGTTAAATATAAAAATGATGAAATTCAAAACGTAGCAACTATTTAGATATATAGAATAGAAAATTTGAAGCGAATCTCTATATAATGTAAGGAATGAAATTTAAAGCGTTACAATGGATAGGAAGGCGTAACGAAATTGAATGACCTGCACGTTCTCCGGATCTCAATCCACTAGTTTACTTCTCGTGGGGCTGAAACAGAAAGTGTATCTTACCCCACTTAGAAATTTGCAAGATTTAACTGAAAGAATTAATGAAGAGATGCGAAGCATTTCACCAGACATGATATCGAGGATTGCAAGAGAATTTACAGACAGATTAGCTTACCCCTAAGAAGTAGGTGGTGCTCATTTTAAAAATATCATAAATTAAGTTTAACTTTCTTTTTATGATCAGTTTATTTTCTGTTCCTTACCAATTAATAAATAAAAAATACTTTAGACCACAAGTATTATAGTTTAAATCGTGTTGTGGAGGGAAATCCCGAAATGTCAAAAAATACAATTAAAAAAAGTAGAAAGAGAGTTAGATTTTCATTAGCAAGCTAATGTTGTCCTAAATGAAGTTGAACAAGATCCATCCACAAGTATACGCAGGATATCTACCATGATCGGTGTTTGTCAAACCCAGATATGGCGAATTTTACATTACAATGGGCTGTTTCCCTATCATCTACAGAAAGCTCATCACATGCTACCAAGAGATTTCGTTAATCGCGTACAGTATTGTCAATGGTTACAGAACAATTTAGAACTTATTCCGCGTATCCTTTTTGCAGACGAGTCTCAATTTACTCAAGGAGGTTTAAACAACACTTGGAATTCTTACACATGGGCTATTGAAAACAAACATAATGTAGTTTTGGTTAATTACCAACATCGTTTTTCTGTAAATATATGGTGTGGGTTGTTAAACAATGACATTATTGGGCCACATTTTATCCAAGGAAATCTCACGGCAAATTATTATAGGAATTTCTTAGAAGATACTTTGTCGGGATTATTGGAAAATGTTCCACTGGAAACTCGACGCGGCATGTTTTATCAACATGACGACGCTCCACCGCATTTTAGTAAGCAAGTTATTGACTTTGTTAATCAAAATTTTTCTGGACGGTGGATAGGCAGAGGGGGGGCTGTACTATGGCCTGCACGTTCTCCTGATCTTTCGCCATTGGACATTTTCTTTTAGGGTATAACGGTAAGCCAAATACGCGAGAAGAATTGATAATAATTGCAGGAGTGGATTCCCTACGAAATGAACTTGCAGATATTATGTAACTGGTAACAGAAAATGGCCCAAAGACAACATGTTCAGAAAGAAGAGGCGAACATTTCGAGTAATTTTTATAATATTAGTTTATTAGCTTTTTATGTAATATCATGATTAAATACATTATCGAAACAGTTTTCTTCTTTTGTTGAAATCTAAAGAACGAAAAAGAAATTAAGCAATGTGAATATGAACTTTTTCCTCCCTCTACAGTAATATACTAGATGGGGAACATGGTTGGAAGCTACTAGTTTTTATGCAGAGAATTTCGATAGTTTACAAAATTTCGTTACATGTTTAAATGACGATGCTCGAAGTATTTCTGAGTGCAAGGAACTAATACAAATTCCAAATTTAAAAAATCAGTTGTACTTTCTTCAGGAACACTCTGGAAATTTGCCGAAAGTGATCACTTATTTTGAAAATCAAAATCTCAAATTAAATGATGGATTAACCACATTAGATGTGGCTATTAATAATTTGAAAAATATTCCAATTGACTTCGGATGTGGCCTTTGACAAAAGCTAGACGCAGTTTTTAATAGAAATACAGATGTAATAACAAAGCGGCAATTGTGTATGGGAACAATGCCTCAAAATCTAACTGCTAAATACGGAAATAAAAGAATATTTCCAATATGCACCTGTAACCAGTTGCGATGTAGAAAGGGCGTTTTCTATCTACAAGGATGTATTTCATTCAAAGAGAACAAATTTTATAGAAGAGAAAGTATTGCTAGTTAATATTAATACTCCTTTACTCGACTTGAACTACAAAATGAACAAATAAATATTTCGTATTTTATAGATCACCATCCGTTTGTTTTCCAATTATATAAATAAAATTAAAAACTCTTTAAAAATACAAATTTTCAATTGTACGCCCGTGGGCGATGAGTTATCGGCCTCTTGTATTCGGTCCCTAGTAATAGCTCCATAATTTATATCAAAATATTTTTGCAGATTCAATTCTACCCCGCCAACACGATTTATAATTTGACAGTCACAATATAACGGTTATTCTGGCACCCACAATAACAAGTTCATTGAACTGACACCTGCTGATTATTATGCTATGCCTTTAGTTGAAGTGCACCTGCATAGCTGCATATACCCGTGTCCTTTGTGTGCCCGCATGACTTATGAACTTTCTTATCATTAAACTTTATTGTACAGCTTTACAAGTGCTGCAATAGTAATTTAGATAGCAGACAGATATTATAAATTGCAGTAGATGTAACTTTCTTTTATCTGCTCTTTTTGTGTGTGAAGAAAACGTGTAAATAATTAGATGATGAAACATTTCAAACGCGAGACAGTAATCTTTGCATCCACCAGCGACAAGATCTAAGGTTTAAATTTTAATCCCCAATTTAAGCGAACAATTCCTGACGGTCGTTTCGAATGGTGTTGCATTTTAAATTGGAATATTTTTCATGTTGGAAATAGCGACATCGAATAATGTTTTTTGTTTGCAGTTATTTATTGCGTGTGCTGTTAATAATATGAGCTCTAACAACATAAGGTTCTTACCATACGATTTTTGATAAATATTTTGCAATTTGTATTATTCTATTTCTAATTCTATGTTATCCAAATAATGATATATAAATGACTCTGAAACAATGGTTTCTTATCTTCGGGCATTAATTGTATTTTTAAAGAATATTGGCCCAATACGGTTATTTTGACTTTGCCACCCAAACACCAATTATAACAACATGGAATGGAATTTCGAGTAATTGTGTGGATTACCTGCCGACCAAGTTCCACCATTCTGCCAATTAAAGGTAAAATACCATGTTTCGTCGGAATAGAACTACATTTATACAGTAAACGACATATGAGTCCAAGGGACCCGGTTGGTAAATCGCGAAAGTATTTTTAAACTGCCAAAACCATTTTTTCTAAAATAAATTCTTTGTCAAATTTTTAAAGCTATAACTGGTACTTAAAAAGTCTATTAATACCAGTAAATTAGCCCAACCATAAGTACGATAAAACAATGGTTAGAAATCGCTCGGTAGTCCTAAGGTTAAGAAAGTGAGACGTGTGATCGACGAAGATCCAAGATGCACCTATCAAGCGATTGGGGCAACTCTTGGTGTTGGATCCGTAATAGTAAATTCATTTTTACATGATCATCTTCGGATGAAAAAAATTGTTACTCGTTGGGTGCAAACGCTTAACGATTTCCAAAAAGCAGAGCGATTAAGATCGCTTGGGAAACGTTAGAAATGTTAAATAATGGTGGATATGGCATTCTATCAAAAATAGTAACAGGTGATGAAACTTACATCCCATTTTACGATATTCCTACCCGCCAGGAGAGCCGTGTGTGGATCCACGAAGATGCTTCAACACCAACAATGGCCAAAAAGCAAAGGCCTGTCAAGAAAGTTATGTACGCAGCTTTCTTCCGTAGTACCAGATTACTAAAAGCAATCAAGCTGGAAAATCAACGTAGTCACAGCAAACTGGTACACCACAAAATGTTTACCTTCATTACAATAATATTTTTGTTTTTTTTTAAATTCATTTTAATAACTTTTTTATAAGAAAAGGCCGGTTCATGTGTCTAACAGATGTTCGGTACATCGCAGATAGACAGAAGCGTAGCGATAAACAAACTTGAGCGACATAATTTTATCAGTGGTTATTGTGTAGGTATTATTTCATTCAGGTATTATTTCATTTTGCAATAACTGCAAATACAGAGCCGAAATTAAATTGCCATTGATGAAAAAGGGACCGATAATATGACCGCCTAGAATGCCAACCCAAACATTAACCTTTTGGAGGTACTGCGTATGGTGCTCCAAAAACCAAGAGGGATTTTCCGATGACCAGTAATGCAGTTATGTCTGTTTAAAATTGCAATCTCCTATCAAAATCATCTTCCGTTAACTCGTGTACAAGGTGTACCTTATAAGGTTTATACTTTTCACTTTTTAAAAGTGACACGATCGATGACTGTGAAATATTGAAATTGGCCGCTAATTGATTGGTTGATAAATGGGGATATTCAGATACAGCCAATAAAATATCCAGTTTGTTATCATCGCTTTTTGCTGTTCTAGGTCTACCACTCCTTGGCAAATCTTTAACGCTACCCGTTTGTTCAAAGCGTCTTAATGTTTTACCAACAACGGATTTAGAAATTGGATTTCTATTTGGATGCGTATCATTAAATAAATTACAAACGTCTTGTAAACTTCTGCGTCTATCTCCATAACCCAACATCACAAGTATTTCAATTCGTTCATGTTCACTTAAACTCGCCATTGTTAATATTAACAGCAACAAATTGCACAAATGAATTATTTCTGTCAAAGATTTGACGTACACAATAACCACTGATAAAATTGTGTCGCTCAAGTTTGTTTATCGCTACGCTTCTGTCTATCTGCGATGTACCGAACATCTGTTAAACACATGAACCGGCCTTTTCTTATAAAAAGTTATTAAAATGAATTTAAAAAAAACAAAGATATTATTGTAAAGAGAAAAAAATTCTCTATCGAATGGTAGAGTAAAATTTACTAGTTCCCAATTAAAAAAACTGCGCGGACAGGCGTAACTAAAAAAACAAATGAAGAAAAAAAAATTCAAATATTCTCAAATGTAGATCAAAATATCCTAACAAACTTTTGTATTGAACATAATTCCCTAAAATGAATATTAACGACAATAAATCGCCGTCTCCATACTTTTAACTAACCCTGTATATATATTTAGTGTTTATAAGAAATTAAAATTTATTTCTTATTTATTTTATTGGCCGTGTGCATAATATTAAAATTTTTTGGAATTTATTGAAAATTCAATTTATTTAAATATCAACGTTTCGACTTTTTTGTCTATAATCAAGTCTTTTTCAAGTGATTTAGAACTACAAAAATTACAAAACGAAAGGTAAGAATTATATTTACATTATATGAAAGAGTTAAAATTGAAATAATGATTAGAGTAAAGAAAAATAAAATTTAAAATTTAAAAATTTGGTGGTTTGTATTCTTTCAATTTTAAATTTTCTTTTTCTTTACTCTAATCATTATTTCAATTTTAACTCTTTCATATAATGTAAATATAATTCTTACCTTTCGTTTTATAATTTTTTTAGTTTTAAATCACTTGAAAAAGACTTGATTATACACAAAAAAGTCGAAACGTCGATATTTAAATAAATTGAATTTTCAATAAAGGTCGCTAAACCAAAAAAAGCTTATTATTTTAATATATATATATATATATCTATATATATATATATATATATATATATATATATATATATATATATATATAAATTGATAAATTATTGGAGTTTTTCGGCTTTTATATGAAATATTTACCAATATCCTCCGGATTGGTCCACTCTACTGATTACCCTCTTCATTTTGCAAAGTGTTTCCAAAATAGACCATTACAATAAATGCATTTTACTCGACAATAAAAACAATTTTTAAAGTAAGTTACTTTGTCAAATTTTTAAGAAATTTAAATTTAAAAATCAGGCATGCTTGCTTAAGAAAAAAAAATCAATAATTCATAGTCACCCGTCAGATTACAAATGTATTGTTTTTGGTGTTGTAATAGCGTTGTTATTACAGCGGCAAATCAGAATAAATATATATTATAGCACCTATTAGGGTATAGATTAAAAGAAAAAGAAAAAAATAAGCTATCTAAAATTATTTTTTTGTCTGTGTTTACTTCGGGCTTATCTATTAATGTATATAGGTTGCCGATAAACAAGTACTAGTCTAGACCGTAAATAGTTTTTCAAATTTCTCTTAAATTAATATTAATAATATTAACGTAGGATTGATAAAGCAAGTTGTTTTCGTGTTCTTGTTTGCGTAATTTTAGTGTAGGAAAAAATCTGGAAGGTGGATGAATTTGAGGCTGATATATCAGAATTTCTACCAATATTAAAAAATTCGTCAACAAGGACGGACTATTGTGATTAAAGTTCATAAAATACAGGCGTAATAGACACCATTATGTAACGTTGGTACAAATACATCAATTGGACTTCGGAAAATACAAACATTTTTACACTTTAAAAGTTTCTTAGAAATTACCAATTGTGATATAACAAGTGTTCATTTGAAAAGTCAATCTAGTAGCATGTGATTTACTGAGAACATTTTGAAGTATGTCGTAAATTAAAATTTACTACTTAACCTACGAAGTCGTATATTTTGACAGTTTCATACATACAAATAAATAACAAATAAGAAGTATTTATTGAAAACTATAACAAATGTTGAAAATGTTGTCCTTCAAGATCAATGCACTTTAAAATCCTCCGTTCAAAATTTCTGATGATATTCTGCAACATTACTGGATTGTTATTAATTTCCATGCATTTCTGTTCGATTCTCTGTAGCATGTCATTCAAATTCAGTATAGGTGTTCGAAATATGTTATTTTTTAGATAAGGCACAAAAAGAAGTCGCAAGGTGTTAAATCGCATGAACGTGCGGGCCAGGCAATTTCAGTATTTCGACTAATTATACGCTCATCAAAAAATTCTCTTAAATAATCCAAAGATTCTGCAGTACAGTGACAAGGTGCTCCGTCTTGTTGGAAATATGCATTTTGTAGTTCATCAACATGCAACTGATTGACAAATGGTTGTAAAATTTCCGCACGGTACCTTTGAGCTGTTAACGTTCCCTGAAAAAATATTGGTCCAATGATTCGCCTTTGGCTTATCGCTGCCCAAACACCAATTTTCTCTGGATGTAGCGATTCTTCATTAATTACATGTGGATTTTCACTACTCCAAATTCTTGTATTTTGTGAATTTAGATATCCCATTTTATAAAACCATGCTTCATCAGTAAAGATGACTCTTTGCGAAAGTTCTCCATTATTGTTCATATTTACAAACCAATTACAAAACTGTAGGCTACGTGGGTAATCAATTTCTAACAATTCTTGTACTGCTGTGACACGGTATGGATAAAGTTGCATATCTTTTTTTTAATAACTTGTGAGTTGTACCAACAGAAAGGTTTATTTGTTGACTCAAATGGCGAACAGATGTTTGTGGTTCATTTCCATTATTTCTTCAACACGATTGACAACTTGAGGTGTACGTTTCTTAACTGCTCCGCTGCCTGATTTTCTTAAGAGACTACCAGTTTCAGAAAAAAGTTTTAAAGTTGTATCCAAAGTATTCTTAAATTGTATATAATCTATTACAAAATGTGGAAAATCAACTTGAAATTTTAGCATGCAATCTTGAACTGAATAAACCCATAAACCATCAATTTTATTACCACTTCGAAAATAAGCCTGGACTAAAAAAATTTTATGTTCTAAAGTGAAAGCCATTTTAAAACTGAGAAGCAATTTATTTAAACCAGAATCGACGCACGATTATTTTATGCACTAACTGATATTTGTGATTGATATTATCAAATGTCATTTGGATTTACGTTTACGGAACAACAAACGCATACTAATATATTTGCGTCTTGTTCTATCAAAATTTCAAAGTAACCTAGATTGACTTTTCAAATGAACACTTGTTAAAATGCCTTCAAAAACTTTCCTCATTATAGTTTTTTAAGTAATTAAGTAATCAAAGATTGGTGAATATGCGAAGCTTTAGGAAACTTCAAAATTCTGACAGTTATCATTAAAAGCCGGATTATATGCAGTTTGCATAAATTTGCATAATCTATGCATTTTGTATATTATTTGCATATTTTAAGTATCCGAGTTTTATTTATTTACTAAATCAAATTTATTATAAGCATTACTAAAAATATGTCGTAGATGCAACAAACAAACAAAAATTAAATAGCCTTCTTTAAATTAAAAATAGCATTTTATTAAACCTCTTCCCGATACTTTTCCGATAAGCGTCTCCAAGAATTTATCAATGCTCCTCCCATACATCCAGGCCGAGACAAAATTCCAGGAAAAGCTAATACCTTAAAACTTCTAAATAAATACAAAAATACATTTTACCTGAAAATTAGGAGTAAATATATTTCTTTGCTATTCGGAGAAATTTATTTCCATATTCGAACGTAATTTTATTTTAAATGTCATTTTACGTTGGCTTTTCGAAGTGTAAACTTGTGAGTTGTGAGTTTTGATATATAATAGCAACAATGCCGAAAATAGCGTCTGTGCCTGGATGGATTGCACATTATTCAGAATTGCGTATGGATGGAGAAAAAGTGTTTCGCGTAGCATGCTGCAAGATTGTGAGTAAAATTTAAAGTTTATTTCCTCTTATTAATTAAGTTTTTAATTATTCCTCTATCTATTACTAACATTTATTTTATAAGAAAACAACCGATGATATGATATTTTTTATTCCCGATTACAAGTGAGAGAAAGTTCCAAGTCGACCAACATATGAAAACTCCATCTCATGCTGCAAAACTAACAAAGATGAAATTGGTGAAGAAGAGTCAGCAAACATTACCGCAATGTTTGCCATCAATCGGAACAAGAACAATTTAATGAAGATTTGTGAATGTTTGTGTTGGCAGATATTCCACTACATAAATTAAACAATTTAAATGTCAAGTGATTTTTGAAAAAGAACATCAGCATATATAACATTCCCGACGCGAGCACGTTAAGAAAAAATTATATTTGCTGTATCTATGCAGAAACATTGAATAGCATTAAGAAGGTTGTTGCAAACAATTATCTTTATATATGCGTAGATGAAACTACTGATAGTGTGGGCCGATACATAGTTCATTTAATGATTGCTATCCTTAACGTATCGGTTTCAGCAAAATCTTATTTAATTTCATCCAAACAGTTGGAAAAGGCAAATAATTTGACAATAACAAGGTTTATACAGAAAGAACTGGCAACTTTCTTCTTACTGGAATCGATTCCAACAAAGAAAATTCTATTGTTTTTAACGGATGCTGCACCGTACATGGTGAAGGCAGCTTTCAACTTGAAAATCTTTTACCCAAATTTAATTCACACAACTTGCTTGGTGCACGGACTAAATCGTGTTGCAGAAGAAGTCAGAAACCATTTTCCCTTAGTAAATACTTTAATTAGTAGTGTTAAGAAAGTATTTCTAAAGGCCCCATTACGAGTTCAGTTTTACAAACAACATCTACCCGGTGTTCCGCTTCCTCTTCAACCAGTAATCACACGATGGGGAACGTGGTTGGAGGCTGCTATTTTTCATGCAAATCATTATGAAGGAATAAATACAATTATTATGGATCTTGATAGGGATGCACAATCTGTGATAGACGCCCAAAAGCCCAATTCGAGTAAAGAAATAACTCAACAGTTGGCGTTTATTAAAGCCAATTACAGTTTTATTTCCACTTCTATATTGCAGTTGGAAAAACAATTTATGTCGCTAATCAACAGCGTTGAATAATAAACAAATTTGAAAAATCATGTTTTGATGTTAAAAGAGGAGTGGGACAGTCCGCGTATGAAAATTTTTTAAGTGTAAAAATGAGGGTTTTAAAAAGCTAAATGACATTGCTAAAATCTTGTGTGGCGATTCAGTAGAAAATATTGAGTTGACAATAGATGATATTTCTAATTTGAAATATGCTCCTATAACAAGCGTCGACGTAGAACGAACTTTTTCAATATATAAACACATGTTTTTAGACAAGCGTCAATTTTTCTGTTGAAAACTCTGAGAAATATGTGATTGTAAATTGTTTTCACAGTTAATTATGTTGTAAAATGTTCTAAATAAACTTGTAGTAAACATAATAGACAGTATTCCATTTTCCAACATTTCTCGTATTTTTTAGCTGCATATTTTTCATAAGGAAGTGCATATTTAGGCTAAAACATCTGCATATTCATGCGCATATTTTCAGTTTTTATTTGCATATAATCCGGCCTTTAGTAATGGCAAAAGAAAAACCCGGTATATTTAAAGTTGGTGTATACGTGGACGCCGTGTAAAGTTGTTGCGCGTTTATATGTGTTAGCTTTACTGTGCCCCATGTGCGACACTTTGCTTAGTAGTTTTACTTACTGATGATGACAACATAGTTGTCGAAATTCGTATTTACGATACCATTATTAATTTTGGTAAGGGATTTTATACCTTTTTTGACGTTATATTTTGTTGAACACTCTGTATATTTAAAAAATACTTCGAATCAGGGCTCTTCATTCCTAATTTCCGTGTCTAAAAAATTTTTATTACCGTATCTTTTTTAATTTACAGGATATTTACATGATTTCACACATTTGCCAATCACTGTAGTTGCGAAATAAGAGATACGAATAAATGTGTGTTGTGTTGTATTAATGGACAGATTGCTTGCCCGTTAAAAATTAATTTCCAGACTTAGTACGGGCGATAATTATCGGCAAGTTTATAGTTAATGTTTTTGTATCAGAATAATTGAAACATACATGAGTTGGTAAACCCCACCAGTTTTGTATAATACAAAGGTATTTTTAATAATATAAAATATTATTAAAAATCTGGTGTGAAGAACACAAATACAGGTTCACTATTAATATTTTTTGTGAACGTGTCCGAACATATCCCTCCCCAGAGACGTAGATACGTAGCCTGTAGAAAGGCGAAATACGTATCTATGTCTCTGGGGAGGGATATGTTCGGGCACGTTCACAAAAAATATTAATAGTGAACCTGTATTTGTGTTCTTCACATCAGATTTTTAATAATATTTTATATAGTTAATTGACGAAGGAGATACTTGTTGAAACTGCATTATAACGCTAAGAAATAAGTAATTAAACTTCTAGTTTCAAAAAATTCTTTTATTGTAAATACCACTACAATAAAAGAATTTTTTGAAACTAGAAGTTTAATTACTTATTTCTTAGCGTTAATATTTTATATTATTAAAAATACCTTTGTGTTAATGTTTTTCTTGGAATTCGGTTTTAATTGATTTTTTTTTTTAAATTTATAGTTATAATATTTGCATTTTTCAAATTTCTTGTGTTTTATACTATTTTACCAGTGTACATAAAACAGATGACATTGTAAAAATGTGGCGTTAAAATTAAATGCACCTACTATATAATTCATATTTTTTTCTGTAGAAAACCTGAAATGTGGAAATGTTAAAATGATTGTATTTATTTAGAAAATATTTAAGTAATGCCGAATTTCAAGAAAAACTATAGCCATTTACAATTAAGAGAACGAATAAGAAAAAAAAACTAAATAGAGATGTATATATAGATAAAGTAACAGAGGAATATTTTTGGTGGTAGTTGTCCTTGAAGAGAAACTAAGTCAATTGAAAACAAATAAAAACCTAAATTAACTCGAAATCCAATTCTTTACTGTTTTACATGGTTGAGAGTCAGGCATTTCATTAATTAATTTAGTTTAATTCGATGCTAACACTTTCCATATTTATATTGAAAAAGCAAAAAATTACTCACCCGAAAAACACATATTTGATGACCTTTGCACACATTATTGAAATCAAATACTAATGAGATTTTGAATTATGTACTTGAATAAAGAAAACTTTACAGAAAATAGCACTATGTGGACATGAGTGGTTGAATTTAAATTTAAAAGTGCACAATTTTTGGGGAACTAGGCGAAAACTAGCTTTCAAAAAAATGCCAACGAAAAAAGAACCAATTCAATGAAAAACACAACAAAAAGTTTTGCGTGAAAATATAATATAGACCTGCACAAACACATCGTAAAAACATCCTAAGAGTTGTATTTCATTTTAAAGTCTTCTAGATTTTTAAAATACGATCATTTTAGATTTATACCATAAGAACTTAATTTGTTTAAATATAAATCATTATAAATTAATAATAATAATATAATTAATTATCAGAGTAGAGTTTGTGGATGGGTTAATTTTTCTTTCCGAGTAATTTCGATAACCATACACAATTTGACAGGGGAGTGTTTATTTTAGCATAAAAAATATATTTTATTCTTCATAAAAAACTGTATGGAATTCACGGTTGGCACTTGGTGAAACATAAAGTTTTAGATAATAATCAGAGAGCGGACTCGAGCGATTGATGATTCATAACCCACAGGCGTCTGCCTTGTATTCGCAATAGGTTTGTTTCTGTAAGCGATCCGTGAGTCTCGAACAATTTGATACGTCTGGTCACTGCATAAGTGTCACATACCTACACTTGAAATTAATATGTACCTGTCAATGCACAACAGAGCGAATGTAATAAACGGTTTGGTAACCGGCAGCAACTACTGCTGAAACAAAAGTAATGCTGGCAAGCAAAATAATTTACAAAGAACAAAACTCTAAAACTATGTATTTTCTGTGAAACATTGAAAGTGTAAAACATTACTATGAACAACTAAAATTTGTTCAAGGTGTTCCTGTGTTAAATTAGTTCTTTTAGATGTTAAAACGTCTTTAAAAATAGAAAATGTCCGTTACACATCACAACTGGTGATGGGTGCGTGATTAAAATGTTGCAAAAGTGCAACATACTTCGAATGTATAGATTTTTCAATCGGCTCTGTGCAGAATTGATATAATATATTCAAATCTGGATTTTTGCTCAATATGGCATCAAATTTTTGTCTCAGCTATGAGAAATATCTTTTTAAATGATGAAATTAACTTATCAACATTTGGAAAAGACCCCTGATGTATTCACATACTCTGTGTAGTGCATGTGCTGCACAGGTAACATGCTAACATATTGGGATAAGATTGCTTTAATAACTTCTCTGTTTTTAACATATAAGCTGCCGCATCAGTCAAAAATAATAGCATCTTGTCTTTATAATTGTTATCCGATGACAGAATATTATGAATACTGTTTCCCCATTTACAACTGGCAATATTTTAGTTGCAATTAAGTATGGTTGGTATGAAATTGTCGGAGGCAGAATACCAACAACTACATTTAACACATATCGTCCCATTACATCCGTTGTTTAGTCTGCAGTTACCCAAAGATAATGACCAGATAGGTTGGTTCGTATTTTTTCAATGGTTCTCTAATGACATTTTGGTAAGTGGTGTTTACGTAAAGTATATTCATCTGGTATCTGGTATCTTTAAAACGGATTCTTTAAAATACTAAACGTTGTAACCAAATAACATTGAAAGAAATGAAACCAGAAACAATCCCTTATAGAAGAGAATAGAAAATATACTATCTCAAGAACAATAAATATATATATGTAGGTGTTCATTTGAAAAGTCAATCTAGGTTACTTTGAAATTTTGATAGAATAAGACGCAAATATATTAGTATGTGTTTGTATGTATGAAACTGTCAAAATGTACGACGTCGTAGGTTAAGTAGTAAATTTTAATTTACGACATACTTCAAAATGTTCCCAATAAATCACATGCTACTAGATTGACTTTTCAAATGAACACACGTTATATGCATGTATAAACAACATGTAAATACGAGAATACACTTTGGAAATTAGCGGATATAATTTATTAAGAGCGATTATTTCAAGAAGTCTAACGAAATAATATATAAATGTATATTCCGTCTTACACGCCACTGTTGAATTGAATTTATGAAGGAATACACACAATATACTATTCATAACGACGGAAATAAAAACACCTGCTCGACGAATGCAATCGAGCAAGCAAATAGTGGAGCTGTTATATAGCATGCATACTATACCTGACCCGCCACAACGTTTTATCGGGGAAATTGGTCATTCAATCGTTTCAGTCCGCTCTCTGCTAATAACATTGAAAAATGTGTAAGTGTTAATGAAAGATGGTGATAATAAAAAAAAATATTTTTTAATTAAAAAAAATAAATCAAAAAAATATTTGACCTGAGAAACAGTTGAATGAATACTCGTTTAGACCATACCAGAACGCTGGATTAATTTAAGAATATTTAATAATGTGATGACTCATCCAACGATGCGTCGCGCATCATACCTCTGGTGTTTTCTCCATGCAGGTAGAACGCTCGAGAAGAAAATTCACATTCATATACAGGGTGGCCCAAAATGACCGAAGGGGTTTTAATTCCTTATAACTTTTTTATTATAATGTTTTTTGTTTGTTTTCAGTATTTTGTAAAGAAGACTTGGGGAATTTAAAATGCAACAGTACACAATTGAACAACGTGCCAAAATCGTTGACCTTTATTTCTCAAATCAACGATCCATTGTTTTGACTCAGCGTGCATATCGTCGTTATTTTAATGTGCGGGTTGGACCCTCAGAGACAACAATAAACCGTCTGGTTGCAAATTTTCGAGAACAAGGGGCAGTAAGGAACCTTCCTGGTGCCGGCAGACGACGAACGGTTCACATGGATGACAATATTGAACGGGTACAGGAGAGTATTCGGGAAGATGGAGAAACATCAACCAGGAGACGTTCGACACAACTTGGCCTCTCAAGAAGGTCGCTGCAGAGAATTTTGCATACAATAAGAATGTTTCCATACAAAATTCAGCTTGTCCAACAATTGAAACCGACAGATTACCAGCAACGACTTGATTATGCAATTTATTTTTGTCAAAAAGCAGAAGAAAATCATGATTTTATTCATAATTTAATTATGAGCGACGAAGCCCATTTCTAATTAAATGGTTTCGTTAATAGGCAAAACTGCAGGATATGGGCTACGGAAAATCCAAGAGTAGTTCAACAGCGAGAATTACACCCACTTAAGTGTAGCGTTTGGTGCGGTGTTTCGTCGGAAAGGATAATTGGCCCATATTTTTTTGAAAATGAACACGGTGTCGCCGTTTCCATCACTGGTGTTAGATATCGGACAATGTTGGTAAATTTTTTAAGGCCAGCCGTGGAAAACCATCCGCAAGTATGGTTCCAACAGGATGGAGCCACAGCGCACACTGCGAGGGACACAATGGCTCTTTTACGCGACATCTTTGGTGAACGAATTATTTCCCGTACAAGCGATTTTAATTGGCCTCCGCGTTCACCGGATTTAACCGCTTCAGACTGTTTCCTTTGGGGTTATTTGAAAGGAAAAGTCTATATTAATAAGGCTCGAACCATACAGCAATTAAAAAATAATATACGCGACGAAATCAACAACATAACACCTGAAGTTTTGCGAAAGGTCATGGAAAATGTTTTGGAAAGAGCACGAATATGCGAAGCAGAAAATGGCCACCACTTGCGAGATATAATTAAATTAAAAATATTCTCCATTAATATACTGTATTTAAAATAAAAAAAAAATTAATAATTATGTCTTAAATAAGAAGTTATAATGAACTCAAACCCCTTCGGTCATTTTGGGCCATTTTGGATCATTTTGTATAAGTCGTCGAGGAAGGGATGGAGATTATTCGATACCAGAGCCTCGCGGAGTGAACATAAATTTAAATACATAAATGTGCTTATTGTTAGTAATTAGTTTTTATATTATTATTCGTTTTATTATTAATATAGTGTGTGTGTCTAAAGTTATCGTTAGTTTTATTTAAGAACCCGAAAAGACAAACTTTACAATACAAATTATAAGCAATCAAATATTACTCCGGCTTTGATAGAGTTGGTGTTTGCATCTTAGGGTTAAACAATTGTCAAAGGACATCTGATCGATTTGGACGAAATCTTGGCAATATACTTCTAAAACATGGTTGAACTTAGCAATATACTCATCATGACGAGAATGTTGCCAACTTGTGAAAGGTAATCACCTGTCAAATCACCCTCGACTGTCTGAATAATACTACAGATCTTAAATTTCTTTCCTTGTCTGTTAATACATTTCGTAATACGGTGGGATGACGTAATCTTATTCAAACATGTAGATTAATTTGAGAATTTATTTAGATTAATAAGTGAATTTCCAAATAAAAAACATAACCTAACATTTTTCGCTTTCGATGTTTCATATCCGTTTCTTTTTTTCAGAAATATTTCCGATTAAAAGAGAATCCATAAAAATAGTAACAAAAATCAGGTTTCACGTGTTATAATTTACATATACTAAGTGAAGTTAATATAAAACATAAATAACTGTCTTGTATATGAATCAATAGTCCGGTCTGCCAACTTTAAAAATTGATGAAGCACTAAATAAATCCTAATTTGCAATACAAATAAATTTGAATACTAGACTGTACTTAAGTCAGACGTTATTAACTAGTAAGCAAACATGCATATATTATGTAGGTTCCACCTCCATGTATGTTTAAATTAATCCGCAATATAAGTTAAAAATAGATTCTAGACGAAACAAATCAAATTGGAAACGTTAGGTAATAATATATGAATAGCTTTTCTGGTCTAATAGGTTGAATATTTAAGTTTATTCCAGGTTATATAACGCCAAAATAATATGGAGAACGGTTCATTTCTATGAACATTTCGTGTGCTTCTGCAAACTGTTTGTGACATAATTTCGTTCACACGTTTTGGTGAAAATAATTGTGCCAAACCTAGTCTGGGCCAAATGTTTTCCCGACGATTTTAAAGTGACAATGTTGCTGTTAGCTTTTGTAATCGTTTCTTGGTAAAAACAAATAGTTTTTAATACAAATTAGTAACAAAAATTGATTTCCAATGTTTGTAGTGTTGAAAATAAAGTTTTTGTTCAAACATGAACTCCCAAATTACGAATATTTTCAACGTTAAGTTAATTATTTATAATGTGATTTACTGGAGTAACACAATTCCGTTTATTGATAACATTACTTTACACCGAAAATGTACATTTGATGAGAGATAGATTTCCTTATGTATTTTCTTCCGCTGAATTCGAAAATCATGGTTAAATTTTTTTTTATGAAACAGTTTTTGAGATATTGTAATTTTTTCATTTTTTCGACCTTTTTTCACTCGACAAATCATATCTCGAGCTAGAAATGTCCGATTGGGTCGTTCTTGGTACCCAAATGCAAGGCATTGAGATGACGAACAAATATGTATAATCGGTTCTTTGATTGGTAAAGCGGTTCAAAATATATCGATGAAAATAGGGCACATTTTCAAAAAAATCATATTTTACAGTGATTCTGTGCCGACAGAAAAGTACAAATCGTTAAAAAAACGTCTGGTTTCTGTTCATGTACGTAAAGATGATACTTTTACGTAAGAACTAAGACCAACCAGAAGAAAATCGACCGAAAAATGACAAAGTTATAAGCAATTGAGTGAATAAATCCAAATCCCATATTTTCCGAATATTTTATTTTTTTCGACAATTTATAGGGTTTAAACGCTTGCAATATATTCTGGACATTTTCGTGTGTTAGAAATAGTTGTGGCTCTTGCTTTGTCTTCGGTTGCTTTTGGGATCCGTTTCTCTAGTGAGAAACCATACATAGTCTCCCAACATTGCTTCATCCCAAAATCCTTGATAGCGCCGCTCAATGGTCTTAATTTGTTGGTGAAATCTCTCGCCGTGTTCGTCACTTACGTCACCAAGATTGTCCGGAAAGAAATTCAAATGTGAATGCAAGACATGGATTTTTAGAGACATATTTACACCTGTAAGAAATAAATAAAATGGTAAAAACAATACAATAGAAAACAACCAGGAATGAAATTAAATAATGGCATTCCGTACCCATCTTGTTGTAGTTCATCAGCAAATCGGTAATAATTCCCTCGTAGTTAGGGCTTTTATTGTTCCCAAGTAAATTGGTAACAACCCGCTGAAATGAATTCCAGGCCTCGTTTTCAACGGGTGTTAAATATTTTGGAAAATCTGTGCTTTTTACCAATTTCTTTATGTGTGGACCATCGAAGACGCCTTCCTTGATTTTTGCTAAAGAAAACTGCGGGAAAAGGGTTTTCAAATAGGAAAATACTTGGCCTTCCTTGTCTAAGGCCTTCACAAAATTTTTAATGAGGCCAAGTTTAATGTGCAACGCTGGAAGGATTATATTTTCTTTTTTGACAAGAGGCACGTATTTAATATTGTCTTTGCCCACTGTGACGTTCTCCCTTTCTGGCCAGTCTTTTCTTCTATAATGATGTTCACGAGCACGACTATCCCAGAGGCAAAGAAAGCAGCAATATTTTGTATATCCACCCTGCATTCCACACAACATGCCGACGACTTTGAGATCGGAACATATTTTCCAGTTGTGATGCTCATATTGAATGTATTTTAGCAAACTGGCCATTGTGGCGTATGATTCTTTAGTGTTGATGGCATGAGCGATGGGGATAGAAGGTTTTTCATTTCCAATATGCAGTAGGACTGCTTTCAAACTCTCCTTACTACCGTCCAATGAACAAGCGCCACTCATTTGGATCATAAGGCTCTCCGAGTTGCTCAAACAATGCAGGAATATCGTTGCAGTGGCATATGTCGTTTTCTTCTTAAAATGTTGGGCGTAAGGTTTATCACGGTTTCTGTAAAATGTTCCATTTACTCCCGGAGCCAAACAGTTCCGTTGCTTCAGGCGAGATGCAAGTAACTCCGCTTTTTCCTTGGACAGCTCGAGATCTCTCACCAAATCATTCAGTTCAGGCTGCGTAAAATGTTGCAATTGCGACTCCTGTTGAAATTCATTATCACTGCTTGTGTCTGTCTGTAGTGATGATTCGAAAAATTCAATCGTTGAATCGGGGCACTTAGGATGAGGAAATTCACTTGAATGTGGAACTGGAAGCGAAACAGATGCTACTGTCGCATAAACCCATTTGGCACTCTTTCCAAAACCAGTGGATTTGCTCAGGCAAAAGTAACAATCAACCGAATGGCAGAGCGGCTCTCTCCATATCATCGGTACACCGAATTTCATGTATCGTCTAATTTGGAATAAAAAATTCACTTTATTATTAATTCATTTGTATATATAAATTTAATCTTACTGTGATGAAACAGAAGCCCACGCGGCAAGAGTTATATGGCATGATAAACAAACATTATTTGGTGTCCATTGCTCATGAAAAGTTGCAGGTGCTATTCCAAAATATTGCAGATAATTATGTTGTAATGAATCGGTGAACCTACGTCTATTTGGTTGGGGGACAAAATTGCCACACACGTAACAGAAATTATTTGGATTGTTTACGCACTTAAATTCTCGTTTTCTTTTAGGCATTTTGGTGAACACAATGAAATATAATTTCAATCAAATTTGTGAGTTCCTATAATATACAAACAACCGACACTACGTTTTATAGAAGATGTCAAAACAAAATGTCAGGGTTCTAAGGTTCCTAAATGTGATGTGTTGTTGTTTTGTTTGGAATAAAATCTAAGAACTCTAGCGTAACGTGAGAACTAATATACGTTGCCAATATACCAACAGGTTATCGATATAAAATCATGTTCCTATACCAAAGACATATAAATATCAAGATATAGCAAGAGTCAGCTGCTTATTGGTACGAATAATAATTGTTATTATAATAGTAATAAGAAAGTCAAAATACATAAAAATAACAAATAATAAATTTAATATATTTGCGTGTGAGCAACCGAACTCATAAATTGTCGAAAAAAATAAAATATTCGGAAAATATGGGATTTGAATTTATTCACTCAATTGCTTATAACTTTGTCATTTTTCTGTCGATTTTCTTCTGGTTGGTCTTAGTTCTTACGTAAAAGTATCATCTTTACGTACATGAACAGAAACCAGACGTTTTTTTTAACGATTTGTACTTTTCTGTCGGCACAGAATCACTGTAAAATATGATTTTTTTGAAAATGTGCCCTATTTTCATCGACATATTTTGAACCGCTTTACCAATCAAAGATCCGATTATACATATTTGTTCGTCATCTCGTCAATACCTTGCATTTGGGTACCAAGAACGACCCAATCGGACATTTCTAGCTCGAGATATGATTTGTCAAGTGAAAAAAGGTCGAAAAAATGAAAAAATTACAATATCTCAAAAACTGTTCCATAAAAAAAAATTTAACCTTGATTTTCGAATTCAGCGGAAGAAAATACATAAGGAAATCTATCTCTCATCAAATGTACATGAAAAAAATGTCATTTTGTAAACTAGTGTAACCAAAGGTCAGAAAGTATGCACTAAAAACTAAGAATAAATGCACTTAAATATTAGTACATTATTAAATTTGATTTGATTTTGTACGTAAACATAGCCTGATAGAGGAAAACGAAAAACAGAATAGGTATTCATATTTTGTATATATCCTGGTAGGAAATTTAAAAAACACGCGAATTTTTTGTGTAGATCTATTATATATTGAGAGATATCCGGACATATCGTGTAGGGTTTATATCCACAGGATATCCCAGGGAATAATCATATTTATTGTTTCTATTTCATAATTAAATTTAGGGAATTCATTTTATTTGAAAAATATATACTTAGTATGGTGATAAGTAGAGCTGAGGATGTTTGCGGTACGGCAGGACCGTATGTAGTGCAGCGTATAAACACGATGCAGCGAAACACTTTAGTTAGTCATGAACTGGCAACGTGATCGTGTGTTGTCTTGAGCTCTATTTAATAAGTATGACGGACGTGCCCAAGCCAAGAAAGCGCCCATTGTATAACGACGTGAAGAAATTAATCCGAGACTTTCCCGATTTGTATTATAATGGAGCAAAAGTGGTTTGTAAATTATGCGATAAACAGTTACTTTGCTGGGACAAATACGACCGTAAAAGACATGTTGAAAGTGTACACCACAAAGACAAAAAAATAATGTGCTGTCTAAAACGCAATTCATTTTCGATTTATTGACAATGCTACTCGTCTGCGATGTGCCAGTTCACCTGCTAGATAAAAAAGCCTTTCACGACTTTTGGAATAAATACAATTCCAACATAAAGCTACCGTCACGGATAACGTTTCTCACCTATTTACCAATTGTGCGTGAGGACATTGAAAACAGAATCAAAGCAGTAGTAAATGATAAACAGTTATGGGTATGTGTCGACGAAACGACAGATCGAAAAAAACATTCTATTGTGAATATTATAGTGCGTGTACTAGATCCTGTCAAATCAACATTTCCCATTTTATTAGCCAGCAAAAGATTGGAAAAGTGCACTAGCGAAGTAATTACGAAGGTAGTGCTCGATACGCTACAAAAATTTCAAGTTTCAACTAATCAACTCCTAATGTTTATGAGCGATGGTGCTGCGACAATGCGTTCTGTAGGCCGTTCTCTTAAAGCAGATTGTGAGAGACTTTTGCATGTGACATGTAAAGTTCATGCTTTACACCTTGTGGCACAAACTATTCGGCAATGTTATCCAGAGGTGGATGCATTAATAGCAACCACAAAAAAAGTGTTTCTAAAATCTCCCAAACGAATTCGAGAGTTTCACAGTCGGTGCCCTGGTATTCCCGAACCACCAGAGCCAAACCTTACACGTTGGGGAAGTTGGTTAAAGGCGGCATTTTATTATGCCAAGTATTTCCAACAAATAAAATCTGTGATTCTACAATTCAATCCTGCCGAAGCTGTAGCCATTAAGGAAAGCCAGAGACTCTTTCAAAACCCTTCCCTTGATGCAGATTTACAAACTATTTATAACAATCATATAGGATTGTTTAACGCAATCGAGAAATTTCAAAATACTGCATTATCGTTAGCGGAGTCACTGCAAATACTGGACGATGTACACGCCCAGCTATGCGCAGTAAATGACAACAAAAATGTTAATGTAATAGAAAAGTTCGAGAGTGTGATAAACAATGATTTTGATTTTACCAGATTAAAACAAATTAGTAATGGTGCAAGTGTAGATTCGGTTTCTATCTATAAAGATTATTTTAATTGTGCGTGTGTTACATCCGTAGATGTCGAGCGGTCTTTCTCAAAATATAAAAAAAATTATTCATCACGGCGTACATCGCTCACCGCTACAAATATGGAAACGTATCTAATGCTACAAACTTACTGCAAGTCTTATCCACTTGGCGCTATGCTATAATAATCGTAAATAAGGTAAGTGTGTTATTTATATACAGTGTACAGTGAATTAGTGTTTGACTACAATGATTTTTACAATGTTATGACAAATTGTGTAAAGTTATTCAGAGAGACTGGTAGCGTCGGTCGAAAAACTGGAAGTGGACGGCCATCTAAACGTACAGCTGATAATATTGAAGCCCTTCAGCATATTAATGATGAAAATCCAAAGACATCCATTTCAGTAGTGACCCAACAAACAAATTTATCTTACGGTACGTGCCAATTCATTCCTAAAAAAGTCTTACATTGTTATCCATACAAGCTGCAATGTTTTCATAAATTTTATCCAGTCGATTATTTAAGACGAGTGGAATTTTGTCAATGGTTTCAAAATAATCTACACAATCAGGATATCCTTAACACAGTTTTTTTCACGGATGAGGCCTGGTTTTATCATTCTGGATATGTTAATTCACAGAATATGAGGTGTTGGTCCTCCGAAAATCCTCATTTTTTTGTTGAAAAAAAATTGCATCCCCAAAAAGATGGTGTTTGGGTTGGAATATGTCGAAGAAGATTGGTGGTCCCATTTTCTTTGAAGGTACACTTACTGCTGCACGATATCGCAATGAGATACTCGGCTCATTCATAAATCAATAGGATGATGAGAAATTACAAAATGGGTATTTCCAACAAGATGGTGCAACAGCACATACGACCAGAGAATCACTTCAATATCTCAGATAATTTTTTGATAACAGAATAATAATGGTGGTCACCCATAGGTCTTGCGATTTAAACATAGGTGATTTTTTCGTATGGCCATACATCAAAAATTCGATTTATTCAACGCCAATTCATAACCTGGAACAACTGAGAATTCGCATAACAGAAAAGTGTGAAGAGATCAACAACTCACCGCAAATGCTGCATAAAGTTTTTGCTGGATTGCGGAGATTTGCATATTTGCATAATATATGCATTTTGTATATTATTTGCATATTTTGTAGTAATTCAGCGTTTATTTGCATATTTTAAGTATCCGAGTTTTATTTATTTACTAAATCAAATTTTTTATAGGCATTACTAAAAATATGTCGTGGATGTAACAAACAAAAATTAAACAGTCCTCTTTAAATTAAAAATAGCATTTTATTAAGCCTCTTCCCGTTACTTTTTCGATAAGCGTCTCCAAGAATTTATTAATGCTCTTCTCATACATCCAGGCCGCAACAAAATTCCAGGAAAAGCTAATACGTTAAAACTTCTAAATAAATACAAAAATACATTTTACCAGAAAATTAGGTTTCTTTGTTATTCTTCTTCTCTGTTCGTACTAATTTCGGATTTCATATTTTCCAAAGTTTCAAACACTTTTTTTTAATATTTTTGGGCAAACTCGGAAATGTCTTTCTTTCTTCACCATAAATACTTCGTTACACCGATTTCAAATCGCCAAATGTTAATTCACTATTGTCGCATTTTGTTACAATTCGTTTAGGTTGCACATTAAGTTCTTCTGTAGCTTTACGTTTTACCGCCGCTAGTTTTACCGCTGCTGAAGCGCTTACTTCAGGATGGGCATGGTTCAAATTACAACGAGATATCAAATTGTCTTCACCCATAGTATAAACCAGGGATGTACAGACTTATAGGCAACAGGGGCCACTCCGGAAAGTTATAAGCCAAGGACGGGCCACTACAAAGAATACTTATTAGCACAAATATTTTTATTTGTAAATAGTATGAATTACTACAAATGATAAAAATAAAAGAACATTCAAAAATGTTTGTTGTAATTATGTAATCGTAATGTAATCTAATCATTACAATGTAATATTTCATGTTTCATTATTTTGATGCATGACATTGAATTGACCTAACAATTTTGTTTGTTTGGCTCCACATTACTTGTCGCCACACGTAAAATTGCTTCCAGATTTTCATTTGCCAGACGGTTTCGATTTTTTGTTTTGTTAAGTTTCATCACTGAAAACGTTTGCTCACAAATATACGTCGATCCAAATAAGCTTGCGCATTTCAATGCATTTATTCGCAACTCTTTGTAAACGGTTTTGTCAACGCAACGGTAAAAGTTGAGTAAATTACCTTCATTAAACTTGTTTCGTAAATTATCGTCATTTTGCATGTCTATCAATTCCAGTTGTATTGATTCCGGTGCATTTTCAGGTGAAATGTTCAAAGGGTTGCTGAAAATGTCTAATAGAGGTTTAACTTTTTTGAAGTCTAGAAAACGATCATGAAAAGCTTGTATTACAATATTTTTTCAACATAAGCGAAATTGACATCAGTTTTATTTAATTTCTCCATAATTTTTTTGAAGTTCGGAAAATGGCTGAGATTGGCTGAATTGATTTGTGTCCTGAAAAGACTCAATTTGCATTGAAATGACGAAACATGAGAGTATAAATGCGAAATCAATTGATCTTTGCCTTGGAGTCGCGAATTTAAGACATTCAAGATATTTGTGATGTCTACAAGAAACGCTAAGTCACACAGCCAATCAAAGTTGTCGAGTTCGGAGAAGTCCTTTTTCTTTTCCGCCAGAAATATTTTGATTTCTTCAGTCAAGTTAAGAAACCGCTCTAGTGACAACCCACGACTTAGCCACCTTACTTCAATGTAAAACAGGAGATCACCATATTCGCTTTCGATATCCTCGAGAAATTGTGTGAATTGTCGGTGATTGAGACCTCGTGATTTTATAAAGTTTACAGTAGGTATTACAACTTTCATCACATTTTCAAATCCCAATAATTTTGAACAGAAGGGCCTCTTGATGTATAATGCAATGAAACTGCATTAATTCCTTGGTATCTATGTTTTTAGTTTGTAAATACTCTTTTAACATAGTTAATATCCCAGATTTACTTCCAATCATTGAAGGTGGTCCGTCAGTCGTAATTCCAGATAATTTAGTTAAATCCAAATCCATTACAGACCATTTTTCCAGAAGAGCTTTGAGCATGTCACTCCCCTTGGTTTGACTTGTCAAAGAACTCATACCAATCACAGTTCTTCACTCACTTCAAAATTTTGCGTTACACCTCGTAAAAATATTAAGAGTTGAGCAGTGGAACTTATATCTGTGGATTCGTCGGGTGCTATAGAAAAATACTAAAAACTTTTCGATTTCGTAGCTAATTGCTCTTCTATATTAGCTGCTAATGTGGTAAGTCTTCTTTGAACAGTCATCCGATTTAGTTGACTTTTCTCAAACCTCTTTGCATCTTTCGGACACATTTTTTTGTGGCGATATCTAAACACTGCTTCACAAACTCACCATCTTTAAAAGGCCGACAAGTTTTCGCTATTATTCGAGATATTTCAAAGCTAACTTCAGTAGCTGTTTCAGCATCTGAATTGGTTTTGTAAACATAGCTTGCTGGCCTATTAGTTCCCTTTGTAAAGTGGAAATTTTTTGCGTTCGATTTTCGCCGGGTAATTTGGTAAAAGTATGATGCTGGGTTTCATAATGCCTTTTCACATTATATTCCTTCGGAATAGAAACACTACTCTTGCATATTAAACAGACACTTTTGTTATGCGATGAAATAAAAAAGTATTTTTCGGTCCAAATATCTTGAAACTGTCTATTTTCATCTTCAACCTTACGATTACGTTTTTTACTGGGACCTGGTTTATCCATATTAAAATTGATATTATATTGTTACGTAAGTAGATGCCAAGTTCGAACGACGAAATATTTATTCTTCACAGATTACAATTCAAACAATATAACGTTCGCTTGTCCGTAGTTAAAACTTAACTGCCCCGACAGCGGGCGATGCGTTGTATTTATACCTAACATCGAGAACCTACCACATTGTTCGGGGATAATACCGACGTGTTTCGCGAATCTTCGAGTAATCTAGTTGGTTTGACAGATTTCTAGTCTCGTAACAATATGCTTGGAACAACGAGGAGCATACCTGTCCTACGTAGTAAACTTGAACAAGAAATTAGTAGGTACTTAAAGATACATATCTTACTAACAATTACAAAAGTTAGAATAAAATAAAATTTTAATTCTCTCCTTTACCTGAATCTACCGGCCGGACGAAACTGTATATCCCAAATTTAGGTCCGTCTTACAAAATCTTCTATTGCAACAATTAGAGTTTTATTGTTGGAATCGATTACACAAGCTTGGGGGCACACATATCCCTTTTGTTAAGTAAGAAATTCTTGCAGGTTTGCTTGAGATAATTTAACACGAATTATATAAGAGGACAAAAATGTAACTTTAATAAAAAATAATAATAAGAGAGAACGCACAAAATCGAAATTCCTCAAATTATATTTTCAAAATTATTAAATTATTTTAAGAGGATCCAAGTTCAAATCCATAAAGTATAAAATATACTATTTAAATTCAGTTTTAAATGTTAATTAGAATTAAGAATTAACATAATAGGATTATAGTTCATGAAATAATGTGTTAATAAACGAAAAAACATTTTGAAATACAATAAAATGTTGTTGCATTATTTATCTTGAAGTATTTACTAATTGGATGATAGGTCTAATAAAAGCAATCAAATCAACCTCAGAGATCTATAAGCATTTTAAAAAGAGTCTGGGTAGGTATATATTGAAAAAAAGGTGTGGAAAAGCAAAACGAAATAAAAAGGTTATTTTAAAATTAAAGTGCACAGCAATATGTATGGAGATAAGTGCTTCGTATGCAAATATAAATGTGTATTCCCAAGAAATTCTTTAACAAGTCTTTATTTGCTGTTTTTCTGACCAATTCTGATAAATTTAAAAACAGTAAACAATGTCATAAATGACTCATCACATAAGTCGTCTAAACTACCAGTTCTTAATACGTACGAAATTATGATTGGGCACTATACATTGGGAAAGAAGATTACTGACACCCAAAATTTACTACAGTTCGCGATATAAAAAATGAGACACTTTTTACCTATTGTGACTGTACTTTGTTACATCATGCTAACTTAATAGTGACAGATGCATAACCTTATATTCATACATGCTAATATTGAAAAAAGACCTACTTACAAAACTATATTAATGTTAAAATCGTTATAAAACATGTCTCTTTTTTCTTTCTAATGAGAATGAAGTATTTACACGTTTCAGGATTGGCGTGCCATTTACGAATCTTTTCAATTATCCTCACAACCAGGGAAAGTTGATGTCGCGGGGTGTCGCGTTTCCATTTTAGCACACATTTAGTTTGACGTATTGTAGAAATAAACGTAACATATTTGTCGGAGAATGCATATGGAATGAGATTTTAATGATTATTAATTCTCATTTGCATTAAGTTCTACTTGATTAGTATATATACTTAGGGTGCGTCAATTTTTTTGTTGATAAAGCGTATAGCAAAAAAGTTATCTATAGATGATTACGAGTAAAATTGATGAAGATACTATAGCTGTTAGTCGCATATGGAGCCCCCGAAATTTTCAAAATAGATATTTTCCTTAATTAATTACTTCTAATTTATTTTCAATAAAATCCGAGAGAATTATAGTAACTTGCTCAGAATAAGCTTGCTGGAAATGTATCTCCTGGCCTTCCAGAACCACTATTAAAATCTAAATCTTTTTATTTATTTTAGTATAGATACCAATTATTAACACTAAAAATAGCCTAAAATGGATTCATAACTAATAAGTAGAGCAGACCAATTTCCGGGGGCGCCATGTGCGCCGATGTGAGGATGATTGTATTGCATCAGAACTAATAAAAAGCATTCAGTATGTGTTTGGTACTTGCTTAGACTGCATGTAAGTATAAGCATGCGTAATAAAATGTCGTCGACACATAAATCGAGAAGACGACCGTTGTCAGACGAAGTGAATAAGTTTATTATAGATTTCCCGGACTTAATATACCATGAATAAAAAATTAAATGTTTAGTGTGCAATACATATCTAATGTGTTGGTCAAAAACACATTGTAAAAAACACGTAAGCAGTTCGAAGCACAATAATAACAAAATTAATCGACAACAGTTTATACATGAACTATGTGTAACTATGATTGTGTGTACACTGCCGTTTACCTTGTTAAGTAATGATTCATTTATTTCATTTTGGAATAAATACGCTAATCAAACAATACAAAATAAAATCAAAGCCGAACTGAAAAATAAAAAACTGTGGTTATGTGTGGACGAAACAACTGACAGCAAAAAATAATCTGTAGTTAATGTGATGGCGCGTAATATGGAACCACATCAACCAACGTCTTCAATTTTATTAGCATCCAGACGACTAGAACAATGCAATGCCGAAAAAATTTCAGAGGTGCTATTAGATACTTCGGAAAAATTTAAACTTTCGAAAGACCAAGTATTAATGTTTATGACCGATGGTGTCGTAACCATGTGTTCTGTAGGCCGGTCTCTTAGAAAATATTGTCCTAACTTGTTACATATTACTTGTAAACTCCATGCTCCACACATTGTGGCAGAACAAGTTCGTAGATGTTATCCAGAGGTAGATAATTTAATATCGAGTACAAAGACAGTATTCCTGAAATCTCCATAACGTATTCGAAAATTTCACGAATTGTGTCCCCTTACCCCTGAGCCACCACAGCCGATTCTGACACGTTGGGGTACATGGTTACGGGCGAGGTTTTACTATCATGAACATTTTGAAAAAATTAAGGACGTGGTTTTATCATTCGATCCGAAAGAAAGTGCAGCTAATCAATACAAGCCAGAAAATATTTCAAGATGCCCAGATTAAAATGGATTTATAATGTATTCGTGAGAATTACTTGGGACTAGAAGAAGCAATAACAAAATTAGAAAATTCGTCGCTGTCGTTAGAGGAATCACTGCAAATCGTTAAAGGTGTTCACGCACAACTGTGTGCTGTAGAAGACGCAAAAAGTGAAAGTGTTCTAATTAAATTTGAAAGTGTTTTAGACAGAAATGCAGATTTTGACACCTTAACACGTATTTGTGAGGGCTCGTCTACAGATGCGTTAAGTTGCTTAAGAAAGTATTTTGATTATGCGAATATAACATCACTAGATGTAGACCGCTCGTTTTCCGAATATAAACATATATTTTTTCCTCACGGCGGACGTGTTTTTCAGAAATAACCTTAGAAACGCACCTGATGTTGAAAATATACAATCCAGTTTCTCCAGTTTGTCAATCCTTGGAAGACGCTTAAAACGGTAAGTATTTTTTTTAAATCCTCTGTCGTGCACACAATCATTGATTATATACATTTTCCATTTTATTTATAGGTACATACAACGCTGCTATAATATGTACTATTCTTATTTTTCGTGTGTTTATGCCTATTACTTTAATAGCAGAAAACCAAATGTATATTTAATTATTTCTGATAGAATAACTGTCTCTATTTCTATACTTATATCGGTAACAAGTTCATGTTGCGTCTCTATTCTATCGCATATTCTAATATATTACGAATTACACTCCCATACCGGCGCTCATGGCGCGCACGGAAATTGGTCTGCTCTGCTAATAAGTCATTTTTTTATGATTTTTTTTCATGAAAACACATTTTTTTCTTTCTATAGCCTCAAAAAAAAAAATGAGGAAAACAAAGATTTGAAGATTCAAAATTATTATTGATATGGAGCACCCAGCTACCTTGTCTACAGTACCTTGAGCAAGCTCTAGAATCTAGATTGTCTCATTATATTTTTGTGTTTGGTTCATCAAGTAATGTATATGATCTTAATTTGCCGACTAATCGTGATATTTTAAAATACTATTTGTTTAAAAAAGGTATATAACCCCTTACCACAATTATTAGTCGTATCCTAAATACGTATTTCGACAACTAAGTTGTCATCATCAGTAGGTAAAAACTACTAATTAAAAGTCGCACATGGGGCACAGTAGGGGCACTATTTGTTCTTGAGCGATCGTGCTAAACTTGAAAGCAAAATGTTCTCGAATAAAAGTCTTATTCCTCAAGTAGCAGATGAATTGATAGATATCTAGAAGAAATTTAATATTAAAATCATTAACAGGAAAAAGTATTTTTAAAATATTAACTGTTTTGCTTGACAAATACTACAAAAACAAAAATAGAAACAAAACTAGAGAATTTAGATCATTCGTAGATTCAACAAACTAACTGTTTTATATTGGTAAATGTAATTGTAAATTAAAAACAACCAAATGCGGGTGTGAGTTGATTCCACAACATCTAAAAGAATTCATGATGGACCAACAGAATAGAAAATTGAAAATAACTGAATATATGGCAAACGATTTAAAGGCATCCACAATAATATCAAGAATTACAACACATAGTGATGAACCAACATACATTCCACATCAATCAGATGTGGATATATGTAGTTGAAAATGAAGAAGTTGTAGAATTATCTACTCTAATGAAACGGAGGGCATTATACTTAAAAATAAGACACTTTGAAGTTAGCTATGATGTGGAGTTTCAGATGGGGTGGCTTTTTGTTATTCGAAGACAAATTTCAGAAATGATCGTGGTAAACTTGTTATTATGGATAAAGCTAAAGTGTCTGGAGAAAAAATTAAATCTAGAGGTAAAGTATAAAGTATTTTTTATTCTATAAGGCCAATTTATGGCGTAGAATAAGTCAATAACAATATAAAAACAATTATGTTTTACAAACATGCACATTTAAAATTACAAAAAATAATATTATACCCAAAAAAGTCTTTGAACATTTAAATCTAAATGATACTTATGCTTTCCGAAAAAAATTCCTTTAAATGATATTTTACACTGGTGACATAGGTATCCCACATTAGGAATCCATTTTTGAGGATCTAAAAGATGTTCTTTTATATTCTCAATCTTTTTTTACCGTTTTTATTCGATTATATATTTTTAAGACATTAACTATGTATCCCTAACGCCCGTACTTATATTTATACAAAAGATTTAAAGACAATATTGAAATTTTCATTTTTCTTTTATTAAAATAAAATACTATTCCGCATTAGGCAACTTTACTTTATTAATACTACTTTACTCATTTAAAAAATGGTAAATAACCCCTTACCACAATTACAAATCATATCTTAAATACGTATTTCGACAACTAAGTTGTCATCATCAGTAAAACCATTAATCAAAGTGTAGCACATGGCGGACAGTAAAGCTAGTATATCTGATCACACAACAACTTTACAGTGCGTCCACGTATACACTGACTTAAAAATAAATCGACTAAAAATTACTTCTCTTAAGGAAACTGCAACCACATGTGTTTATTCTCTCTCTGTGCGTCTTCAACCATTCTACCTTTTTTCTAAGAATGAATGGAGACAACTATATGGAATCGGACCCTTATCTACATTAATGGTGTTTCCTTTATTTTTAACGTTATGAATGCTTTCATATGCGTCAAGATCTCGAGGATTATTAATGGCATTGACAAGTTTTAACCCTTTAATCGACATATTGTGTTGTGTATTTAAAGAATGATTGGCAACGTTAGATTTTTCTGGTCTATTGAATTTAATGTGTGATATGTGTTCTTTAAACCTAGTTATTATTGATCGTTTCGTTTTGCCTATATATTTCAAATTACAATCATCGCAATTAATTTCGTATATACCTGATTTCAAATTCAAACTAACTTTATCTTTGATATTTCCTAGGAGACTTTTCATGGTATTTTCGGACCGAAAGGCAACTTGGAGAGCTCGTTCTTTAACAACTTTATTAATGTTTTTCGTGATAGGATGGTTTGGTAAACACATGTACTTTTTCTTCTGGTTACTTTGAGATACCAAATTTGTGGATACGCGGATGATCTTTTTTAATTTCGTTTTTCTAATTAATTTATTGATTATTTCTATGTCAAAGCCATTATACTTCGCGATGTTTTTATTGCAACCTAGTTCTATTTCATATTTCTCTCTTGTTAACGGAAAATTTAGTAACCGATTGACTAAGAAGTTAAAAGAAGCTGCCTTATGTTGAAAACTATGATTTGAATCCGCGATGCTGAATCTATTAACACTGGTTTCTTTCCGGAAAATATCGATATCTATTTTGTGTTTATTTCTAATAACTAATGTATCTAAAATGTTATCGTATCATTGTTTTCCTTTTCCACCGTGAATTTAATAGTCGGAAATTTCAAATTTAACTGATTAATAAAAGTAAAAATGTTAACAGTGAAATAAAATTCAGTGACGGAGCTACGGCTATCGCGAAGGAGATTGCTAATAAATTTAATAACTTTTTCGTTAACAGTATTGAAAATATTGTGAGAGATATACCTAGGTCGATGGATTATCCAAAGATACTCGATAATATTAATGCCCCCGTACAAATGGATTGCTCTACTGCTGTATCGATGGCGTCTTTAAAATCTATATTAGAATCTATGAAGTGTACTGGAGAGATAGGTGACGGAATATCAACAAACGTTTTAAGAGATTCCTGTGAAGTAGTTGCTGACAGGTTTCTCGATGTTATAAATACGTCACTTCGAACTGGTAAATTTCCTGAAGATTGGAAAACGACATATGTGACGCCAGTACCTAAGGTTAACGGAACGTGTTGGCATGAGGAATTTAGACCTATTAACTTAGTAGGTCCATATGAAAAAGTTTTGGACACGTGTGTAAAAGTCCAATTAATGGAATATTGTGAAAAAAATTCTCTAATTGAGTAGAATCAGTCGGGGTTCAGAAAATATCAATCGTGTGAAACGGTTGTGCTGAGTGTTTGCGATGCGTGGGCGAAAGTAATTGATAAAGGCAAGTTTGTTTTGACTGTATTCTTAGACTTCAAGAGGGCTTTTGAGACTGTTGACAGAGCCTTGTTGGTGTGTAAATTAAATAAAATGGGAATATCTGGATTAGCATTAGGGTGGTTTGAATCGTACCTAAGTAATAGATATCAAGTAGTCAAATATAAAAATGAGATGTCTGATAAGATTATTACAAAATACGGAGTGCCCCAGGGAACAGTGTTAGGTCCACTATTGTTTATTCTGTACATTAATGATATAGTCAAAGCGGTTGATAATTGCGAAATATGTATGTTTGCTGACGACACCATGATCTATATAGTTGGTGATGATATTAGGGAGATGGTGGATAGCATGACTGTCCAATTAAATAAATTGTATAAATGGGTATGTGAGAATAATATGGCACTGAATTTCAGTAAAACTAAGTTCATGATAATTGGTACTAAATATAAGATTTCTAAATTGAATTTTAATGATATAGATTTGTCTATGGACTCCAAGAAAATAGACAGAGTTGAGAATATGAAATACTTGGGGGTAATATTGAATACTAATTTAGATTTCAAAACTCACGTTCAATACCTATCTAATAAAATTTCCAAGAAGATATTTTTCTTAAATAGATTTAGTCATAATTTGTCACTGTATGCCCGACTGTTGTTGTTTAAATCCTTAATAGCACCACATTTTGATTTTTGCTCGGCCATTTTATTTAGTATAAATGGGAATGAGATGCAGCAACTCCAAAAACTACAGAATAAGGCTTTGCGAATAGTACTAAAATGTAACAGATATACCCCAATTAATCTAATGCTAGAAACTTTAAGTTTATTAAGTGTAAAACAATACATAGTATATAAGACAATCGTTTTCATCTATAAAATTAAAATTGGAATAATGCCTCCTTACTTAAGTGGAAAATTGACAACGGTCGATCAAATTCACAACTACGGAACCAGAAATACCAACGACTATTATATTGAAAACCATAATAGGGTGCAAACAACCAAGAATGTGTTTGTGAACGGACTGAAACTGTTTAATAGTTTACCTACGCACATGAAATCCAGTGGTAGTTTGAATAGATTTAAGAACCTTGTAATTGAATTTGTTAGGGAAAACTTTTAGTTTAAGTCTTCTGTTATTGTTCTAACTTTCATAGTTTATATTTTCAAAATTTATTGTGCATGTACACTCTGTTCGTTTTCAGTTTGCAGTCACATGATCAATTTTCATTTATTTTTAGTAGTATGAATCTAGTCGGTACTTTTGAGTCAAAAGAGGTTTAAGTATTTTATAAATATAAAATTGTTATTTCAATACATAATGTTTTCTATTTATTTTCTAAATGTTTTTCCTGTTTAATCAATCGATGTTATTGACCAATGTAATGGTAATTAAATTGGAACGATGCCGTATGACATAACCTAAAATTTTTGAAGTATAAACACAGTAACTTTGGAAGTTTTAAATCTCAAATACGCATATAAAATAATATTCTTTAAAGAAGACAAAGGTACATGTAGAAAATGCAGCTTTTCATGTATTGTAAACAGATGCTTCACTTCTAGCATTAATCGCATTAAATAAATTTGGAATAAGAAATAATCTGGAAATTGCAGAAATCATACGAGAAGAAATTCACTAACATAAATGAATTACAAAGCAATTCAATATAACCAAAAAGTAGAACAGAAAGGTTGGGAAATAAGAAAATAGGAAGCTAAATTTTGATTGTTTCATATGTATAATCAAATTTTTTGCATTAGAAATTAAATAAATAAAAGCTCACCTTGATTATATTGGTATTATTATTTCCAAGAAAATGGTTAATAATAATTACACGAATAATTCATTTGTTTACAAAAACTATAGAGAACTATTAGTATTATGTATAAATTAATTATACAGTTCAATTATTACATTGCTACGCTAAGTAAAACCATTGAAGATATAACTTCATTTGGAATCAGTATGTTAAAAAATTATCATAACTGTTTGTTAAACTTGCTCATATAAAAACTATTCAACTTAATAAAATGCAGATACTTTAATCAATACAATAAATACAAAATAGCGAAATTGTATTATTCTATTCTAGTGTTAACAGATATGGATGTGACTGCACAAGTGAGCGCTGATATTTTTTAATGTTATTCTGCATAAGACTTAAAACCTGATTTTAAAATGCCATACAGCATACTAAACTCAATGAACAACAGTAGTGCAGTATGTGACAAAAGCTATTTTCTTTATCTTCGCAATTTATGTTGGTTGTATCTGCAAACTCTTGAGTTGTTCATATATTAACTGAGCATATTAGAAAATAGAAGTATGTAGAAATAGCAAATAATTCATCTAATTCATAATCGGTCTAATAAGAAATATTTATTTGAATAAAACATATTTACATGGAAGCTTAAATATATAATCTTTCTAATACAATCATAAAAACACTATCATAGACAGAAAATAATGTTGTCTTGTACTAACATAAAATATGACACCTTTAGTTGCAATTACATATATTAATCTGAATCAGAGTCTGATTCTGTACTTGATTCTGTAACATTGATTATTACTGGATCTATATCCAAGTCTACCAAGCAGTTTTCTCTTTCATACCATTGTTTTATTAAATTATCAGTATGCCTTATGCAGTTACTCCATGTATTACTATCACATGTATGTAATGCCTCCTTCCACATTTCTTTCACCTTTTCGTCGGTGTAACCAGCCCTACCGATGTGCACATTGTTATATGTTTTTGCTTTTGCCCAAATTAGCTCAATAGCATTGAAGTCACAGTGGTATGGTGGCAGTCTAAGAATTTCATGTCCTGCATTTCTTAACAGTTCATCAATTTCATAAACTTTCTCTTTATGGTTTCGATCCTTTGGAAAATATCCATGTTTCATCTAAAAAGACAACTTGACGCAAACCAGAATTTGTATTCTCAATGTACTTCCTTAAAAATACACTTCGCATTACACTAACATCAAGTTTTTCCATTAATGCTCTTCTATTATCATCTTTTTTATATTTGAAACCGATATGTTTGAGTAAAATGGAAAGAGATGTTTTTCCTATTTGCACCATTTGTTTAGTTTCCAGTTCAGTCTTCAATGTTTTCAATGTAACATGTTTTTCTAAAAAAGTATATCGTTAAAAAATAAATCATTTATGAAAATAAAATTGCTTAGAATACTTTGATGAAACATGTCGTATAAAGTATTTCGGACTTCCATTTTCAAGCTTTCTGGCAAATCTTTGGTTTTTGGTTTACGTCGGGGTATTTGTTTTCCAGGTGATGATGTCCCACGTTTCTTGATATTGTAAACGGTTCGGACAGAGATCTTAAGAGCACTTGCTACTCTCTAAAAATATTTTTCCTCATTAATCTAAAGATATTAATTTGGTGTTATCTTACCTCATAAACTGAATCAACAGACAATAATGGACCTCTATTATATTTCTCTTCTTCAAAATAATGAAGAAGGTTGGCAACTAGATTTTGTGCCTGTGAATCTAGACGTTTAGCTGGCATATTCTACAACAAAAAGAACACAAACATGAAATTTTATATCACTTCATATTATGAAAATTACATTTTGCGATATGCATATCAATTTATCAAAAAATGTAATTTGTCAGTGTCAAAGTAAAATAATTTAATTAAGAAATATTACGTTAAATACTTACGATTAATTACTCGAAACTGACTATTATTGTTGCAAGAAGAACAGATAAATAAGAAATCTTAAAATATCAACGGAAAAATACAAACAAGCACTAAACATAACCTGTATATGTCGATAAATACGTATTTTCTCTTTTGACTAAAACAGTTGTCGGTATCTCATATTATACAAGACATGCTAATATTATTTTTCTTTGTCTTTGCTACGAAGAAATTTCAAAGACGTATGTCTTGTATCAAATGACATACGTTTCAATTCTGAATATTTGTAGCTCAATATATCTGAAAAACAAAGTATATAGATTCTGTGTCTGAGATAGTATGACATAGTTAGTCATGTGACTGCAAACTGAAAACGGACAAAGTGTACATAGATAGCAGTTGCTAAATAAAGTTATATTATTATTATTATTATTAACGAACATGTCTAATTACCCATTGTTGTGCCTCGTTTCTGTTCATAAAATTTTTCTCCTACTTGGAAACAATTTTGCGTCATGCACAGACTTGTCAGTCTCATGTATTCTTTTATTTTTGAATGTTCAATGTTATTCTTATAGAGCAAATCTTCCAAATATTTCATAGTCTCTGAAATAGGTACACAAGGGAATAATGACGTTAAATCGAATGAAACTAAAATCTTCCCGGCTTCCAGTTCACAAGCTTTAATTAATTGAACAAATTCTAAGGAATTATTAACTGACAAACTTTCTGGATTTACGGAAGCCGAGGAAATTTTAGTTTCGTTTAATTAATAAAAGAAAGAAACGTTTTTCGTCTTACAAATAAAATACACAATTGGTTTTTAAGATTTACTAATTGTGTATTTTATTTGTAAGACGAAAAATCTGACAATACCTTTATATAACAGCAAATATTGTTTCTTTTTTTGGTGGCCGTTATTGACAGGTTTTACTGTATTAAAAAAATTATTACATAAAATTACGATAAAATTCAATAAAGTAAATGAAACATTAAAAATAAATTAAACAATAGAATAACGTAATCTTCAAAATTCAATTCAAACATTTCCCAAGTAATTTTCACGGTCAACGCTAAGACATTCTCATAATGAATATTTAAAAGGGCCACTGTACACGTAAACATCTTCGAAAATTAAACGTGTCTACATCCCATATTAACAAAATGGGGATAGGGCCAGACAGACTACATGCGTCGCGTCCTTGGGTCTGTCTGCCGGTAGTCTGGCATGGTCGTCCTCGGCACTGAGACGGGTGGGTTGCAGGTGTCTGGTGTCAGTGCCGCCCGCGTTCTGTGCAATTAATTTGGTGTGCCGCATTTCCACGACAACTCAGTCTAGACGATTGTTATATTGCGTGACAACTCAATACGCAGACCTGTTACCAATTTCCAATAAATATTTCTTGACAGTTTTTTAGCGAATTTTATTTTCGACCAACATATACGACGCGCTATCTACGTCGCATAATTATGATAAATATTACGTTATATAATATTTAAAATTAAATAATTTATTGTACACTAACATACACTACAATATTGTCTCGCCAAATTTTGGCTTCATCAGGCGATGATATCGTAATATTTAGAAAATTATGTAATCTTATAGTCTAGTATACAGGCCGTTCGTTTTACTTAGGCAAATTCCTACGCATTTCGATGTCTGCTTCGGTCACGCTCGAGTTATGCGAACAACAAACACAAAGTGAACAGGAAGATATTAGTATCATGTAGTAAAAACATGTTCACTTTTATTTAGGTAAAGAATTCACAATAGTAGAACAAAATATTTCCAATTAATTATAAATAGTTAATTGACGAAGGAGATACTTGTTGAAACTTCATTATAATGCTAAGAAATAAGTAATTAAACTTCTAGTTTCAAAAATTCTTTTATTGTAAATACCACTACAATATTGTTTCACCATACAATGGCTTCATCAGGTGGATGAAATACTGTCAGTATTTCATCTGCTCTGAATAACAACTGTGTCTCGCACATGGTATCAATTTGGCCGTCTGTGATGTGCTTTATAAAATAAAGAATTGTTTTCAAGACAGGCAAGACAGCCCTACCTCAGACCCAGATGATACTATAAATGAACCAGCAGTGACTGCTGATTATATGAACGATAGCGATGATGATGACAATTTAGAAGACTTAGACTGTCCAGAATCAGGTTTAGTCTTAATGTCACAAAATGAACTTGCGCGAGAACACATACCAGAGTTAACGAAAGATGAAAACATTGATGAGCTGATAAAGAAAATCCGCAAAGTTGTATAGTGTATTTCAAAAGATCACCATTGAAAAATGAAACAGTACTTAAAAAATATGTGAAGATTAAAGATGAAAAAGAGCTGTCATTTCTTTTGGATTGTAAAACCAGGTGGAATAGTCTTTTAACCATGCTGGAAGGATTTTCTCTTATAAAAACCCGCATTTAAAAAGCTCCTATAGATCTCAATCATCCAATTCGTTTCGAAGATGCTGATTTTGACTTGGTAAATAAAATTGTTGATGTGCTGCCCCCAATTAAATTAACAGTAGAAGCAATCTGTCGACGAGATGCTAATTTATGCACAGCTGATGCCGCTTTGAAATTTCTTATAAAACAATTGTCTAGCAAAAACTCAGCACTCGCCAATAAAATGAAAACATCCTTAGTGGTACGTATAAAGCAACGGCGAAATGAAGATTAAACTGGTGTGTTGAATTATTTACAAAATCCACGCAAAAATGATGAAAATCAGTTATTATTGGATTTGGAATGGCTTGTCTTATTTCCAGTTCCTACACAGGCTTTAGTAAGGGCGCAAATAAAGAGTATTGTTAAAAGACTAAATAGTCAAGATGACACGGAAGAGGAAGAAGGGTCAGGATCACAAACGGATGATGAGCCAAGGCAACAAACCTCCCAACCCCAATTGACACTAAAGGAAAAGTTACAGCTGGAAATTAATAAGAGCATGGAATCCCCAGATCCTGAAGTACAAAATGAATCGGGGTTGGTAAATAGTATTAGACGCGAAATGAGCCTGTTCGAAAATCGAGGAGTTCGTGGATATCACTTAGTATTAGTATATAAATATCTATTGTCTATTCCTCCAACCAGTGTAGAACCTGAGCGAGCGTTTTCAGCTGCTGCTTATGTTGGCAATAAACTACGAAGCAGGCTTGAAGTCAAACATTGGATGCTTTGATATTTCTGCGATTGTATTTTCGAAATTCTAAATAGCTTTTTGTATTGTCTTTTTTGTTCCTTATTTTAGTATATTGTGTATTGTGTTGTGCAACAATATTAATAAATAATATTTAAGAAATTACTTAAAGTTTTTTTTTCATTTGAGCCCAATTAGAAACCACATAGTCTAATCCTGGGATCCCTGGATTACGCTTCAAAAATCCCGTAATCCTGGGATTGAAAAACATGCTCGGGATTATATTCTCTAGCGATGAGTCATTCCGATCCCAAGTCATTACTATGTTTGGGATTATAATGCAAATAATCTTAATTTTATTTCCCTGCATTTCAAGAATTAGGTAATCCTAATCTCTTTGTTATATTTATAAAATGTTTATTTATTTTAAATGCATTCTTAACAACCAGTAACCCCTTCATAATGGTCTCAGCTAAAATAAAATGTAAAGTGTGAGTAAATATAAAATTAATAAGATAGACTTTTTGCTAATTTTGCATATAATCGGACGTCTAATAATAACTATATTTTCGTTTGCAGAGACAATTCAGTTTTTGCTAAGTCGGATACAACACAATTCAACCAACGTAGTAAATATTATCCAATGCCCATTCATCCTTCTTGTTTACATAAAACGAAGCGACTGTATTTATATTCAATGTTGTAATAAAAAAATCTGTAGCAAAATATAATTGTGCTACAACCTGTGATACACAGCTATAAAGGGAACGAAATAATAATTATATTAATGAGGAATGGTATGCAATTAACTGTAAATAAGTGGCAGACGTATTTTGTTTGAAATAACATGTTTGTTGTACCAGTAACAGCTACTTTTGTTATGTCTGCTCGCATATTTTGATAAACAGTTTTTATCCACTTATTCTATTTACTTGTTCAGATAAAGATGTACAGGCAGACCTAACTTAAAAAAGCCTTTGTTTAATCACTGTAAAGAAGCTTTATCGTGAGTAAATATTGAGATGATACAATTAAAAAAAAAATTATATTTAAAAATATCGAATCGTCAAAATACACGTATGTATACAAGGGTTACTGCGAAAGTTTTTACAAAAAAATATGAAAAAATACAAATTAGTCGGTCCATATTTCCAAATACGATTGATATACAGGGTGATTTATACTAAGAGGTGAAAAATCAAAATGTGTGTACGAGATTGTATTTTAAGCAATAAATGCAAAATAACGTTTTTTCCTATCAGCCTTTGTTTTGGAGATATCGAGGAATAAAGTTATCTCAACTTATTTAATTAACAGTAAATCATCAAAATTGTAATTAAATGCACCCTCATAGGTACCTCAGAAACAAACACAAAGAGACCACAACACTATAAGAATATAATAATAGTTTTTCGATCTTGTAAAGGAGCAGCGACTACATGATCAGTAATTGAGAAAAATGCGATTATTTTTCTTGGAGCATTGCGAGGATGTTTAACAATTTTCGCCAAAAACTATAGAGAATTATCTTTTTTTCCATCATTCATTTCCATTATCCAAGCTTTTCCCATCCACTATATGTTCAAATGGGAAAAATGAATGTTCTGACAAGTTTCATTTTGATAGCTTTTGGAATTGTACTTAGGTCTTTCCATGTTTTATTGATATTTATCAGTGCTATCTTGACCATTTCTATTTTTACGCTTATTTCAATTTAACCTATACAATCTCTACTGATTTGAGAATCTAGATATCATTCAAAGTTAGAGTTGGTCCTGTGAACGTTCGGTCAGTAACGCGTGTTTCGAAAAAGTGGTAGGGGTTTAGCAGAAATTATTGTCGGAGTATCGTCAATCATTTATCGTTTTTCGCAATTAGAAATAATGTCGCAATTAGGAATGCTCATAGAACGACCACCAGTTCACAAAGTACAGAAGTTTGTTGGTAAATTTCTAGATTTAATATACGATGCTTTTATATTCCGGAATAGAATTAAATATGAGAACCACGTGAAGGGTGCACAACTCAAAAATATAAAAAAAGCGTTGGGTTTATATTATAATCTATCAATTAATTATTTTGCTTTTCCTGGAATAAGTACTTGAACTGGAAATTATCTAATGAGACAACTTTACGAAAAAATAAATCAGTGTGCGATAAATTTGCAAAAAGCATTGAATCAGAACTAAAAAATAAAAAAAAATGTCTAATTATGTGTGGACAAGTAGACCGATCATCAAAAAATGATGTTATTGATGTCATGGTACGCACAATGGAGCCTCAGAAACTGTCAGTTTCAATTTTAGTAGCTAGTAAAAAACTAGATGTACTGCTAAAGTTATTGCAAGAGAGAAACCAACTCTTATTGTTAGTGTTTACGATTGATAGTGCCAAACATGGTTTCTGTGAGCCGGTTTTATCGATCAATTTTTGCTGGTTTAAGCTAACATCGGAAAACCAAAGTAGCTAACTGATGATTGCTTCTGAGATTCTGAGCTACAACAGCGTCCTTGGTACTGCTTCCTTATTGGCCGAGGTTTTGTCCACTATTGCAAGGGACATCTTCAGCGCTACTACTACTGTTGCTACATTGAAACTCATCCACAACGACCACAAAAGCTTACAAGCCGGACTAGCTGATCGGTGACACAAGCCTTTTTATAGCTTCAAATTGTGCGGAATTAAACAAGCACAAAATTTTGCTGCTCGTTTAATGTTCATGCAAGATGTCAAGAACGCCTAATCGGTTGAGAATCACTGATATGAAAAGATGTTAGTTCTGTTATTCATAGAATCATTTAAACACCTCAAAATATTTCAGATTGAATTAAAGGGGTGTGTAAATAAAGTAATAAAATTATTAGCGCATCCTTCAATGTGGTAACACTATTAGCTTCCCCTGTAGGGTTTAGGCAGGTCAACATATTAATTTTATATATATATATATATATATATATAATTAATTTAAATTCGGGTAAGCGGTCAATTAAGAAAAAAAAAACTCCTTTATTAAATCACCCTATATTTCGCAACAGACTTTGTTGCTTCTTCTGGGGTAAAAAATGTAGAGTTGAAAAATAATAAAATTGACGTACAAAATATAAAAATGATTAGATTTATATTTTGTACGTCAATTTTATTATTTTTCAACTCTACATTTTTTACCCCAGAAGAAGCGACAAAGTCTGTTGCGAAATATAGGGTTATTTAATAAAGGAGTTTTTTTTTTCTTAATTGACCGCTTACCCGAATTTAAATTAATTTTTTATAATATATCACGGTCGATAATTTCGTTTCAATTATATATATATATATATATATATATATATATATATATATATATGTTGTAACTGGATTCCGGGTTTTCTTCCGCGTTTCCATTGTTTGGTCTTTGTAAAGACGGGTGCTGGTTTCTGGACCGTCCAGAAACCAGCACCGGTCTTTACAAACCAAACAATGGAAACGCGGAAGAAAACCCGGAATCCAGTTACAACACATACTACTACCCGCGGAAACCTGAAAGAAAACATATATATATATATATATATATATATATATATATATATATATATGTATATATATATAGTAAACTTAATAAGTCGGCGATTAAAGGTCTGGTTTATTACTTCAAAGTATATATATTTAAATATATATACTTTGAAGTAATAAACCAGACCTTTAATCGCCGACTTATTAAGTTTACCATATCATAGCAAGGTCACGAAAATATTATATATATATATAATATATTAGTCAAGTTTGAACTACATAAAGGCAACTGGCGATCCCTAGCATTTTTTTCGTGAGCCGAATGGAAGTGTTCAACCGAAAAAAAAACCGTTAAGCAACAACCAACGAAGAAAATAATGAATCCTCAATTAACTGCAGTGGCTGTTAATCCTCGTGTTAGCACAAGAGAAATAGCTCGTGATTATGGATTGTCCCACACCAATGTTTGGAAAATTTTGAAACATCATGAATATCATCCATATCATGTGTCTTTACATCAATGCCTTCATGGCGTTGATTTACAAAATCGGGTAACTTCTGGTCAGTGGACATGTGAACAATTACAACAAACTCTCAATTTTTTTCCGTTACCTTTCCGCTGAACAAACTCATCGGCCCCCATATTATTGAAGGCTTCAATGGTGAAATATACCAAGCTAGTTTCGAAAACTTTTGGAGGCGTGGAGACTCAGGTTAGGCACCCCAAAGTGGGTTACGCTAAAAATAATTTATTCACCAGAAATTTGCATTTCTACAGGTGATATTTTCCTAGTTATTCGAAATTTGTAAAATGATTATTTACAAAGAAAACGTATTTTTTCTAGTGTATTTCCTCCATTTAATTATTAAATTTAAAATCTAGACATTTTTTCGTGAACTGCTTCTTTTTCGAGATATGTATTTGAAAGTTCCGAGTTAAAAAAAAAACCCGGTATGTTTATCGATGTTCTAAATAAAATATTCTATAGTAAATCAAATCAATAAAACCTAATTCTTTTTCTGAATATAATTTACAATACTTTTTTCTCCTATTAATTTGAACCGCGTGTACAATTTGAAACATAATTACAGCGTAACTGCCGTCTGCATAATTCAAAAGCTATTTGACTATTTCGCATTGCATAGACTTGATGGGAGTTTTATCAACAGCATTGCATAACGAAATAATTGTTTGCATTACATATTTACGTCTACATGTTTACCGTTTTGGACGGCTAGCTATTAAATTAGCTGTTTCCTACCGACAAAGATTAAAAATAGAACAGTCAAATGATCATTCTAAGAAAACTAATTTGCTAAAATGAAAGTGTTTTATTTTTAGTGCGAAAATATTGTGATTGCCTTATAAAAAAATTATAAATTGCAATTGATTAGGTAATTATATGTTTGCGTGATTTATTTTTATAAATATGTATACATATTTCTTCCGTGTTTAATGTATAGGGGGTATAGAATTCGGATTAAACGAATTATTATATTTAATGTATTGATTAATTCAATATAGAAACATGTCTGAAATAACTATTGACTATTTGAGTGTGGATCTGTCCTCTTGTCTAGGGTTGAACATTAGTCCTTGAGCCTTTTTGTCGCTTCTAAAGCCCCCGATGTCGCGGGCTTTTGTGTTCTAATTTGCGGAACGCTTCGGGTTGTCGTTACGTCTATTCCTGGGTGAGCCGTTGAATGGTCCCTGAAGGCCGGGGTTCTATTTGGTCCCACGTTGGAGAAGGTGGCGCTCTATGGAAGCGTAGTAGGACCCCAGGCGTCTAACTGACACCTTTGGACGTGGACGTCCCTCATGTCACTGCGTGAGTCTCTGCACCAGGAAGTTAATCGAGACCACAGCTCGCCCTCACGTGCCCTGAGCCAATCCGCAAATATGGTCTTCGAGGCTCTCCATGTTTAGGTCCGCCCTCAACTTGTACTTTGTATATACCAGAGGGCCTCTGTAATCACTCTCAACATTTTGTTTTGGAGGATTTCCAGGCTCCTCCAGAATCGTAGTTCGTGTCAGGGAGACATACGTAAGTCGCGGCCAGAGGATCATCGTGTAGATTTATAGTTTTGCCCTCATGGAGAGCAGATTCTGACGTCCCATGAGCTGTAATAGGAAATTCCTCGTTCCAAGACATTTTTTTTTATGGTCTCCATATGGGGCCTCCAAGATAGTCTCCGCTCCAATATCAGACTGAGGTATCTGGTTGGGTATTCGCTATTTCATTTTATTTTAATTTCAGTTGAGAACAATTGAAATGGAAATTCTAGGATCTATTAAAGGTGTTATACAAGGTGTCTCAGAGAGTTTTGGACTTTTCTTTCTAATTTTCTTAAGCTATCATCAGTTTTCTTACCTAACTTTATTTAGAATTTAAAATTGTATTTATTGGAAATTCATGTATGGAAAATTATATCATCTGGATGTCGGTCATTTCGCCGTTGGCACACTTCCCAGCAATTGGATTTTACATTATTCTTGTGCATAAGTCAAGAGTAATAGCTTTAATCTCTTCTTGGATACGATTTTTTAGCTGAACCAAATTTGCTCGAGTGTTTTTATAAACTCGACTCTTCGGGCTTCTTGGTGGCCAGTTGATATCGTCTCTCTTTGATATCAATTTATTCGGAAACAATTCTCTTACAGCTTGTAATGCGGTATTTGATGTATGGCTGCCACATCTTGCTGGAACCACCACTGGTCAAAGAACAAATTCTTAGAGGGTAGTGCCAAAAAGCCAAAAAATTCACGGATCATTTTCAAAAAAGTTTGTTGAGACCCATGTGGATGTCACAGTAGAAGATAAGGAATTGGAAATCCAAGGGTATAGCGTCGTTAAGTGTTGCACAAATAACCGTAGAACGGGTGGTGTACTTGTCTATATATTAGATAATATGGTTTTCGAAACTTCACATATAGTGAGTTTAGACTTTGTATCGGTCATTGAATTTAAACTAAAAATACAAGACGAGAAGTACCTCATTAACGTTCTATATCACCCTCCTTGCAAAACATGATAATTTATTTATTGAATTCATTGATGAATACATGGGAAACACTGTAGAGGAAAACATAATTTGATTAGGGGATTATAATCTTGATTACTTGAACATAAATGATTATTACTGTAACAAAATTAAAACAATATTATATAAACACGGACTGAATCAAATTGTCAATGTGCCTACTAGAATTACGAATCATAGCAAAACATTAATAGACTATATTATAATTAATAAAAAGGATTTGGCACACGAAGTTCATAGAACTCCTCGGATTGGTGACCACTGCATTTTGAGCATTGCCATAGAAGAGGAAAAAGAAGCCCACTTAGAAAAGACTGTAATAAAGAAAAGAAAAATGAGAAATTATAGGAAGGAAAGTTTACAAGATAGCTTACTTGGTATCAACTGGAGCTATTCGGTGGTAAATGTTGATGTTATAGCGGATGCTTTCATTAGCAGCATAGGTGACATAATGGAGAAAATGTGTCCTATAGAGGAACTTATACTGAGGAAAATTTATTTGAAGAAGAAATGGATGAATAGCGGTATAATAGAAATGATGAAGTTAAGAGACTTGAACTATAGGCGGGCTGTGTTTACTGACCAAGACTGCGACTGGGAAAATTACAAAATAGCGCGTAACAAAGTGACACAGCTTATAAAAAAGGAAAAGGATGAATATTACATTAAGATTATAGATGAAAATAGATATAATAGTCGTAAATTGTGGAAAAACTTAAAAGCATTACTACCGAATAAAAGTAAAAATGTTAACAGTGAAATAAAATTCAGTGACGGAGCTACGGCTATCGCGAAGGAGATTGCTCATAAATTTAATAACTTTTTCGTTAACAGTATTGAAAATATTGTGAGAGATATACCTAGGTCGATGGATTATCCAAAGATACTCGATAATATTAATGCCACCGTAGAAATGGATTGCTTTACTGCTGTATCGATGGCGTCTTTAAAATCTATATTAAAATCTATGAAGTGCACTGGAGAGATAGGTGACGGAATATCAACAAACGTTTTAGGAGATTCCTGTGAAGTAGTTGCTGACAGGTTTCTCGATGTTATAAATACGTCACTTCGAACTGGTAAATTTCCTGAAGATTGGAAAACGACATATGTGACGCCAGTACCTAAGGTTAACGGAACGTGTTGGCATGAGGAATTTAGACCTATTAACTTAGTAGCTCCATATGAAAAAGTTTTGGAAACGTGTGTAAAAGTCCAATTAATGGAATATTGTGAAAAAAATTCTCTAATTGAGTCGAATCAGTCGGGGTTCAGAAAATATCATTCGTGTGAAACGGTTGTGCTGAGTGTTTGCGATGCGTGGGCGAAAGTAATTGATAAAGGCAAGTTTGTTTTGACTGTATTTTTAGACTTCAAGAGGGCTCTTGAGACTGTTGACAGAGCCTTGTTGTTGTGTAAATTAAATAAAATGGCAATATCTGGATTGGCATTAGGATGGTTTGAATCGTACCTAAGTAATAGATATCAAGTAGTCAAATATAAAAATGAGATGTCTGATAAGATTATTACAAAATACAGAGTGCCCCAGGGAACAGTGTTAGGTCCACGATTGTTTATTCTGTACATTAATGGTATATTTACAGACAACATATTACATGCAAACGCGAAACAATCGATGAAAATAAAAATGTCAACATTCAATAGTTATATACATAGAGCCACAAACACACCATTAAGCAAGAGAGATTTTAATACAGAAATAAACACAATTAAATTAATCGCAAGAAATAATGGATATGACCCTAAAATCGTAGATAAACTGTTAAAACGTAAAGAAATACAAAATAATAAGAACAAATACCTATACCCGAAAATAACAGAAAATATACAAAGATGGCACAAAATTACATACATACCACAACTCACTAATAAAATAAACAGAATAGTAAAAGGATTAGATATCAAAATAAGCTGGGTAAATAAAACAAATTTGGGAACAATGGTTAGCAACAAGAAAGATAAAAGAGATAAAATGGACCAATCAGGTGTTTATAAATTAAAATGTAAAGACTGTGAAGCTATCTATATCGGCCAAAGTGGACGAGCCATTAAAAACAGAGTTAAAGAACACAAAAAGTCAATTTTATATAGTGAGAAAAACACAGGCTTTGCCGAACACTGTATAGAACTCAACCACTTCCCCGATATAGATAACTGCGACTTAATACACAATATCACAAAAAGCAAGAGATTGGACCTCCTAGAAATATTAGAAATAAAAATAGCGAAAAAACAAAATCTATTAATCACCAACACACAGATAGAATATGCCAATACACCCTTTATAGACACCGTAATACACAATATAGTACCACCCCCACTACACACAAGAACAGACAACATATAAGAACAAGTGCGATAGTCTTTAAGTTAGATTTATAGATCTCTTTGAGAATGGCATAACAGCTGAAACAATTGTTAGAGAATTTAAATAAATCTCATAGTGAAACAAGCCAAGTGTTTTAATTTATTTTTATTATTTACTGTATGAAGTTAAAATGTTTCACCAAGAAGTATCTGCAACAACAGCCGAGAATATTAATGATATAGTCAAAGCGGTTGATAATTGCGAAATATGTATGTTTGCTGACGACACCATGATCTATATAGTTGGTGATGATATTAGGGATATGGTGGATAGCATGACTGTCCAATTAAATAAATTGTATATATGGGTATGTGAGAATAATATGGCACTGAATTTCAGTAAAACTAAGTTCATGATAATTGGTACTAAATATAAGATTTCTAAATTGAATTTTAATGATATAGATTTGTCTATGGACTCCAAGAAAATAGACAGAGTTGAGAATATGAAATACTTGGGGGTAATATTGAATACTAATTTAGATTTCAAAACTCACGTTCAATACCTATCTAATAAAATTTCCAAGAAGATATTTTTCTTAAATAGATTTAGTCATAATTTGTCACTGTATGCCCGACTGTTGTTGTTTAAATCCTTAATAGCATCACATTTTGATTTTTGCTCGGCCATTTTATTTAGTATAAATGGGAATGAGATGCAGCAACTCCAAAAACTACAGAATAAGGCTTTGCGAATAGTATTAAAATGTAACAGATATACCTCAATTAATCTAATGCTAGAAACTTTAAGTTTATTAAGTGTAAAACAATACATAGTATATAAGACAATCGTTTTCATCTATAAAATTAAAATTGGAATAATGCCTCCTTACTTAAGTGGAAAATTAACAACGGTCGATCAAATTCACAACTACGGAACCAGAAATATCAACGATTATTATATTGAAAACTATAATAGGGTGCAAACAACCAAGAATGTGTTTGTGAACGGACTGAAACTGTTTAATAGTTTACCTACGCACATGAAATCCAGTGGTAGTTTGAATAGATTTAAGATCCTTGTAATTGAATTTGTTAGGGAAAACTTTTAGTTTAAGTCTTCTGTTATTATACAAAGGTATTTTTAATAATATAAAATATTATTAAAAATCTGGTGTGAGGAACACAAATGCAGGTTCACTATTAATATGCGCCCGATCTGGATAATTACGGTGATAGGGCGATGTGGTTCTTTTTTGTGAATGTGTCTGGGAATATCCTTTCTCTAGCAGGGGCGTACCGATGAGCCTGTAGAAAGGCGAAATACGTATCTACATCTCTGGGGATAGGATATATTCGGACACGTTCACAAAAAATATTAATAGTGAACCTGCATTTGTGTTCTTCACACCAGATTTTTAATAATATTTTATATTATTAAAAATACCTTTGTATTATACAAAACTGGTGGGGTTTACCTATAATACTCATGTATGTTTCAATTATTCTGATCTTCTGTTATTGTTCTAACTTTCATAGTTTATATTTTCAAAATTTATTGTGCATGTACATAGCAGTTGCTAAATAAAGTTATATTATTATTATAAAAGTATCGCCCTATTATGCCTTTGGAGGATATTTCTGCAAAAAAAGTAACTTTAGGGCTATATAATAGAGTTTGATGTTTCTCCAGGGTATTTTCTCGCGACCAATATCGACTACTTTGCTTGTTGATGTAACCATGAACATGAAAATGTGCTAGAGCAGAAAATTCTGTGCAAGTCGTTAAATCTTTCCAACATTTGGTTGGCAAACGTCAATCTAATATAGGATAATCGGTTTCCTTTTCGTATTTTCATAAATTATTTCTGTTTCCATCTAAGTATATGCTTGTTACGACGTTCCCTTGAAGTAATTATCTCTAAAAGAAATCATAATTACTCGTACTTCAAAGGAACGTTGTTACATGCATATACTAAGATGCAAAAACAAATAAATATCTGAAAATAAGAAAATTAAAACGGTCAAAATACCTGTGCGGCAGATCTAATGTTCAAACATAAACTATACTCAGTTCGAAAATAAAGAAGCTATTGAAACAAGCATTCACTTTTGCTTGATTCAAATATATACAAGGTGTCGCGTAACATTATGCTCAAGTCTTAGGAGTGTAAAGTAGACTTCATTTCAAGTAGCAATAACGCAAAACAAATGCAAATGCAAAACAAAAACGCAAATCATTTTTATTTGTTTCAAAGTTATCTATGAATGTGATTGTCAGATTCATCAAGATACAGATTGACAGATCAAAATGTAATCCTAAAGTCAATACAAACTGATTTTATTTAAAAAAAGTTACACGATTCAATAACAGGCCTGTGATTGTTAACGTGGCATAATAAAATGTTATCCTAAAATAAATAAACACGTGTCGCAGTGCATACAGTAACTTCTTGGGGATCTACAAAAAAGAGTGCTGGAAATTGATTTATGATAAAGAACGTTCTTACTTATTTCGTAAGAGCTGAACCATGAATATTATACAATAAACAAATGTTCAGATGACTGTTAACCTTGCATTTTTTAATAAAGGATTACATTACGTTTCAGTTCATACAACAGCTTATTAGTGCACGTCAAGCAGTTATTGAATACCGACATCGGTTTCCCGATAGGCGCATTCCTCATTACTAGAGCAGACCAATTTCCGTGCGTGCCATGTGCGCCGATGTGAGGATGATTGTATTGCATCAGAACTAATAAAAAGCAGTCAGTATGTGTTTAGTACTTGCTTAGACTGCATGTAAGTGTAAGCATACGTAATAAAATGTCGTCGACACATAAATCGAGAAAACGACCGTTGTCAGACGAAGTGAATAAGTTTATTATGGATTTCCCGGACTTAATATACGTTGGCTCAAAAATTAAATGTTTAGTGTGCAATACATATCTAATGTGTTGGTCAAAAATACATTGAAAGACACGTAAGCAGTTCGAAGCACAATAATCACAAAATTAATCGACAACAGTTTATACAATGAACTATGATGATGAAACTATGATTGTGTGTATACTGCAGTTTACCTTGTTAAGTAATGAATCATTTATTTCATTTTGGAATAAATACGCGAATCAAACATTACCGAGCACGACAAAGTTACGAAGGAATTTACCATCGGTGCGTAAGCAGGTTGAAAATAAAATCAAAGCCGAACTGAAAAATAAAAAACTGTGGTTATGTGTGGACGAAACAACTGACAGCAAAAAACAATCTGTAGTTAATGTGATGGCGCGTAATATGGAACCACATCAACCAACGCCTTCAATTTTATTAGCATCCAGACGACTAGAACAATGTAATGCCGAAAAAATTTCAGAGGTGCTATTAGATACTTTGGAAAAATTTAAACTTTCGAAAGACCAAGTATTAATGTTTATGACCGATGGTGCCGTAACCATGTGTTCTGTAGGCCGGTCTCTTAGAAAATATTGTCCAAACTTGTTACATATTACTTGTAAACTCCATGCTCTACACCTTGTGGCACAACAGGTTCGTAGATGTTAACCAGAGGTAGATGCTTTAATATCGACTACAAAGGCAGTATTCCTGAAATCTCCAAAACGTATTCGGAAATTTCACGAATTGTGTCCCCATACCCCTGAGCCACCACAGGCGATTCTGACACGTTGGGGTACATGGTTACGGGCGGGGTTTTACTATCATGAACATTTTGGAAAAATTAAGGACGTGGTTTTATCATTCGATCCGAAAGAAAGTGCAGCTATCAATACAAGCCAGAAAAAAATTTAAGATGCCCAGATTAAAATGGATTTACAAATTATTCGTGAGAATTACTTGGGACTAGAAGAAGCAATAACAACATTAGAAAATTCGTCGCTGTCGTTAGAGGAATCAATGCAAATCGTTAAAGATATTCACGCACAACTGTGTGCTGTAGAAGACGCAAAAAGTGAAAGTGTTCTAATTAAATTTCAAAGTGTTTTAGACAGAAATGCAGATTTTGACACCTTAACACGTATTTGTGAGGGCACAGATGCGTTAAGTTGCTTAAAAAAGTATTTTGATTATGCGAATATAACATCACTAGATGTAGACCGCTCGTTTTCCGAATATAAACATATTTTTTCCTCACAGCGGACGTGTTTTTCAGAAATAACCTTAGAAACGCACCTGATGTTGAAAATATACAATCGAGTTCTCCAGTTTGTCAATCTTTGGAGGACGCTTAAAACGGTAAGTGTTTTTTTAAATCCTCTGTCGTGCACACAATCACTGGTTTCATACATTTTCCATTTTATTTATAGGTGCATACAACGCTGCTATAATATGTACTATTCTTATTTTTCGTGTGTCTATGCATATTACTTTAATAGCAGAAAACCAAATGTATATTTAATTATTTCTGATAGAATAACTGTCTCTACTTCTATACTTATATCGGTAACAAGCTCATGTTGCGTCCCTATTCTATCGCATATTCTAATATATTACGAATTACACTCCCATACCGGCGCTCATGGTGCGCACGGAAATTGGTCTGCTCTACTTATGTATATAAGGAACATGACTTATATACAATTATGTACCTATGTTTTTGATATATCTATATTACCACACATATTGTAATATTTTTTTGACAAATAAGGCTGACGAATGGTATATCTTTTTTCTTATTTCACATTTTCTTATTTAATTATAGGGTCCTAATTTGTAGTCAATACGGCCAATGGATTCGTATACTCCAGGTATGTGAACCGTATCCATTCAATAACAATGAGAGAATTATCACCACAAGGCATGCAACAACCGTTGGAAACACATTAAAAGTTAGTTTCTTATAATTCTGAATGCATTATAGATTTAATTCTATTTATATATTGTACTGTACGTACATACATACTTGTAAACTACTAATTTGTATATTTTAATCAACTTTTTATTTGATTAATTAGTACATTACTTATAATCATAATAAAAACGACCCCATAAGAATAAATTTTCAATGTGTAGGAATTATA